>LR738714.1:460090396-460278213 GCA_902687465.1 Secale cereale
CAGTCACTGGGCATTGAGTCTTACTCAACTTTGTACCTTGCAATACCGGCAAGAACCCCTTCTTGGATTGATCCATTTTGAACTTCTTCAAAACTTTATCAAGGTATGTACTTTGTGAAAGTCCTATCAAGCGTCTTGATCTATCTCTATAGATCTTGATGCCCAATATGAAAGCAGCTTCACCGAGATCCTTCATCGAAAAACTCTTGTTCAAATACCCCTTCACGCTATCCAAAAATTCTATATTGTTTCCAATCAGCAATATGTCATCCACATATAATATTAGAAACGCTATAGAGCTCCCACTCACTTTCTTGTAAATACAAGCTTCATTGTAAACTTGTACAAACCCAAACGCTTTGATCACCTCATCAAAGCGAAGATTCCAACTCCGAGATGCTTGCACCAGCCCATAAATGGAACGCTGGAGCCTGCATACTTTGTCAGCATTCTCTGGATCGACAAAACCTTCCGATTGCATCATATACAACTCTTCCTTAAGAAAACCGTGAAGGAACGCTGTTTTGACATCCATCTGCCAAATTTCATAATCGAAATATGCAGCTATTGCTAACATGATTCGGACGGATTTAAGCATCGCTACGGGTGAGAAAGTCTCATCGTAGTCAATCCCTTGAACTTGTGAAAAACCCTTTGCCACAAGTCGAGCTTTATACACGGTGACATTACCGTCAGCGTCCGTCTTCCTCTTAAAAATCCATTTATTCTGAATGGCCTTCCGCCCTTCAGGTAATACTTCCAAAGTCCATACTTTGTTTTCATACATGGATCCCATCTCGGATTTCATGGCCTCTAACCATTTGTCGGAATCCGGGCCCACCATCGCTTCTCCATAGCTCGTAGGTTCACCGTTGTCTAACAACATGACCTCCAAGACAGGGTTACCATACCACTCAGGTGCAGTGCGTACCCTTGTCGACCTACGAGGTTCGGTAGTAACTTGATCAGAAGCTCCTTGATCATCATCATTGGCTTCCTCTTCAACCTCTGCAGGCTCCACAAAAACATCTTTCTGTGCTGCGCTACTCTCTGGTTGAAGCAGAGGTTCAATAACCTCATCAAGTTCTACCTTCCTCCCACTCAATTCTTTCGAGAGAAACTCTTTCTCGAGAAAGGACCCGTTCTTAGCGACAAACACTTTGCCCTCGGATCTGATATAGAAGGTGTACCCAACTGTTTCTTTTGGGTATCCTATGAAGACACATTTGTCCGCTTTGGGTTCGAGCTTTTCTGGCTGAAGCCTTTTGACATAAGCATCGCAACCCCAAACCTTGAGAAAAGACAACTTAGGTTTCTTACCAAACCACAGTTCATACGGTGTTGTCTCAACGGACTTAGATGGAGCCCTATTTAAAGTGAATGCAGCTGTCTCTAACGCATATCCCCAAAACGATAGTGGCAAATCGGCAAGAGACATCATAGAACGTACCATATCTAATAGGGTTCGATTACGACGTTCGGACACACCATTACGCTGTGGTGTTCCAGGTGGCGTCAACTGTGAAACAATTCCACATTTTCTTAAGTGATCACCAAACTCATAACTCAGATATTCTCCCCCTCGATCAGATCGTAGGAACTTGATCTTCTTGTTACGATGATTTTCAACTTCACTCTGAAATTGCTTGAACTTTTCAAAAGTTTCAGACTTATGCTTCATCAAGTAAATATACCCATATCTACTTAAGTCGTCAGTGAAGGTGAGAAAATAACGATATCCACCGCGCGCCGTTACACTCATCGGACCGCACACATCAGTATGTATGATTTCCAATAAGTCACTTGCCCGTTCCATTGTCCCTGAAAACGGGGTCCTTGTTATCTTGCCCATGAGGCACGGCTCGCACGTGTCAAGTGATTCAAAATCAAGAGACTCCAAAAGTCCATCAGCATGGAGCTTCCTCATGCGTTTCACGCCGATATGACCCAGACGGCAGTGCCACAAGAAAGTGGTATTATCATTATCAACTCTACATCTTTTGGCATCAATGTTATGAACATGTGTATCATCACTATCGAGATTCAATAAGAATAAACCCCTAACTTCGGGTGCATGACCATAAAAGATATTACTCATATAAATAGAACAACCATTATTCTCTGATTTAAATGAGTAACCGTCTCGCAATAAACAAGATCCAGATATAATGTTCATGCTTAACGCAGGCACTAAATAACAATTATTCAGGTTCATAACTAATCCCGATGGTAATCGAAGAGCGAGCGTGCCGACGGCGATCACATCAACCTTGGAACCATTTCCCACGCGCATCGTCACTTCGTCCTTCGCCAGCCTCCGTTTATTCCGCAGTTCCTGTTTAGAGTTGCAAATGTGAGCAACCGAACCGGTATCAAATACCCAGGCACTACAACGAGAGTTGGTAAGGTACACATCAATAACATGTATATCATATATACCTTTGTTGTTGTTGGCCCCCTTCTTGTCCGTCAGATACTTGGGGCAGTTCCGCTTCCAGTGGCCGTTCCCCTTGCAATAGAAACACTCAGTCTCTGGCTTGGGCCCAGCCTTGGGTTTCTTCACTGGATTAGCAACTGCTTTGCCACCCTTCTTAGAGTTACCCTTCTTGCCCTTGCCATTCTTCTTGAAACTGGTGGTTTTATTGACCATCAACACTTGATACTCCTTCTGGATGTCTGCCTCAGCGACTTTCAGCATTGAAAACAGCTCGGCGATGGTTTTATTCATCCCTTGCATGTTGTACTGCTGCATGAAGCTCTTGTAGCTTGGCGGGAGTGACTGGAGAATTCTGTCAATGATAGCCTCATCCGGGAACACAAGTCCCAGATCAGCTATGCGGGTATAGTACCCAGACATCTTCAGTAAGTGTTCACTGACAGATAGTCATCCGAACGCGACTGCCAGGCGTTCAAAACGTCTGCAGTGGCTGTAGGAGCGGGGGGGTCACCTAGCGGTGCATTTAGGACATAAACCTTTTGGGCAGCTGTGAGGATGATCCTCAGATTGCGGAGCCAGTCCACAAAGTTGCTCCCATCATCTTTCAGTTTAGCTTTCTCTAGGAACGCATTAAAATTCAGGGGAGCTACTGCGCGAGCCATCTACAACAAAAGATTTGCAAAGACATTTTAGACTATTGTTCATGATAAGTGAGTTACTACCTAATCAAATTATTTATAACTCCCACTCAAATTGACATCCCTCTGGTCATTCAAGCGTGACATGATCCAAATTCACCAACCCAAGTCCGATCATCACGTGAGATGAGGTGGTGTCAATGGTGAACATCTACATGTTGATCATATCTACTATATGACTCATGCTCGACCTTTCGGTCTTCTGTGTTCCGAGGCCATGTCTGTACATGCTAGGCTCGTCAAGTCTAACCCGAGTGTTCTGCATGTGCAAAACTGGCTTGCACCCGTTGTATGCGAACGTAGAGTCTATCACACCCGATCATCACGTGGTGCTTCGAAACGACGAACCTTCGCAACGGCGCACACTCGGGGGGAACACAATTTTATCTTGAAATTTTAGTGAAGGATCATCTTATAATGCTACCGTCGTCCTAAGCAAAATAAGATGCATAAAAGGATTAACATCACATGCAAATCATAAGTGACATGATATGGCCATCAACTCGTGCTTTTGATCTCCATCACCAAAGCACCGGCATGATCTCCATCGTCACCGGCGCCACACCATGATCCCCATCATCATGATCTCCATCATCGTGTCGCCATCAAGGTTGTCGCGCGCCCACCATGCTCTTACTACTATTGCTACCGTTTAGCGATAAAGTAAAGCATTACATAGCGCTTAATGATTGACACGCAGGTCATACAAAAATTAAAGACAACCCTATGGCTCCTGCCGGTTGCCGTATGCATCGACATGCAAGTCGATATTAACTATTACAACATGATCATCTCATACATCAAATATATCTCATCATGTCATTGGCCATATCATATCACATACATACCCTGCAAAAACAAGTTAGACGTCCTCTAGTTTGTTGTTGCATGTTTTACGTGGCTGCTATGGGTATCTAGCAAGAACGCTTCTTACCTACGCAAAGCCACAACGGTGATATTCAAGTTGCTATTTAACCTTCTACAAGGACCGCCTTGTTCTATTCCGATTCAACTAAGATAGGAGAGACAGACACCCGCCAGCCATCTTATGCAACAAAAGTCACATGTCTGTCGATGGAACCGGTCTCATGTACGTGGACATGTAAAGTTGGTCCGGGCCGCTTCATCCCATAATACCGCTGAATCAAGAAAGACTAAGGAGGGCAGCAATTTAAACATCAACGCCCACAAACCCTTTTGTGTTCTACTCGAGAAAGCATCTACGCAAGATCCTAGCTCTGATACCACTGTTGGGGAACGTTGCATGGGAAACAAAAAAATTTCCTACGTTCACCAAGATCAATCTAGGAGATGCTACTACGAGAGGAGAGTTGGATCCACGTACCCTTGTAGATCGCTAAGCGGAAGCGTTAAGAACGCGGTTGATGGAGTCGTACTCGCCGCGATTCAGATCGCCGAAGATCCTAGCACCGAAGCAACGGTGCCTCCGCGTTCTTCACACGTACGGCTCGGGGACGTCTCCTCCTTCTTGATCCAGCAAGGGGTGGAGGAGAGGTTGATGGAGAGACCGGCAGCACGACGGCGTGGTGGTGATGGTGGAGGAGGATTCCAGCAGGGCTTCGCCTAAGCACCGCGGGAAGACGAATATGTTGTGGGAGAGGAAGGGCAGCACCGAGGCACAAACGTGTGTTCGCTGCCCTGTCTCTGCCCCTCTATATATAGGGGGAATAGATGGGAGGGGGGCGCCCTAGGGTTTCCCCTAGGGGGGTCGGCGGCCAGGGCAGTGGGGGGGGGGGCGGCGGCCAAGGGCTGCGCAGGCCCTAGGGTTTCCCCCCCCCCTAGGTGCCTTGCCCCCCAAGCCAGGGGGTGCGGCTGCCCTAGGAGGGGCCAGCCCCCCATGCGCCATAGGAGAGGGCCCAGGGGGGGGCGCACAGCCCAATGAGGGATGTGGTGTCCCCCTTTGTGGCCCATTAGGCCCAGAACCACTTCCGGGACCCCCGAAACCCTTTTCGGTAATCCGCCGATTTCCCGATGCTCCCCGGAACACTTCCGGACTCCGAAACCTTTCATCCTATATATCAATCTTCGTCCCCGGACCATTCCGGAGACCCTCGTCACGTCCGGGATCTCATCCGGGACTCCGAACAACCTTCGGTAACCATGCACTGTTCTCACTAACAATCCTAGCGTCACCGAACCTTAAGTGTGTAGACCCTGCGGGTTCGGAAACCATGTAGACATGACCGAGACACTCCCAGGTCAATAACCAATAGCGGGATCTGGATACCCATATTGGTTCCCACATGTTTCTCGATGATCTCATCGGATGAACCACGATGTCAAGGATTCAGGCAATCCTGTATACAGTTCCCTTTGTCTCGTCGGTATGTTACTTTCCCGAGATTCGATCGTCGGTATCTCTATACCTAGTTCAATCTCGTTACCGGCAAGTCTCTTTACTCGTTACCGTAATACATAATCCCGTGACCAACTACTTAGTCACTTTGAGCTCATTGAGATGACGTATTACCGAGTGGGCCCGGAGATACCTCTCCATCACACGGAGTGACAAATCCCAGTCTCGATCCATGTCAACTCAACAGACACCCTCGGAGATACCTGTAGAGTACCTTTATAGTCACCCAGTTACGTTGTGACGTTTGGCACACACAAAGCACTCCTACGGTGTCAGTGAGTTACATGACCTCATGGTCATAGGAACTTATACTTGACATGCAGAAAACTATAGCGATAACTGACACGATCAAAAGCTATGTTTAACGTTTGGGTCTCGTCCATCACATCATTCTCCTAATGATGTGATCCCGTTATCAAATGACAACTCATGTCTATGACCTGGAAACCGCGGTCATCTTTGATCAACGAGCTAGTCCTGTAGAGGCTCACTAGGGACACAAAGTCTGTCTATTCATCCACACATGTATTTGAGTTTCCAATCAATACAGTTATAGCATGGATAATAAACGATTATCATGAACAAGGAAATATAATAATAACTCTTTTATTATTGCCTCTAGGGTATATTTCCAACAGTGAAGGCTAGTTTTATAGCCAAAGCACATTACCATGTTGTTTTAATAGACTCTCAAAAAGATATAAGTGAAGCATGAGAGATCAACAATTTCTACAAAATATAATCACCACCGTGCTCTAAAAGATATAAGTGAAGCACTAGAGCAAAAACTATTCAACTCAAAAGATATATGTGAAGCACATAGAGTGTTCTAACAATTCCTAGGCCATATTTAACTCTCTCAAATAGGTGTGTCCAGCAAGGATAATTGTGGCAAACTAACAAGCAAAGACTCAAATTATACATGACGCTCCAAGTAAAACACATATCATGTGGTGAATAAAAATATAGCTCCCAGTAAAGTTACCGATAGATGAAGAAGAAAGAGGGGATGCCTTCCCGGGGCATCCCCGAGATTAGGCTCTTGGTTGTCCTAGAATTTTACCTTGGGGTGCCTTGGGCATCCCCAAGCTTAGGCTCTTTCCACTCTTTGTCCCATAGTCTATCAAAGTAATACTCAAAACTTGAAAACTTCACAACACAAAACTTAGACAAAAATCGCGTGAGCTCCGTTAGTATAAGAAAGCAAACCACTACTCAAAGGTACTACAATGAATTCATTCTTTGTTTATATTGGTGTTAAACCTACTTTATTCCAACTTCTATATGATTCATACTTCCCAATACTTCTCATAGATGCATCGAAATAAGCAAACAACACACGAAAAACGGAATCTGTCAAAAACAGAGCAATCTGTAGTAATCTGTAGCTTTCGCATACTTCTGTAACTCCAAAAAAATTGAAATAAATTGGTAAATGTGAGGAATTTGTCTACTAATCATCTTCAAAAATAATCAACTAAATAGCAAGCTCCAGTAAAATCTAGTGACCATTCTAGCGAGCGCTAACGATTCTGTTTTTCACAGCAAGATCATATAAACTTCCCACAAGTCTTCCCAAAGGTTCTACTTGGCACAAACACTAATTAAAACACAAAACCACATCTAACCAGAAGCTAGATGCAATATTTATTCCTAAACAGAAGCAAAAACAAAAAATATAAAATTGGGTTGCCTCCCAACAAGCGCTATCGTTTTACGCCCCTAGCTAGGCACGATACGTGGATAGATCTAGGTATTGCCATCTTTGGAAGGCAATCCATAAGTGGCTCTCATAATAGATTCATATGGTAATTTGATTTTATTTCTAGGAAATTGTTCCATGCCTTTCCTCAACGGAAATTGGAATCTAATATTTCCTTCCTTCATATCAATAATTGCACGAATCGTCCTAAGGAAAGGTCTACCAAGAATAATAGGACATGAAGGATTGCAATCTATATCAAGAACAATGAAATCTACAGGCACATAATTCCTATTGGCAACAATAAGAACATCATTAATCCTTCCCATAGGTTTCTTAATAGTTGAATCGGCAAGATGCAAATTTAAAGAACAATCATCAAGCTCATGGAATCCTAGCAAATCACACCAAGTTTTAGGGATAGTGGAAACACTTGCACCCAAATCAGACAAAGTATAGCATTCATGATCTTTAAGTTTTATTTTAATGGTAGGTTCCCACTCATCATAAAGCTTTCTAGGGATAGAAACTTCTAATTCAAGTTTTTCTTCATAAGATTGCATCAAAGCATCAACTATGTGTTTGGTAAAAGCTTTATTTTGACTATAAGCATGCGGAGAGTTTAGTACGGATTGCAACAAGGAAATACAATCAACCAAAGAGCAATTATCATAATTGAATCCCTTGAAATCTAAAATAGTGAGTTCATCACTATGCAAAGTTTTAGTATCTTCACTCCCACTTTTAACAATTTTAGCATCAAGATCTAAAAACTCCAAATCATTGGGACACCTTAAAGTAGAATCATCTCCAATCCTATCTTTATCGAGATTCATACTAGAAAACAAGGATCTAATAGGAGACACATCAATAACTTTCAGATCTTCATCTTTCTTTTCATGATAACTAGAAGAACACGCTTTTATATAATTCTCTCTTTTAGCACGCATCCTAGCGGTTCTTTCTTTGCATTCATCAATGGAAATTCTCATGGCTTTGAGAGACTCATTGATATCATGCTTAGGTGGGATAGATCTAAGTTTCAAAGAATCAACATCAAGAGTAATTCTATCCACACTTCTAGCCAATTCATCAATCTTAAGCAATTTTTCTTCAAGCATAGCATTGAAATTCTTTTGCGAAATCATAAAATCCTTAACACTAGTTTCAAATTCAGAAGGCATCTTTCCATAAGAGTTGTTGTAGGAACTACCATAATTATTAGAGGAATTACTAGGAAAAGGCCTAGGATTAGAGTTCCCTCCATAAGCATTGTTACCAAAATTATTCCTACCAACAAAGTTCACATCCAAAGATTCATTATTATTTTCAATCAAAGTGGACAAAGTCATATCATTAGGATCAGAAGAAGCACTCTTAGCGACAAATAATTTCTTAAGTTCATCCATCTTTCCACTCAAAACACTAATCTCTTCAATAGCATGCACTTTTTTACTAGTAAATCTTTCGGTATGCCATTGAGAATAATTAACGATAATATTGTCTAGGAGTTTGTGTAACGCCCCGGACACACCCGCCGGTGGTCGTTACTCCTGGCGGGATCTAGACTGGCCTCATATATCAATACTAGTCTTTTCTGTGCACTTTGTCCTCACTCGTGCGCACCCGGGAGCAACTTCCCGGTCGGTCACCCATCCCGAAACTACTCCAAGCTAAGCACGCTTAACTTTGGAGTTCTATCCGAATGGGCTTCCGGAAATGAAGGAATTCCTTATTGATATGAGTAGTCTATCATCCCTAATAAGCCAGGCTATCACATACACCCCCACTCAGAGGAACCGATGTCCTCGTCGGGCCACAGGAACATTCCCTCTTGGCACAACCGTCTGTGCATCCAGTCCGATACATGTGCCATGCCGTGTGCCACGACGGGTCACAAACGTCATGAATAACATGATCGAGAAGCTGTCTGCAACCATCCGTGTAACCGCGAGGGTCGGCTCTGATACCAACTTGTAACGCCCCGGACACACCCGCCGGTGGTCGTTACTCCTGGCGGGATCTAGACTGGCCTCATATATCAATACTAGTCTTTTCTGTGCACTTTGTCCTCACTCGTGCGCACCCGGGAGCAACTTCCCGGTCGGTCACCTATCCCGAAACTACTCCAAGCTAAGCACGCTTAACTTTGGAGTTCTATCCGAATGGGCTTCCGGAAATGAAGGAATTCCTTATTGATATGAGTAGTCTATCATCCCTAATAAGCCAGGCTATCACAGTTTGGTAGCTTCTCCTAAGGTAGTTTCCATGAAAGTGCCTCATGCGGCCGAATCTAAAAGATTTCTAGAAAAAAAATTCAAGCCAGCATAAAAGTTTTGAATAATCATCCATAAGTTCAAACCATGTGTAGGGAAATTACGTATCATTAATTTCATTCTCTCCCAAGCTTGTGCAACATGCTCATGATCTAGTTGCTTAAAATTCATAATATCGTTTCTAAGAGAAATGATCTTAGCAGGAGGGAAATACTTAGAGATAAAAGCATCTTTGCACTTATTCCACGAATCAATACTATTTCTAGGCAAAGAGGAAAACCAAGTTTTAGCAAGATCTCTAAATGAAAATGGAAATAACTTCAATTTAACAATATCATTATCCCTATCCGTTTTCTTTTGCATATCACAAAAATCAACAAAGTTGTTTAGATGGGTAGCGGCATCTTCACTAGGAAGGCCGGAAAATTGATCTTTCATGAAAGATTTAACAAGGCAGCATTGCTCTCACAAGATTCAGCATCGGTAATAGAAGCAATCGGAGTGCTAATAAAATCATTATTGTTGGTATTGGAGAAGTCACACAATTTGGTATTGTTCTGAGCCATAGTGACAAGTAAGCAATCCAACACACAAGTAAACAAGAAGCAAGCGAACGATAAAACACACACAGAAGAAGGGCGAATAAAACAGCAAGGGTGAAGTGGGGGAGAGGAAAACGAGAGGCAAAAATGTAATGCGAAGGATAAGGGTTTGTGATAGGTACTTGGTATATGACTTTTGTGTAAGCCTCCCCGGCAACGGCCTATAAATTCTTCTTGCTACTTCTCGAGCTTGCGTTGTATTCCCTCGAAGAGGAAAGGGTGATGCAACAGAGTAGCGTAAGTATTTCCCTCAGTTTTTTAGAACCAAGGTATCAATCCAGTAGGAGACCATGCGCGAGTCCCTCGCACCTGCACAAACAAATAAGAACTTCGTAGCCAACACGATAAGGGGTTGTCAATCCCTTTACGGTCACTTACGAAAGTGAGATCTGATAGAGTTGATAGTTCGATATTTTTGGTATTTTTGGATATAAGAACAGAAAGTAAAAGCGGAAAAGTAAAGTAGATTGTAGATTGATATGTTGAGAATAGACTAGGGGGCCATAGTGTTCTCTAGTGGCTTCTCTCATGATAGCGATATTTTACGGCGGTAAACAAATTACTATCGAGCAATTGATAGAAAAGCGAATAATTATGCGACTATCTAGGCATGATCATTATATATAGGCATCACGTCCGAAACAAGTAGACCGAAACGATTATGCATCTACTACTATTACTCCACACATCGACCGCTATCCAGCATGCATCTAGAGTATTAAGTTCATACGAACGGAGTAACGCCTTAAGCAAGATGACATGATGTAGAGGGATAAACTCAAACATAGTGATATAAACCCCATCTTTTTATCCTCGATGGCAATAATACAATACGTCACTGGGAAAGGACACCGCGAGATTGAACCCAAAGCCAAGCACTTCTCCCATTGCAAGAACTAAAGATCTAGTAAGCCAAACCAAAACAATAATTCGAAGACTTGCAAGGATATTATAATCATACATAAAGAGTTCAAAGAAGAACCAAATATTTCTCATAGATAATCTTGATCATAAACCCACAATTGATCGGATCTCGACAAAAACACCGCAAAAAGAGATTACATCGAATAGATCTCCTCAAAGACCGAGGAGAACTTGGTATTGAGATCCAAAGAGAGAGAAGAAGCCATCTAGATACTAGCTATGGACCCAAAGGTCTATGGTAAACTACTCACTACTCATGGTGAGGCGATGATGATGATGTAGAAGCACTCCGTGGAAGCTCCCCCTCCGGCGGAGCTCCGGAACAGCCCCAAGATGGGATCTCACGGGAACAGAAGGTTGCGGGGGTGGAACTAGGGTTTTCTTTGTTGTTCTGATGGTTTCCGGGTACATAGGTATATATAGGAGGAAGGAGGGCACCGGGGGCCAGCCGGGGTGCCCACGAGGCAGGGGGCGTGCCCCCACCCTCGTGGACGCCACATCAGCCCTACTCCGTGGTCCTCAAGTCTCCCGTGTGTATTTTGCTCCAAAAATAACTCTCCCAAAGGTTTCATTCTGTTTGGACTCCGTTTGATATTCCTTTTCTGTAAAACCCTAAAACAGGCAAAAAAACAGCAATCTGGACTGGGCCTTTGGGTTAGTAGGTTAGTCCCAAAAATAATATAAAAGTGTATAACAAAGCCCATTAAACATCCAAAACATCATAAATAATAGCATGGAACAATCAAAAATTATAGATACGTTGGAGACGTATCATCATGTCCCCTACTGTCACAGGGATTGAGCACCGCAAGATTGAACCCAAAGCAAAGCACTTCACCCATTGCAAGAATTATCAATCTAGTTGTCCAAACAAAATCGATAGTTCGAAGAGAATTACTAAGATATAAGATCATGCATAAAAGAATTCAAAAGAAACTCAAATATTATTCATAGATAATCTAATCATAAACCCACAATTCATCGGATCTTGACAAATACACCGCAAAAGAAGATTACATCGGATAGATCTCCAAGAACAACGAGGAGAACTTGGTATTGAAGATCAAAGAGAGAGAAGAAGCCATCTAGCTACTAGCTATGGACCCATAGGTCTGTGGTAAACTACTCACACTTCATCGAAAGGACAATAGGGTTGATGTTGATGCCCTCTGTGGTTGACTCCCCCTCCAGCAGAGTACCGGAAAAGGCCTCCGGATGGGATCTCGCGAGAACAAAAGGTTACGGCGGTGGAAAAGTGGTTTCGATGGATGTTATGATGTTTCTGGAATATATGGGTATTTATAGGAAGAAGTCGGTCGGGGGAGGCACGAGGGGCCCATAAGGTAGGGGGCGCGCCCTCCACCCTTGTGGACACCTCGTGGATCCACTAACGTGTACTCCAAGTCCATCTGATGTCTTCTGGTCCAAGAAAAATCTCCAAAAAGTTCTGTTTCGTTCGGACTCTGTTTGATATTCCTTTTCTGTGAAACTCAAAAACAAGGAAAAAAACAGAAACTGGCACTAGGCTCTGGGTCAATAGGTTAGTCCCAAAAATCATATAAAATAGCATATAAATGCATATAAAACATCCCAGATAGATAATACAATAGCATGGAACAATCAAAAATTATAGATACGTTGGAGACGTATCAAGCATCCCCAAGCTTAATTCTGCTCATCTTCGAGTAGGTAAATGATAAAAACAGATTTTTTGTTGTGGAATGCTACCCAACATATTTATCAATGTATTATTCTTTATTGTGGCATGAATGTTCAAATCTATAAGACTCAAAATAAAAGTTTATCAATATCAAAACAATAATACTCTAATCATACCAAAAGCAATCTATACAGCTTCAAAAATAACATGGCTAAAGAACGATATCCCTACAAATCATATAGTCCTTATGCTCCCCTTTCTTAACACAAAGCACCCCTCATGCCCATCCCGGAGTCAGCCAAGCAATTGCTTTCATGCTCTACTCTTTCAAACTTTTCAACTCTTCACACAATATATGAGCGCGAGCCATGGACATAGCACTATGGGTGGAGTGGAGGTGGTAAACTGGTAATAAACAAAATGTGCGAGAAAGTCTCACATCAACTAGGCAAATCAATGGACTATGGAGATGTCCATCAATCGATATCAATGTGAGTGAGTAGGGATTGCCATGTAACGGATGCACTAGAGCTATAAGTGTATGAAAGCTCAAAAAGACAACTAGTGGGTGTGCATCAACTTGCTTGCTCATGAAGACCTAGGGCATTTGAGGAAGCCCACCGTTGGAATATACAAGCCAAGTTCTATAACGAAAAAATCCCACTAGTGATATATGAAAGTGACAACATAGGAGACTCTCTATCATGAAGAACATGGTGCTACTCTGAAGCACAAGTGTGGAAAAATATAATAACATTGTCCCTTCTCTCTTTTTCTCTCATTTTTTTTATTATTTTGGGATCTTTGGCCTCTTTTTTGGGTGGGCTTCTTTGGCCTTTTTTTTTATTTGGGCTTCATTGGCCTCTTTTATTTTTGACCGGTGGATTCGATAACTTGACCACTGTGCCACGTTGTGCGGCGAGCTTCATGTTGTTGTTTCTTCAAAATAAAGTTTGGGTCCAAGTAAGCAAAAGGGTGAGAAAGTTGTACTTTCCGGATTGCTCGACGAATTTTCGGTGTTGGCGGAGGATCTGAACCGGAGGAAAGGGTAATTACCTCGACATCATCAGCCTCGCTACCTTCAGCGTTTTCCTGAGTACAATCATTGTCAATAAGATGCAAGAAAAGGGAGCCAAGGGACTCAAGTGATACCTCTGAGGCCGGTTCATCATCATGAAGATTGGATTCAGATGCTTCAGTGGTTTTTTCCTTAACGGTTTTCTTAACAGCCTTGGTTTTGAGGCGAGCTGCCTTTACCGGTTTATCCTGGGTTTTCCACTTCCAGAACGTATCATTGCCCTGATAGAGATTGTGAGGTCGTTCAGAAAGGATACTAAAAACAAATTGAAATAAAGCAAACGATATAAGACTTACCGACGGTGGTTTATTGGACTCACAGAAAGGGGCCAGCCCGGTTTTGCTGCAGGCGTCCACCGGTTCATTCAACATTTTCTTAACAGCTTCATTGACCTCATTCTCTGATGGAACAGCTTCAGTATGATGTAGAGGATCTTTTGGGTTTCCGGTATATTCACACATTAAACCGGTACGTCGGCTTAGAGGCAGAATGCTCCAAGAAATCCAACAGCGAACAAAGTCAATGCATGTCAAGCCATTTGTGGTGAAGGCCCAGAGCTTTGAAAGTTGCGGTGCGTATTGGGCTCGCTCTTGGGCACTTAGCCGTTGAGGGAAAGGATGGTTCTCAGAAAGTCGATGAGAACGATAACCCGACAGAGGATTTTCGTCAGCTGGAGAAGTGTCTAGACAGTAAAACTAGGTCTGGTTCCAGTCTTTAGGGTGACTGTGGTGTTTTGCGTGAGGAAAGCTAACATCCTTCCTTTTTTGGATGGACATTTCGCCAAGTTCAGTGTTGGGCCCATCAGTGAACTCTGTGCGACGGTTTAAATGGAAGAAATCCCTAAACAGTTCAACTGAAGTTTCCTCTTGTAAATAAGCTTCACAGAATACTTGGAAGTTGCAGATGTTGGACACATAATTCGGTCCGATGTCTTGAGGGTGGAGCTGGAAGCTAGCCAGCACATCACGAAAGCATTTTGATCCGGGAGGACTGAACCCTCGGGATAGATGATCAAGAAATACGATAACCTTTCCATCTTTGGGCTCTGGAGGACATTCCGGTCCAGGGGCTCTCCAACGGAGGACATCCTTCTTGCCTAAAGCGCCAATTTCAGCCCGATCATGTAGTTCCTCTTCGGTAACCCGAGACTGGACCCAGTTGCAGGAAGTAAATTGCTTGGCTTGCTTTGCCATTTTGAAGGAAAAAGCTGAAAATATAGTGAAGAGCCGATTTATAATTTATGCAATGATAAACCGGAAGTGTTTCAAGGGTAACTACAGATGGCGGTTTAAGCGGGGCCTAATGATATCTACCGGTTTATGATTTTTTCTAAAAGCTAAACCGTCGGGGAGAATATGAAAGGTGCAGATCTAAAGTTATGGAAAAACAGGTTTCACGAAATCAGCAACAGGATTACAGATCTACGGTATGTCAGAAATTCAGAAATATTCAGGATCAATATTGATCAGACGCTGCAGCAGTTCAGACGGATCTAGATAGGGGAATACTTTGAAGGAGGATAAGCATCTAATTGAGCGGAGTTATTAATACAGTTGCAGGCGGAAACATCAGATCTACACTAACTATCAGAGCTATGGCAAAAGAAGAAGGGAAGAACAACGCCATAGCGTGACGAACTAGAGTAGAAACCCTAATAAGATCTACAGAGAAAGGAAGGAGAGGACTTACCGGAGTCATCGGATGCGGAGGCGTGCCGGCGAATCTCTGGTTCGAACAGGGTGATGCAGCGGCCCGTGCTGAGGCAGAAATGAAGGTCGACGACGACGACGGCGGAACTCAGGCACTGACGGGCGCGAGGAAGAAGAAGAAGCGAAGAGACGGGGAAAACAAATGACCCCTCGCCCTATTTATAAGCCGAAAGGTTAAACGGCAGGCGTAGGAATCAAGGAGCCCGAAAAGTGGATATGGGATGATACTGTCGCATCGATCTTCGGAGATTTTAATAAGTAAAGAATAAAACAGGTACAAGTATTAAATGAGCAGATGACATCACGACGGTTCATTGTGATCCAGGAAAATGACGTCATGGCGTTTTATGAAATATTTGAAGCCACGGAGGACCAAGCTTTTACAAGGCGTTGAAGATTGACATGAACAGGTTCAAATCAATATGGGGCCTAATGTCAGGGATATAACTATTAGGTATAAATCGCCGCCCAGGGAGGGGTCGGTTTATGCCCATAAGGATTATTTCTACTGAAGCCCAACAAGGCATAGAAGATGGCGCTTTATTATAAAAGATAAGAGATCCAGGGCCCAAGAGGCGTTAAGGCCCGTATGTGTAAACCGCCATACGGCGTGTAACTTGTATTGTAAGATAGGAAAGATAGAGACCGAGCCGGGCACGTTTATGAGCCGGCCTCGGGATTCTGTAAACCGGACCGGGCGTCATCCTGTGTATATAAAGGGATCACCCGGCGATGGTTCAGGGACAAAGAACAACAACTCGAGACACAGGCAAAGCGGATTCGCCCCTGGTCATCGAAACCCTAGCAATACTACACCAAACTAGACGTAGGCTTTTACCTTCATCGAAGGGGCCGAACTAGTATAAAATCCCTTGCGTCCTTGTCCGCTTGAACCCCTTTAAGCTAACCCATAGCGATGGCTCCATGACTAAGTCCTTTTGCTAGGACATCTGCCATGACAAAACCACGACAGTCACTCTAGCAACCCATCATCTACTTATTACTTTCCAATGCCTTCCCGTAGGCCCAAATAATGGTGAAGTGTCATGTAGTCGACATTCACATAACACCACTAGAGGAAAGACAACATACATCTCATCAAAATACCAAACAAAAACCAAATTCACGTGATTACTTATAACAATACTTCTCTCATGTCCTCATGAACGAACGTAACTACTCACAAAGCCTATTCATGTTCATAATCAGAGGAGTATTTAATAGTATCAAGGATCTAAAAATATGATCTTCCATCAAATAAACTACAAGGAGTAATCAACACTACTAGCATCAACTACAAGAAGTAATCAACACTACTAGCAACCCATAGGTACCAATCTGAGGTTTTGAGGCAAATATTGAATGCAAGAGATGGACTAGGGTTTGAGAGGAGATGATGCTGGTGAATATGTTGATGGAGATTGACCCTCCCTCGATGAGAGGATCATTGGTGATGACGATGGCTTCGATTTCCCCCTCCCGAAGGGAAGTTTCTCTGGCAGAACAGCTTCACCGGAGCCCTAGATTGGTTCTGCCCAAGTTCCACCTCGAGACGGTGGCGCTTCGTCCCGAAAACTCTTCTCTGGTGTATTCCAGGTCAAAGCCTTCAATATAGCAGAAGATGGGCGTCAGAGGCCAGCCAGGGGGGCCACAAGCCCTGGGGGCGCGCCCCCCGTGCTTGTGGCCTCCTGGTGGGTCCCCTTCTGGATATTATTCGTCCAATATTTTTTATATATTCCAAACTAATTCTTCGTAAAATTTCAGGACATTTGGAGTTGTGCAGAATAGGCCTCCCAGATTTGCTCCTTTTCGATCCAGAATTCCAGCTGCCAGCATTCTCCCTCATCATGTAAATCTTGCAAAATAAGATTGAAAAGGCCTAAGTATTGTGCCATAATATGAAATAACAATCCATAATGAAATAAATATCAACATAAACACATGATGAAAAAAGGACGTATCACTAAGCAGCCTCAAGACGCAAGGGTATCTCCCTGCTTCAGATCTTGCGTCCACCAGCCTTGGATTAACTTCCGCAAATGGTGAAGCCTTTGCAGAGAACTTCCCTCCCCACGTAGGGAAGAGAGGGTATGCTTCATGCCCTTCCTCTTAAGAGGCTTGGGCTTTTCCATTCACCCCTTCTTGAGGGGTTTACTAGAGTTTTGCGGGATCCAGCTCCATCATCTCACCCCAGGATCCATTATGCATATCTCAGGCTACATCATGCTTTCTGAGATGTTTCTGGGCTGCGAGGCCCATTTTGAATTATGGAGAAAATACTTTTCCCTTGTCCCCCGCACCTGGGGAGGGATGAACTTTGAGGTCGACGGAGCCGAAGTATGGCCTATTGCCTAGACGCGGTACCCTGTCGGAACCCCAAAGAAGGATTTCGAGGAGTGGACCTCTGAATGGTTTTACATCGAAGATGTCCCCCTATGTGATCAAGATCGGAGGGGTTTGCCCGAACACTCACTTGCTACTCTGACGAAGTGGTTCAACTAGCGACCGAAAAGCCCTTCCAGGAAGAAAGTGCCGAGGTAAAGCGTCTGGCTGATCAGGTGAGGTTGTTAGCCCACAACGGGTTAACCATCATTGACGTGATGGCCGCTGCCATTACTCGGTGCATCCAACCTCTCTAGCAAAGGATGCACCCCCCTACGGTGTTACAACGGGGCAGATGAAGTGACCCGTTGCAAGCGGAGGGGGCCTGCCAACCAGGCAAAAATGGCAACCATACTGGCCGATCTGTTTAAAAGAGGAGAGAAAGATTTTGACGGCCTAAAGCCCAAGGATGGTTACTCGAGTTATAATCCCATTGAATGAGTGAGTTGAGCTACACTTTATAGTTCGGATGTTATGTCCATTTTTGTTAATCAGATCTTCCAACTTTCCGAACAGAACTGGAGGCACTGGATCGAGACAGTCAGCTGCCATTCTCCTCAACTGGAGAGCTATTCCCATGTCGATGACCCAGGATTCCATGACAATACAGAGAGGTCGATCGATTTTGAGAATGGGGCATTTTACCAGGGGAGTCTTGACGGCTCTAAAGTGGCACTTTTGGCCAATCACCCTGGGACACTCCCCTCTTCCACTATAAGTGACGAAAAGGCCTCTTCCCGAAAAGAGTGTTCATCTCTCATCGTTCCGAGTACGCTGACTTCTACCAACAAGGGCCGTTGCACATCACGCCGAACGCCGGCGAGAGCTGCGTCGGTTGCATCAGCACAGAAAAGCCGCAAGGTGTCAAAACTTGGGGCACCCGTAGGAGTTACATCGACCCTGCCCATGGCCAAGAGGTAATATGTTCAACACGTAGTTTGGCATCATTATCTGTCATAGCCGCAGCAAGTACTCATAATCTTTACTAAGACATGCAGGAGATATGTAGAGCCACCTTCATCCAAGAACATTGAAGAGGTGTAGGGGGTAATCCCGAACCGAAGTCTTCGGCTAGGGTCGGCACCAACACGGAGGTCCCTGTCGCAGACCAACTTCCAAGGGACCCCAAGGACGTCTCTATTACCAACTCCGAAGTCGAAAGCGTGATGAATCACCGACGATGGAGGGAGTCACTACGTCATTCTGCGTTTAGGAGTTTAATGCTCTTAGTTCAATAGATGCGTATCTCGGAGCCGCCTGAACCAGGCTTGAGGGAGTTGCCAAACTTCTGTCAACCAACCTGCAGGTATGTGATTGGTTTTGCTAACCAAACACAAATCCTAACCCGGTAGCCCCCGAGCCTTAATTTTGGCGGGGTAGGCGAGTTAACGATATGAATTTTTATACTGCTGCAATATATCCGAGGACCTCGAGCTAAACCGAACACAGTTGGAATCTATGAAGGCCGAACTAGAGGAGGTCAATAAGTTCACGAGGGAAGCACACTGTGAGTCAAAGACTTAATATGTTGAATTGAGAAATTTTTGGGAGACCTTTTCTAATGAAAGATTGCCAGTAGCAGTCGAGTCCATAGGTCAACTGCAGAAGGATCTGGACGCGGCCAGGGAATCTCAAAGGTATGCAGAATCACAGCAAGAAGTTGGCTGTCGTGTACTGACCCGAAGTCATGAAGAAAAGAATAAGCCTAAAGAGGAAAACCAGCGACAATTTGAGGAAATTGAGAGCTTCAAAACTCAACTGGCACAAGCCCACGAAGAGAACCAGAGATTGAAAGGTGGCATGTTCAGTGAGTGCAATCTAGCTTGTGAATACTTAGATTATGTGCATTATATAAATGTAAGAATCATGCCCCGTCTCTTGTTAGTTCTCCTTATCGGGTGTCCCGAGGAAAAGGCCGGCTCGTTTGGAGGAACCTGCTAAAGGAATTGTCCATCATACATGATAGGGCTTGGAAAGCTATGGAGAGCCTGGTCAAGGCATTATGGCCGGACGAGATGCCTCTGGGAGGGATGGCCGAGCTGGCTAACCGGTTTAAATGAGCTCGGCGCCGTTTCGAGCTATGGAAGATATCAGCCTGTTGAGAGGGAGCGCGTGAAGCATGGGTGATGGTCAAGACCCGCTTTACCAAGCTTAACCCGGAGCATCTAGCTCGAGTTGGGCCAGTAGGGCCGGATGGGCAAGAAGTGCCACTTCATTTGGAATATGACCAAGTGATGCATGTTGCTCGGATTTCCCAAGAAGACTGCACCCTGGGTACCCTACTAGATAACCTCAACCAAGAACAGGGTGTTTGATTCTATGTATCAATGTACTTTACATCAAATATTCTCCAAACCATGTTGTAAACATTTTATTAACAGGCCATCGGCTTCTACCTCCCCCGCCATTAGCTGGGGAGTGTTCCTTACTATGTGACCTGAGATCATCAGGAAATCACTTCAGAGAACAAGGTGATCTTGCCATTTGGTGCGAACAAACAAAATGTGCTCGAGGAGTTATGTTATATTGTTGTTTAGCATAAGAAACATCTTCCGGAGAAAATAGTTCCTCCATGGGTTCATTTCTTCGGGTTGTCATGTTAACCATAGACGTTTTAACTGGATACCCGCATAATGCGGGTAATGGTTACCTCAGAAAAATAACCCCATATTTTGGTGATGATCACCGGTTATTTTTAGTTCCATCGTGGTCGATCAATTATATTCTTAAGAACGCTAGCTTTTGGCTTCACCCGTCTGAGGTACGTACCCGGGTGATCCGGTAGTAATGTAATGCCCAGGATGGAGCTATACCTCCTACGTGTCGAGGCACGACTTAAAGGCATAAATCCATCCTAGAATGATCTCAAGTTTGGTATCTTTGCACAACTCATGTAAAAGAGGGATTAAAATGCAAAAGGGGATAGTTGGCTTACACTCGCCACTTCACACAAAACATTACATAAGCAATACATCATTCAGAACATCACAACCCGACTACGGGTGAAGATCCAAAAGAAAGATACCAAAACAACATAAAGCCACAGGTCAGGATCGAATCCTAGTAGAAACCACTACTGAACATCGAAACGTCACAAGCAAACGGTCAAACTCTTCAACAAGCTCCTGGTGAAGCACTGAACCAGCTCCTGCCTCAAACTCGACTGAACCTGCAACTGGTGTGGTGAAGTATCTGTGAGCCACAGAGGACTCAGCAATCCCGTTCCCGGGTAACACGACTATTTAAGCCTTGGGTGAGGACTCAAGATGGCAATATTCCCCGTGGGGATGGGTACCCGCGGGGATTTACCCGTCATGGAGCGGGGATGGGGGGCAAATTATCCCCATGGATATTGTTTGGTGGGTACCCGTTAGTCTCGCGGGGCGGGGATGGGTATAAAATCCTCCCCGTGGGGACTCCATGGATACCCGAAAACTATGCCATTCGTACTATAAATGCAGAATATATAAATTAATACCTAGATATTTCACACAATTATATTTCTCCACCTCTCCCAACAACCATGTCTTCTCTAATCTCATCTATCCTAGTTAGCTTTGAAATCCCCATGGATACCCGACGGGTACCGGGTACCCGCTATTAACGGGGATGGGGGGCATTTTGTCCCCGCGAAGCTTCATGGGGATCGCGGGTATGGGGATTGGCGGGGATCGGGGCGGGGATGGTGGAGTCATCCCCGGTCATCCCCGTCCCCGTTGCCACCTTGAGTGAGGACAAGGCTGAAGAAAGAAATATGAGGTGAAGGAACAAACAAGAGTCTGCAGCAGCAACTAGCACTAACTTACGTAAAAGAGAGCGAGAAGAGAAGGGCATCGGTCGAAAGATGATCACGAAGTGATCCTAACTAAAGCCGGTCAAACATAACCCCACCGTGTTCAACTCCCGAATCCCTATTCGGAAATTGACAGTCACGGTACACACGCTGGTAGTGTATTAGAAACATTGTGTCAAGTTATCTACAACCGGAATTAACAAGCTCCCATCTGCCACATAACCGCGGGCACGGCTTTCGAAAGTTCAAACCCTGCAGGGGTGTTCCAACTTGGCCCATCACAAGCCCACGATCCGCGGAGTCGCAACTCCATAGTTGGGAAGACCCGAGTATTCTCGGAATCCCGTGCTCAAGTTAAACCGAACTAAGGTAAGGCTAATCCAGCAAATCCTCCCGGCGTGTCGACACCCTGATAGTAGCCGCGCGTATCTAAGTCTCAGGACACGACCGGATGGGCGATTCTACGGGTGGATACCAAATACCTCGGGTTGCCCCAAGGCGGCCCCGCAGAACCCCCGTTTGGGACCAACGCCATCAGCACTGGCCCCCCCTGCTATGTAGAAAAGAATCTCCAAGGAGCGTCCCCCTTATGCAAATTAATTAATTAATTAAGTTGTTATTATGAGGCAAATAGTACCAATGTTGGGATTTGCTGGAAAAGACTTAGCACTTAGCGGTTTATCAAGGGGGTCCCATACACCCCAACCGTGTTAGGAACGCATAATCAAGGAACATAACACCGGCTTATACGGATCCTAACGGCATGAGTGGAACAAAACACCAAGCAAAAGGCTTAGCCTTCCACCCTGCCAGTATATAGATGATTTCATTTTTAAGCATTTATATAGTGTGATAAAACCCAACCAAACTTCAACATGAAGCAAGCATCTTCAATCTTCACCTGCAACTAACAATGCTATAAGAGGGGCTGAGCGAAGCGTACTTAGCCAAGCAACAGTTTGCGTAGGTAGGGTGGTTAAACATGGCAATGGTTACAAGTAGGAGGCTGACAAGAAGAACATGGGCATCGAGGCAAAACTATAGAGCGGAGCTACTAGCAATAGGCAAAAATAGTAATGGTATCCGGGTTCGGTCATCTTGCCTGGGATTTCACGAGGGAGAAGAACGGAACCAAGAAGAAGACGGAGCAACAGTCGAGCGGATCCTCACAACTCCGGAACGAAACCGAAGCTATCAAGAGAAGCAAACCGGAAAGAAACAAACAACACGGTAAACACACAAGCATCAACAAGGCATAAGATGCACATCCAAGTATGATGCATGTCCGGTTTAATTATGCATGGCATGGCAAAGTGCACAAACAAAAACTACAAGTTAAATGGAGATCAATATGCAACGAGTTGCATATTGACGAAACACCACATTTAATTATTTAATTGACTCTTGTTATTTACAAGACAAGGTTAAAAGTTTTTAGCATGGCAAGAGGTGAACATAAAGAAACTACACTATTAAGACATTTTAAATGAGGCCGGAGAATAACAACAACATATCCGGAAAATCCCCATGAGCATGTTTAGTAATTATAAAGCAAACACAATTAAACATTCAAGGTTGTTAACATGATGCGGATGACATGAACAAGTTTTATGCAAGTTTTATTAAAAGGTTGACAATAAACAAGATATGAAGCATTTGTCACCGTGGTGGAATGAAAAAGGGGGCCACGGCAACGATCCGAAATGAGGCAACGCATCATATCGGTTCCGGTATCTCGTTGAGAGACCGGTGCAAAAGGTGACGAAGCGAGTCAAACGAGATGATGGGGTGATCCCGTTGTCGGGTTCCCACGAATCGGTGACGAGGCAACCGAGGAACAACAAAAGGGACGAAACGGACACGGGGCACACACGGGAGACATTCATACAACACAAGCAAGCATACATCACACGGGTCACGTCTCGGGGTTATACCTTCGAAGCGTGCGTTTCGAGGCGGTTCGAGCTCGTAGTGGAAGTAGAGGAAGTAGTTGAACACGGCCGTAGAGGGAAGTAGACGTTCGGGCGACGGTAGACGTTCGGGCCGTAGATGTACTCGGTCGTCGATGTACTTGGTGCGTCTCCGAGACGGTAGTTGTTCACGAGGTCGTTTTGTAGAAGTTCGAGTCGTCGAGCGTAGTGGTACTTGTCGCATCCGGAAACACGGGTCTTTGAGGGTCGACGGTAGTGGTACTTGGGGTCTCCGAGTAGACGTTCTCGAGCTCGTAGATGTACGGGTCCAAAAATAGGTAATGTTTGTTGTTACATGGGTGCTTGACAAAACAAAATCAGCAGCAAAAACAAACAAAACAAGGAAAAAGCTACGCCTCGGCGACGAAGCTGAAAAGGCCCGGGCCTTCGCTCGGAGCTGCTCATGGCCGCGACCTTGACGAAGCAGATACGGGGCGGCCGGCTTCCTGGAGAAGAGGCCGTCGGCGAGCTGGAGGACAGGGGGAACGGAGGGGCGTCTGGCCAGCGGACGGAGCGCTCGGGCCTGGCCGGCTGCTGGCCGCTGGCGAAGGCGGGCGCGGTCGCCTTGCTTCTGGAGACGGGGACGTGAGGACGCAGACGGAACGACGAGGGCGCGGTGAGTCCTGGCGCTGGCGAACGGCTTGCGGGAGAGGAACGCTCGGGGCCGCGGCTGCGATTGGGGGCGCGGACGGAGGGACCCTGGCGATGCGGCCCTGGAGGACGGGGAGGTCGCGAAGCGGCGCTGGCCTGGACGACGGGGAGGCGCAGGGCGCAAGGGCACCGGGCTCCTGGCCGGATGGCGAGGCGGGGCGTCGCGGCCATCTTGCGCGGCTCTGGCGCGGCTGCTGGAGTGCTTGGGGACGGGCGGCCGTGCCTTGGCGAGGCGAGGGACGGCGCTCGGGGAGAATCCAGGCGCGCGAGCGCGGCTCTGGCCGGCCGGGCTCCTGGCCGGCGCTAGGGCGCGGAGGAGGAGGGCCGCGGGCTTGGCTGGCGCTCGTTGGAGGCGCGCTGAAGCCGCACGGGACGGGCAGAGGAGGAGGTCGGGGCGCCTCGGGAGCTCGGGGCGCTCGGGCTGCTGGATCCTCGAGGGAAGAGGAGAAGAGGGAGAAGCGGGATCGAGGCTGGGGAGAGCTGGGGCTCGAGGGGAGAGGAGAAGAGGATCGAGGGGAACGGCCTCGGGGCGAGCGGGACAGAGAGCGAGAGGGATGCGAGACGAGGGGTGGCGGCGGCTGGAAAGGAACGGAGGCAGAGAGGGATCGAGGGAAAGGGATTAGGGTTCGGGCTGGAGGCTGGTTGTAGGAGAAGTTGGGCCAGGTGAGGGGGGAGGAGGCCCAAGAGAAGAGCTGCGGCCTGGGCTGGAGGGGAGAGGAAAAGGGCCAGAGGCTGGCTGCCTCTTCCTTTTATTAGATTTTGCAGATAAAACAAAGAGAGAAAAAGAGAAAGAGGAGGACGGTTAGGGAAAGACACATGGAAATATATTTTCTCGGGCTCATAAAAATAAGCACGACCGGAGAAAATAAGAAAGGCATGAACGGAAAAATAATTCAAACATATTTGAATTTTTAATTCAAATAGTTTGAACTAAGACTTGATGATAGAAGTCTCCAAAAATGTTCCAATTTTTGGAGGAACCTCGAAACAACGGAAAGAATTATCGGCAAGGTTTTGAAGGTGAAACACGAAGTGAAAGACATGGGGAAATTATGCAAGTGTGTTATGGTGATTCCGGAGCAATGGAATAATTATTAATATAGCTCCATATTTATTAGGAGGCTTTTATATGTTATAAAGAGAAGACATCTTCCCTCGATTTAAATGGACCGAAGGTCCACACGAATTATTTAGGTTGAGATGCAAAAAAAATAAAATGACATGATGGCATGATGACATGATGCAATGCAAAAATTAAATAACACAAGTACAAAAGGACACACGGACAACCCGGAACATCTGGATCCTTCTGGAAGCTTCTGGAATCTTCTGGGATCTTCTGGGACGTCAGTCTCGGGCGTCACAAGTAACAATCGCAGAGGTGCTTCCTTTACCACGCAGCCGAACAATCGGGAACGTATAGGGGGTAAGCTTAGGAGCAAGGCAACCCGGCTTTGCCAAATCTTAAGTCAAATTGATGCATATAGTGGCTTAAAAAATACTGGAAGGGTGCAAACACGACAGGGACGAATAGATGCACTAAAGATGTATTTATCGGCTTCGTAAAAAGAAGGCCCCAGGTATGACCGGGTAGTACATTCGAAGAAGTCTGCCGATGACTACTTAACGTAGCTCGGTTTAGCCAAACACATGCTAGTGAATGCTGACCAAAAAAAGAGAAAAATTATAAAAATAAGATAAGACTAGTGAGGGTGACGACATCGGCCTAGCGGTAGAAACGCCGAAGCCGAGCTGTGTTCCATGGGTTGGGTTTGAGGCGATTGTCTGTTGGGTTGCAGAGACGATATGCTCCCCCTGCGAGCACTTGATCGATTATGAAGGGGCCCTCCCATTTGGGTGATAGCTTAGTCTTCTGGTTCTCCAGGAGGCATAGAACGAGTTCGCCCACATTATATGCTTTCGCTTGAACTTCCCTACTCTTGTAACATCGGGCCTGCTGTTGGTACAAGGTAGAGCGGGATCGGGCTATGTCGCAATCTTCTTCTAGGGTGTCCAAGTCGTCCTGCCGATCTAGCTCGGCCTCCTTTTCTTCGTACATGCGCACTCTAGGTGTGTCATGGATTAGGTCGCTGGGGAGGACTGCTTCTGCCCCGTACACCATGAAAAACGTTGTGTATCCCGTGGATCGATTAGGAGTGGTGCGTAGGCCCCATAATACAGAGTCGAGATCCTCCACCCAGTGGCAGTTGGATTCTTTCAAGGAATGGACCAGGCTGAGCTTAATGCTGCTCTGGATTAATCCATTGGCATGTTCAACATGTCCGTTGGATTGTGGGTGATATACGGATGCGTAGTCAAGCAATGCCCAAGTTAGCACACCAGTCTTTTACTTCTTGGGCTATGAAGTTTGATCCATTGTATGTTATTATACTGTAGGGGACACCATAACGGCGGACCACGCCAGATATAAAGTCGATGGCATGTCCGGACTTGGCTGAAGTTACAGGTTTCGCCTCAATCCACTTAGTGAATTTGTCGACCATGACGAGAGTAGATATTTCTTTTTCTTGGTCCCCCTTTAAGTGGTCCGACCATGTCTAGCCCCCAGGCCACGAAAGGCCAGGTGATAGATATCTCTTGAAGAGTCGTGGGGGCATGTGGCTTTGATTTGTAAAGAGCTGGCATCCAACGCAATGTTGGACGAGTGTGTGGGCGTGTAGGCGAGATGTGGGCCAAAAGAACCCAGCTCGAAAGGCATTGTTGACCAGGGCCCGAGCTGTTGCATGATGACTACCCATGTTGATGTGTATCTCGGCTAAGAGTTGCATGCCCTCCTCTTCGGATATGCATCTTTGGAGGACTCCAGTGGTGCTTTTCTTGTATAGTTCACCCTCATGGACCTTATAGAATTTAGATCGCTGGATTATGCATCTTGCCTCGGTCTGGTCGTCAGGGAGCTCTTGGCGGAGAAGATAGGCGAGGAAGGGCTCGGTCCATGGCGTGACTACTGCCATGACTTCGTGGGTCGAGGGTGTTTCTTCGAGTGTCGAGCCTCCGATAACTTCTTCATCTAGTTCGATGATAGGAGGGGTGATCTATTCTGGACCAATGGCCTCAGCGTCCTTGCCCTTGTCTTTCCACACGAGGGATGGCTTAAAGAGTTGTTCCAGAAAGGTGTTCTTAGGGACAGGGTCGCGCTTGGCACCCATGCAGGCGAGGATGTCGGCAACTTGATTGTTGTCTCTTGAGACATGGTGGAGTTCTAACCCTTCAATCCAGGAGGATATTTTGAGGGCGGCACTTCGATATGTTGTCATTCTTGCATCTTTGGCTCAAATTCACTGTTGACTTGAGAAATGGTGAGGTTACAATCTCCCCGCACCTCGAGCCGTTGTATGCCCATTGACATTGCCATCTGAAGTCCATGCAACAGGGCCTCGTACTCGGTCGCATTGTTAGAACCCGTGTACATGATCTGTAGCACGTACGAGATATTGTCGTCGGTGGGGGATGTAAGAATCACTATAGCCCCTAGCCCGGCCAGCATCTTGGAGCCGTCAAAGTACATGGTCCAATGTGAGTACGTATTGTATTCCCTGGGGAGCTCGGCTTCCGTCCATTCGGTAACCTAATCAGCCAACACCTGAGATTTAATAGCTCGGCGTGGTTTTTATATAATTTCGAAAGGGGGGATCTCAATAGCCCGTTTGGCTATGCGGCATGTGGCATCCATGTTCTTAATTATGTCATCCAATGGTACTTTAGATGTCACCGTGACCGAACACTCTTGAAAGTAGTGGTGGAGCTTTCGAGATGCGATGAAGACTGCATAGGCGATTTTTTGGTAATGTGGATACCTAGTCTTGCACAGGGTGAGCACCTCTGATACGTAGTAGACCGTTTTCTGCACCAGAAGCTTGTGACCTTCTACCTCTCATTCGACGACGAGGACTGCACTGACCACCCGATTTGTAGCTGAGATGTATAACAACATTGGTTCACCTGTGCCGGGTGCTGTTAAGATGGGGTTTCCAGCCAACAATGTTTTAATTTCTTCCAATGCGGCCGTGGCTTCGTCGGTCCAGTCGAAGTTTTTGGTCCATTCAAGGAGCATGTAGAGTGGTAGGGCCCTTTCCCCAAGGAGGGAAATAAAGCATCTTAAGGCCGCCATGCAACCGGCTAGCTTTTTGACGTGCTTCAGTTCAGTTGGGATCGCTAACTGAGACAGAGCTTGGATTTTGGCCAGATTAGCCTCGATTCCTCTATGGGATACAATAAATCCGAGCAGCTTGCGTACGGGAACTCCAAAGACACATTTTTCCGGATTGAACCGTATATCGTAAGCCCGCGGGTTTGTCGTAGGTCGTCTACCGACTGACTGACGTGTTTGGCTTTAATGACCATGTCGTCAATGTATGCCTCGATCGTTTTGCTGATTTTCTTTTCCAGGCATGTATGAATCATACGTTGGTATGTAGCGCCTGTAATTTTTTAATCCGAAGGGCATTGTGTTAAAGTAGAATGGCCCGTAGGGGGTGATGAATGCGGTTGCGGCCTGGTCGGATTCCTTCATTTTGGTTTGATGGTATCCGGAGTAGGCGTCGAGGAAGCATTGTGAGTCATGTACGGCGGTGGCGTCGATGATCTGGTCTATGCGGGGTAAAAGAAAGGGATCTTTGGGGCAGGCTTTGTTTAGGTCCTTGAAATCGATGCACAACCACCAGGATTTATCTTTCTTGGGTACCATGACCAGGTTACCCAACCACTAGGGGTGTTTGATTTCTCCGATGAATCCATCTTCGAGCAATTTCACTAGTTCCTTGCCCATAGCCTGACGCTTGGGTTTGGAGAATCGACGTAGTCCATGTTTTACTGGCTTAAAGCCTTTAATTATGTTCAGGTTGTGCCCGGCTAGTCTTCACGGGATTCCTGGCATATCTGAGGGGTGTCAGGCGAATATATCATAGTTTTCACGCAAAACTTTGCGCAGTGCCTCATCGACCACGGGCTCCATATGAACTCCAATGGACGTTGTCTTGTTAGGGTCTGTTGGATACACCTGAAATTTGACGATTTCGTTTGCTGGTTTAAAAGATGTGGATTTGGACCTTTTACTGAGGATTACATCGTCCCTATCCATCATTGAGCAGAGCGTGGTTAGTTCCTCGGCTACGAGATCCTCGGACAATGCTTCGAGGGCGGGCTATGTTGTTTTGTTTTTTACCCGAAGAGCTCTATCTAGATCGCTTATCACTGTGATCATGCCATTGGGCCCTGGCATCTTGAGCTTCATGTACCCGTAGTGTGGTATATCCTAAAATCTTGTGAATGCGTCACGCCCCAATAGGGCGTGGTAACCGCTATGGAAGAACACAATGTGGAAGAGTAATTCATCGGACTGGTAGTTATTGGGAGTGACGAATACTACATCGAGAGTGACTCGTCCAGTGCAATGCAAGGTTCTGATTAAGACTCGTTCTGATGGTTCTCTCGAGCATTTTAAAGCTCGTCATGTGGACCACGGCTTTCAGTAGGAGCATGGTCATGATTACGCTGAGACTTTTGTTCTTGTAGCCCATATGACCATTGTCCGCACATTTCTTGTTATGGCCTATGTTCGCCATCGATATGTGTCTCAACTTGATGTTAAGAATGCATTTCTTAATGGTGAGTTGTGTGATGAGGTTTATATGTAGCCATCAACTGGGTATTATGTTCTTGAGGGCATGGTTTGCCATATTCACCGCTCTCTCTTTGGCCTTAAGCAAGACCCCATGCTTGGTTTGAGTGTTTTTCCTCTATGGTGAGTACAACTGGTTTTTCTCCCAGTGCTCATGATCCAGCGCTATTTATCTACCTTTCTTCTCGTGGTCTCACTCTTCTTCTTCTATATGTTGATGACATGATCATCACTGGCGACGATCTTGAGTACTTGTCTTTGCTATGGCCCGTCTCAGTGAGCAGTTTCTTATGTTTGATCTTGGTCCTCTTCGTTACTTTCTTGGAATTGAGGTTTCCTCCACCTCTAATGGCTTTTTTGTTTCCCAAGAAAATTATATCCATGATCTTCTTGCTCGTGCGGCTCTTAGTGATGACTGATGAGCGCATTATTGAGACTCCTATGGAGCTTAATGTTCACCTTCATGCTTCTGGTGGTGATCCCTTGTCTGATCCGACTCGTTATCGTCATCTTGTTGGGAGTCTTGTCTATCTTATTGTCACTCGTCCAAATATCTCTTATCATGTCCATATCCTGAGTTAGCTTGTTTCTTCTCCCACTTCGATTCACTATGGTCAACTTCTTCGTGTTCTATGATATCTTCGCGGCACAATCTCTCACCGTCTCTTCTTTCCTCGTTCCAGCTCGTTATAACTCTAGGCCTATTTGGATGCTACCTTGGCTAGTGATCCTTCAGATCGCCGTTCACTTTCTGCTTACTGCGTCTTTTGAACGATTGAATTGACATGTATGTTGAGCCAATGAAAAGGCAAATGTCAAAATTCATGAGGACCATTCGGAAGGGCGCCCCTATGTCTCGCATCACGCGAGACGTAAGGAACTCTCGTGTGAAGGCAAGCGCGAGATAGGCTGGCCCAGGTGCGCCGGAGCCATAGCCTCATTTTTTTCAAGTTTTTTGTTTTTGGTTTTTGGTTTCTTCTTTTTTACTTTTCTTTATAGTTAAATAATATCCTAATTAAATATATTACAAAAAACTCTTTACATTAGACATTTCAAAAAATTGTTAACCCTTCATTTGAAAAATGTTAAATGTGTACAGGGAAAATGTCTCTCATGCATACGGAAAATGCATACAAGAAATATATAATGTGTGTTAAGAAAGTTTATCATGTATTAAAAGATGCTAATCAAGCATATGAAAAATATTAAACATGTATTTGAAAAATATTGATTAAGCACTTAGTAAATGTTAAATGTGAAATGAAAAAATGTTGACCATGTAGTAAAAACAGTTAATCTAGTATTTGACAAATGTTAATCAAGCATTTGAAAAATGTTTACTATGTATAGGAACAAAATTGACTATGTATTAAATAAATCTTAATCTAGTTCTTGAAAAAAGTTGATCAAGTTTGAAAAAAAAAACTAAATGTGTTTAAAAAAATGTTCACAATGTATTAAAAATGTTAAAGTTGTCTTTGAATGATATTTAATGTGTATTAATATATATATTGGATATATACTAAAAATGTACAGTGTGTATGAAAAAGTTAGACATAAAAAACATAAGTTTTTAAAAATGTTAAACGCGTATACATAAAATGTTTCTGATGCATAAGAAAAGTTTTGTATTTGCACTGAAAAAATTAGCATGTGTTGACAAAAAAACCTAATAAATTCCAAAAGGAAAAACAATTAAAATTAAAAAATTAAAGAAACCAATGCAAAAAAATGAAACCGAGAAAGGAAAAACGAAAACCAAGAAAGAAAGAAAAGCACAAAAATGAATGAAACCCGAGAAAGAAAACAAACAAAAATAAAGGAAAAAGAAAAACCGGTGAAAACGAGAAAGAAACAAAGAACCCATTAAGAAGGCAACAACGGAAAAGGAACAAAAACTGTGAATATAACGAAGAAAGCATTGAAAAACATAGGGAAAACAAAGAAACCAGAGATGAAACAAAAATCGAAAAAGAAAAAAAAATGAACCAGCAAAGCGATAGCTGACGAGGTCTTTTTTTTTAGGAAAACGATAGCTCACGAGTGAGTGTCTAGTGTCAGCGACCGGAGAAAAATAAAATGGGATAGTTCAGTTGTTGTGCAAGATAAGAAAACTTTCAGGCGAAAGAAGCCACCGTCTCACTATAAGTGAGACATAGCTCTTGCGCATTCGGGGATTCCTACGATAATCGATTATTCTGGGCCTATGTTAAAGTTCTTAGACAGACCTTGATTGTCCCATGGGTCGAATTGCTTTCCATCTTTCTCAAATAGGCTCCTCATAAGAAAACTAGTTTCAGTTGTAATTTCATTTTCTGAACGGCGTATCGTTCATGGCGAGGCCCATAAATTTGCTACAAGTACTCTCTTACTTTCGGTCCGGGACACCACGTTTGATTGGTCAATCCTTACGATCTGAATTATATCCCACTTCATGTGGGTTCGTTTAGCTGTTCCCCTCAATTTTTTTATAGAAAAATTAACGCCCACACGTGTGACATCTTGCATATCGTTCACACGTCTTCAATGTCACTTATTTTGCCACGTGTGAACAGATAACATCAGTAGAAATCTTTTTGGTTTTCGGCTTATAAATGTTTGATCTCTAATTAAAAAATTTAATTAAAAATATGTTTTCACTATTAAGTCCGTCTCCCCGAGATCTTCAAAACTAGATCTCATGTTGATATGTTTGAACGAAATTTTTTTGCTCAAAAGTTATCGTGATGTTTACATTGTAGCTGTAATAGTGCTTAAACTGCGGCACGACGGGAAACCGCCGAGCTCTAGCTATACTTACGCATCTGCAGGCTATGGTGATCGATCATAAGTCATCTGCATAGCACTCTGGACGGAGATGGTCCCGGAGCACAGCAAGCACATCGGCGCAGCTGACGACTCCGACTAGAGCGCCGCTGACCTCATCGACGACCCAAACATGCCCGACTCGGTGCGCGAGCGCTTGGGCCATGACGGCAACCAGCGAACTCTCAGTATGACACGCCGCCACGTCCTCCGTCGGCCGCCACCGGAAGCTTCCCGACGACATCTTCCTCGCTCGTCTGGCAGGCGCCAATGGCAAACACTCCTCGTCAGATGACGAGGACAGAGCTGCAACGTCCGTTGTGTAGGCGGCATCCATGAGGTCGGACATGGCATGAAGCCCTTTGCCCGTGAGCTCGGCTCTGATGGAGCGGAGCAGGAACTCGGGCGGCGAGAAGTAGCAGTCGATGTACGTCATGGCGTCGCCGGCGGAGAGCGCGGCGAAGGCGGCGGACACGGACTCGACGTCGTCGCACGAGCCGAGCACGCCCGGGCAGATCTCTCCGACGAGCGCGTCGTCGTCTGCGACGACGGCCACGGCGGTGCCGTGCCCGATGGACTTCCGCAGGAGAGGGATGGCGTCGAGCGCGTCGTCGTCGACGTGGACGGCGTGCACGTCGTCCCGGCGTACGAGGCCGAGGGCGGACACGGAGAGCGCGGCGACCGGGGCGAGGAGGGAGATGGAGCCGAAGAGGTGCCGGACGATGTCTTCCTGCGTCAGCACGCAGTAGCCGGCGGAGACGGAGGAGGCGTGGTGATGCTTCTTTCGGGTCCGTGCGTGGAGCGGGACGACCAGGCTGTGCGAGTTGTTGGCCAGCAGCACGTCGATGGCGTCGAGCAGGCTGCAAAAGTTGGACCGAACAGTCAGTTTTTTAGTCCAAAATGGCCGAGAGAGACAGTTCCGACTTCAGAACAAAAGCAGTACAGTACTCCGTAAAGATTCAAAAGGTACGGCGGCGGCTGACCACGGCCGTATTCACGCACCTCGTATGTGGATCCACTCGGCGAGTGACGCCGTGGTCGCCAACCGCGGCGGTGAGCACGGACACGGGCCGGCAGAGCGCGGCCGCGGGGTCGCCGAGGTTGCTACTGTCGCCGCAGACGTAGCACAGGATCTCCGCGACGCTGACCTTGACGACGGAGAACGCGGCCGTCTTCTTCGCGTCCGGGGGTGCAGCGTCCACGAAAACGAATGGGTCGGCACCGGCGCGGAGCGTGGCGAGGGCCGCCGCGATGGGAGTCGACGGCGGCAGCACACGCACCGCCGGCTTGCCGATGCAGAGGTCGGAGACTACGTGGGACAGAATGCTCGCAGCCATTCGGGCAGAACGGAAGAATGCACAGAAGAGAACGTATGTATATGTATACTACGGGAGGGAGAGCGAGCGGGTGGGGCGATACTAGTCGTAGAGCAGCGAGGGCTATTTATAGGTGGAGCAGACGGGACGTGCGGTGTGCTGTAATCTTGCGAGGACATTTTGGTATGTTCTGCAACGGAATCAATCCGTGTTCGATTGCTCGTTATAATTTGAAACGCCTAAACTACGCCATTGCATGCGGAGTAACATTATTTCACTATCCATGCATGCATGTGGGAAGACCAGCAAAGGTTATTTCTGGCAGCAAGTAATACTTTTCCTTTGATGATACTAGGTTATTAGATGGTTAACACGGTTAGAGTGAGATGGCTCAGGTGTCACGGAGTGCACCGCTTTTCAATTTGTTCTGCTTCATACATGCTGTACAGCTTGAGTATTTTTAATAACACAGTCCTACTTCGATTTGGATTGCACAAAACACACATGGCGGTCGTTAATATACTAACATTTGCCACGGCAGACACGACGGGAAGATGCGTCCTGTCCCCGTACGACACATTACAGTCCAAATCTGAGGTACGGATACACCCGTCTAATTGAAAATTTTGAGAAGAGGAACAGCTATTACGCCCGGATGCAGACAAGCCCTTGAACGGCGGGAAGTAGCGTCCCGGTAGACGCCAATCCCGCGGTCTTCGACCACGTCGACGAGCCGTGCTGCCGTGCAGGAACAGCTGGGCTCCTTGCCGTACCTATCGAAACGGCCAATGGCAGATCACATGGTGGCAGTTGGGGCCCTATCGCTACGGGACGATACATGACGGCGCCGCACCATGCCTCCGCCGCGGTCCTAGGCGCTTATCACCTTCCATGGGACTTCGTGCGTCGTGAGCACAGCTGTGCTCACGGTCTGTGTTCACCTGAACTCGATGAAGACCGATGGAAACCACGCAGAAATGATATTTTAAAGTTTTAAAACAATCTCGAAATTATACGGGATGTTAAGAATGTGAAGTTTTATTGCCATGCGACAATCCAAGTTCAAAATACTTTACGAAATAAGAGACATGCAAAAACAAAATCAACATTGAATACAATAACGTCACTATTCATTGCCAAAAAAACATAGCTCGCATCTCGTCGCACGGCAAAAGTTTCACCCTCTTAACATCCCTTTTTGTTAGTTTTTTTTTTAACTTCAAAAAAAAAAGTTGAGGGGATGTCGCTTCAGTTTGCAGCGCAGATGATGTCCCAGATTGCCTTTCTACACAGACAACACTTGCCCGTGCCACAAATTCAAAGGGGGTCTCATTCTCTGCCCTGGGCATTGGGAAATTTGAGGTCAACTAGTAGGTTTCTTTGCTACAACATCTCCAGATTAACACCCAGGTGCTCCAGATCTCTATGAATGTTAACAGGGAACCTTACACATGTGCATCCAATGTTTATAGACTTGACAGTAATGTGAGTACAACAAATAGTGAGATGTAGTAGCTCAGCGCACAGGGATGTTGTCCTATGCTCTTGAAGCTAGGCAATCTAAATGTAAATGATTTCCAAATCCCCATGTAAACTACTCCCTCCATTCCTAAATATACGTCTTTTTAGAGATTTCTATATGAACTACATACAGATGTATATAAATGTATTTTAGATTGTAGATTCACTCATTTAGATGTATATAAATGTATTTTAGATTGTAGATTCACTCATTTTACTCTGTATGTAGTTCATATTAAAATCTCTAAAAAATAATTATTACTTATATTTAGAAACGGAGGGAGTATGCTTGATGGTAATATATGGCGCCTTCGCCTCCCCTTGTTCAAAACAAATTACTGGAACATATCAGCGGCACATTACTGAGACCATCAAACATACAAGCATCAAGATGCAAGAAAGAAAAGCTCTTAATTCATGAGTTATTCGTGAAATACACTAATTTTGTTTTTAGGGTTGCTAACAGGAAATTTTGGGTGGGGGTGGGGTGGGGTGGGGGGGGGGGGTTATTCTTGAATGGTAGACAAAACATAAACGTTGCTGCAACTTTTAACAGGGAAATAGATTATGAACGTCTATAAAGGAGACCGAAACTATTACCATCTACACAACCGCAAAACATGATATATTACTACAAACACAATAGTTTGGCACAACTCTTGATAAGTTGTGTTATCAAGTTAATAATTTTACAGTCACATTCCAAGTTTCGGACAGGCATCTCTGATAAGCACAGTATAATTGCACTTGTGAGCTTAGATTGCTCTATGGGTGTGCTTTTGTGCTAAAGACAATGATGCCAAATTAACGGAGATCAATATAATGTAATATGTAATCAGCAGTTTGACAATGATTGCCCTGCCCGGGTCTAAATGGTCATCATGTTAGGAGGCATCATTATGTTGGTAAATCGCAAGCAGCCATTTGATTCTTTGGTTTCACCTGTCCAAGCATCTCAGCTACTGTCTTGCAGCGACATTGTTTGCCAGGACGAATGACATCCCCATAGACTGCCATCTCGATTACATCAAGCTCCTTGTCTGACCAAGATGGAAGAAACACTAGCAAATCAGGTCAAGTTTGCATGATATGAAACTGGAAGAGATGTTTATGCATGCCAAATACTAGTTTAGATGAGGAAAGTTGCTCAATGGTGGATTCTGGCTTGATTTTTCAATTTAGATTGTTATGACTAGCAAAAGAGCCTGTGCGTTGCAACAGAAGAAAAAACACAACACACACTCTTAACCCAACAACCATCACTCAAGACCACAAATAGGTCCATCTCCTTTATTTTAGCGAGGCATCATATTTGTGTTGCCGCTTATCCTCCTTCTCACCCTCGCCAGTGGTGGACTCAATGTTCACACAAACCAAAACATGTTTGATTATGGTTAATCCTAAGGCGTCTCCCTCTCCCTCTCTCCTCCCTCTCCCTCTCTCTCTCACTTTCTCTCACACTCGCCACTATAAATTTGTTGTTTTCCCCTGCGACGTTTTCAGAGGTATGCATGTGTAGTTATCGATGTTTTCTTTTTCCTATATGGTTATAGTGGGTGTTTATTTGTAATCCGGATCGCCACGGGTACGAAAGAAAAACAGATCGTGTGCTATAGATTATAAGTTTGCTTCCAAAACAATATTTAAAAAATAATCAACCGGTAAAATAAACATCATATTCAGATTTCACATGTTTTTCTAATCAAATTTCATATATAACATTTTAAAATCGGAGTTACGGTTTAAAAGATACGGATAATTTAGAAAACCATTTGTTTGACTTTAATATCTTCCAAAATAATATTTACAAATACTTAGCAGGTTAAAATAATCTCATATTCATATTCTACATATTTTTCTAATCAAATTTCATATATAATAACATGTTTAAATCGAAGTTATGGTTTAAAAGATATGGATGATTTAGAAAATCATTTGTTTGACTTAAATATGACCTGCGGATGAATTACCTAAAAGGTCAGGGGAGTTTTCAAAAAAATGTAAAATAACTGGTCGGATGACTTAAGTCCGGACGGCGGGTTGATTTCAAGAAAATACAGGGGCTTATTTGCAAAACAGTAAAATAACGGTCTGGGTGACTTAAGTTCGGACTGCGGGATGATTTCAAGAAAATACAGGGGCTTTTTTGCAAAATGGTGCGACGGACGGGCAGAAACACTCTGTGCTTTATTATTAAGGTAGAGATTTTATATAACAGGCAAAAAAGAATAGTCCAAAGATAGTCTGTTGCATACTTACCAGATTCATGATTCGTTCGGTTCGCGATTTGAATTTGATAGATCCTACAAATCGGGTTCCATAGGGAGTATACATCTCCGGTTCGCAAACCCACAGAAGATATTACTCTCATCTGTGGTCCCCTCCTGCTCATACTCCTGATAGATGGAGAAGAGCCTGTCCTCCGTGCATGTATCCACAGCGAGCAGGAGGAGCTGCTGTTGTTGCATGAAAATGACTGGACAGCCAACAGGGTCTTGGCCAGCGTCACTGTTCTCACACAGATGGTTCTAGCACCGGGGGAGAACGGTTTCATTTTTCTGCTCGCAGATCAATGACTCAGGGTGCAGAGTCTGACCAATCTGAGTGATCTTGAACCCTCATCTAGATCGATCAATCAATGACTCAGGGTGCAGAGTCTGACCACTCTGAGTGATCTTGAACCCTCATCTAGATCGATCAATGAGGGTCGGGGTTCAAAGCTCATCCGAGTGAATCTGGTAACTATGGTCTGTTGGCAACTTGAATCTCCTCTGGCCAATGCGGCCAATAACAAATAATTGACACCTTGTTTGGCTACCAGGTATTGGAATCGGATTCTGTAAATTAAAGTGTACGGATGACACTGGAATCGGAATCCTTGACTCGACCACAAATCCCACCGAACTATCCAGCAGGAGTACGATTATATCTGTAACACATCCTTTGTGTTCAATAGGCGATGTCTCTCCCATCCCAAATTCTCCTTGCAAACAGCCAATCACGTGATAGCGCTCGCACCACCCTGACCTTTTTTGTTGCCCCGGTGAGATTTTCGACTGTCCAATGACATCTCCTATCCTTGCAAGCATCATCTTCTATGGTGCTCCTCGACAACTTCAATGGAGCTCAACATCGCCATCAACGCTGGTTGGTTGAGCCTTCCATCATGTGCTTGTGATCAGGGGCATAGACAGGACACAGGCACGCCAAGCCACGGCCCAGGTCGTGGCGCCGAAATCCTTGGGTAGTAGCACCTAGGCTATAATACTGTAGCTACAGTAGTCAAAGAACCTGGAGCTTGATGCCGGCCTGGCTCCGCCACTGATTGTGATACCTATAGTTCCATCTACACAAGATTGGTTACTAGTACTGACACTAGGATATGGAGACATGAAGTTCATTGCTACTTCTACTGATTTTCTGAATTTGGGATATGTTTTGTTGTTGCTTAGTTGTAGTACCGACTACTGAGTACTCCATCAAGTGCTTGCATGTTTTGACCGACTTAGCTGCTAGGAGAACCCACTAGCCATTCTGCCACTTGAGAGGTCACCATAATGTGCAAGAGAATAGCATTTGACAGAAGAGCATGTATTTGGCTGCCTCAACAGATAGTAGAAGAGGTGTGCTGCCTGTCACATTGACCGATACCATACCTCTGCAATGAGTACATTTAAGCATGTCCACATCAACAGTCACTTTTTTTTGGGGAAACACCTCTTGGTGTATGCTCTTTGCAGACGATGTGGTGCTAGTTGACGATAGTCGGACGGGGGTAAATAGAAAGTTAGAGTTATGGAGACAAACCTTGGAATCGAAAGGGTTTAAGTTTAGTAGAACTAAAACTGAGTACATGATGTGCGGTTTCAGTACTACTAGGTGTGAGGAGGAGGTTAGCCTTGATGGGCAGGTCGTGCCTCAGAAGAACACCTTTCGATATTTGGGGTCAATGCTGCAAGAGGATGGGGGTATTGATGAAGATGTGAACCATCGAATCAAAGTTGGATGGATGAAGTGGCGCCAACTCCCGGCATTCTCTGTGACAAGAGAGTGCCACAAAAGCTAAAAGGCAAGTTCTACAGGACGGCGGTTCGACCCGCAATGTTGTATGGCGCCGAGTGTTGGCCGACTAAAAGGCGACATGTTCAACAATTAGGTGTGGCGGAGATGCGTATGTTGAGATGGATGTGTGGCCACACGAGGAAGGATCGAGTCCGGAATGATGATATACGAGATAGAGTTGGGGTAGCACAAATTGAAGAGAAGCTTGTCCAACATCGTCTGAGATGGTTTGGGCATATTCAGCGCAGGCCTCCAGAAGCTCCAGTGCATAGCGGACGGCTAAAACGTGCAGAGAATGTCAAGAGAGGTCGGGGTAGACCGAATTTGACATGGGAGGAGTCCGTTAAGAGAGACCTGAAGGATTGGAGTATCACAAAAGAACTAGCTATGGATAAGGGTGCGTGGAAGCTTGCTATCCATGTGCCGGAGCCATGAGTTGTTCACGGGATCTTATGGGTTTCACCTCTAGCCTACACCAACTTGTTTGGGACTAAAGGCTTTGTTGTTGTTGTTGCACCTCTTGGTGCAGTGGAGTTGTGGGGACATGACTCCACCCACTAGGGTTCAAATCCTGGTGCTCACGTTTATACTATATGGGTATCCCGTATAGTCTTTTAGACTGTTTTTTGCTGAAAATATCACAGAAAGGATGGAAAAACATACACATGCATAGTGCAGTACGAAAAGTGACGAGGAGGGTGGGTTTCTGGGCGACAGCTTTTTGCAGATAGAGGAGAGACATTATGGCCCAAGGGAAAGTAGAAACTGATGGCACAGTGGATGAGTGTGGTTCAACAACTCATACTTGGAGTGGTGGAAGAACTACTACCTCTTGGCAGGGATCAAGAATTGCTCCCTCACCGACAACATGCAGCGGCTAGGCATCTGGCTGCAGGCAAAGCAAAGTGGCTCGGGAAGTCATTGGGAGCATACAAAGAGAAACGGAGCAACCCACCGCATGGTCGATAGATATAATGTTTTCTACAATGATTATCAATGTAAAGCTTTGCCATGAATTGTGGAATTTGTTTGTCAAAATGTCCCCCATGCTAGATTTTCAAATTTACATGCTAATTATTGATGGATCCCAATGACTGCAACTTGTGTGTCGAAGTCATAATCAGATTCCTTGTTTACCATTCTAGATAACATGCAAACAAAATTTGGATTTCATTTCATTTTATAAATCAAAAGCACAGCCAAACACAAGTACTACCTCCATTTACTTATACAAGGCCACTATGGAATCCAATTTTTACTATTTCATGCACAGACTAAATGTTATTTGAATTTAACTGAATTAACCAAATTAAATTCACAGCTGCCAAACAAGGTGCGAGTGAAAACGAAAACTTGTCCTCATAAACTAGTCATGCAACTCTTAACCATTGTGAGTCAGTCCATCAGATCCCCATCTTAGTTTTAATAATTCAACCCTACCTCAAGTAATGATTAGTTTATATTAAAGAAATTGCTATTTCCGAAGCAAGTGAGCTAGGATGGGATACTAAATATATGTTGTAGCAGCTATTGCAGACACATAAATGGGGAAAGTTTACCACAAACTAGATTATTATGTGTTAACTGCCTACTCTGATCTGAACAGGTGAAATGAATTTGAAGCCAGGACAAGGCACATAGTCCTAATTGGAATAGAAGAAAACAATCGAAGAGACTGATATAGTCGTGTGCAAAGCAGCAAAATTAGCCAGTGATCAAATAAAGATCTGTGACGACCCGGTTGCTCTAGGTAGGTTGCTCTAGGTAGGATCGCACCGGGGAGAGGGGACGAGAAAGAGGAGTAGGTGAGACAGTTTCCTTGCAGAGGAAGATGGGACGCAGAGAAGGAGCAGGTGAGGTTTAGTTTAGTTCACACTACATACATGCCTCTCGCTCACGCAGGAGCCACTTTAAAGACGCACACACGCCTGGCCGTGGGACCTTGCTGACTTGGCACCGGGGCCCTCTTGGTCCACCTTAGTCCACTGCATCGTAAGGGGATGCGGGTGTGACACTCCCCTCGTCTTCAGAATGAGGGTCTCCTAGCGTTGTGCTCACCGCTTGCTAGATTGATGCCATCGGAAAGCGCCGCGCAGCGTCGTAGTCTTCCCTAGTCGTGGCCGTGGAAGGAGAAGACGACCAGCGGACGTGAAGCTACACCAATGCCTTGTCACCGTGTTTGACCATCCGCTGCTCCAAGACTTCTTCAAGCTCGATGTCTTTGGCCGACAGGTCTAGCGACGCGGCAGCTCGCCGAAGACCGGGGTGTAGTTTGGCGTGAGCGGCTTGAGATGCGAAACATGAAAGATGTTGTGTATGCAGCTGTCCGGCGGCAATGTCAACTTGTAGGCGAGGGAGCCAAGCTTGTCTTCAATCGTGAACGGCCTGTAGAACTTGAAAGCGAGCTTCGCGCAGGGGCGGTTTATGACTTAGGACTGCGCATACGATTGGAGCATGAGCAGCATAAAGTCGCCCACTTCGAAGCTGCACTCGGTGCGGTGGCGATCCGCCTTCTTGAAGCGGCATAGCGTGCGGAGGAGTTGCTCCCGTAGGCATGCGGTGTGTGTGCTCCAGTCCCAGTGCTCGGCGTCATGGACAGGAGCCACCTTGTCGTCCGAGAGCGTCGTGCCGCCAAGGTTTGGCTCAACACTGTAGAGAGCTTTGAAAAGAGTGCAGTTAACCGACGAGTGGAAGGATGAATTGTACCAAAAAGCCGCCAACGGAAGCCAATGGCACCAGCAGCGAGGAGCGTCGTGGATCATGCATTGGAGGTACATCTTCATGCATCGATTCACCCGCTCGCTCTGGCCGTCCATCTTGGGGTGGTACGCCATGGAGTAAAGCAGCTTGGTGCCCGAGGCAGCGAAGAGTTCAAGCCAGAGCGCGCTGGTGAACACGCGGTAACGGTCCGAGACTGTCCCAGAAAACACACGCCACCTGCTCGGCGTTGAACTAATGGCGGAGCAAAACGAAGTGGGCAAACTTGGTCAGGCGATCGACGACGACCATGATCGCGTCGCAGCCTTCAGACTTGGGCGGCCCCTCAACGAAATCCATGGTCAAGTCCTGCCATGGCACCGTGGGCATGGGTAGTGGCGCGAGCTTGCCGGGCGGCAGTGCTCGTGTTCGCCTGCTGGCAGACGAGGCACTGCTTGACGTGGTCGTCAACGTCACGCTTCATGCCTGCCCAGAGGAACAATTTCTTCAGGCGCTGGTGGGTGCCCGTGACGCCGAAACGGCCACCAACTGCGCTATCATGGAGGGCGCTGATGACTTGGTGCAGAGCGTGGTGTTGTCGATCCAGAGCCTGTCCTGGCGGCGGATAAGGCCCTTGTAGAGTTTGAACCCTTCCTCGTCGGGGCTTTGAATGGCGAGACACGCCAACATATGTTGAGCCCTGGCGTCAGTCACATACGAGTTGGCAACCTCTTGAACTCAGGTCGGTTGGTAGAGGGAGAGAGCGGCGCCCACCGTGGAGAGTGCGTTCGTGGCACTGTTGTTGACACCTTGCTTATATTGAAACTTGAATTACAAGCCCACCAGCTTGGAGATGGCCTTGCGTTGCAGGTTCGTCTCCAACTGTTGATTGCCCGGGTTGCACAAGCTTTTGTGATCCGATATCATGGTAAATGGACCCCGCTGCAAGTATGCCCGCCATTTTTCAATGGCCATCATCAGGGCAAGGAACTCTTTCTCATTCGTCGATAGCTTTTGGTTGCGGATGCCAAGAGCTTTGCTAAAGTACACCACAAGGTGCCCTTCTTGAACGAGCACGACGCCAATGTCGATGTCACAGACATCGGTCTCGATAGTGAACGGTTTGTTAAACTCCGACAGGGTGAGCACGGATGCGCTCACCATGGCATGCTTGAGGTCAAACGTCGTTTGCGCCAGCTCGGTCCACTCGAAGCTTCTGCACGGTGCTTGGTCGAACACCTTGCAGGGTAACCGTGGCGCCCTGGTACTCGAAGGTGAGTCTTCTCGAGCCAATGGCAACTCATGGGGCTGAACTGCTCCAGCCAGTCCATGCCCGGCACACCATCGTACGCTCCCAGAGCAAGTTGCCTCATGTCTGTCGTGAACATGTGCCCTTGACGCCACCATTGGATGTCGGGCACGATGCGGTCACACACTAGGCAGTCACCATTGGCCACGCACACCTCCACTGGCAGTAGTGGTGTTGCCTTGGCCACGATGCGCTTGGCGAAGGCGGCGGAGATGAAGTTGTGCATGCTCCCGACATTAATAAGGAACAGTATCACTTGATTTCCCACCATGGCACGGAGGCGAATTCTGCGCGGTGATTCGCCGCCCGATACATAGTGCGTCGACAACACGAAGCACTCCGATGCGGGTACAACCGGCATGGGCTCATCCAGCAGCTCCAACGTGTGAACCGCGTCATCTGTGAGGACCTTCCTGTAGTCGTTGACATGTATGGTGAGCAGTTGTGTGCGTGAGTAGCGATCCCCGCACTTGAAGCAGAGACCGTTGGCGCGGATGTAGTCGCAAAGTTGGCGCTCACAGGTCAACACGTCATTGGTCGGGCGTCCGATGGCCACCGGCCGTGGAGGCAGTGGTTGCGACAGAGGTGGTGTTCTTTCCGACGGTATCAACGTGGACGTGGTCGACGCATGTCTGTCTCTTCTTGAATGCGGGCGTGTGTGATGCTAGTTGGAGCTTGGAGACGCACGACTACGCAGAGATCATCACACAATCCAAGGAGGAACTGCATGCCGAAGAACCGTGGGCTCATCGACGCGTCGAGAACGAGCAAGTGGTACATGTGCACTTTGAATGCCGCCGTGTACTCGGCGATAGTGCTTGTCTGACGGAGTTGCAACGATTGATGCATTTCCAATTCGAAATCGTTCGAACCGAATTCTTCTTTCGGGGCAGTGCGGAATGTGTCCCAGGCGAGCGAGCAGTGTGCCTGGTGGTAGGCTTGGATTCAGCGCGCCGCTTGTCCTTCAATGTAGTGTCGCTGTAGTCACCCAATTCTGCGGCGGTACGTGGTACAGCTCGAAGTAGGCAACATAACGGTCCATCTACAGGTAGGGAGCCGTGCCATCTATGCGTGGGAAGTCATGCTTGGGCGGCTTGGTGAAGTGGTCTTCGTACGGCAACGCCGGTGGCAGGGGTGGTGGTGCCTGACGCGACCCTCCTAGAACGAAGCCCGGGCGTGCGCTGCTTGGCTGCTTCGACAGGGGTGGTGGTCCGTCGTTGACCAGGCGCGCGAACGGGCCCTGCGCAGCTGGGGAAACTATCGGGTGCTCCCATCCTTGGGATACTCCCGGTGCTCCAATGTCAAAAAAACATTTAAAATGTTTTAAAAATTCTAGAAAAATGTGAATGTTCACAAGGAATGTGACTACAACCCCTAAAAATTTCAGGTCCAAAATCAAAACGCACATTAAGAAACAAAAATGTGAAGTCTAGCATGAATAGTGTAAATGTGACACTATTCATGCTAGACTTCACATTTTTGTTTCTTAATGTGCGTTTTGATTTTGAACCTGAAATTTTTAGGGGTTGTAGTCACATTCCTTGTGAACATTCACATTTTTTCCGGAATTTTTTTGAAATGTTTTTTAAAAATGGCATTGGAGTACCGGGAGTACCCCAAGGCTGGGAGCACCCAATACTTTCCCCATGCAGCTGGTCCACGGGAGCGAACAAAGAGGACGCCTGTAAGTTGCCTCCCCTCGGTTTGTACGACTGCTGCTGATGCGGAGACGGGGCGGCAGGTGGCGGTGCGGTGTCCCATTGTTGGCACACGCTGTCCACATCCGCATGTGTGAGATCCACATGTTTGCGAAGATGAGCGAGATCTGAAGAGACTTGCTCGTTGAAGGCGAGATGTGCCTCGAGGTGCTTGTCGCCGACGGCCTTGCTCTCGTCGAACCGCAAGAGCAGCACCGTGAGCAAGGTCTTGAGCTCATCGGTGGAATCAGATATGGTGGGGAGGATATGTCTGGTTTGCGCAGAAGATTCAGATGGCAGCGCCATGACCCTCGCTCCAAGCCCATTGGGGATTTTGTGTAACTTCGTCGGAGCAAAATCGACACCAGCAGCGGTGCTTGTTACGGATCAACCGAGAGATTATGAGGAAAACATCAGCGGAAGAAAAAAATTGGGATCTAGATGGTTCTGATTACAAGTTGTGACAGCCCGATTGCTCTAAGCTAGGAACACACCAGGGAGAGGGGATGAGATGAAGGAAAAGGAGTAGGTGAGATAGTTTCGTTGCAGGGGAAGATGTGATACAGGGGTAGGTTAGAAGTTGTCTGAGAGTCTAACTTCTCAAGCACTTCTAGATGTCAGAGAGTCTAACTTTTCAAGCACTTCTAGATGATTTTCATGTTTTTCACCTACATCACAATGTTAAATTCAGTCTAGAGTCGTTTTGAATATAGTACCAGCGTATGAACAACCAATTGATTAATTTAGTAATAGATAAGCAAATCAGCACCCCCTACACTACACCTAATTCAAGAATCATCACAACGAAAAAAATGTTATGGTGCTGCTAGAAGGAGGGTGCGAGAGGGCCGGCCGAGGGCCTTTTGCCCACGACCGGGCAAGAGGGAAGGGATTTCCTTCTTAATTCTTGCTTGATTAGATTGATACAACTCCTCTCTTTATATAGAGAGGTTACTTGACTCCCAAGCAAGGCTTACTTGACCCCTAAGCAAGCGACCCTTATCTCTAATTAACCCTAAGACTAGCGGGCTATACCGGCAGCCCAGGCCCATGACGTACTCTAACACTACACCCCACCCGGACATGCAGCTTGTCCTCGAGCTGCAGCCTAACCAACTTATAACCATGACTCAACGCAACACAAACCTAACACCTAAAAACTAGCCTTTTACATCTCGACTTGTTTTATTACTCTCAACCTGAAATGGATTGGGACGCTTTATTTTGGAACCCTTAACAAAAAGTGGACACCATCCGCACGTCAGACATGAATGTGTACAGCCACCTGGAACCCATGGATACCATCTGGCCAAAGGAGTGCATATGTATGGCCACCTGGAAGTGGTCGCAAGAGCGACCAGCAGAGGCGCCCTCGCGGCGGCCGGCGGCGGAATGCAGTGGTGCTACGCGGTGCGCTCCTATCGGTGACACCATGCCTTCTCCCCGTTGGACGACTGTTGGTCTGCACCGCACAAAGAAGAGTGGAGGGCTTTCGATGGAGAATGGCGAGATCGAGGTCCTTTGCGCAGCGAAGCGCAACTGGGAGGCGTGGAAGCTGCATACCACGCATCTCCCGCACACGCCGACGCGCTAGGAGGCCGCGCACAACAGCCTGCAGCCTCACCGCCGCCGACACGTGACGGGTAGAGATCCAAGCCAGAAGCGATGACGACGACGACGGAAATTTGATCTGCTGGATGGGGACGCCCTGGGGAACCGGTGATGGTGACGGCGGGAACTTGATATGGTGGATCGGGACTCCCGCCGGCGCGGTCGATGCGGGGCCGGAGCTGACCGGCGGTGGCTGCTGCAGCTGCAGCGGCTGCTGCGGCGGAGCGTCGGGCGTGGCGGAGGCTGCCAGGAGCGGCGGCTGCCAGGGCGGGGCGGTGGATGGCAGCTGCAGCGGCCCGGCGAGCGCGGCGAAGGCCGCCTGGTGCGGCGGCTGCCACGGCAGCCAGGGCGGGGTGGTGATGGCGATGGATGGCAGCTGCAGCGGCCCGACGAGCGCGGCGGAGGCCCCTTGGTGCTGCGGCTGCCACGGTAGCCAGGGCGGGGCGGTGGATGGCATCTGCAGCGGCCCGGCGAGCGCGGCGGAGGCCGCCTGGTGCGGCGGCTGCCACGGCGGCGCGATGGCGGCGATGGGCGGCGCAGCCGGGTGCGGCAGCTTCCACGGCAGCCACGGTGGCGCGATGGCGGCGATGGGCGGCGCAGCCGGGTGCTGCCCATAGGACCCGGCCAAGAACAGGCTGATCTCCTGGACCGCCTGGGTTAGGTCCCGCAACGTCCCGGACACCTCCTCCGGGGTGAGGACGGCGGGGGCGGGCGCGACGGAGGATCCCGACGCGGGCAGGAACGGGGTGACGGTCGTGGTGGCCGGCAGTGGAAGAGATGGGTTGGATGGCGGTGAAGACATGATCGAACGGAAGCTAGCTGATACCAAATTGTTATGGTGCTGCTAGAAGGAGGGTGCGAGAGGGCCGGCCGAGGGCCTTTTGCCCACGGCCGGGCAAGAGGGAAGGGATTTCCTTCTTAATTCTTGCTTGATTAGATTGATACAACTCCTCTCTTTATATAGAGAGGTTTACTTGACTCCCAAGCAAGGCTTACTTGACCCCTAAGCAAGCGACCCTTATCTCTAATTAACCCTAAGACTAGCGGGCTATACCGCCAGCCCAGGCCCATGACGTACTCTAACAACAAAACTCCCAGATAGTCCAGGAATATACTATTCAATAACGATACTCAAGTCTAATAATAGACTAATAGCAATTCTGCCTCCACAGCTCACCTAATTTTCTTTCTTATAAAGAAATTATATGCAGTACTTTTCAATGCCCTATTACCCTTTATTTCAGATGGGAATATGTACATAAGATATAGGTGTGTCTCTGTAACACTGTTGCCCAATAACATTAAGCAAATATGTATCAGAAGTTCATCTGCTGAAAATGAGAAAACAGAGCAGGTACATTCCCTATCATTGTTGAAATGTAAAAATCAAAATATTGTTTAGCTCACCTGTGAACTTGACATCGCAGGAAAAGCCTTGCATCTCTGCCTTCTCCACCCATGCTTTATCAGACTTGGAACGGTTCACTCTAGTCTGAAGGATCTGGCAATTCTCAACAGTAGATTCCCCTCCTAAATCCAATGATCAACAGTTAAACTAAGCAGTCTATAATAACAGCTAATGGAAGAAAATCAGAGTCATAAAGAGAACATATTGTACCACTTCCAGGTGCACTGCCAAAGGACCGCAGCAAAAAAATTACAGACAAAAAAGGATTAGAAAAGAGTAAAAGGTAGAAACAAAAATGATGCAAGATGTTCTCGTTTAGAACAAAGCTCATACACCTCATGAAGTAAAAGATGCAACGATTGATCCAGATATTTGGTAGCACAAGTTGTTTGGATAATTCTAACTTAAAACATTCAGACATTGGATCCTACACAAGATATCCAAACAATGCTAGGAATCCTAATATCTCCAGTGTTATGGGTATAGCGGGACGGGTGCACAAAGGAGATAAGCTCATGTTGTCTTTTGTGTGCCACACATACATCAAATCAGGTCTGTTAGTCGTGTACAGTTGGTTTGGTAGGTAAATGTTATCCTTTGCTTTGTCTGCAAATATTTAGATGCAAGAGGTATCCGTAAAAATCACCTCATATGCCCCGAACTCAACTTGCGAGTGTTCAATGTTTTGAATAAGCTCACGTGCAACAAAACATAACATAACTGCTTACAAAGTAGGCGGTTTGTTTAATCTCCATCCTCTCTTTTAAGCAATATAAAATAAGAAATGTAGTGCTTTCTGACCTTTGGAGAATGGAACGATGTGATCGTATTCGTAGCAGAGGCAGCCGTGGCAGCTCCAGAAGCGGCGACACACTACGTTGCCAGCGGCGTCCTGCCGCCACCGCTCTGGGTGTCGCCCTGCCAGCACCGCCGCCTTACGCCAGCACGCAGTCCGGGTCTTCTCGTCAAAGGACCTTGGCCGCTCCTTCTCCTTCGATTTTGAGCCCACTCCGCTGCTGCTCGCCTCACCGTTGTGCTCTCGCTCGGATGTGGAAGGCGCCATCCACCTCGACCCCTGTAGCTTTCTCTCTGAGCAATCAATCGTTGGACACAAGTTAGGGAGCGCGCCGCCGTGGACGACTAGGGTTAGGAGATGCCGCCGCCGCGCATGGGTGTGTGCCGGAATCGGGGGAGAGGTGGAAGGAGGAGAGAAAGCGCCGGGGCGGGTTGGGCTGGGCCGACGGGCACATCAGCTGGCCGCTGGTCCATAACGATTTTTTTCGAAAGAAATTCAGATAACCCAGTGGGGTTTCGTAAAGGGGCGTGTTACCCGTCCGCCCGCGGATTTTTTTAAAATATCCGCCGACTCGCGAGCCATCCAATTTAAGCTTAGGACCCTTTTTATAACAAGAGTCTTGTTTCAAAAACAATAGAGACTATTGCAATAAGAGCTTTGTTTCAGAAACATATTAGTGATTATTGCAACAATAGATCTGTTTTAGACTCATATCGGTGATTATTGCAACAATAGATCTGTTTCAGAAACATTGGTGACGTTGCAAAGCATCTCTGCGTATAATCCTTCTTTGCAGCAAGAGCTTTGTTTCATAAACACCGTTGACCACTGCAACAAGGTCTTTGTTTTGGAAACATGACGCGCAAGGTTGGGACTGATCAAGCAGGGAGGGCTCCTCGACACCGACAGCGGCGACGGAGAGGCCGTGCGTTGCGCCACGCGCCGCTGGAACGACGACCGAACCTTGCAGATATCAGTCACCGACGTCGAGCAGTGGCTCGTCCAATATAGATGCAGGGGAGCGGCGAAGCAGCCGGCTGCTCAGCCACGACAAGTGAGGCAGCGAAGGCCAGCCTCACCAGCGAATGACGGCTACCAGAGCAGGCCGGCGGCTTGCGGTGCTGATTGGGGACGAAAGGGTTGGGAGATGGGAATATGGTATGGCGTTGTTGCAAAAGACGAGATGGTTGGCCACAGAGGATGTGTGGCGCACAATCGAGGAGGCGGACGCGGGCATGATTATCGGCCGGCTGATGAGCAGTGTTTCCCTTTCATAAACCGTCTATTCCACCCCCTCAACTCTAAAACCAGTTAAGTAACCCCGGGAGTCTCTAATTCCAGGCAAATCACCCCCTTACCTGGATTATAGCGGTTTCTGCAGGCGGTTTTGCTTGCATGGCGTTGGATGACTGCCACGTCAGCTTGATGGGGTGGGTCTAGTAGTTAATTGCTCCTCCTTCTGTTTCAGTCTTCTCTCCCTTCTTTCCTTCGACGATGCGGCGACAGGGCAAGACCTGATGATCGACGTTTGACGGGAGGTGATGCAACAACGAGCAGGTGAGTCCCTAGCTCCCAATGACTCCAAATTGATCAAGGATTGTATGTGTGTGTCTATTTATTTGTGAGTCCCTAGCTCCCAATGACTCCAAATTGATCAAGGATTGTATGTGTGTGTCTATTTATTTGGAAGTTTATGGCAACGACGGAGATACAGAGATGGATTTGAGGCGCTCTGTTATTGTAGTAGGGTGATCGCCGCTTTGCGGAAGGCGGACTGGCGAGGAGCAGGGTAGTCACGTGCTCTCGATGACACCATGTGAGGAGTTGAGCTTGTAAAACTAGTCTTGGTAGCACTTGTTCCCTCTTACAAGACACATGTACTGCTTTGCGATGAAGTCATAATTGGTTCTTATGTGATATGTTCCATGTCGTGTTCAGAAAAATGTGTTCTTTCAAAGTTACGGTGAAACTGTACAAATAATTCTGGGCGGCTCTTGTTTCTGAATCCATGCTAATGTGATGTCATGTTAATACTCCGAAGAGTACAATATAAATGTTACATGATCTGCTACATGTGATGTGAATTTTACAAGAAGAATAGGCATGCTACCAGAATACTCAGCCGTGCTGCCACCGGTTAGGAAGGCGAACAACGACGGCATGCCCCGGGCGGCTGCCACTAAAACAGATAGCTTGTCAGCGACAAGCTGAACGCTACCATTCTGCACATAAATGGTAAAACAACTGAAACAAGCTAAAACAACATTGCAAGTTTCTTCATTTTTTTGATCTTCTAAAAGCTTCTTTGCAAACTCAGAAGCTTGCTGTCACAACTCCAGCATATGCGTACAGCTTGCTTCCACCCCACTAGAAGTATTTACACCTACCAGTACACCAATTTTGCCCACAAAAAAAGTAAAACAATTGTCCTGATGGGATAATTACCAGAATTAGTATTCTACTATTACCATTACCTTCCGACAAGCTATAAAACATGGCCGTCGCATCATACGTGTGCGGAATAATTGCTGGAATTTAATTTATTTTAGGGCCAGCCCAATAGCTATTTCATAAATTCCTAATAAATCATATAGGCTCACTTAGCCTATTCGTGCAAGGCAAGAGGTGCTACTAAAGTTTTGTCTCATATTGTTAGTTTGGTAGGAGTTGAAGGTTGTTTCTCCACATGTATGAGCATGAGAACAAGAGGGGCATTCACGCGCGCTCCTCCTCCACCGCCCACCTCGCCACGGCAAGACGCGTCACGTTGAGCCAACATCTTCTTCCTCTCGCCACCGGGTTCCAATCTCTGAGTTGCTGCTATGATCTTCCCCATCCCGGCTTGCGGTGTGCACCACAGGTCGGGATAGTAGGCCTCTGAAACCCTACCTCTTTGAGTCATGTACGAGAGAAGAGTGATAAGGTTTTTGGGGAGTGCTCTATGCGACTACAGGCTGGTTCGTCACGGACGCTCAGGATATCGACGACTTCTTCCGCGATGTCGACAACCTCTTCGACGATATGGCTGGCGAGTATGTCGACCCGAAGACCAATGCTTCTATTGTTGTTCCGTACGTTCTCATGTTCTTTCTGTTTGAGATCCCGCAACAGTTTCTCCTTATAGTATCTGCTCTACAAATGTTCTATGCTAGCTCACATGTGCAGATGCTACTTGCCTTCTCTCTTTTAGATTACATGACCTGTTTTATACTATAATCATCATGTTTCATTTACTATTTCTGTTAATAAAATCATATGGTAAATTGCTCATATTTCCAACAATCCAAAAATCTTATTATAGGCAATTTACTCCAAGTAGTTTTGTTGCGTCCATGAAGCCTCCTATGTTTGAGGGTGTGCACTATAAGAGGTGGCGCGTGAGAGCAGTCTTATGGTTTCAAACTATGAGTTGCTATGACTCCACTCTTGGCAAACCTGAAGGAGATCTTAATCCTCAATAGGAACAACCTTTTCATAAAATGGATACCATGTTTAAGGCTGCTCTCTTGATTGTTCTTGGTGAGAACATAGTTGATGCTTATGCGCCAATTGACAATGGAAAAGATATGTGGGACACACTCGAGGCCAAGTTCGGGGTCTCGGATGCCGGCACTGAGTTGTACATCATGGAACAATATTATGACTACAGGATTGTTGGGGAACGTAGTATTTTAAAAATTTCCTACGATCACGCAAGATCTATCTACCAGATGCATAGCAACGAGAGGGAGAGTGTGTCTACGTACCCTCGTAGACCGGGAGCGGAAGCGTCAAGTGACGCGGTTGATGTAGTCGAACTTCTTCGCGATCCAACCGATCAAGCACCGAACGTACGGCACCTCCGCGTTCAGCACACATTCAACTTGATGACGTCCCACGAGCTCTTGATCCAGTTGAGCTTCACGGGAGAGTTTCGTCAGCATGACGGCGTGGTGACGGATATGATGAAGTTACTGGCGCAGGGCTTCGCCTAAGCACTGCGACAGTATGACCGAGGTGTGTTTCTGTGAAGGGGGGCACCGCACACGGCTAAAACAATTCAACTTGTGTGTCTTTGGGTGCCCCCTGCCCCCGTATATAAAGGAGCAAGGGGGAGGCCGGCCGGCCCCTATTGGCGCGTCAAGGAGGAGCAATCCTACTAGGAATTACCAAAAGGGAGAAGGGGGAAAGGAAGGAGAGGGAGAAGGAGAAGGAAAGGGGCACCCCCCCCCCCTCCTTCCTTGTCCAATTCGGACCAAGGGGTGGGGGGCGCGCGGCCCAGCCCTGGCCCTCCTTCCCTCTTTCTCCTACGGTCCATTAAGGCCCATAGCTTCCCCGGGGGGTTCCCGTAACCCCCCCGATACTCCGGTTAATTCCGAAACTTTATGGAACACTTCCGGTGTCCGAATTGTTGGAAATATGCCCTAGAGGCAATAATAAATTGGTTATTATTATATTTCCTTGTTCACGATAATCGTTTATTATCCATGCTAGAATTGTATTGAAAGGAAACTCAGATACATGTGTGGATACATAGACAAACACCATGTCCCTAGTGAGCCTCTAGACAACTAGCTCGTTGATCAATAGATGGTTACGGTTTCCTAACCATGGATATTGGATGTCGTTGATAACGGGATCACATCATTAGGAGAATGATGTGATGGACAAGACCCAATCCTAAGCCTAGCACAGATCGTGTAGTTCGTATGCTAAAGCTTTTCTATATGTCAAGTATCTTTTCCTTAGACCATGAGATTGTGCAACTCCCAGATACCGTAGGAATGCTTTGGGTGTACCAAACGTCACAACGTAACTGGGTGGCTATAAAGGTGCACAACAGGTATCTCCGAAAGTGTCTGTTGTGTTGGCACGAATCGAGACTGGGATTTGTCACTCCGTATGACGGAGAGGTATCTCTGGGCCCACTCGGTAGGACATCATCATAATGTGCACAATATGTGATCAAGGAGTTGATCACGGGATGATGTGTTACGGAACGAGTAAAGAGACTTGCCGGTAACGAGATTGAGCAAGGTATCGGTATACCGACGATCGAATCTCGGGCAAGTGCTATACCGATAGACAAAGGGAATCGTATACGGGGTTGATTGAATCCTTGACATCGTGGTTCATCCGATGAGATCATCGTGGAACATGTGGGAGCCAACATGGGTATCCAGATCCCGCTGTTGGTTATTGGCCGGAGAGTTGTCTCGGTCATGTCTACATGGTTCCCGAGCCCGTAGGGTCTACACACTTAAGGTTCGATGACGCTAGGGTTATAGGGAAAGTATGTACGCGGTTACCGAATGTTGTTCGGAGTCCCGGATGAGATCCCGGACGTCACGAGGAGTTCCGGAATGGTCCGGAGGTAAAGATTCATATATGGGAAGTCCTGTTTTGGTCACCGGAAAAGTTTCGGGCGATATCGGTAATGTACCGGGACCACCGGGAGGGTCCCGGGGGTCCACCAGGTGGGGCCACCAGCCCCAGGTGGCTGCGTGGGCTAAGTGTGGGAGGGGACCAGCCCCAAGGGGGCTGGTGCGCCCCCCCACCAAGTCCCAGGGCGCCCCAAGAGGGGAAGGGGGGCAAACCCTAATGCAGTTGGGCCCTAAGGCCCAATAGTGGTGCGCCTCCCCCTCTCTCCCCCTTTGGCCGCCCCCCCCTAGATGGATCTAGGGCTGGCCGCACCCTAGGGGAGGGAAACCCTAAAGGGGGGCGCAGCCCTCCCTTCCCCCTATATATATGAGGGGTTTTGGGGCTGCTAGAGACACGAGAACATCTCCCTCTTGGTGCAGCCCTACCCCTCTCCCTCCTCGTCTCTTGCAGCGCTTGGCGAAGCCCTGCTGGAGTCCCGCGCTCCTCCACCACCACCATGCCGTCGTGCTGCTGTTGGTTGGAGGTTTCCCAACCTCTCCCTCTCTCCTTGCTGGATCAAGGCGTGGGAGACGTCACCGGGCTGTACGTGTGAAGAACGCGGAGGCACCGTCCGTTCGGTGCTAGGATCTTCGGCGATCTGAATCGCGGCGAGTACGACTCCATCAACCGCGTTCTAGTAACGCTTCCGCTTAGCGATCTACAAGGGTATGTGGATCCAACTCTCCTCTCGTAGATGTGCATCTCCTAGATTGATCTTGGTGAGCGTAGGAAAAATTTTTGTTTCCCATGCAACGTTCCCCAACAGTGGCATCATGAGCTAGGTTCTTGCGTAGATGCTTTCTCGAGTAGAACACAAAAGGGTTTGTGGCGTTGATGTTTAAATTGCTTCCCTCCTTAGTCTTTCTTGATTCAGCGGTATTATGGGATGAAGCGGCCCGGACCAACTTTACATGTCCACGTACATGAGACCGGTTCCATCGACAGACATGTGACTTTTGTTGCATAAGATGGCTGGCGGGTGTCTGTCTCTCCTATCTTAGTTGAATCGGAATAGAACAAGGCGGTCCTTGTAGAAGGTTAAATAGCAACTTGAATATCACCGTTGTGGCTTTGCGTAGGTAAGAAGCGTTCTTGCTAGATACCCATAGCAGCCACGTAAAACATGCAACAACAAATTAGAGGACGTCTAACTTGTTTTTGCAGGGTATGTATGTGATATGATATGGCCAAAGACATGATGAGATATATTTGATGTATGAGATGATCATGTTGTAATAGTTAATATCGACTTGCATGTCGATGTATACGGCAACCGGCAGGAGCCATAGGGTTGTTTTTAATTTTTGTATGACCTGCGTGTCAATCATTAAGCGCTATGTAATGCTTTACTTTATCGCTAAACGGTAGCAATAGTAGTAAGAGCATGGTGGGCGCGCGACAACCCCGATGGCGACACGATGATGGAGATCATGATGATGGGGATCATGGTGTTACGCCGGTGACGATGGAGATCATGCCGGTGCTTTGGAGATGGAGATCAAAAGTACGAGTTGATGGCCATATCATGTCACTTATGATTTGCATGTGATGTTAATCCTTTTATGCATCTTATTTTGCTTAGGACGACGGTAGCATTATAAGATGATCCCTCACTAAAATTTCAAGATAAAATTGTGTTCCCCCCAAGTGTGCGCCGTTGCGAAGGTTCGTCGTTTCGAAGCACCACGTGATGATCGGGTGTGATAGACTCTACGTTCGCATACAACGGGTGCAAGCCAGTTTTGCACATGCAGAACACTCGGGTTAGACTTGACGAGCCTAGCATGTACAGACATGGCCTCGGAACACGGAAGACCGAAAGGTCGAGCATGAGTCATATAGTAGATATGATCAACATGAAAATGTTCACCATTGACACCACCTCATCTCACGTGATGATCGGACTTGGGTTGGTGGATTTGGATCATGTCACGCTCGGATGACCAGAGGGATGTCAATTTGAGTGGGAGTTATAAGTAATTTGATTAGTTAAACTCACTAATCATGAACAATAGTCTAAGTTGCCTTTGCAAATTATGTTGTAGATCAATAGCTTGCGTTGTAGCTCCCTGTTTAATACGATCCTAGAGAAAGACTAAGTTGAAAGATATTGTAAGCAAGGATGCGGACTGGGTCCGTAGTCCGAGGAGTGTCCTCACTGCTGCACAGAAAGCTTACGTCTTTGATGCACCGCTCAATGTGCAAACCCCTACAACGTTGTCTGTGGATGTTGTGAACACCTGAGAGACACGTCCTGATGACTACTTGATAGTTTAGTGCACCATACTTTACGGCTTAGAATCGGGATTCCAATGACATTTTGAACGCCATGGAACATATGAGATGTTCTAAGAGCTGAAATTGGGATTTCAGGCTCATGCCCGTGTTGAGAGGTATGAGACCTCTGACAAGTTCCTTTGCCAAAAAGATGGAGGAGAATAGCTCAACTAGTGAGCACGTGCTCAGAATGTCTGGGTGCTAAAACCACTTGAACCAAGTGGGAGTTAATCTTCCAGGTGAGATAGTGGTTGACAGAATTCTCTAGACACTATCACCAAGCTACTAGAACTTCGTGATGAACTATGACATGCAAAGGATGGAGATGATCCCGGTGCTGTCAGCGGTTCTTAGTACCGCAAAAGTAGAGATCAAGAAGGAGCATCAAGTGTTGATGGTTTAACAAGACCACTGGTTTCAAAAGGGTAAGGGCTAGAAGGGAAACTTCATGAATGGCAAACCTGTTGTCGCTCTGATGAAGGAACCCATGGTTGAACCCAAACCTCGAGACTAAGTGCTTCTATTGTAAGGGGAACGGCCACATGGTAGCGGAACCACCCCAAATACATGGTAGATATAATAGCTGGCAACTTCAAACAAAGTATATTTGATATACGTGTTATTGATGTGTACCTTAGTAGTACTCCTTGTAGCACCTGGGTATTGGATACCGGTTCAGTTGCTATTATTAGTGACTTGAAGCAAAAGCTACGGACTGAACGGAGACTAGCTAAGGACGAGGTGACGATGTGTGTTGGAAGTGTTTCCAAGGTTGATGAGATCACCATCGCACACTTCCTCTATTTTCGAGATTAGTGTTGAACCTAGATAAATGTTATCAGGTGTCTACGTTGAGCATGAAAATGATTAGATCATGTTCATCGCAATACGGTTATTCATTTAAGTTAGAGAATAATGGTTATTCTGTTTACATGAATAATACCTTTATGGTCATGCACCCAATGGTTCGTTGAATCTCGATCATGGTAATACACATAATGATAAAATTAATGCCAAAAGATGTAGAGTTAATAATGATAGTACCACTTTCTTGTGGCACTGCCGCTTAGGTCATTTTGGCATAAAATGCATGAAGAAACTCCATGCTGATGGACGTTTGGAGTCACTTGATTTTGAATCGCTTGACACATGCGAGCCATGCCTCATGGGCAGGATGACTGAGATCTCGTTTTCAGGTACAATGAAACGAGTAAGTGACTTATTGGAAATCATACATGCTGATGTATGTGATCCAATGAGAATTAAGGCGTGTGGTGGATATCGTTATTTTCTCATCTTCACTGACGATTTGAGTAGATATGGTATATTTACTTAATGAAGCAAAAGTCTGAAACGTTTGAAAGGTTCAAAAATTTCAGAGTGAAGATTAAGAATCATCATAACAAGAAGATCATGTTCCTACGATCTGATCAAGGGGATATTATCTTAATTATGAGTTTGGCAATCACTTAAGACATTGTGGAATTGTTTCGCAGTTGAAGTCCCCTGGAACACCATAGCGTAATGGTGTGTCCGGACATCGTAATCGAACCTTATGAGATATGGTGCGATCTATGGTGTGTCTTACCGATCTACCGCTATTATTTTGAGGTTATGCATTAGAGACAGCTGCATTCACTTTATATAGGGCACCATCTAAGTCCGTTGAGACGACATCATATGGTTTGGCGAGAAACCAAAGTTGTCGTTTTCTTAAATGTTTGGGGCTGCGATGCTTATGGCTTCAGCCAGGAAAAGCTCGAACCCAAAACGGACAAATACATCTTCATAGGATACCCAAAGGTAACAGTTGGGTATACCTTCTATCTCAGATCCAAGGACAAAAATGTTTGTCGCTAAGAACGGGTCCTTTCTCGAGAAGGAGTTTCTCTCGAAAGAATTGAGTGGGAGGAAGATAGAACTTGATGAGGTTGTCGAACCCTCACTTCAACCGGAGAGTAGTGCAACACAGAAAGATGTTTCTGTGGAATCTACGACAGTTGAAGAGGAAACTAATGATAGTGATCATGAAGCTCCAGATCAAGATGCTATCGAGCCTCGTAGGTTGACAAGGATATGTACTACTCCTGAGTGGTACGTTGATCCTGTCTTAGAGGTCATGTTGTTGGACAACGATGAACCTACGAACTATGGAGAAGCAATGGTGGGCCCATATTCCGACAAATGGTTAAAAGCCGATAAATCCGAGATAGGATCCATGTATCAAAACAAAGTATGGACTTTGGTGGACTTGCCCTGTGATCGACAAGCCATTGAGACAAATGGATCTTTAAGACTAAGACGGATGTGGACGGTAATGTCACCGTCTATGAAGCTCGACTTGTGGCGAAGAGTTTTCCACAAGTTCAAGGAGTTGACTACGATGAGATTTTCTCACCCGTAGCGATGCTTAAGTCCGTCGGAATCATGTTAGCATTAGCTGCATTTATGAAATCTGGCAGATGGATGACAAAGCAAGTTTCCTTACCAGTTTTCGTAAGGAAAGGTTGTATGTGATACAATCAGAAAGGTTTTGTCGATCCTAAGGATGCTAAAAGATATGCTAGCTCCAACGATCCTTCCATGGACTAGAGCAAGCATCTCGGAGTCGGAATATACACTTTGATGGTGTGATCAAAGTTTTTGGGTATACAAAGTTTGGTGGAAACTTGTATTTACAATAAAGTGAGTGGGAGCGCTACAACATTTCTGATAAGTATATGTGAATGACATATTGTTGATCCGAAATGATGTAGAATTTCTGGAAAGCATAAAGGGTTGTTTGAAATGAGTTTTTCAAAGGAAGACCTGGATAAAAGCTGCTTACATATTGGGCATCAAGATCTATACAGATAGATCAAGACGCCTGATGATACTTTCAAAAGATCACGCACCTTGGCATGATTTTGAAGAAGTTCAAAATAGATCAGTCAAAGAAGGAGTTCTTACCTGAGTTGTAAGGTGTGAAGTTGAGTAAGACTCAAAAGCTTGACCACGGCAGAAGAAAGAGGAAGGACGAAGGTCGTCCCTTATGGTTTTGTCATAGGCTCTATACAGTATGCCATGCTGAGTACCGCACCTGATGTGTGCCTTGCCATATGTCTGGCAAGAGGGTACAAAGGTGATCCAGGAGTGGATTACTAGATAGTGGTCAAAATTATCCTTAGAGGAATAAGGAAATGTTTCTCGGTTATGGAGGTGATAAAGAGTTCGACGTAAAGAGTTACGTCGATGCAAGCTTAACACCTATCCGGATAACTCTAAGTGGAGATACCGGATACGTATAATGGAGCAACAGTTTGGAATAGCTCCAAGTGGAACGTGATAGCAGCATCTACGATATGACATAAAGTTTTTGCGAAGTACATAGGGATCTGAATGTTGCAGACCCGTTGACTACAACCTCTCTCACAAGCATAACATGATCAAACACAGAACTCATTGAGTGTTAGTCACATATTGATGTGAACTAGATTACTGACTCTAGTGAACTCTTTGGATGTTGGTCACATGGTGATGTGACCTGTGAGTGTTAATCACATGGCGATGTGAACTAGATTATTGACTCTAGTGCAAGTGGGAGACTGTTGGAAATATGCCCTAGAGGCAATAATAAATTGGTTATTATTATATTTCCTTGTTCACGATAATCGTTTATTATCCATGCTAGAATTGTATTGAAAGGAAACTCAGATACATGTGTGGATACATAGACAAACACCATGTCCCTAGTGAGCCTCTAGACAACTAGCTCGTTGATCAATAGATGGTTACGGTTTCCTAACCATGGATATTGGATGTCGTTGATAACGGGATCACATCATTAGGAGAATGATGTGATGGACAAGACCCAATCCTAAGCCTAGCACAGATCGTGTAGTTCGTATGCTAAAGCTTTTCTATATGTCAAGTATCTTTTCCTTAGACCATGAGATTGTGCAACTCCCAGATACCGTAGGAATGCTTTGGGTGTACCAAACGTCACAACGTAACTGGGTGGCTATAAAGGTGCACAACAGGTATCTCCGAAAGTGTCTGTTGGGTTGGCACGAATCGAGACTGGGATTTGTCACTCCGTATGACGGAGAGGTATCTCTGGGCCCACTCGGTAGTACATCATCATAATGTGCACAATATGTGATCAAGGAGTTGATCACGGGATGATGTGTTACGGAACGAGTAAAGAGACTTGCCGGCAACGAGATTGAGCAAGGTATCGGTATACCGACGATCGAATCTCGGGCAAGTGCTATACCGATAGACAAAGGGAATCGTATACGGGATTGATTGAATCCTTGACATCGTGGTTCATCCGATGAGATCATCGTGGAACATGTGGGAGCCAACATGGGTATCCAGATCCCGCTGTTGGTTATTGGCCGGAGAGTTGTCTCGGTCATGTCTACATGGTTCCCGAGCCCGTAGGGTCTACACACTTAAGGTTCGATGACGCTAGGGTTATAGGGAAAGTATGTACGCGGTTACCGAATGTTGTTCGGAGTCCCGGATGAGATCCCGGACGTCACGAGGAGTTCCGGAATGGTTCGGAGGTAAAGATTCATATATGGGAAGTCCTGTTTTGGTCACCGGAAAAGTTTCGGGCGATATCGGTAATGTACCGGGACCACCGGGAGGGTCCCGGGGGTCCACCAGGTGGGGCCACCAGCCCCAGAAGGCTACGTGGGCTAAGTGTGGGAGGGGACCAGCCCCAAGGGGGCTGGTGCGCCCCCCACCAAGTCCCAGGGCGCCTCCAAGAGGGGAGGGGGGCAAACCCTAAGGCAGTTGGGCCCTAGGGCCCAATAGTGGTGCGCCTCCCCCTCTCTCCCCCTTGGCCGCCCCCCTAGATGGGATCTAGGGCTGGCCGCACCCTAGGGGAGGGAAACCCTAAAGGGGGGCGCAGCCCTCCCTTCCCCCTATATATATGAGGGGTTTTGGGGCTGCTAGAGACACGAGAACATCTCCCTCTTGGTGCAGCCCTACCCCTCTCCCTCCTCGTCTCTTGCAGCGCTTGGCGAAGCCCTGCTGGAGTCCCGCGCTCCTCCACCACCACCATGCCGTCGTGCTGCTGTTGGTTGGAGGTTTCCCAACCTCTCCCTCTCTCCTTGCTGGATCAAGGCGTGGGAGACGTCACCGGGCTGTACGTGTGAAGAACGCGGAGGCACCGTCCGTTCGGTGCTAGGATCTTCGGCGATCTGAATCGCGGCGAGTACGACTCCATCAACCGCGTTCTAGTAACGCTTCCGCTTAGCGATCTACAAGGGTATGTGGATCCAACTCTCCTCTCGTAGATGTGCATCTCCTAGATTGATCTTGGTGAGCGTAGGAAAAAATTTTGTTTCCCATGCAACGTTCCCCAACACGAATATAGTCGTCCAATATATCAATCTTTACGTCTTAGACATTCCGAGACTCCTATTCATGTCCGTGATCTCATCCGGGACTCCGAACTACCTTCGGTATATCAAAACACAGAAACTCATAATACCGATCGTCATCAAACGTTAAGCGTGCGGACCCTACGGGTTCGAGAACTATGTAGACATGACCGAGACTCATCTCCGGTCAATAACCAATAGCGGAACCTGGATGCTCATATTGGCTCCTACATATTCTACGAAGATCTTTATCGGTCAAACCGCATAACAACATACGTTGTTCCTTTTGTCATCGGTATGTTACTTGTCCGAGATTCGATCGTCGGTATCACCATACCTAGTTAATTTCGTTACCAGCAAGTCTCTTTACTCATTCCGTAATACATCATCTCATGACTAAATCATTAGTCATTTGCTTGCAAGGCTTATTATGATGTGTATTACCGAGAGGGCCCAGAGATACCTCTCCGACACTCGTAGTGACAAATCATATTCTTGATCTATGCCAACACCACGAACACCTTTGGAGACACCTGTAGAGCATCTTTATAATCACCCAGTTACGTTTGTGACGTTTGATAGCACACAAGGTGTTCTTCCAATATTCGGGAGTTGCATAATCTCATAGTCATAGGAACATGTATAAGTCATGAAGAAAGCAATAGCAGTAAAACTAAACGATCATAGTGCTAAGCTAACAGATGGGTCTTGTCCATCACTCCTTCATGCTTTCCAGAAAATTCTACATCATTTCCGATCGACAATATGTCATTCACATATACTTATCAGAAAGGCTGTAGTGCTCCCACTCACTTTCTTGTAAATACAGGCTTCACCGCAAGTCTGTATAAAACTATATGCTTTGATAAACTTATCAAAGCGTATATTCCAACTCTGAGATGCTTGCACCAGTCCATAGATGGATCGCTGGAGCATGCACAATTTGCTAGCACCTTTAGGATTGACAAAACCTTCTGGTTGCATCATATACAACTCTTCTTTAATAAATCCATTAAAGAACGCAGTTTCGTTATCCACTTGCCAAATTTCATAAAATGTGGCAATTGCTAACATGATTCGGACAGACTTAAGCATCGTTGTGGGTGAGAAAATCTCATCATAGTCAACACCTTGAACTTGTCGAAAACCTTTTGCAACAAGTCGAGCTTTGTAGACAGTAACATTACCATCGACGTCAGTCTTCCTCTTAAAGATCCATTTATTTTCAATGTCTTGCCGATCATCGGGCAAGTCAACCAAAGTCCACACTTTGTTCTCATACATGGATCCCATCTCAGATTTCATGGCCTCAAGCCATTTTGCGGAATTTGGGCTCATCATCGCTTCATCATAGTTCGTAGATTCATCATGGTCTAGTAACACGACTTCCAGAATAGGGTTACCATACCACTCTGGTGCGGAACGTACTCTGGTTGACCTACGAGATTCAACAGTAACTTGATCTGAAGTTTCATGATCATCATCATTAGCTTCCTCACTAATTGGTGTAGGAATCACTAGAACTAGTTTATGTGATGTACTACTATCCAATTCGGGAGAAGGTACAATTACCTCATCAAGTTCCACTTTCCTCCCACTCACTTCTTTCGAGAGAAACTCCTTCTCTCGAAAGGATCCATTATTAGCAATGAATATCTTGCCTTCGGATCTGTGATAGAAGGTGTACCCAACAATTTCCTTTGGGTATCCTATGAAGACACATTTCTCCGACTTGGGTTCGAGCTTATCAGGTTGAAGCTTTTTCATATAAGCATCGCAGCCCCAAACTTTAAGAAATGACAACTTTGGTTTCTTGTCAAACCACAGTTTATAAGGCGTCGTCTCAACGGATTTAGATGGTGCCCTATTTAACGTGAATACAGTTGTCTTTAATGCATAACCCAAAACTATAGTGGTAAATCGGTAAGAGACATCATAGATCGCACCATATCTAATAAAGTACGGTTACGACATTCAGACACACCATTACGTTGTGGTGTTCCGGGTGGCCTGAGTTGTGAAACTATTCCATATTGTTTCAAATGAAGACCAAACTCGTAACTCAAATATTCACCTCCATGATCAGATCGTAGAAACTTTATTTTCTTGTTACATGATTCTCTACTTCACTCTGGAATTCTTTGAACTTTTCAAATGTTTCAGACTTGTGCTTCATCAAGTAGATATACCCATATCTGCTCAAATCATCAGTGAAGGTCAGAAAATAACGTTACTCGCCACGAGCTTCAATACTCATCGGTCCACATACATCAGTATGTATGATTTCCAACAAATCTGTTGCTCGCTCCATTGTTCCGGAGAACGGAGTTTTAGTCATCTTGCCCATGAGGCATGGTTCGCAAGCACCAAGTGATTCATAATCAAGTGATTCCAAAAGTCCATCACTATGGAGTTTCTTCATGCGCTTTACACCAATATGACCTAAACGGCAGTGCCACAAATAAGTTGCACTATCATTATTAATCTTACATCTTTTGGCTTCAATATTATGAATATGTGTATCACTACGATCGAGATCCAACAAAGTATTTTCATTGGGTGTATGACCGTCGAAGGCTTTATTCATGTAAACAAAATAATAATTATTCTATGACTTTAAATGAATAACCGTATTGCAACAAACATGATCAAATCATATTCATGCTTAACGCAAATGCCAAATAACATTTATTTAGGTTCTACACTAATCCTGAAAGTATAGGGAGTGTGCGATGATGATCATATCAATCTTGGAACCACTTCCAACACACATCGTCACTTCGCCTTTAACTAGTCTATGTTCATTCTGCAACACTTGTTTCGAGTTACTAATTTTAGCAACTGAACTGGTATCAAATACCCAGGGGTTGCTATGAACACTAGTAAAGTACACATCAATAATATGTATATCAAATATACCTTTGTTCACTTTGCCATCCTTCTTATCCACCAAGTATCTAGGTCAGTTCCACTTCCAGTGACCATTTCCTTTGCAGTAGAAGCACTTAGTTTCAGGCTTGAGTTTAGCTTTGGGTTTCTTCACGGGAGTGACAACTTGCTTGTCATTCTTCTTGAAGTTCCCCTTATATCCCTTTGCCCTTTACTTGAAACAAGTGGTCTTGTTAACCATCAACACTTGATGCTCTTTCTTGATTTCTACCTTCGCCGATTTCAGTATCGCGAAGAGCTCGAGAATTACTTTAGTCATCCCTTGCATATTATAGTTCATCACGAAGTTCTACTAACTTGGTGATAGTGTCTAGAGAACTTTGTCAATTACTATCTTATCTGGAAGATTAACTCCCACTTGATTCAAGCAATTGTAGTACCCAGACAATCTGAGCACATGCTCACTGGTTGAGCTATTCTTCTCCATCTTGTAGGCAATGTACTGTTAGAGGTCTTATACCTCTCGACACGGGCATGAGTATGAAATACTAATTTCAACTCTTGGAACATCTCATATGCTCCGTGGCGTTCAAAACATTTTTGAAGTCCCGGTTATAAGCCGTAAAGCATGGCGCACTAAACTATCAAGTAGTCATCATACCGAGCTTGTCAAACGTTCATAACGTCTGTATCTGCTCCTACAATAGGTTCGTCACCTAGCAGTGCATCAAGGACATAATACTTCTGTGCAGCAATGAGGATAATCCTCAGATCACGGACCTAGTCCGCATCATTGCTACTAACATCTTTCAACTTATATTTCTCTAGGAACATATAAAATAAACGGGGAGCTATATCGCGAGCTATTGATCTACAACACAGATATGCTAATACTACCAGGACTAAGTTCATGATAAATTAAAGTTCATTTAATCATATTACTTGAAGAACTCCCACTTACATAGACATCCCTCTGGTCATCTAAATGATCACGTAATCCAAATCAACTAAACCATGTCCGATCATCATGTGAGATGGAGTAGTTTTCAATGGTGAACATCTTATGTTGATCATATCTACTATATGATTCATGCTCGACCTTTCGGTTTCCAGTGTTCCGAGGCCATATCTGCATATGCTAGGCTCGTCAAGTTTAACCCGAGTATTCTGCGTGTGCAAAACTGGCTTACACCCGTTGTATTTGAACGTAGAGCTTATCACACCCGATCATCACGTGGTGTCTCGGCACGACGAACTTTCGCAACGATGCATACTCAGGGAGAACACTTATTCCTTGAAATTTGGTAAGGGATCATCTTATAATGCTACCGTCGTACTAAGCAAAATAAGAAGCATAATAAGATAAACATCACATGCAATCAAAATATGTGACATGATATGGCCATCATCATCTTGTGCTTTTGATCTCCATATCCAAAGCACCGTCATGATCACCTTCATCACCGGCGTGACACCTTGATCTCCATTGTAGTATCGTTGTCGTCTCGCCAACTATTGCTTCTATGACTATCGCTACCGCTTAGTGATAAAGTAAAGCAATTACATGGCGATTGCATTTCATACAATAAAGCGACAACCATATGGCTCCTGCCAGTTGCCGATAACTTTAAAAAACATGATCATCTCATACAAAACCGTATATCTCATCATGTCTTGACCATATCACATCACAACATGCCCTGCAAAAACAAGTTAGACGTCCTCTACTTTGTTGTTGCAAGTTTTACGTGGCTGCTACGGGCTTAGCAAGAACTGTTCTTACCTACACATACAAAACCACAACGATGTTTCGTCAAGTATGTGCTGTTTCAACCTTCACAAGGACCGGGCGTAGCCACACTTGATTCAGCTAAAGTGAGAGAGACAGACACCCGCCAGTCGCCTTTTAGCAACGAGTGCTCATAACGGTGAAACCAGTCTCGCGTAAGCGTACGCGTAATGTCGGTCCGGGCCGCTTCATCTCACAATACCGCCGAAGCAAAGTATGACATGCTGGTAAGCAGTATGACTAGTATCGCCCACAACTCATTGTGTTCTACTCGTGCATATCATCTACGCATAGACCTGGCTCATGATGCCACTGTTGGGGAACGTAGTATTTTAAAATTTTCCTACGATCACGCAAGATCTATTTACTAGATGCATAGCAACGAGAGGGAGAGTGTGTCTACGTACCCTCGTAGACCGGGAGCGGAAGCGTCAAGTGACGCGGTTGATGTAGTCGAACTTCTTCGCGATCCAACCGATCAAGCACCGAACGTACGGCACCTCCGCGTTCATCACACGTTCAGCTTGATGACGTCCCACGAGCTCTTGATCCAGTTGAGCTTCACGGGAGAGTTTCGTCAGCACGACGGCGTGGTGACGGATATGATGAAGTTACTGGCGCAGGGCTTCGCCTAAGCACTGCGACAGTATGACCGAGGTGTGTTTCTATGGAGGGAGGCACCACACACGGATAAAACAATTCAACTTTTGTGTCTTTGGGTGCCCCCTGCCCCCGTATATAAAGGAGCAAGGGGGGAGGCCGGCCGGCCCCTATTGGCGCGCCAAGGAGGAGCAATCCTACTAGGACTAGGATTGCAATCCTATTCCTACTAGGAACTACCAAAAGGGAGAAGGGGAAAGGAAGGAGAGGGAGAAGGAGAAGGAAAGGGGTGCCGCCCCCCTCCTTCCTTGTCCAATTCGGACCAAGGGGTGGGGGGCGCGCGGCCCAGCCCTGGCCCTCCTTCCCTCTTTCTCCTACGGCCCATTAAGGCCCATAGCTTCCCCAGGGGGTTCCTGTAACCCCCTCGGTACTCCGGTTAATTCCGAAACATTACGGAACACTTTCGGTGTCCGAATATAGTCGTCCAATATATCAATCTCTACGTCTCGGACATTCCGAGACTCCTCGTCATGTCCGTGATCTCATCCGAGACTCCGAACTACCTTCGGTACATCAAAACACATAAACTCATAATACCGATCGTCATCAAACGTTAAGAGTGCGGACCCTACGGGTTTGAGAACTATGTAGACATGACCGAGACTCATCTCCGGTCAATAACCAATAGCGGAACCTGGATGCTCATATTGGCTCCTACATATTCTACGAAGATCTTTATCGGTCAAACCGCATAACAACATACGTTGTTCCTTTTGTCATCGGTATGTTACTTGTCCGAGATTCGATCGTCGGTATCACCATACCTAGTTAATATCGTTACCGACAAGTCTCTTTACTCGTTCTGTAATACATCGTCTCGTGACTAATTCATTAGTCATTTGCTTGCAAGGCTTATTATGATGTGTATTACCGAGAGGGCCCAGAGATACCTCTCCGACACTCGGAGTGACAAATCCTATTCTTGATCTATGCCAACACCACGAACACCTTTGGAGACACCTATAGAGCATCTTTATAATCACCCAGTTACGTTGTGACGTTTGATAGCACACAAGGTGTTCTTCCGGTATTCAGGAGTTGCATAATCTCATAGTCATAGGAACATGTATAAGTCATGAAGAAAGCAATAGCAGTAAAACTAAACGATCATAGTGCTAAGCTAATGGATGGGTCTTGTCCATCACATCATTCTCCTAATGATGTGATCCCATTGATCAAATGACAACTCATGTCTATGGCTAGGAAACATAACCATCTTTGATCAATGAGCTAGTCTAGTAGAGGCATACTAGGGACATACTGTTTTGTCTATGTATTCACACATGTACTAAGTTTCCGGTTAATACAATTCTAGCATGAATAATAAACATTTATCATGATATAAGGAAATAAATAATAACTTTATTATTGCCTCTAGGGCATATTTCCTTCAAGGATGACTGATGAGTGCTCCGTGGTTGAGCAAGCTCACGAGATACAATGATTTGCTAGTGAACTCGAGCACTTCAATTATATGTTACCGGAAAAGTTTGTTGCCGTAGGCATCATCACTAAGCTACCTCCCTTGTGGAGGAACTTTGCTACCTCTCTGAAATAGAAGAGACATGAGTTCTCTGTTCTGGATCTCATTGGTACTCTTGATGCAGAAGAAAAGGCGAGAGCAAAAGACACACATTGTTGGGGATATAAGTACTTGATATGACCCGCCCAGGAGGGGCCGGGTTACCCAATGGAGGTTCATGGGCCAAGCCCAGAAGCATGTTAAAGATGGCGGTTTATGTGAGGGCCCAAGGTCCGAGGCGGCTTAAAGCCTGTAAGTATCAACTGCCATATATGTGACTTGTGTTGTAAGGCATGTAACAAGAGTCGTCAGGCCGGACACGATTATATGAGCCGGCAGGGACTCCATAGGCCGCAGGGCGTCGACCTGTGTATATAAGGGGACGACCCGACAACGACTTAGTGCAAGAAACAACATATCGAGAGCTAGGCAAGTGCATCCGCTCCCTAGCAATCGACACCCCAACAATTCCACCTCAAACTGGATTAGGTTTTACCCTCACCGCAAGGGGCCGAACCAGTATAAACTCCTCATGTCTTTTGTCCCGTTTAACCCCTTTAAGCTAACCACGTCGCTATGGCTCCGCAATCAAGTCCTTCCCTTAGGACATTTGTCGTGAAAACTCCACGACAGTTGGCGCCCACCGTGGGGCATGTGGCCGGTGGTTTCGAGTTCTTGAAGGGCAGCTTCGAAGGGCTCAAGGGATATGCTATGGGCCGGATGACCAAGAGTCATCGCGGCAAGCTTTACATCGATGACGAAGGCCGGGTCCCGAGGCCATCTCAATTGAGTACGGGTACCGGGTCCCCTTTGGCGGAATCCACGTTTTCATTGGCAAGATCGGCGAACCGGGCCCTGAGTCGTACACCTGCACCGACATCTTCGAGGCGGCTCAGCATGCGCAACCCGCCCGGGTTCAGCCCGCTGTGAAGCGTGCTTTTGTTGGATATATCCAGAGTGCCGGAAGCTCCGGATCTCGCGGTGAGACGGCCGCTCTCTCCGATGGTGAGTCGTCCACGGGTCAGACTAATTCAATGTATCAGATGCAGAGCGGACGGCTTGGGGGCTTGTCCGACGGTAGCAGTATTCCGGACCCCTGTGAGCCACCGAGCAGGGTGGCGATTTTCATGACTAGCACCCAGCCGGCTCTCAGATCAACAGTCGTCGGGGCCATAACACCCGGCGCGATGGCCGCTGCGGCAGGCGTGGGCGACTCAACGCGCCCGCCGACTCAAGTCTTGACAGATCTGTTGGAGGATCTGGTGACTCTGATGGGGACGGAGGTAACCCCAGAAAACCAGGACCAACACAAGGCAGTTGTGGATAAGCTGCGACATGAGTTAGCACAAGCCAAGGAAGACCTGGCGGCGGAGAACCCCAGGATGACTGAGGAACGGGCTGTTTTGGACGCCCGGGCTCAGCGGATTCAAGCGGATTCTTACCGTCTCTCAGTGGATCAGAACGCGTCTAATGAGGCCATGAGGAGAAAGCAACGGAGTCGTCTCCCCTTCGTTTATGAGCCAAGAAATCTTTTTAATGCAGCTGGAGCAGGGGGCAGTAGTCCGCCGGTGGTAAACCGGACGGCTGAAGTACCTAGGACCGGTGGGCCAGTTCACCAGCGTATGACAGGTTCTCTGTATGCAAATCAAAACTGCCCAACACCTCATTACCCAGCGACGCCGGCAGGTCACTACTTGAACCCTCTGTATAACATGATAGCAGTGGCGACGAGATTGGCGGCTTTGCCAGTTGAGGTTAAAACTCTGGTGGCGGTGGAAACCCGGAGGGCCCAGGAACTGCTTCAAATGGCGCTGGAGCAGCAACAGGCTTATTCTTATAGTCGACACCGGATTCATTCAACCCCCCATCTAAGTGCCAGCTACAGCAGGCATGTTGACTCGCCAGAGGTTTCAAGCACGGAGCGGCGGCGTAACTCGCCTCGTGGGCATAACCCGGCGCGAGATGACGCTAATGCACATGATTTGGTGGATCAGGGTAGGATGCGCCGAGAAGCCGAGCTGGTGGCTCAGGCGGCCGATCATCAGCCGGTGCCATATTATCCGACAACCTCAGTGGAGACAGGCAGGACTTCTAGGGCTTGGGGCGTGCCGTGCTTAACGGCGGCTATACGGAACGAGCGGTTGCCTAAAGATTTCAAGGGCCCTCGTAAGGTGCCTAATTACACATCAGATCAGCCCCCTGAGGCTTGGATAGAGAGTTATGAGATGGCTATGGAGATGTTGGACGTTAGGGAAGCCGCATGTGCCAAGTATTTCACCATGATGCTCGAAGGCACGGCTCGTAACTGGTTGAAAGGATTACCCGTCAATTCCATCGGGTCATGGGCGGAGCTGAAGGCCAAGTTTATCAAGCATTTCAAGGATACATGCAAGCAACGAATATCAATTGTGGATCTAGATTCTTGTGTTCAGAACGAGGGCGAATCAACGACCAGTTGGGTGCGCCAGGTCTCGACCATCATGCATTCTTCAGATAAGATCAACGCCAAGTCTGTGATATTAACGCTGGAGAAAAAATGTCGTTTCCCTCCACTCAAGCTGAAGTTGGGGCGGCTTAAGCGCCATTGTAGCGATATGGGGGAGCTTATGGAGGCTCTCATCAAATATGCCGACTCTGATAGTACCAAGGACCCCAAGTCTGAGGCTGAAAGACCAGGAAAGGGAAAGAAGGGTAATGACCCGGGAGGACAACAGTATAACCCGGCCAACCAAAACAGTGGCAATAAACACAAGGCTGACACTTTTGTAGCTAATAAGGGGCACGGAATTTTAACCAGCGTTGCAAGGGGAAGCCGCCTCCAAGATATAACATTGATGAGGTGATGAACCAGCCATGTCCAAAGCATGGAACGGACGAAAAGCCGGTCACCCATATGTGGAAAGACTGCAGCATCATGACGTCTTACAGGGAGTCTATCCAGAACAATTATGGACCAAACGGCGGCTCAGGGTCCGGTTTTCATGGTTTGGGTCATGGAGGCGGCGGCTCAAACTCCGATTTTCAGGGCCAAGGAAATCAAGGCGGCAACAACCAGCAGAACAATCAAGGGAATCAGCAGCAGTCATGTTATCAGAGTAACCCGAAGCAGTTAAGCAGTGGGCAGTACCATGTCTTTACCACAAGTTTGTGCAAGCAGGACCAGAAGCTTCATAAAAGGGCGGTGAATGTTGTTGAGCCGATAATTCCTCGTTACTTACGATGGTCTGAGTAGCCCATTGTGTGGAGCCGCGAAGATCACCCGCCCTGAGTTGATAATCTGGGTCAGCTGGCTTTAGTGGTAGCACCTCAGGTCGGAGGATACAAGTTCACCAAGATACTCATGGATGGAGGTAGCAGCATCAATATCCTTTACTACAATACCTTCCGTCGTATGGGATTAACCGACAAGAAACTTAGGCCATCCAACACTGTCTTCCATGGAGTTGTGCCTGGTAAGTCGGCGTACCCGATGGGCAAAATTGATTTGCAGGTATCCTTTGGGGATGAATATGATGCCAGGATGGAGACTTTAATGTTTGAGGTTGTTAGGATCCACAGCCCATACCATGCTTTGTTTGGGAGGCCGGCTTACGCTAAGTCCATGGAGACGCCGTCTTATGTTTATTTGCAGCTCAAGATGCCGGGTCACAAAGGGACCATTACAATGCATGGGAGTCGCACGATAGCCTTGGAATGTGAAGAAGGTGATGCAGCTTACGCAGAATCAGTTTGTGCCACAGAGGAGCTTAAGTTTTACAAAGATAATGTTGACCCCACAGATATGACGTCTTTGAAGAAGCCAACCACAGAGCATGATCCGTTGTTGAAGTTTAAGTCGGCACACGATACCAAGCTAGTTGACTTTGTTCCTGGTGACTCATCTAAGCAGTTCAGCATCAACGCGAATCTGGATCCAAAATAGGAAAGTGCGCTCATCGAGTTCATCAGTGAGAACTGGGTCATCTTTGCATGGAATCCTTCAGACATGCCGGGTGTACCGAGAGAACTCACTGAGCACACTCTCAATATTGATCCAAAGTATAAGTCGGTCAGAACAGTTTCTTCACCGTTTTAACGAAGAGAGACGGAAGGCCATTGGTGAAGAGGTGGCCCGGCTCTTGGCAGCCGGGTTTATCGTTTATTTTTTCCATCCAGAGTGGTTGGCTAACCCGTTTTTGGTGCTTACAAAGAACGACACTTGGCGAATGTGTGTGGACTACACAGACTTAAACAAGGCTTGCCCAGCTGACCCGTTCGCCCTCCCACGTATTGATCAGATCATTGATGATACGGCGGGTTGTGAGCGCTTGAGTATTTTGGATGCGTATTCTAGGTATCACTAGATCAAGATGGCAGTTAAGGACCAGGAGAAGACGGCTTTCATTACTCCGTTTGGAGCCTTCTGCTATGTATCTATGCCTTTCGGGCTTAAGAGTGCCCAGGCGACTTACCAGCGGTGTGTACAGAATTGCCTGCACAGCCAGATCGGGCGTAACGTTCATGCTTATGTGGATGACATTGTGGTCAAATTCAGAAAGGAGGAGACCCTGATCGACGACTTGAAGGAAACGTTTGACAATCTCCGGGTGTACAAGATGATGCTTAACCCGACCAAGTGTGTCTTTGGTGTTCCAGCAGGTAAGCTCTTGGGTTTTTTGGTCTCTGTGCGAGGCATCGAGGCTAACCCGGAGAAAATCAAGGCAATCACCTCCTTGGCAAGACCGAAGTGTGTCAATGATGTCCAGCGCTTGGCAGGACGGATAGCAGCGTTGAGCTGGTTCAGAAGCCGCTTAGGTGAAAAGGCTATTCCTCTATATCAGATGATGAAAAAGACAGATGACTTTGTTTGGAGTGAAGCTGCTGATGAGGTGTTCGAGGCACTCAAGAAACAATTGGTTGAGCCGCCGGTTCTGGCGGCCCCCATTGACAAGGAGCCATTGTTATTATATGTTGCTGCAAATAGCAGGGCTGTCAGTGTGGCCATTGTGGTAGAAAGGAAAGAGGCTGGCAAAGAATATCCGGTTCAAAGGCCGGTTTATTATATCAGTGAAGTGCTCATTGAGTCCAAACAAAGATATCCACATTGGCAGAAGCTAGTATATGGGGTCTTCATGGTGAGCCGGAAGCTCAAGCAATATTTTCTGGGTCATCCTATTACAGTGGTGAGTTCTGCTCCCTTAGGGGATATCATCCAAAATAGATAAGCTACAGGACGAGTGGCCAAGTGGGCCATTGAGCTTGGGCCTCATGGTTTAAAATATATGCCTCGGACGGCCATCAAATCGCAAGCGCTCGTGGACTTTATCAATGACTGTATGGAGCTGCAGACGCGTGAGGAAAAGCCGGATAGTACATGTTGGACAATTCACTTTGATGGATCTAGATAGTTTGAAGGCTCGGGGGCTGGAGTTGTTTTAACTACCCCGCGAGGTGATAAATTTTCTTATGTTCTCCGGTTAATGTTCCCATGTGTCAGGCCCAAGATGCGATTCTATCCCGATCATGTGACACTTACATGATTGGGGCACAACCGCATTTCGGGCGCTTAGCAAGATGGATATCATTACATCGTACCATTACATACATACATGGGGGATACAACAATACATACAAGTCACATAAATACAACAACATCAATACAAGGCATCGGACTACGGATGCAAACATAAAAAAGCACAATGACATCCATCTGCTATCCCAGGCTGCCGACCCGGAACCTTACCCAAGACTGAAGAAGAAGAAGAAGAAGAAAGAACTCCAACACAACGATCAACGCTCTCACGTCAAGACATCGGAAACCTGCACCTGCAACTGTTGTTGTAGTATCCGTGAGCCACGAGGACTCAGCAATCCCATAATCATAGGTAACAAGACTATCAAAGCTTAATGGGTAGGAAGAGGTAAAGTGGTGAGGTTGCAGCAGCGGCTAAGTAATATATGTGGTGGCTAACTTGCGAGTACAAGAATAAGATGAGCATCTACGCAAACAGTCGCAAACTAGTAGTGATCGCTAAAGATCCTGAACTACCTACGAGTCAAACATAACCCCACCGTGTTCTCTTCTCAAAGTGAAAAGAGACAGTCACGGTTACTCACACAGTTGTGTGTTTTACTTCGGATCCTCTGTCAAGTTTTCTACAACCGGACATTAACAAATTCCAATCTGCCACTTAACCGCGGGCACGTCTTTCGAAAGATCATAACCCTGCAGGGGTGTCCCAACTTAGCCCATCACAAGCTCTCACGATCAGCTGAAGTGATAAATATAATATTATCACCCCTTATCTTAGGGAAATCCGACCAGGCTCGGCATCCCGGTGCACAAGACATTTCGACAATGGTAAAACAAGTCCAGCAAGACCTCCCGGCGTGCCGACACCCTGATAGTAGCCGCGCGTATCTCGTCTCAGGCCACGAACGGATGAGCAATACGTACAGTAACCGAAGACCCCAGATAACTGGGTGGCACCGCAAGTGGCTCTAGTTTGGGACCAACACCATCAGCACTGGCCCCCCTCTATGTTGAAGAATCCACGAGGGTGCGACCCCCTATGCAATTTTAATTAATTAATTAAGTTATTATTATGAGGCAAATTAAAACCAATGTTGGGCCTTGCTGGAGGAGTTTTATTCAAAGACGAAGTGTCAAGGGGTCCCCATATACCCAACCGTGTAAGGAACGCAAAATCAAGGAACATAATGCCGGTTTATCGGCGCCTAAGGTGGCATGAGTGGAACAAAACACCGAGCAAAAGGCCAAGCCTTCCACCCATGCCCAATATATAGGTGTGTTAATCATAATAATAGATATTGTGATATTCCAACAACAAGTTCCCTCCTGGAACGAACTTCATCTTCACCTGCAACTAACAACACTATAAGAGGGGCTGAGCAAGCGGGTAACATAGCCAAACAATGGTTTTTGCTAGGAAGGTGTCAAAGGTTAGAGGTTTCATGGCAACAAGGAGAGGGGCTGACAATAAGATGGGTAGCGCGACATATAACGATAGCATCGAGACAACTAACCAAAGGCAATGATAGTAAAGGTATCCAAGGGTATGGTCATCTTGCCTGAGATCCCACAAGGAAGAAGAACGTATCCATGAAGAAGACGAAGAAGAAGCCTTGAAGATGAACCACGAGTAGACGAATGAATCCTCACGATCGCAACGGAACAAGCACTAACGAGAAGAAGCAAGCAATACGGTAAACACACATCACGAGAACATGACAATATGCTCAAACAAGTATGATGCAACACAAGTCTACATAGGATGCACTACAAGTCCATACAGGAAGCAAAACATGGCAAGGTAGGAAGCACAGAAAAACAACACAACTCTATATGATGCAATACATGGCAAGGTATGATGCATGACAAGTCTATACAGGAAGCAATACATGGCAAGGTAGGAAGCGCAGAAAAACAACACAAGTCTATATGATGCAATACATGGCAAGGTATGATGCATGACAAGTCTATACAGGAAGCAATACATGGCAAGGTAGGAAGCACAGAAAAAAACACAAGAACACGTTTAAATGAGGCCGGAAACTACATATAACAAATCCGGTAAGTCCCCATATGCATAGTTTGAAATTAGTCCAGAACTGAACAAACCTTATGTTCAAGTTGTTAAACAGCAAGTTAACATGCACCATGAAAATCTACACGAAATTCTAGTCAAGTTTCACATAAAGTTTGTTTAATCCGGAGCTACGGCCTAGAAGATATGAGCAAAACAAGTCAAACATGGCAACGGTGCAAGAAGCACCCAAACATCAAGCAAACTCACTCCAAACATGAAAACAATATGATATTATGAATCTAAATGCAAAATCAAACATGTTTCATATAAAGCACACCCAAAACGGAGCAACGGGCTAAATGATACACATGAAACAAGATACAATGTAAAGCTGCAATTAACAGCCACATAGTAACTTTGGAGCAAGAAATATATACTCTACAGCACTCAAACATGGTGACAAGAAGCATGGACATGAAGAAGACATATCCTACAACAAACAATTCCATTGGAGCAACTCCATAGGAGGCATGGATCAATAGAAACAAGCTACAACATTTTGATCATGACACTGAAACCTGACAGTAATATTTTATAGCAACTTGGGAGCAAGAATTAAATAAGCTACAACAGGTCATATGAGTAAGTAAGGGCATGAATGGATAGACAATAACATATACAGCAAGGAATGATCAATGTCCACCCCAAAACTAACATGGATTTGCCTAGGGCATTAAGCAAACATAGCATCAAGATAAGACAGATTCCAGACTTAGTGAAATTTCACTAAGTGTTAAAACAGTAACATTATCATGGCATGTTTGCAAGCATGTTTAAGTCACCTCAAATCATATCATGGCAATTGGTTTGCACCACAGCAAAGAACACATCATGGAGATTCTAAAACATCTAGGCATGTGACATGGGGACAAACACATCAATAGCAACGAGCTCCTCAACTAGGCATCTCGTAACAAGTTACAAAACCTAACAGCCACATGCACTTTTGCAACAGATATTAACATGGCAATATGAACTCAAACAAGCAAGCTACAGCAACCATCATGTAGTACACTTCACAATGAACATTTTGACATATCATTTGCATCATTTGGATAAACATGCACCAAATTATCATATCTCAAACATGGCAACAAAAAAACAACTAGCAGCAGTTTATAACAAGTAGCACCCTTGCAACAGAGATTAGAGCATCTAGATGAACTCAAATGAGCATGGCACAATGGAACAAAGTGTAGAGCACATCTCCACGATCATTTTGACATATCATTCACTCAATTTGGACCACCACACAAAAAGATATCACCATGCAAACATAGCAACAAAAATATGACAAAAAAAAGACTTAACGGTTTTACAGAAAAAACAACGAGCGCTAGATACTAAACGGTGCACTGGGCGGGATTTACCGGGCTCTCACCATGGGCCTGGCCCAGGAAGAAGAAGAAGCACCGGATCTGGAGCGACTGGGCCGGAGGAAGGGCGCGGCTGGAGCGAGGCCCACCTGGCCTGGCCTGGCAGGAGGCGGCGCTAGGCCACGACATCGGTCGAGGGAGATGGGCCGATCGGCCGGGCCGGCTTGGAGGAGGCCCAGGCGAGGCGAGCGAGCCCAGGCGCGGGGCGACGGGAGCGACCGGGCGGGTCGAGCACCTCCTGTGCTCGTCCACGAGGTCATGGCGGCAGCGGCGGGTTGGCAACCGGCGGCGGTCCGGTCTCCGGCGAGGAGACCTCAAGGGCGGCGGGCGAAGGCAGATCCGGGGGCACCGGGCCCGGATCCGGCCGGAGGAACATCGGAGCGGCGGCGGCAGCCTTCCAGGGCAGTGGAGACGGAGCTCCAATTCCGGCGAGGTCGACGACTCCGACGAGGAGGTGCACGGCGGCGATGCGGCGAAGCTGACGGTGGCGGAGAGCGGGAGGCACGGGTGCCTGCGGGCGGCGCAGGCTCGCGCAGCGGCGGCGGCATCTCGGGCCCGCGCGGGCCCCGGATGGGCTCCGCGGGCCAGCGGCGGCGGGAAGGAGAGAGAAGGCCGGCGGGCGACGTGGCGGCGCGCTACTGGCTGAGGGCGCGGCTGCGGACATGTCCGGCAGTCTCGGACGCGTCCGGTGGCGGCGGGGAGGCTAGACTAGGGTTGGATCTGCGCGAAAATGGAGAGGGAGGCACCTATTTATAGCTAGAGGGAGCTAGGAGTGTCCAAATGAGGAGCCGTTCACGGCCACGCGATCGTGATCGAACGGCCAAGAGCATGGAGGGGTTAGAATGGGCTTGGTGGGCTGTGCAAAAGGGGTGATGGGCCAAAAGAGAAACGGCTTCGGGCAGTTAACATGGTTAACCGTTGGGCTATCAAACGAGCTCCGAACGTGACGAAACTTGACATGCGGTCTACCTATGCTAGAATAAGACCACACGCCAAGTTTCAACCCATTCCGAGAACGTTTTTCGGCCACTCACAAAATAAAAATTCGAAGGCACCACGGGCGCGTGCAAGTGTGTCTGGGCTCAGAACGGACAACGGAAAGGACGAGGGGACTCGGACAGATGCAAGTTTCAAAAACATGTTGATGCAACACACATGATGACAAGGCAAGATGCAACACGCAAGCAGATGACATGGCAATGACGACGAAAAACTGGCTGACACCTGGCGCACCGGTCTCGGGGTGTCACAACACTCCCCTACTAACAAGAGATCTCGTCCCGAGATCTTAGGAACGAGACGGAAGGGAAAAAGGAAGAACACAAGTTCTTCGAGGACAAAAGAGTGAAAGAAAAGAACCTTGAGAGGATGAACAACTTCCAAAGAAAGAATATAATGGAAATGAACGAGAAAGGGAAACTCCATTACAAAAGAGGAACAAGAACACATGAGAACCAAATAGGTTGGAAGGCATGAAACACGAGCCGAAGGAACAAGAATACATTGAAAGCCACTCCGGTTAAAAGAGATAGAAAAGAATTTGAACGAAGGAATTCGGGCAGCACTCCGGCTGAAACTGAAAGAAAGAGCACACCGGTTGAACATGAATGGAATGGAAGAAGAACTTGAGGAGATGGAACGATACTCGACGAGAGTAACAACACAAGGCATCCGGAAGAATGTAAAGAAATGAATGAGAAGAAGGGGAAGAAGATGACAACTTCCATCACGAATGGATTGAAAGAACATCTTCAAGAGAAAGACTTGAACAGAGTTGTTGAGAAAATCAACAACAAAAGAATAAGCTTGTTGTGGACTTATGAAAACATCTCAAAACTTTGAGGTGAATTATGCGGCAACCAAAAGATTGAATAGATGAGAATGAAGAGAGAAATGCAAAACTCCATTTCAAAAGAAATACGGAGAATTATTTGCACTCCAGAGGAAAAGAATAATGCTTGAGCTGCTCCAGAAGAATTAGATGAATATTTGAGGAATGAGTTAAACATGAAGAACCAGCCTGAAAACTCCGGTAACAAAAGATGATGATATAGAAATGACGGGCGAAAAGAATAAGATTAGAGCCTTGCGATGATTAGTCGGGGTTCCGACGAGATAGCCGAGAAAACTTGAACTCCGGAAAAAAAAGATGAAAGCACTAGGAACTAGAATTTATTCATCAAGAACAAATTCCGAAGGAAGGAATTAAATCAACTCCAGAAGATGAATAAGAATTATGATATGCTTATCCTCCACCAATAAAATTGATGAGAAGCAATGGATTTGCATATTACTTATTCTTGTTGGAAAGGGATTAAAGAGGGGATATATCTCACAGACTTTCGAAAATCTTCATGAAACACCGGTAGGATTGGAATAAAATGAATGAATTGATATGATAGCACCAGAAAGAATTGTTGGGCGAACCACCGTAATAGTTGAAGTCGAGTGAAGAAAAGAAACGAACCACCAGGAAGAATTACAATCGAGTGAAGAACGAGAATGACCACCGTAAGGAATGAAATTGAACGATGCAAGAGGACAAGCCACCGTAAAGAATTGAAATTGAGTGAACACGAGAGAATGAATCTCCGGGAAGAATAAAGCACTTGAGGACAAATGGATGACGAGAACGAAGAGATCGCGAACTGATTATAGAATACTTGAATGAAGCACCGGAAGAATGTGAGACAAACGAAGAGGCATCGATGAAGAATATTTGAAGGACGAAGTTGAAAACTGAGAACGAAGAAATCTGCTGAAATGATGGCCTTTGGAGGAGCACAATGAAAAGAATTCATGAAATACTCCGGAAGAATGAAAAGAGGAAAAGTTGAACCAATGATGAAAAGAATTTGCAAACGATCTTCGGAAGGCATATGACTGATGGAATCCATACTTACATCACACTTGAAAGAATTTTGGAACACTCCGGGAAATTAGAAGAGTCAGGTAAGATCCTGGGAAAGACCTATGGGTTATGAGCCCACCGAAGAGAGAACTCCGTTGAAATGGAATGCAAAGGAGATGATGCACCGGAACGAATGAAAAACTCGAATGAGGTGACAACCTCGAAATAATCGGAAGACAGACGAATATCCTGAGATGTCTTCATAACTCCGGATAATAAATGGGGAGAGGTAAACGAGCAAGGGGAAAACACTTGAGCCGATGAAAGAATTAGAACAACACCTAGATATTGGAATTGAAATCCACCGGAGAAGAAAAGAGATGAAGAAGGACGAACTAGACGAGAATTCACCAGATGAAATAATTGAGGAAAGAATGCAAATGATTTACACGAGTAGGATGGATACTCAATTAAGGGCTCCGGCTCCGAGAAGCAATAGGGTGGGCGGGTGGGAAAAGAAAAGACCACATCGGACGGGAAAAACACCGTCGGTTGAAAAGAACTGAGGGTTGAACTTGCAAGAAGAAGAGGGTTGAATCCACTTGACGAGAGATGCACCAGATGAAAGAACTAACAACACAACGAACGAAAAACTAACCACGTGATCCTAAAAAATTTTTAAGGGGAAGAGGAGTAATTCAAAACACCTACGTCAAGATTCCTCACCAGAGCGACGAAGGGGCTGAGGAGTAAAAAGAATTCCTACTCTCCGATATAACTAGACTCCGAAAAAGTTTTCTGCTAGACTCAACAACGGCCAAGCTACGATCAATCAAGGGGGCTCCTCTGGTCTGTCGAGGCTCTGGTACCAACTTGTCAGGCCCAAGATGTGATTCTATCCCGATCACGTGACACTTACGTGATTGGGGCACAACCGCATTTCGGGCGCTTAGCAAGATGGATATCATTACATCGTACCATCACATACATACATGGGGGATACAACAATACATACAAGTCACATGAATACAACAACATCAATACAAGGCATCCGATTACGGATGCAAACATTAAAAGCACAATGACATCCATCTGCTATCCCAGGCTGCCGACCCGGAACCTAACCCAAGACTGAAGAAGAAGAAGAAGAAGAAAGAACTCCAACACAACAATCAACGCTCTCACGTCAAGACATTGGAAACCTACACCTGCAACTGTTGTTGTAGTAACTGTGAGCCACAAGGACTCAACAATCCCATAACCATGGGTAACAAGACTATCAAAGCTTAATGGGTAGGAAGAGGTAAAGTGGTGAGGTTGCAACAGTGGCTAAGCAATATATGTGGTGGTTAACTTGCGAGTACAAGAATAAGATGAGCATCTACGCAAACGGTCGCAAACTAGTAGTGATCGCTAAAGATCCTGAACTACCTACGAGTCAAACATAACCCCACCGTGTTCTCTTCTCAAAGTGAAAAGAGACAGTCACGGTTACTCACACAGTTGTGTGTTTTACTTCGAATCCTCTGTCAAGTTTTCTACAACCGGACATTAACAAATTCCAATCTGCCACATAACCGTGGGCACGGCTTTCGAAAGATCATAACCCTGCAGGGGTGTCCCAACTTAGCCCATCACAAGCTCTCACGATTAGCTGAAGTGATAAATATAATATTATCACCCCTTATCTTAGGGAAATCCGATCAGGCTCGGCATCCCGGTGCACAAGACATTTCGACAATGGTAAAACAAGTCCAGCAAGACCTCTCGGCGTGCCGACACCCTGATAGTAGCCGTGCGTATCTCGTCTCAGGCCACGACCGTATGAGCAATACGTACAGTAACCGAAGACCCCAGATAACTGGGTGGCACCACAAGTGGCTCTAGTTTGGGACCAACACCATCAGCACTGGCCCCCCTGCTATGTAGAAGAATCCACGAGGGTGCGACCCCCCTATGAAATTTTAATTAATTAATTAAGTTATTATTATGAGGCAAATTAAAACCAATGTTGGTCCTTGCTGGAGGAGTTTTATTCAAAGACGAAGTGTCAAGGGGTCCCCATATACCCAACCGTGTAAGGAATGCAAAATCAAGGAACATAATGCCGGTTTATCGGCGCCTAAGGTGGCATGAGTGGAACAAAACACCGAGCAAAAGGCCAAGCCTTCCACCCATGCCCAGTATATAGGTGTGTTAATCATAATAATAGATATTGTGATATTCCAACAACAAGTTCCCTCCTGGAACGAACTTCATCTTCACCTGCAACTAACAACACTATAAGAGGGGCTGAGCTAGCGGGTAACATAGCCAAACAATGGTTTTTGCTAGGAAGGTGTCAAAGGTTAGAGGTTTCATGGCAACAAGGAGAGGGGCTGACAATAAGATGGGTAGCGCGACATATAACGATAGCATCGAGACAACTAACCAAAGGCAATGATAGTAAAGGTATCCAAGGGTATGGTCATCTTGCCTGAGATCCCACAAGGAAGAAGAACGTATCCATGAAGAAGACGAAGAAGAAGCCTTGAAGATGAACCACGAGTAGACGAATGAATCCTCACGATCGCAACGGAACAAGCACTAACGAGAAGAAGCAAGCAATACGGTAAACACACATCACGAGAACATGACAATATGCTCAAACAAGTATGATGCAACACAAGTCTACATAGGATGCACTACAAGTCCATACAGGAAGCAAAACATGGCAAGGTAGGAAGCACAGAAAAACAACACAACTCTATATGATGCAATACATGGCAAGGTATGATGCATGACAAGTCTATACAGGAAGCAATACATGGCAAGGTAGGAAGCGCAGAAAAACAACACAAGTCTATATGATGCAATACATGGCAAGGTATGATGCATGACAAGTCTATACAGGAAGCAATACATGGCAAGGTAGGAAGCACAGAAAAACAACACAAGAACAAGTTTAAATGAGGCCGGAAACTACATATAACAAATCCGGTAAGTCCCCATATGCATAGTTTGAAATTAGTCCAGAACTGAACAAACCTTATGTTCAAGTTGTTAAACAGCAAGTTAACATGCACCATGAAAATCTACACGAAATTCTAGTCAAGTTTCACATAAAGTTTGTTTAATTCGGAGCTACGGCCTAGAAGATATGAGCAAAACAAGTCAAACATGGCAACGGTGCAAGAAGCACCCAAACATCAAGCAAACTCACTCCAAACATGAAAACAATATGATATTATGAATCTACATGCAAAATCACACAAGTTTCATATAAAGCACACCCAAAACGGAGCAACGGGCTAAAAGATACACATGAAACAAGATACAATGTAAAGCTGCAATTAACAGTCACATATCAACTTTGGAGCAAGAAATATATACTCTACATCACTCAAACATGGTGACAAGAAGCATGGACATGAAGTAGACATATCTTACAGCAAACAATTCCATTGGAGCAACTCCATAGGAGGCATGGATCAATAGCAACAAGCTACAACATTTTGATCATGACACTAAAACATGACAGTAATATTTTATAGCAACTTGGGAGCAAGAATTAAATAAGCTACAGCAGGTCATATGAGTAAGTAAGGGCATGAATGGATAGACAATAACATATACAACAAGGAATGATCAATGGCCACCCCAAAACTAACATGTATTTGCCTAGGGTATCAAGCAAGCATAGCATCAGGATAAGACAGATTCCAGACTTAGTGAAATTTCACCAAGTGTTAAAACAGTAACATTATCATGGCATGTTTGCAAGCATGTTTAAGTCACCTCAAAGCATATCATGGCAATTGGTTTGCAACACAGCAAAGAACACATCATGGAGATTCTAAAACATCTAGGCATGTGACATGGGGACAAACACATCAATAGCAACGAGCTCCTCAACTAGGCATCTCGTAACAAGTTACAAAACCTAACAGCCACATGCACTTTTGCAACAGATATTAACATGGAAATATGGACTCAAACAAGCAAGCTACAGCAACCATCATGTAGTACACTTCACAATGAACATTTTGACATATCATTTGCATCATTTGGATAAACATGCACCAAGTTATCATATCTCAAACATGGCAACAAAATAACAAGTAGCAGCAGTTTATAACAAGTAGCACCCTTGCAACAGAGATTAGAGCATCTAGATGAACTCAAATGATCATGGCACGGTGGAACAAAGTGTAGAGCACATCTCCACGATCATTTTGATATATCACTCACTCAATTTGGACCACCACACAAAAAGATATCAGCATGCAAACATAGCAACAAAAATATGATAGAACAAAAGACTTAGCAGTTTTACAGTAAAAACAACGAGCGCTAGATACTAAACGGTGCACTGGGCGGGATTTACCGAGCTCTCACCGTGGGCCTGGCCGAGGAAGAAGAAGAAGCACCGGATCTGGAGCGACTGGGCCGGAGGAAGGGCGCGGCTGGAGCGAGGCCCACCTGGCCTGGCCTGGCAGGAGGCGGCGCTAGGCCACGACAGCGGTCGAGGGAGATGGGCCGATCGGCCGGGCCGGCTTGGAGGAGGCCCAGGCGAGGCGAGCGAGCCCAGGCACGGGGCGACGGGAGCGACCGGGCGGGTCAAGCACCTCATGTGCTCGTCCCCGAGGTCATGGCGGCGACGGCGGGTTGGCAACCGGAGGCGGTCCGGTCTCCGGCGAGGAGACCTCGAGGGCGGCGGGCGAAGGCAGATCTGGGGGCATCGGGCCCGGATCCGGCCGGAGGAACATCGGGGCGGCGGCGGCGGCCTTCGAGGGCAGCGGAGACGGAGCTCCAATTCCGACGAGGTCGACGACTTCGGCGAGGAGGTCCACGGTAGCGGTGCGGCAAAGCTGACGACGGCGGAGAGCGGGAGGCACGGGTGCCTGCGGGCGGCGTAGGCTCGCACAGCGGAGGCGGCGTCTCGGGCCCGCGCGGGCCCCGGCTGGGCTCCGCGGGCCGGCGGCGGTGGGGAGGAGAGAGAAGGCCGGCGGGCGACGTGGCGGCGCGCTACTGGCTGAGGGCGCGGCTGCGGACATGTTCGGCCGTCTCGGACGCGTCCGGTGGCGGCGGGGAGGCTAGACTAGGGTTGGATCTGCGTGAAAATGGAGAGGGAGGCACCTATTTATAGCTAGAGGGAGCTAGGAGTGTCCAAATGAGGAGCCGTTCGCGGCCACGCGAGCGTGATCGAACGGCCAAGAGCATGGAGGGGTTAGAATGGGCTTGATGGGCTGTGCAAAAGGGGTGCTGGGCCAAAAGAGAAGGCTTCGGGTGGTTAACACAGTTAACCGTTGGGCTATCAAACGAGCTCCGAATGCGACGAAACTTGACAGGCGGTCTACCTATGCTATAATAAGACCACACGCCAAGTTTCAACCCATTCTGAGAATGTTTTTCGGCCACTCACAAAATAAAAATTCGGAGGCACCCCGGGCGCGTGCAAGTGTGTCTGGGCTCAGAACGGACAATGGAAAGGACGAGGGGACTCGGACAGATGCAAGTTTCGAAAACATGCTGATGCAACACACATGATGACAAGGCAAGATGCAACACGCAAGCAGATGACATGGCAAGGACGACGAAAAACTGGCTGACACCTGGCGCACCGGTCTCGGGGTGTCACACCGTGTACTAATAATGCAGCTAAGTATGAGGCCTTAGTCCACGGTCTTTGGATGGCCAAGGAGATGAATTTAAGCCGAGTAAGATGTTTCAGCGATTCAGATCTAGTAGCTCAACAGGTTTCTGGCACCTGGGACTCCAAGGACCCACTCATGGCGGCTTATCGACGAGAGGTTGATACTATTGCGGGTCACTTCAAGGGTTACCAAGTTGAGCATATTGATCGAAGGAAGAACGAGGTGGCTGATGCCTTAAGACGGCTAGGATCTCAACGTAAGCCGGTGCCTCCCAACACCTTTTTGGATGTTCTGCTTAACCCGTCTGTCAAGTTGCCTACAGAGGAGGACCTTGCTATTCCTAACCCGGAGGCACAGTTGGTGGCAGCTCTTCATGTTATACCTGATTGGACGGTCTCGTATTTGGCTTACATGACCCAGGGCGAGTTGCCCGAGGATGAAATCTTAGCCAGACAGATAACCCGGCGGTCTAAGTCGATGAAGATTGTCAACGGAGAGTTGCACCATCGTAGTGTTACAGGGGCATTTCTACATTGCGTCTCGCCCGAGGAAGGCTGTGAGATCTTGCGGGAGATCCATGAGGGAGATTATGGTCACCACGCCGGCTCTAAATCTCTTGTGGCAAAATCTTTTCGTCACGGGTTCTATTGGTTGATGCTCATGCTCTTGCTGAAGACTTGGTCAGCAGATGTGACGGTTGTCAGAAATTTTCACGGCGGGCTCATGTTCTGGCTAAAGAGTTGAGGATTATCCCGATAGCCTGGCCGTTTGCGACTTGGGGGCTTGACATGGTAGGGCCTTTCAAGAGGTCCAAAGATAAGAAAACTCACCTTTTGGTGGCAGTGGACAAGTTTACCAAGTGGATTGAGGCAGAGCCAGTCAGCAAGTGTGATGCGGAAATAGCGGTTCAATTCATCAAGAAGGTGATTTTCCGTTTTGGTTTTCCCCATAGTATCATAACAGATAATGGCACTAATCTATCTAAAGGTGCTATGAGTGAGTTTTGTCAGCGTGAGCATATCTGACTTGAGGTTTCTTCTGTGGCTCACCCCCAGTCCAATGGTCAAGCAGAGCGGGCTAACCAAGAGATTCTGTGAGGGATCAAGCCCCGGCTTATGGTTCCTTTAAAGAGAACACCGGGTTGTTGGGTAGAAGAGTTACCTTCTGTGTTATGGAGCATTAATACAACGCCCAACAGATCTACAGGTTACATGCCCTTCTTCATGGTCTGCGGAGCTGAGGCGGTTCTTCCCAGTGACATCCATCATGACTCGCCTCAAGTGGCGGCTTACGTCAAAGCTGATAACGAGAAGGCATGTCAGGATGCATTGGATCAGTTGGATGAAGAGCGTGATCTTGCGGTGGCTCGTTCAACGATCTATCAACAAGATTTACGATGATATCACAGCCGGCGGGTCAAGACCAGAACCTTTCAAGAAGGCGACTTAGTTCTCCGGCTCATCCAAGACCAGACTGATATGAAAAAACTTTCACCGCCTTGGGAGGGACCTTTTGTCGTCAGCAAGAATCTGAACAATGGGTCATACTATCTGATTGATGTTCGAGAGCACAAGGATTCACGCACATTAGAGCAGGAGACTAATCGGTCATGGAATATTGCTCACCTCTGGCCTTACTATACCTAAGCCTCCAGCTCTCATGATGTAGTTCGATGATGTAAATATTAGAACAATATAATAAAGCCGGCATCCCTGATAATTCGGGGCCTCTGCCATTTTTTCTTTAAAGATGAGTCCTTGTCATCATCATACATGTTTACTCAAGAGGCTTAATACCCAAATTACAGGGACCACAGAGAATTGGATGCATGGCACGGCTCAACCATAAGCCCTTGATGAGAATAATTTGCAAGTATGTCACTTGGGGGCTTCCTGTTCAAACATAGGTGTATTCGACCGAAGAGAACACAACATTACTACCCATTTGACCGGGTTATGTTCAAACATAGGCATATTCAACCAAAGAGGACATAACCTGTGGGTCATCCTACCTGTATCCAGCTGCTTCAACTCCATCAGGTCATCCTGATTGACCCGACGAACTCTTGGCAATCAATCTTATATGGCGTATTCAACCAAGACCTGAGCTTGTTAAGGTTCAAACGCCGGCTGTCACTGTGCGAGCATGGATTACAGATAGTCAGGATAGATCCAGGCTCAAAATGCTGCCTTCCTTGAAACTTGGATAATTCGGCCTATGATGCAAGATGCAACTCTGACCCCGCGTACTCTAGGCAAGTCTATCTTTAAAACAAAGACCTGTACTTGCCTAGGTTCAAATGTTGATTAGGTACTGTGAGAGCCGGCTCATAGCACGCACGTACCTTCCAGTGGCCACCAAGGCTAGTTTCATTGAAGAAGAACCTTTGGCTTGGCGGCCTGCAAAAGCCTCGAGTGTTTTTTCGATCTTTTTCTCTGGTTCTTTTGTTTTTGTGAGTCTTCCGTTTTGATTTGCATTTTTTGCAAGTTCGGCCAAGCTGCCTCTCTTTATGGCTCACATTTGAAGCCTCTCCAGGTCTCTGCAACCCAACCTAATGAACGGCTATACGCCGCCGGAAAGTAAAAAGATTGTTTCTGGAACTATACCTTTACATGGTTATTACTGTATGAAGACTGATCAGGCCGACAGTCCAAATCATATCTTCAGGTATGACTATTTTTATAATAATTAAACCGGCCCTGGTTATGGACATCTGTCCCAAGTGGCATTGGTTGGGTATAATGACCCGCCCGGCGGTAAGCCGCCGGGGCATATGTTCTCTGTTTATGTGCGGGACAAGGGTTATACTGATCTACACAAGACAACACTGTCACAACTATAGAAAGTCACACTTGGATGCCTGGCGGGTTAATAGTATCATACAGATGCAGAGCCGTGCACGATGGCATGCCAGATTTGAGTTCAACTACCCTATTACAAGATTCAATAAGCCAATCAACATAAGTGTTTTTCATAAACAGGATCAAGCATGTGAACCGCCTGACAGTTCATTCTCCTTGGCAATGCTTCTTTGAAGACTCTGGGTTATCCTTCTCCGATTCTTCGTCCTCCTCTGTCTGAAAGTTTTGTGCCAACTAAGCCAGCCAAAGCTTCAAACTCAACCTCTTCATCAATAAGTTCATAGGGATCAATTTCATGGGCAAAAGTATGCTTACTGATGGGAGGGATCAGCTCCATCACTTTATAAGACGGAGTGGGCATCTTCTGATTCTCAATACTATAAGCTGACTGATATTTGGACAAGTCCGTTTCATTAACGATTAAGCTGGCCAGAGGGCGGATGTTCTTGACGCAGGTAGCAAAGTCCTTATGGTCAAAAGCTGTGCCGTCTTCTTTTAAGCTGGGATAGCCAGTGGACAAGTCGGATGGGTCCAGCTCTGGAAGCCACACCTTAGCCCGGCTCAAGGTTGTTACAGCACCGGCTCTTGCACACGACCGCTTTATTTCATCTATTTTGGCAGGTAGAATGGAGAGTCTTCTTAAAATGTCCACAAACAATTTTGGTGCCTGGTTGGATGGAGAGACAATAGCCAAGACGTGCTGCGCTCCAGTGTATAGCTGCTCCACAAGGGTGTAGATAGCTTTGAGCTTTACAAGCGGTTCTCTGCCAAGATTACTGCTCCTACTACCTACATGAGCCATAAATTGGTCAGTAACAGATTATGTTACCTAAAGATATTATTTAAATTGCAACATGGCAGCTTACCAAAGATGGCTAAAGTCATTTCCGAGACACGATGTTTTAACCTGGTGAGTTCAGTTGTCACTTTTTTAAGATTTGATTCAGCTTTTTCAGCTCTCTGCACCAAGGCGGTTCTTTCTTCAGCCCAAGCAGACTTCACCGTTTCAAATTCAGCCTTCAGCTCATTCGTTTCATTAAGGCTAAATTGAAACTTTGATTCCGCCTTATGGGTCTCAGACTCTTGAAACTTAAGTCGGTTCCTTGCATCTTCTAACTGCACTTGCAATTCGGTAGTAGTTTCCTGTACAAACAAAGAATATGAAGTAAATTATTTTCCGGTTCACAAGAATTGAAGTCCCAAGCCTTTTGCAAGCAACAACACTTGGCACTTGGGGGCTAATGGATGCTGCAGTTTTTCTTTCCATGCCGGCTCATATTACTAAAGTCTCAAGCCCTTTGCAAGCAAGAGCATAACCCTTGGGGGCTAATGGATGTAGAAGTGTTTTCTCAATTAACGGTTCATACAAATAAAGTCCCAAGCACCTTGTAAGCAAGAGTACTTGGCACTTGTGGGCTAATGTGTATTGCTTCTTGGCTAGCATTCATTCATTACACCCCGGCTTATGAGGGGTATACAGGCAAGTTCTATACAATGAAGAAAAGAACTGGCTCATTCATGCTGATTAAGCTGGCCCTTGGGGGCTACACATGCAATGTTCATCAAGGACATATTTCCTATCAAGAGATGTGCCGATTCAAAAAACTGTCAATTATCTCTAAGTCTACAGCATATTCACTTCTATAATATCCAATAGACTTGGGGGCTGGAAGGACGTATACAGTTTGATCAAGAATCTTACCTCAAATTTCTTGTGCATCTGCTTCACCATATCAATCTCAAGGTCTCGGCTGCTATGAACCTGATTGAGATATCCAGAAAGGACTTCACCACTGCTCAGATGTGCATATTGAGCCGTGTCAAATCTTACTCTTTGTTTTTCAACTAGCTCCTGTTTGGCAGTGTGTTTGGCCAGCACAGTTGGATTGCCCGGCTCTCTAAAAGCAGTGCCAGTGATTGTAACATCTCCAGTTTGGTCTTCTGCCGGTTCAGACGGGGTTGGCGGTTCAGCAGTTGCAGAGTTGGCCTTAGCGGAATCAACAGAGGCGTCATGATTCTCAAGAGGAGCATTATGAGTGGCTTCCTCTGTTGGCTTCTGAACATCTGTTGTCAAAACCTGCTGCTCCGGCTCAATGATCTTTGGATCAACCGCCGGCTTACTCGCCCTGGCTCTCTTAATAGGCTTAGCTTGGCCTCTGCACGGGTTAAAGTAAGTCAGTGCAATGTTACAAGGATTCAAGGAAAAGATGAACATGGAAGAAATTGTTTACCCAGGGGCAGTCTTGAAAGCCAGGAGTTGACTTTGAGATGAGTCGCCAAATGAAGAACGGGAGACTTCCTGATAGTTTGAATCAGATAAAGTCAGTGGTTGACGCATAAGACCCGCTAGCGGGTAACGAGAGTTTAAGAGTGGAAAGACCTCATTCTGGCGCTTTCAACGAGTGGGGCTATTTGGTAAATCGGAGGACAATTCCTCTTCCCCGGTGTTACGAGTCCGACGCCGGCTCTCGTGTCGCTGTTGCTTCAAAAGAAAGTGAGGATCTAAATGAGCTGAAGGGTGTGAAAATCTTACTTTCCGGATTACCCGTCAAACTTTTGTCTTGGCAAGGATTCTGAGCCGGAGGAAATAGTAATTACCTCTTCATCAGCGGCCTGGCTGGCCTCCGTGTCATCCCGACAATAATCAGTGTCAATCAGATAATTGAAATAAGAACCAAGAGATTCAAGGACTACCTCCGACTCAGAGCCGTAGTCCATTTCCAACAATTCAGAAGCACCGGTTTTCTTCTTGGTCTTTTTACGGCTTTCTTGGCGGCTTTCTTTACAATTCTGGCCCTCTTAGCAGCCTCATGGTCATAAGCTTTTTTCCAGAAAGCCGACTTAGCCTGCGAGAGGGGGCAAGTTCAAGATTGACAGGGGAATCAAAATTATAAGATGATGATAGTTAGAGTAAAGACTTACCTCTGGTGCTGAATTAAGTTTGTAGAAAGGGCGCATGCCCACTTTGCTGCAGTCTGCCAGGCTCTCGTTCAAGACGGCCTTGGTCATATCTGTGATTACATCTTCCTCCAAGTCCTCAAAGTTGTGACGTAATGGATCATTGGTCTCTCCAATATAATCGCACATTAAGCCGGTCCTACGACTCAAGGGAATGATCCGCCAGGCGAGCCAGCACCAGGCCAAGTCAATTCTAGTTAACCTGTTTCCTAGTAGGGCTTTCACCTTTGCAAGAGTGGGAGCAATTTTCTTGCGCTCTACGACAGTGAGTTTCTCAGCAAGAGGATGTTTGGTATCTAAACACTGGGTACGATAACCCGGTAATGGATGCTCATCTGCCGGGAAGTGTCTTTGCAGTAAAACCAGGTTCGATTCCAGTCTTTGGGATGACTCGGCAGACATGCATAAGGAAAAATATAATCTCTTATTCTTTGAATTGAGACGGCCCCGAGCTCTAAACTGGGTCTGTTGGTGAATTCATTCTAGCGGTTTAAATAAAAGAACTCTCTGAAGAGCAAGCTGTTGGGTTCCTCTTGAAGATACACTTCACAAAAGACCTAGAAGTTACAGATATTTGACACATAATTGGGTCTGATGTCTTGAGGATGTAGTTGAAAAAAGTGTAGAACGTCCCTGAAGAATTTAGAGCCGGGTGGTGAAAAACCCCGGTTCATGTGATCAGTGAAGACAATAACTTCATCATATTTTGGAGTAGGTTTCTCTTCGCCCGGTTTAGGGACGTGGTAGGGCATAACCGACTTCTTCGGCAGGTGTCCAACCTTGATAAAATCGGCAAGTGTAGCCTCAGTAACAACGGAAGGGACCCAGTTGCACGTGGTGACTGTCTTCGGTGGCATTATGAGCAAACAAGCCTAAAGAAGGACAAAGTTATTTCTGGTTCAAAATTGATTCATTAAGCCAGAAAAACTAGGTTACAGTATAAGTTCGGCATGGCGGCTTAAATGGGGCCTAATGGCATGAGAATAATTATAAGCCAAAAAATTAAGCCACCATGACCGGCACGGATATTCAGGAAGACAGATTCTGCTAAGTATGGGGACAAATAGTTTTCACATAATGAAGTGGTAATTTTGGATCTATAGCGGTTCAGAAAATAAAAGCTAAAAAACGACGAACATGCAGACCTCAGATCAATATGAGCAGTTCGAGGAGATAAATAAGTCTTTTCGCATAGATGAGGTATTACAGTATTTGCTGAAAGAGGTGTTATCAATACTATTATACGGAGGAAAATCCAGATCGAGAGGGAATCCACGGTTGCAGAAGAGGAAGGGGATGAACTCCGGTGAGCTTCACGGGAACCCTAACAGATCTAAGAGGAAAGAACAAGAAGAACGTACCTGGACGAGTGAACGGCGGTGGCGCACGGAAGAAGCCTGGTGACGACAGGTTGAGGTAGCGGCCGCTGTTGAGAACGAGAAAGAGGATGACGGCGCCGGCGGAGCTCGGAGGCGGAAGCGTCGTGAGGAAGAAGACGGAAAGGGAGAAATAAAGGAAGAGAATGAAAAGGACCTCCTCGTTGTATTTATAAGCATAGTGGATAAGGGTCACACGTGAGAATCGATGAGGCGAAAAAGCAGGTGAGTAACAACACAGATGTGGCACCCCGACTCAGAGAAACCGGAACACCCTGTATTCCAGCCCAGAGATCGAGGTGAAGTCTTCTGGAATACGGAACTGCTTAGCATAGAACAAACCAACTTTCTATTACAACACGAATATGGATACAAGGTCTCTGATATTACAATGAATAACACCGGCACGGCGACACTACACCAACCACGGTTGCTCTATGCAAGCAGCATAACAACTCGAGGCAGCGGAACCTCTACTGGCAGCGGAACAACGAACGGCAATGATGGGCTCCAATCCGCAGGGACTCTGGCTGGAACGTTTATCCTAGCTCGCGAACATAGGAACCACACTGAAACAAGCAAGCAATCCAGGCATGACCTGCAAACTGGCATGACACGCCAGGTCAGTACATTGAATGTACTTGCAAGCTCACAATAAACCAAAAGCAGTCAAGACAAACAACAACATGGCATTAGCAGGTTAATTCAATCATGAACATGATACTAACAGAACAACATGGCATGCACAACTGAACATGATAAACTAGAACCAGCATAGCATGAAGATAGGAGCATGATAATACTACATGCAACATGATGATACTAACATGCACCAACTTACTCTGCTCGGGTTACCTCGTAACCATCACATGCATCACTTACCAACCTCGGACATCACATGATCATCTTGGGGTCAAACCAAGCTTTGTATAAACAATACCATAATGATCATCAAATGACCACAAGGTGCTTGATCTTTACCCACGATTCTGGCACAACATCACGAATATCCAACAACTCGGTATCCTCGATACCACGGTGATCATTCCGGCGATCACAACCATGACCAACACTTGGTCTCAAACGGTGATCTTTCCGGCGATCACTACCAACTTATCTCATCATCAAATCGGGGTTGTTATTAATCAGGTTATTATTATTACTATTGACTCACAGTGTGACCGACACAAACTGGGCCCTTATCCATGGGCACGACCATCGATAGATTAAGACACACACTCTACAGAGGTAGCACACTGTACCCACACCACAGAACCCATGGCCTCACACTCCCATTCGGGTGGACCAACGATGTTCCGACAAAATCGATCTACTGTCATGACACTCTCCCGGCCACTCCGACTCACTCCCCATTGGGCTAGTCCTGGGTGGCCCCGGTGTCTACCAAAGACACCATCAACCACCGTCGTGGCCAAAACATAAATGGCCCTAGACGGGGACCCGGATCCATAACAACAACAACGGGCACACAAGGTTATGTTTTCCTACCTGATCAGGGTAGCGCGCGCCCATAACCTTCCCTCGTTGGAGGCACCGGCGAGAGGCATGACAATAGACCCAGTTAGGGCCTTCCCATAAAAGGCAAGTGTGGCTGCACTGGTCAGCTCGATTTGGTGGCACCATGACTCAGCCAACAGTTGTTCAAGTTCATTATTATCCGGTTAAACTTGAATGTAATAAGTTGAGTCATAAAAAAAATAACATGATGCAACTACAATGCATGAACATGATATCAACATAAGCATGGAGGTGCACATAATCATCGAGCATAACCACAGTGAAGCATATATCCAAATGATCATGGCATACTGACGAGCATAAACATCACAAGTATAACGCTACTCATGGCATACATGACTACTAGCATCATAAATAAATACCATGCAAGAACATAGCAAGAACACTACCAAGTAGTCATGTAACTAACTAGTTGCAACGGAACATGCATATCACGGTACTTGACAGATAACAAGCATGCATCAAGACTACTACTTGCATGTACTTCTACTACCAAGCCTAACATGTGAACATGATAATAACAAGTAGTACAAGATATCAAGAAGCATCAGATCATAGCATGACAGTGATCATGAAACCACGGGCATAACCGAAACAACGACAGCAGTAGCAAACAAGCAGATATATAACATCAAACTTTTATTAAACATTCAAGTAGAAACCATGTCTACTGCATGGCTATCATGCAAGTGGTTGTTGTGGCTTGCCTGGGGTGGAAGAAATCACCGGGAAGAAGTGCGAGAAGCTCGCGGAAAGAATCGCCGGAAATAGTTCTCTCTTGGAGGGGGCTATTTACGGCAAGGGCAAAATGGTCATTTTCGGAATGTCAAACCATAGTGAAAATGGTACCAACAGAAAGATCTCGTCGAGACGAAGACGTGGGCTTTGGAATCACCTGATTCGGAGTTACGGTCGCGGAGATATGAGGTGTGGAAGATCAGGGACTTATTTGTGAAAAATTCTTCAGCAAATAGGTCCCTGGCGGTTAAAACAGAAAGCCCCTTCGGCAGAATACGTTTTCTGAAAAGAAAAACACATTTATAGCCGTAGTTGACAAGAATACGCCTTCCAGAAGGAAAAACGTATTATCAGCTAGAACAGAGCAGGAATACGCTTACAGATAATTGAAAAGGCATTTTTGAAAATGCGCCTCCACTTATCTGACTGGATAAGGCCATGAGTTACTTACGGGTGGGGTCGGGGTCGCACGGGGCCCACCAGGCTTGGCTCCTTCTTCCTCCTTGCTGCCTCCCCGATCGGGAACAGAGGAGCGAGGACAGAAGCGAGGCCGGCGATAGGGCGGGCAGCTCCGGCCGTCCCTGGCCGCGGCGGAGCTCGCCGCACCCGTCCCCGGCAAGAAGAGGCACGAGGGAGGCCTGCAACGGCTCGGGCGGCGGAGGACAGAGGAGATGGTGAAGGTGGTCGAGTGGTGGTGGTTGATGATGTAGGGGTCTCCGGCGAGGTTCAGTAGGTGGGGCGGCTCGTGATGGTGTCGGGAGAACGACAGTGAAGTTGGGGAAGGCTGGAGAGGCTCGCGGTGGCCGGACGAGGAGGTGCCCGAGAGGAACGAGCGGCGGCCGTGCTCGGGGAAGACGACCTCGAGGGACTCCGGGGCAAAAAGAAGAGGTGGCGGAGGATCAGAAGGTCGAGGGGACTCCTCTGGTGAAGGAATGAGGGGGAGGGGACGCCAGGGTTGCACCAATTTAGGCGAAGCCGATCCGCGGCCATGGCAGCGATGGAGGAGCAGGAGAGCTCCTGGGGCTCGGGAAGAGGAGAGGGGTGGGGTAGTGGAGCGAGGTGAGGCGGATGGTGAGCTCGGACGAGGCCTGGGATGGCCTTATATAGGCGGGGTGAGGAGGTTGAGCTGGATGCCGCCGTTCGGGTTCGACCGAAGCTCTGGCGATGAGCAGGAGTCACACGAGGGCATGGGAAGGCGACGACGGAGGTGCGGACGAGCTACAACGGTTCACTATGCAGGAGGGGCTAAGGGGCGCATAGGAGGAAGGCGCCATGGCGCGAGCAGAGCCGGTCGGCTACAGAACGTCCGTGGGCGCGCGGTGACGAGCACCGACGAAGAAGCGGACGGAGGGGGCAAGTGCTCAGGGCGACGCAGACGATCACGAGGAGGCCACTGGACATGGTGGTGAGTCGAGACGAGGAGAGTACGGACAAGCACAACGCCGGGTTCGAGCCAGAGCACGGTTACTACACGCCAGGGCGGTGGTCACCACGCGCACTGGTGCACACAGTGCAACACTGGCTGCCAAACGTTGTCTAGTGGTAAGTCCTTGAAAGGTAGGTTTAAACTGCCTCGGTAGATCGGTGAAAACTGCTCTGGTTAAAAGGTAAATCTACCTCTGAAGTTTACTGCAGTAAACTTGATCATGAAACAGTGATCAACTGAGGTAAGATTAGAGGCAAAAGAGTTGTTTGGGGTGATTAGCTTAGGAAGAACTACCATACCGGGGAGTTGGGCAAGAAATGGACTAAGATTTAATGCACTTGCTTTGCAACTGCATAATCTGGTCCAGAAACAAGATTATGAATTAGCACTCACTTGGAGTAACCACTTGAGCTGAAATTTGGTGGAGAGGGATTATTTGACCATATGGAGGTGCTGTAAAAAGATCATTCCGTTTGGAGTTACCAAAGTGGCACTTGCTTCACAAAGCTCCATTTTGACCAGAAACTTGGAAAATTTACTGAGGGTAAATGGCTAAGTGGATTGAGCCCAAACTTGGTGGAGGGTGTATATGTAGATGTAAAAATGTCCTGGTAAATTTCTAGCTCAAATGAAGAAAGGTAAAATAGGGTTTCTTCACAAAGTGAAAATTTGACCAGAAAACAAGATTTGAAGTTGAGCTCACATAGATGATCTCCATGAGCTCTAATTTGGTAGAGGGTCATGATTTGGTCAAATGAAAGATGTGACCAAGTTTCATCTCATTTGGACATGCCTAGAATATACTTCATTCACAAAGTTTCTTTCTAGACAGAAACTTTGGAAAATCATTGAAAAATAATTACTAGGCAAATGAGGTTGAAAATTGGCACAAGGCAATGATATGGACATGAAAATATGTCCAAGAAGTTTGGAGTCAATTTGGCAAAGATAAATATCACTTGCTTCACAAAGTGCCATTTAGGGCGGAATAGGAAAATGATTATTGGAGGATATTTTTGAACATGGCAATGAAATGTTTTGCCATATTTGATCAAGGTATGACCCAAAAAAATTATGAGAATTATTTGGGGATTTTTAGAATGACAGAGATATAGGTTGCTTCACAACCTAGGGCAAAAAGAATTATTCCTTTAATAGAAAAGGAATATTTCTTGGAAAAATAATATTGGGTTAGGTCAAGGATGAAAATGACAGGGTCTTGGGATGACTAGGGGGATGGCAAGCCACTATAAAACCTAGGAAGACATGATCTTCCCAAGTTTCAGAACCATAGAGCCACTGAAAAGCAAATAAAATCAAGAAATCCAGGAAAATTAAAAGAAAAAGAAAAGGGCAAAATCCTGGCTGTTACAACAGACGCCTCGATTATCGGAATCCCAATAAATGCGGAGGATTTGTTAAGATTTGACTGTAATGCCCAGTATGCGACTATGCCTCCCACGCGTCGAGGCACGACTTAAAGGCATAATCACATACTAGAATGATCTCAAGTATGGTATCTTTGCACGACTCATGTAAAAGGAGGGATGAAAGTGTAAAATGCTAGTTGACTTACACTTGCCACATCATACAATAGGATACATTAACATACATCATCCAATTAACATCAGAGTCCGACTACGGACGAAATCCAAACGAAAGATACCATAAAACATCACAAGGTCCGGATCATCCTAGTAAGAGCCACTACTGATCCTCGGGATAAGACACATAGTAACGTCCACGCTCTTCACCGAACTCCCAATACAGCTCTGAACCACCACCCGTGTAGTTCTCAACGGTACCCGCATCTGGTGTTGTGTTAAATCTATGAGCCACGAAGGACTCAACAATCCCGTTCCCGAGTAACAAGACTATCAAAGCCTTAGGTGTGGAAAAGGCTTAAAACAAGGTTGTAGCAGCACTAAGCACTAACTTACGAGTTTAGAGCGAGAAGAGAACAAGTGCCAACGGTCGCCAAGTTGATCACGAAGTGATCTGAACTACTCACGATCAAACATAACCCCACCGTTTTCACTTCCCGAACCCCTTCGGAAAGAGACCACCACGGTTACTCACGCAGGTAGTGTATTACATAACATGGTGTCAAGTTATCTACAACCGGATATTAACAAATACCCATCTGCCACATAACCGCGGGCACGGCTTTCGAAAGATCAAACCATGCAGGGGTGTCCCAACTTAGCCCATCACAAGCTCACGATCTGCGGAGTCGCAACTCCAAGGTGGGAAGACCCGAGTATTCTCGGAATCCCGTGCTCAAGATATTCCGACAAAGGTAAAACTAATCCAGCAAGACCTCCTGGCGTGCCAACACCCTGATAGTAGCCGCGCATATCTCGTCTCAGGCCACGACCGGATGGGCGATGCTATAGGTTTTTTACCAGCCCTCGGGTTTCCCCAAGGTGGCCCTGCAGGACCCCCAGTTTGGACCAACACTCATGAGGAGCACTGGCCCAGGGTTGTTAATTAAGAACTCGGGTTTGCAACGCCCTATGCAAGTTTTAGTTATTAGGCAAATGTAAAACCAATGTTGGGCCTTGCTGGAAAAGCTTTAGCACTAAGCTAGTTATCGAGGGGGGGCCATAAACCCCAACCGTGTTAGGGACGCAAAATCAAGGAACATAACACCGGTTTAACGGTTCCTAGGGTGGCATGAGTGGAACAAAACACCAAGCAAGATGCTTAGCCTTCCACCCATTACCAATATATAGATGATTTAGTTTAACAGATTTTATATTGTGATATCCCAACAATAACTTCATCACGAAGCAAGAATCTTCAAATCTTCACCTGCAACTAGCAACACTATAAGAGGGGCTGAGCGATGCATACTTAGCCAAACAACGGTTTGCTAGGAGGGTGGTTAAAGAGTTTCATGGCAACAATAGGAGGGCTGATAAACAGACATAGGCATCGACGCAATATCTAAAGAGCGAGACATCTAGCATAGGCAAAGGTAGTAGTGATATCTGGGTATGGTCATCTTGCCTGTTGATTCCACGGAGGGATCGTAACCTTGCTCCTCAAACTCAGCCTCCATAGGAACCTCGTACTCTGAATCATCACCGGGCTCTAACCAACACAACAAGCAACACTGGAACAACAATCAATCATCATGCAATGCTCAACCACATGATGCATGATCATGATGCATATGGACATGGGAAGAAATGATGCATGGCCTAGGGTCACAAGAGTGCAAAGACATCATAGCAAAACAAGAACACTCACATGAAAGAAACAAGCAAAAGAACAATACTAACAAGTTTATGTAGATTATTCAAACAAGCACCCAACAAGTTTAAGGGGTTGGTTACAAGTTTAAGGGGTTGGTTAACATGGCAAGGGTGCAACTAAGATTACAGCAACATGCTAGCACATTTAAATGGGCCGGAAATAACAAACAACAATATCCAGAAACTCCCATAATTAATTAAATGCAATTGGGACATATCTGAAAACTTCTGTTATAAAGTTGTTAAACATGCAAAACAACAACACCACAATATTCTACACATTTTTCCACCCCAAATGCATATGAAGTTTGTTAAATTTGGAGTTGTAGTTATTTAGTTATGATTTTTCCAAGTTTAAGCATATTTAAAACAAGAATAATTCAAACAACATTTTAAATGTTTTTAAACATGGCAACAAACTGCATATTCATAATCTACATGAAAAACTAAGCATTTTTCATATACAACTTATTTCCATCAGAGGCATATATCAACAGATATTAAATAAACAAAGAAAATGTAGAAAAACAAAAAGAAAAACAAAAACAGAAGAGAAAATAGGCGCGGAGATCAAATTGACCGAGGCCTACTCTAGCCGGAGTCACTGACGGGTGGACCCAGCGATGCTGAGGTGGCACCAGCGGGTGCGCGTGTGGTTGAGAGGGGCTGTGAGACTGCCAGGTGGGGTCGGCTGGTTAGTGGGTCAACGAAAAACAAAAAGGGGCTAAATCCCCACTGTCCCGACGAGGATTCAAACCTGGGTCTCCGCAGTGAAGGCATGCCACAGGTACCAGCGGTGAGGCTACTGGCTAGGACGAGGGGCTCGACCCTTTTGATCTGCTCATCGAGCCTCCCTGAGAGAAGACGTCGGCGCCGACGAGGGCAACCGTGGCGATGGCAGGGCTAGATGGCTCACGGCGGGCGCGCGGGATATGGGTGCAGAGCGGCTGAAGGACGCTCGCGTGCTGGGCTCGCATAGGTGGGGCACGGTGAGCTCGAAGCTCCGGCCATGGCGACGGGGTACTGCGGGGACGCGGTGAGGCACCGCGAGGCGCAAGGCAAGCTGCGGGTATGCGGGGACGCGGTCAGGCGCGGGTGTGAGCGTGCACAGGGAGCGGCGAGCGCGAGAAGCAGGCGCGGACGCTAGCGAGCACGGCAGGTTCTCTCTGAAGTTTCAGAGAGCCGCCGGAGCACGGGGAGCGTGAGGTTGACACGGGCCTGACGACGGGACAGGTGCACAAAAGGCGACAAGGAGGAGATGGGGAGGAGCTGGGTATACCTCCTCTACCTGCGACAGGAAGAAGAGCCCGACGACGAATCTACGACGACGCGCGCGACCTCTGAACCCCGGCGCGATCTCTGACCGAGGTGACGCTGGAAGCAGAGGAGGAAGCTGGCGCTGGTCTTGGCGATCTCCTGACTCCGTAGTGGAAGCATAGGATGACGAGGATGAAGTGGAAGCCGGAGGACTCAACGGTGGCGGCTGGAGGTGACCGGAGGACGGCGGCGATGGCGACGTGCTCTCAGTTGCGCTCGGTCGCTCGTGGGGAAGGAGAAGGAGGGAAGGGTAAGATCCCCTCGGTGGCGGCGGCGAAAGGGGGGAACCCTAGAGGAGGCTCTGCGGGTTAAATAGGGGGGCGGCGACCCGGCCTCGACGTCCGTGAGTTCACGGCATGACGGCGCGCGCGCTCTGTCTCTGGACGCGATAGACGGAGGAAGACGGAGCTGGCTGGCCGAGCGAGGAGGAGTCGCTGGCAGGTGGGCCCGAGCAAGAGGGGGGTCATGGGCAGCGGCGCTTGCTGCTCGGCCTGGTGGCTGTGTTGTTGGGCTGCTGCTGCTGGACTGCTGCTGCTGGGCTGCGCTGCTCTTCTTTCCTTTTCTTTTTCTTTTCTCTTCAGACAGAAAAAATGAAAACAAAAGTGCGGGCTCAAAGGAAAAGAGTTAGGAGATAAATCAAATATCCCCATGCTCCTGGATTTATGGCCTATTTAATAAAATTGGTTTGGGCATTTTTGGAGGTAGAAAAATAAAAGGAGTTTGAATATGGCTCAAACTCTTGTCATTTTTTAACCCAACCAAATCAATTCCAAAAAGGATGATATTTGACAGAGAGGGTGTAGACATGGTGCAAGGTTCTTAGGAAAAGAAAGAACATTAATGGACTAGGCTAGGTGTAAGTGCATCTAGTGCCACCCCTAGTTGGTTTTGGAGTATTGACGACAAACCTGGTTGAGGGACTAATGTGTTTGTGAGGATTGCAGGATAACACAGGTAGTAGTCCCCCATTGATTCGGTTTACCTACCAAAGATGACCCCTAAAAATGTATGAAGACATTGACGACAATGGTGGTATATGAAGATATTCATATTTAAGACTATGACGAGAGAAGACATTGTGTGAAGACTATGGAGCGCGAAGACTTAGACGTTTCGTTATTGAAGACTATGACGAGAGAAGACATTGTGTGAAGACTATGGAGCGCGAAGACTTAGACGTTTCATTGTTTCCTTTTCTTCTTTGTTGAGTCATAGGAACCACTGTACTGTTAAGTGGGGTCCAAGTGAACTAAGTCAGAGTGACTGAAGTGATGCTCAACCACATCCTATGTCTTCGAGCGAAGACAATGAGAGCAAATCTTATCCAGAGCTGGATGAGTCAGCTTTACTTGTAGCCCAAGTAAAGTTGCCGCGTGTGTTTGAAATCTGACCGTTGGAACACGTGTCAGTTCCTTAATGACCCAGGGCCACTTCGGACAAATCAGATCGGGTTGCCTAGTGGCTATAAATAGCCCACCCCTACACCATAAATTGTGGCTGCTCAGAGTTAGTACACGGCTTTTGTCGTTTTGAGAGCAACCCACCTCCGAAGCATTTGATAGAGAGATCCTTGCGAGGACAAAGCCCAAACACCCAGAGCCAAAGAGTGTTAGGCATCACTGAAGTCTTTATGTCTGCGTGACCTAAAGACTTGTTACACTTGAGGACTGTGAATCCTCCAGCCGGTTAGGCATCGCGTTTTGAGCATCCAAGAGTCATTGTGGATCACCGGTGAAAGAAGTCTGTGAAGGTTTGGAAGTCTACCTTGAAGACTTACCAGAGTGATTGGGCGAGGACTAGGTGTCCTTAGCTCAAGGGGAATAAGGTGAATACGCGGTCTTCTGAGTTAAATCTCAGCCTCCCTAACCAGACGTACAGTTGTCACAGCAATTGGAACTGGTCCAACAAATCACTGTCTTCCCCAAGCTACTGGTTCTATCCCTTCCTTCTCTATACTTATTGTCTATCTTTGTGAAGTCATTGCCTGCTTGCCTTATCTGTTTGACTTCACTGTGTGACTACTTGCTCTGACTGGTTTCATACAATCTTCCATCTTGATCCATACTGCCTAGCTGCTATTAGTCTTCGAGCTTTCACTTCATTGAATACTTGACTATGGCTTGTCTAGTGTAGTCTACCTTCCGCTGCATATAAATAGGATCGGTTCTATCGTTTGTCTTCGAAAATTCCATGTTTTGAAGACTTTCATAAAAATCGCCTATTCACCCCCCTCTAGTCGATATACAGCTCTTTCAATTGGTATCAGAGCAAGGTACTCCCTTGTTATGTGTGATTCGGTTTAACCACCTGGAGTTTTAGCTATGTCGACTGGAGGGATAATCAAAGTCTCCGCTGCTTGCCCCGTCTTCGATGGCACTGAATACCCCTACTGGAAGAACAAGATGCACATGCATCTTGAAGCCATTGATGTGGATCTCTGGTATGTCGTCAAGAACGGCGTTCCCAAGACTGGTGAAGGTCTCGCCCCTACTGATGTCAAGAAGCTCGTTCAACTGGATTCCACTGCCAAGAATATCATCTATGGTCATCTGACCAAAGGACAGTATGGTCGTGTGAGTGCTTTGGAAACGTCGAATCTAGTCTAGCACTGGCTCTCCAAGGTCAACGAAGGCGTCTCAACCCAGAGAGATTAAAGGATCAGTGTCCTTCGCAACCTCTTCAATCGCTTCAAGAGACACGACAATGAGAATGTCCAGATCACATTCGATCGCCTCACTAACATCACAAATGAGCAGGCACTTGGCGCCACTGAGATCACCAAGCATGAAATCGTCAAGACACTTCTGAGATCACTTGACACGCCCTGACTTCAAGACACTCGATCTGTCTGACATACTTGAGAGGCTCAACACACATGAGTTCCAGCTATCTGAGAATCATGACATCTATGGTCCCAACTATGGCCGAACTCGCTCTTTGAAGGCAAAGGTTGTTTCCTCATCTGAAGAAGAATCTGACTGCAGTTCTGGTGATCCTGAAGACATTGGAAAGGAGCTTGCCATGCTTGTGAAGAAATTTCAGAAATTCACTAGGAAGAAAGGCTTCAGAAAGTCTTCACGATCTAGCTCAAGAAATGATGAAGCTTCTACCCATGACCACAAGAAGAGAACATGTCATAAGTGCAAGAAACCTGGTCACTACATCTCTGAGTGTCCTAAATGGGACAATGAGAAGAATACGAAGAAGAGCAAGGAATATGATTCTGATGACAAGAAAAAGAAGAAATCCTCAAAGTTTTCTTCCAAGTCTTCATCGAAGTCTTCATCACACAAGAAGAATTCATGTGGCAAGGCTCGTGCGTTTGTTGGCAAGGAGATGGATTCAGCGGAGGAGTCTGCTTCAGAAGAAGCGGAGGTGGAGTCTGATGAGGAGTCCGATTCTGGTGTTGTAAGTCTGGCTCTAGCCACAGCCTACGTTGCCAAGTCCATCTTCAACACTGAAGACAATGGCTCCGTCACCAACACTGATTATGATGATGACGACGACTCTGCTCCCACCTACTGCTTCATGGCACGCGGTGCCAAGGTAAAATCACGCGATGCTTACTTTCAAACATCCAGTGAAGATGACTCCGATTGTGAATCCAAACCTAGCTACAAAACACTTGCTAAAATTGCCACTGAACAACAGAAAGCTATGGAACATATTCAACAACGGTTAGAAAAAAGCGATGATCTGTTGGACGCGGAAATGACCTGTTCTCAGTCCTTAATTGAAAACATAAAAAATCTTCATGTTAAGTACGAGGAACTTGAAAGTCTTCATGAATCGCTCTCAAAAACTCATGAAAAGCTTTCCCACGATTATCTTCAAAGGAAGCGAGAACTTGAGAAATTGAAAGCGGCTCATGAAGATCTTCAAAAAGAAAATGAGTCACTCCGCGCTCAACAGATCTCCGCTCAGGAAGGATTTGAACCACCATGTCTAAAATGCATTGAGCGTGATAACGCTACATCTGTTGCTGAATGTTCTACTGCCGCTACTATCGCAATATCTTCAACTGCTGATATGGTAACTAACCCCTCTGCTGAGGATACCACTACTTTTGCTGATGAAAATGCTAGGTTGAAGACTTTGCTTGAAACAGGGATGTACAAAAGCCTCAAAGGGCATCAAACTTTATGTGATGTCCTCAAAAAGCAGATTCTGAACCGAAACCCTAGGAAAGAGGGTGTAGGGTTCGAAAGGAAAATGAATGTTGATGGTTCATACTGGAAGCCTGAGCAGTACCCCAAAACCACATGGGTTGCTGCAAAGGAACCTTCAGTGGATCCGTCTACCTTATCTGGCTTCACTTGTGCTAATCCTATTATCATTGATGAATCCTTTGATGTAAACTATAAACTGTTTAAGAATCAGAATGGTGAAGTGTTTACTAGGTATATTGGTACTAACTGCAGGAACGGGCCACCTATGAAGAAGATCTGGGTTCCCAAAAGTTGTCTTGAGAATCTTCGAGTAAATGTCATCATGACACCACCTGGGAAGAAGACAAACCCAAACCAAAGGCTTCATACCATCCTAAGGATTCATACAGACAGAGGACTCACCTAAGTCACCCTAACGCCAATGTTTTGCACGGAGAGTGTACTCAGATCCATGAATATGAGCGTGTTTCCTCAAACCGCTATATTCACAAAACAAAGAACTTTTCTGCTTATTCTTATGAGTATTATTCTCCTCCTGCAAGGCTATTTGCTAGGGCTCCAAAGCCAAAATTCTCAGATGCTGCACTTAGACTCATTGCTTCTAAGCCACCCCTAAAGATGTGGGTGGTTAAGAAGAATTAACTTTCTCTTGCAGGGAAAGGTCTCCAGCCAAAAATCAAAGGCGTCTGATGCTATTGCTGGGGACCTAAACCATCTTGTAGGGTGCAAGATCAAATGCCCAAATGGTCTTACTACGTATTTTGTTCCTGAATCGCTTGCCAATCATCCTATGAGTCCCAGCTTGGATCTAAGCTTTCATAATCCGCTTGCACGTCAAATGTTTATGCTTCACAAAGACTATTCATGAAGCCTATCCCCCTAACTGCACTGTAGGGTATGTCACCAAAGACTTCAGAATGGATTATGGACAGCGGATGCACTAATCATATGGCTGGTGATCGAAGTCTTCTTATGGACTCAACCTTACGTCCATCTGACAAGAGTCACATCACATTTGCTGACAGTGGTAAAAGCAAGGTATTGGGTCTAGGTAGAGTTGCAATCTCAAAGGATTAGCACATGGATAAAGTCATGCTCGTTGAATCCCTTGGTTTCAGCTTAATGTCTGTCTCAATGCTTTGTGACTTAAACATGATTGTGATATTTGGAAAATATCGTTGCCTTGTACTAATGGAATCTGACAAGTCTCTAGTCTTTGAAGGATATTGGAAAGATGATCTGTATACGGTAGATTTCTCAGCAGGACCACAGATGGCCGTATGTCTTCTAGCAAAAGCTTCAGAGTGCTGGCTCTGGCATCAGAGGCTAGGACATGCCGGCATGAGGAACTTGCACACTCTCGCGAAGAAGAAGCACGTCGTAGGCATCGAGGGCGTCAAGTTCAAGAAAGATCATCTGTGCGGTGCCTGCGAAGCTGGGAAGATGACTAGGGCCAAGCATCCCTCGAAGACAATCATGACGACATCCCAACCCTTTGAGCTGCTTCACATGGACTTATTTGGCCCTACTCACTACTCCACGTTCACTACTACAGCTTGTCTCTATGGCTTCGTCATTGTTGATGATTATTCAAGATACACATGGGTGCACATAATTCTCTACAAGACTGAAGTACAGGATGTCTTCAGACGCTTCGCCAATCGTGCCATGAACAACTATGGTGTCAAGATCAAGCATATCAGAAGTGACAATGGCACTGAATTCAAGAATACCGACCTTGATCTTTATCTGGATACAATGGGAATCACTCATGATTTCTCAGCTCCGTACACACCTCAGCAGAATGGCATCGTGGAGCGCAAGAACAAAACCCTAATTGAGATGGCTCGAACGATGCTCGATGAATACAAGACACCAAGAAGATTCTGGCCCGAAGCTATTGATACAACATGCCATGTCATCAGCCGTGTTTATCTTCACAAGCTTCTGAAGAAAACTTCCTATGAACTCCTTACTGGCAAGAAGCCAAATGTCAGTTACTTCAGGGTATTTGGATCTAGGTGCTGGATCAAGGATCCACATCACAAGTCAAAATTTGCACCAAAAGCACATGAAGGTTTCATGCTCGGCTACGGAAAGGACTCGCACTCCTACAGAGTCTTCAACCTCTTTCTCTATAAAGTGGTTGAAACTTTGGATGTGCAGTTTTATTAAACAAATGGATCACAAAGAGAGTTCCTACCAAATGTGTTGGATGAAGCTTCACCTAGTGAAGCTATCAAGCTAATGGGAACAGGTGAAATCATGCCTTCTGAAGCACAGCCTGACGAGGAACTCATCATTTCTGCTCCCAATCAACCTGAATACAATGCTCAGCCTGAAGACAATCCTCCTGATAATGACAATGACCAGCAAGAGCAAATTATTCGTCCAGTTCATCCTCATGTTGCAAATGAAGTACAAGTTGAGAAGATAATTGACAGCATCAATGCACCTGGTCCACTCACTCGTTCAAGAGCAACACAACTAGCAAATTTTTGTGGGCACTTTGCATTTGTCTCGATATCTGAACCCAAGAAAGTTGCTGAAGCCTTCATGGAACCTGAATGGATTCAAGCTATGCAAGAAGAGCTTCAACGGTTTGAGCTGAACAACGTATGGGAACTTGTCAAGCGTCCTGACCCCCACAAGCGCAACATAATAATCACAAAATGGATATATCGCAACAAGCAAGATGAGCATGGTCAAGTTGTCAGAAACAAAGCTCGTCTCGTTGCTCAAGGATACACTCAAATTGAAGGGATTGACTTCGATGAAACATTTGCTCTTGTGGCTAGGCTTGAAGCTATTCGCATACTGCTAGCCTATGCAAACCATAACAACATCCTTCTGTATCAAATGGATGTGAAGAGTGCCTTTCTCAATGGCAGGATTGAAGAAGTGTATGTTGCACAACCACCTAGGTTTGAAGATCCAAAACATCCTGATATGGTATACAAGCTCAACAAGGCACTGTATGGCCTCAAACAAGCCCCTCGTGCTTGGTATGACACACTCAAAGACTTCCTGAAGAGCAACGGCTTCAAACCTGGTTCCCTGGATCCCACACTCTTCACGAAGACATATGATGGTGAACTGTTTGTTTGCCAAATCCATGTGGATGACATTATCTTTGGCTGCACTAACAAAAGATACAGTGATGAGTTCGCTCACATGATGCAAGAGCAATATCAGATGTCCATGATGGGTGAGCTGAAGTTCTTCCTTGGTCTTCAAATTCATCACCAAAGCAACGACATCTTCATATCTCAAGAGGAATACCTCAAAGATTGCCTGAAGAAGTTTGGAATGCAAGACTGCAAAGGATACACGACGCCTATGCCAACTAAAAGTCATCTGAGTCCCGACGCCAATGGTGAAGATTTTGATCAAAAGTTATACCGCTCCATGATTAGTTCTTTACTTTATTTATGTGCATCTAGGCTAGATATTATGCTAAGTGATTGCATGTGTGCTCGATTCCAAGCGGCACCAAAGGAATCGCATCACTTAGCTGCGAAGCGAATTCTTCGATATTTGGCTTACACCCCAACGCTAGGATTATGGTATCCAAAGGGCTCAGAGTTTGATCTAGTTGGATTCTCAGATGCTGATTATGCTGGTGACAAAGTTGATCGCAAGTCTACATCAGGCACATGTCACTTTCTAGGACGATCACTTGTCTGTGGGTCTTCAAAGAAGCAGAACTGTGTATCACTCTCCACTGCTGAATCTGAATACATTGCTGCTGGATCTTGCTGCGCTCAGCTTCTCTGGATGAAGCAAACTCTCAAGGACTATGGTGTCCATCTGAAGCATGTGCCACTGTATTGCGACAATGAAAGCGCCATCAAGATTGCCAACAACCCAGTTCAACACTCGAAGACAAAGCACATTGAAATTCGTCATCACTTTCTCAGAGATCATGTCATGAAGGAAGATATTGATATCATACACGTCAACACTGAAGAGCAGCTGGTAGATATCTTCACAAAGCCCTTGGATGAGAAAAGGTTTTGCAAGTTACGGTGTGAGCTAAATATCTTGGAATCCTCAACTGTCCTGTAATCAGGCACACATTCTAACACTTATGCATATTGATGACTTAGATGTGCAACACACGAAGTAAAGTATATCTTCAATCATTGAAGACTTACATTCTGAGTGTGAATACATTAACGCGGAATTTGACTTCGGAGCGCCACGATAATTGTGCGCCGTGTCTGGGTCTAATACTTCCTATACGGCGGGTAACGCCACCACCAAATCTTTGCTTGAAGTGTTTCTCTTGGCGTTACATTTGCAAAATCTTCGCATTTGATTTATCTTCATATATGTCTTCTCTTTGTCAATTTGATCTTACTCTGATATATACATATATAGACTTGTGTTCTGTCCTCTACATCATTCACTTATAGCTATGTCTTATTTGAATCTTTTGAACTAAGTGAATGTGATCGGGCCCTAACCTCTCTATGCTTTCTTCCTCAAACTCTATCTATCCAAATCATATGCATTCTGTTGGAACCGTCGATTGTCTTCTCTGCGTCCTTGTCAGCAGAAGATACAGAGATAAACATTAAATCTGTTTTTAATGCTCAATCCTTATTGCCTGAAACCCGGAGAAGCCGGAACGACCACCCCGATAGTCCAGGCATGCGTGGGAACATGGAACAACTCCCTATGCGTTACATGTCCGCCACGTGTCCCTCAGATGTGAACCGCCAGGGGCACCTGCGTAATTGCGCTGTGTCGTCTCCCTTCCTTATAAATGCCCGTCCCATCACGATCAAAACGCTTCGACATACCCTAGCGCCACCGCTAGCTCTCGACGACGCCGGCGACGAAGCGCTTAGCTGTCACGACCTTGTCGACACCGTCTTCACGCCGGCCGCGGACATCATCTTCTCCGCCGCTGCCGTAGGTGTCCTCCGTCGCCAAGTTAGGGCACGGAAGATCGAACTGCTCGGCCTCCACTTCGTCTCCGTCTAGCAGTTCATCATGTGGTAAATTAAAACCCTCTTTTTACCATCTTTTTGATCCGATAGATTCATCCTTTCTACCAATAGAAGTTTCTGCCTCCACATATTTGGATCTATCCTGTCTGCATCTCATACTTTGCCTAGTACATTCACATATGCTTCACACATAGTTAGATTACTCACTTGTACCTATTCTTGGATTCGTACAAATCTAGAATCAACTCTCAACATATAAGTGAATGTCTTCACGCTATGAGGTCAATGTCTTCTAAACTAATTTATCTTCAAAATCTTCTGAGAATGCATATGACCTCTTCCCCTTCCCTCGCATCTCTAATGCTGTCACAGGTACATGTCCGTGGGAGAATCCCTTGGTTCTCATAGTCTGCATTCATTTGCAGAATTCTTGCAGCGTCACATTCACTCTCCTGAAGCCAGTTCCTGTCTGACCAGCAGACGGAAGCCTTTGACAGTGTTGAAGCCTTTCAGCTTGAATCTCATGGCAACTGAGAAATCTGTTAGGAAGGGTGGCAGACAGCGCCGTGGAAACACCTCCAGAGATTTGCCTCCTGACCTCAATGAGATGTACAAGACTAATCCAGAGGAGGACTACAATCAGAGAAAAACTCGAATCCAATGGATTCGAAGATATTGGGCAGAACAGTGGTTCAAGTACAGGTTTGTGACCCAGGAGTATGCTGAGAAGAATGCCATCAAGCGACCATGGGGAGACATTTTGTACAAAAATCTTCCACCCAGGTCCAGAGCTGAAGCCATTGCACAAGGCTTCTATCCTTGCATGGTCCGAGGGCCACAACCAGCTGATGCCGACCCATCATCATTGCTATGGTGTCGTGACGACAATCTGTTCAAGCGCAACCTCCTGTATGCCCAGAACTCGGCCAAGGAGAACAAGAAAACTTGGGGATTAGACTTCAACCCTGGCCCCACTGCGTCTCGTGCCGATGGCACACCCGAAGCTGAACCAAATCTTGTTGGGCCGTTCTACAACTTAGAAGGTCTCATCTCTCATATACGGGTTCAAGGGGCGGATGTGGATCAACCTGCAGACGACGCTGACTCTGATGAAGCGCCTGCACCTCCGAAGCTGAAGAAGAAGAAGAAATCCAAGGCTTCAAAGCCTTCCACTCCACCAACAGCTTCAAGAGTGAAGCATTTGGCCACTGCTCCACCTGCACCAAGTGTGCAGTCTGAAGATCACTCTCGCATCTCCAAGTCAAAGAAGCTAAAAAAGAAGCCCATGCACAACCCTAGTCCAACTCTGACTCCTGCTGCTATTATGAGGAACGAGAATGACGCCATTGATCTGTCAAGTGACGACGATCTTGCTGATGACGCTCTTGAGCAACTGATAAAGAGCAAGCAAGAGGCGGAAATCTTTAATGACTTGCCTCTCTTTGACGTGGAAGTATTGAACAACTTCATTGATGAGTGGTTTGACACCCCCAATCTCAGCTTTGACGATTTGCAACTTCCTATTGGCCTAAGCGTCTCCTTCAACGGCGCCATTGCTTCTGAGCTAGCTCTTGCTCAGAAAATTCTTGAGCTGAAGCATAAGATTGATTTTGAAAAGGCTCAGTTCAAGAAGCATATGGCCAAGCTCAGCGTCGAAGATATCCAAAATTTTAAAGTCATGTTGCATGAGCTCAAGGAAGCCTTTCACAAGAAGCATGAAGAAGCTAAAGGTTCTCGTGAGCGCATAAAGGCTTTGGCTGCCAAGTGTGTTCAAGCATACAATGAAGCTGAGAAGCACAAGGCCCTTGGGCGTCCTAGCATCGACCCCAGGATGGTTGCCAAGAAGAAGAAGCCAACTGTGGTCCCAGCTAAAGTATCAAGGCAGGAAGAACCTCGCATTGTCTTCCCTGCCAGCATGACAGGCTCGAAGCCTAAGGTCCCCACAGTTGCTTCAGAACTCAAGAAGACAAAGGTGGCTGAAGCTGAAGCCCGCAAGCGCAAAACCAAGAACACCACTGATGAAGCTCCACCCACCAAGATGCGACAGATCAAGAAAGTCCGGGCTGCTCCCTCAGAGCCCCTTGTCGTCGAGCCAATTTCTGTTGCTCGTCCTGCATCTGCACAACAAGAACGTCGCATGAATGTTCATGAGCGTGCTACCACAGAGGCTCCTGAAGACATTCCAGCTGTTGACCCCACCGCAGCTGAAGACATTGGTCATCACGACAATGTTGAAGATGATGAAGTCCTTCCTCAGATTGAATACAATGTGGTATCATCGCCTGTTCTCACGAACAACGAACGCATCAACATTGGTTGTCCATTAACGCCAATTGCTCAGGATGACTCATGGATTGATCACCCACAAGAATCACCAGTTAATCCCCAACACAGGTCACCACTACAGTGGTTGATGATGAAGACTTTGAGGCCCAACCTACTCCATCTCCACAAGCATCGCCAGTGTTTCGCAGGCTTCGCAAAGTGAAAGTGCTGTATATCGACTAGAGGGGGGGGGGTGTGAATAGGCGATTTTTATGAAAGTCTTCAAAACATGGAAGTTTCGAAGACAAACGATAAAACCAATCCTATTTATATGCAGCGGAAGGTAGATTACACTAGACAAGCCATAGTCAAGTATTCAATGAAGTGAAAGCATGAAGACTAATAGCAGCTAGGCAGTATGGATAAGGATGGAAGATTGTATGAAGCCAATCAGAACAAGTAGTCACACAGTGAAGTCAAACAGACAAGGCAAGCAGGCAATGACTTCACAATGAAATACAATAAGTAAAGAGAAGGAAAGGATAGAACCAGTAGCTCGGGGAAGACAGTGATTTGTTAGACCAGTTCCAGTTGCTGTGACAACTGTATGTCTTGTTAGGGAGGCTGAGATTTAACTCAGAAGACCGCGTCTTCACCTTATTCCCCTTGAGCTAAGGACACCTAGTCCTCACCCAATCACTCTGGTAAGTCTTCAAGGTAGACTTCCAAACCTTCACAGACTTCGTTCACCGGCGATCCACGATGACTCTTGGATGCTCAGAACGCGATGCCTAATCGGCTGGAGGAAACACAGTCCTCAAGTGTAATAAGTCTTTAGGTCACACAGACAGAAAGACTTCAGTGATGCCTAACACTCTTTGGCTCTGGGTGTTTGGGCTTTGTCCTCGCAAGGATCTTTCTCTCAAATGCTTCGGAGGTGGGTTGCTCTCAAACGACAAAAGCCGTGTAATAACTCTGAGCAGCCACCAATTTATGGTGTAGGGGGTGGGCTATTTATAGCCACTGGGCAACCCGATCTGATTTGTCCGAAGTGACCCTGGGTTACTAAGGAACTGACACGTGTTCCAACGGTCAGATTTCAAACACACACGACAACTTTACTTGGGCTACAAGCAAAGCTGACTCATGCAGCTCTGGATAAGATTTGCTCTCATTGTCTTCGCTCGAAGACATAGGATTTGGTTGAGCATCACTTCAGTCACTGTGACTTAGTTCACTTGGACCCCACTTAGCAGTACAGTGGTTCCTATGACTCAGCAAAAGAAGAAATGGAAACAACGAAACGTCTAAGTCTTCGCGCTCCATAGTCTTCACACAATGTCTTCTCTCGTCAGAGTCTTCAATATGATTATCTTCATATACCACCATTGTCGTCAATGTCTTCATACATTTTTAGGGGTCATCTCCGGTAGGTAAACCGAATCAATGAGGGACTACTACCTGTGTTATCCTGCAATTCCCACAAACACATTAGTCCCTCAACCAGGTTTGTCGTCAATACTCCAAAACCAACTAGGGGTGGCACTAGATGCACTTACAATCTCCTCCTTTTTGGTGATTGATGACAAACTGGTTGAAGTTTTCAACGGGGATAAAAGTATGTGAAATTGTAAAGGATAAGGTATTGTTGTCATAAGTAGCAAAAGGCTCCCCCTGAAGATGTGCATATAATTAATTTGCTTTTGAATGCAAATCCACATGGCAGGATGTACTTGTGGAGATCCTCTTCAACTTATGAAGACAATTCATCATTGTCACATCCCTAGATCAAGCCATGTGGTCCTTGCCTGTTCATCATGTCATCATGTTTAAAATTTTGTTAACTTGAAATGGGGATTGATCAAACCCTAGCACTAAATGAACTCAACTAGGGTCAAGAATAAAATCATTTCCAATGACCCAAAAATTCCTTCATCAATGTTTGATAATTTTGGCAAGGCATTGAGACCAAACCAAAAATAGTGAGCATTTTTGTGGAATATTTTGGGCTTTGAATTAAATCAATAAGTATTTAAATTGGGGCATATAAATATTTTTAATATCTTTAAATGCTCCAACAATTCTGAAAATATTTGAGGGTCTCTGTAATAATTTATTTAATGCCCACAATTATTTTTTTGGATTTATTAAAATGATTTGGGATATAAACTAAATCAAAACAAAATAACATAATTAGAAAACAGAAAGAAAATGAGAGAGAGAGAGCACCTACCTGGCCTTACCTGGCCGGCCCAACTGGCAGCCCAGCCCACCTGGGCTCCCCTGCCAGTCATCCCTGTCCTCGCGCCAGGAGGACAGGGGAGCGTGCCCGCCGCGCGCCGGCCACGCGCCGCACCACCTCCTGCTTCCCGTCGCTGCCGACGCGCCTGGACGACCCTAGACGACGCCACGCACCTCTCTGCTTCACTCTCTCACTCTCCCTCGACCTCTCTCCCTTCTCCTGGCTCTCTCCCCCTCACCGCCGAGCGCCACCGTCGCCGTCGTTGCCGTAGCCGTAGCCACAGTGACCCCCGAGCCTCTCCGACTCAGCAACGAGCTCCGCTGCGTCCTTCTCGTCCTCTCCAGCAAGCTACGGGATGCCGGGAGGCCCTGCTTCGTCGTCATCGTGCTCGTCTTCAACCTCCGGCCGCCGTCGACCTCGCCGCCGATTCGTCGACTCCGGTGCCTCCCCGAGCCCACTCAGCTGCTCTTCGACCCCGTTGTGAGCTCCTCCGCCGTTTCCCCCTGTCCCCGTGGCCTGTACCTCACCGTAGCCGTCGCCCCCTTCCTCACCGTCGCCGGCCGCCGCTGAGCTCGTCGCCGTCGTAGCCACAGACGCGCAAGTCCGGAACTGAACGCGTCACCGCGCTCACCGTGCTCCCAGGAGCCGAACGCACCCACTAGCCTCTCCCCTAGTGCACCGTAGCCTCGTTTCCGTCGACGTCCGAACTCCGGCGCCGCCCCGCTCGCCGGTGCGGCCGATTCCGGCCAACCCAGCCGCTGACTCCGGTCCCATCGGATGCGGAAGAGCCTCAGCTACGCGTAGAGACCACCCATGGCTCAAGCCGTGGCCTGCAGCGCCGCCCCGATCAACTCCGGCGAGCCACCGCCGTGTTCTGTGTTCTTTCTCTATTTGTCGGTTTTGTCCCCTCTCAGTAGACGACGTTCCGACGATGTGATCGATGACACCGATGAAGACTCATTGATATCTTCAGAAGTGCCAGGCAAGCAGAACCCCCTTGTTCATTCTGATACAATCCCACTCTCTCGCTCTTGCTCTCTTTTACAGCATTAGGACAACAACGATTGAACTGCTTTTGCTGTGGTAGCTGAACCCTTTCCTCTGCATTACCTGTCATTGCCACAGTAAATAGTTGAAACCCACTAGCATGAGTAGGAGTTGTTTGAGCCATGTTGTGCCTACTCATTCATACTTTCTGGTTATGCCTGCTATTGCTTAGAGTTGTGTCAGGTCTGATTCATCGGGGATGAATTGGAATACAGTGAACATGTTCTATCGTTGAGAGCTAAGTGTGTGAACACGATTTGGTAAAGGTAGCGGTGAGAGGCCATGTAGAAGTACATGGTGGGTTGTCTCACTGGAACCGTCCCTAAGAACTGAGTTCTGTGTAAGTTGTCCAATGACATAGCTGCTACCACGCATTGGAATGCTTAAGTGCCCCTCTCGACTTATTAATCAACTCGATCTCTGTCCAGGAGTTGCAACTAGTTTCTGGCGCTTGTAGGTAGTGCTAGTAGTCTACCAAGTGGCACCCGGTACAGGTGGGCTTGGGTCAGACTAGGCACCGTGGCACGGTGTACCGATCGCCCGTTTGGTGATGCGGGAACCATGTACACATCGTTTGGGGCCGTGAGCGACACCCCGGCCGGTTCTCCCCACGGATGGAACCCGAATAGGCGATAAACCTGGACTAGAGTCTTGTGTGGTTAGTCAGGTCGTGGCCGACACCCTCGCCAGGCCTCCGCTTGAAGGTTGCCGAGATACATGACATGTACATGGCGGTAAGTGGCGAGAGCGTGTGTGAAGAAGTACACCCCTGCAGGGTTAACATGATCTATTCGAATAGCCGGGTCCGCGGATATGGACTTCTTGGATGCTTACGTGGTACATAGACAATCGGAAGTGGATACTCTAAAATGCGCAAGATAAGCGTGAGTGCTATGGATGGCCTTCTCGTAGGGAGACGGGAGCGGATCCATAGTGGCGTATTGATTGGTGAATATGTGGACTTGTGTGCGCCACCTCAAAAGGTTACCTGCAGTCATAGTTTAGGATAGCCACCGAGTCAAGCTGGCTTGCTACAGTCAAACTCCACTACCCCTTGTTGATACTGTTGCATATGTAGTTAGTTCTGATGTAAGTCTTGCTGAGTACCTTTGTACTCACGTTTGCTTAATTTATGTTTTTGCAGAGAGACTTCAGTCTCGCTAGTGGTTCCGCGTGGACTTCGAAGTTTAGCTTGTTACCTCAGCTACGGTCTTGTGCCCTTAGGAGGGTCTTGTAGATAGTCAGGCTTCACAGCCTTTTTCATTTGTAGTTGTCTGTACTCAGACATGTTATGCTTCCGTTGCCTGTATGCTCTGTATGTTGGGTCATGTGACCTCTGATTGTAATAAATGCTATGATGGCTCTTCTGGGCCTTTATCTATATGAGTTGTTGAGTTATGTTGTGATGCCATGTTGTACAACACATACTTGCATGTTATGCGTACGTGTAATGTGTATTGCTATGTGTGGGATCCGACACCTAGTTGTTTACCTTTGGTAGTCTATCTTACAGGGAAATGTCTCCTAGTGCTTCCACTGAGCCTTGGTAGCTTGCGACTGCTCCGGAACACTTAGGCTGGCCGGCATGTGTCCTTCTTCGTTCCTGTGTCTGTCCCTTAGGGGAAATGTCACGCGTTGTTCCTTTAAGTCCTTGTAGCTTGCTACGACTTGGGTTCATACGTTGATGACCGACACGTTCGTTGCTGGGTCATGTATGCCTGTCTCTGTAATTTAGTGCCACTTTTGGTTTATAACTGGTCATGTCGGCCCGGGTTCTCTGTCATATGGATGCTAGCAACACTATCATATACGTGTGCCAAAATGCGCAAACGGTCCCGGGCCAGGTAAGGTGGCACCCGTGGGGATACCGTGCGTGAGGCCGCAAAGTGATATGATGTGTTACATGCTAGACATGTGTGGCTTAGGATCGGGGTCCCGACAGCTTTGGTATCAGAGCCTGACTGCCTGTAGGATTAGCAAGCCAAACTGGTCGAAGTCGTGTCTAGAAACTCTTTAGTTATATAAGGGAATTGATTGTGGAAGGGAACGTAAGGCTCTTTTTACTCCTTTACCCCATGACCTTTTGATCTGAGTCACCTTCTTCTTTCTACGGGGATTAAGAACTAGGACTCTCATTCTATTTACTAGGATCACGTTAATGTGGTTTCAACCTCAGTTCAGTTTCTACTACATCTGTTGCTCATCTGTTGGTCTCAGAACCTTGACATGATAATGTTAAATGGTTATGCTATCTTTGTGCATGAGTCTCAAAAGTATTTTCGAGCATTTACTGCCGTTATTCTGTCTGAGTCATCCCAGGTTTCTAAATAGTCCGATGCATTTGCAAATCACTCCTATCTGTTCCTAATGTACTTTTAGGCCAGATTAACCACACTAGTCGGTGTGTTGAGGCACTCTGTTACCTCGACATATATGTTGGATTTATTATTATGACCCTAAGTGTCTTAGAAGATCACCCAGTAATCCAGCAATGTTTCATAATCCCAGTGTGATGATTCTGGCCATCATTCTCAAAAGCATCCCATGATGTCATTTAGTTAGTAGGCATTCTATTTCTGGGTTCTTGAACCCAAGATTCACTCTACTTACTTCATGTTGATAGTATTTGCTCGTTCCTTTAGGATATTAGTAACCTTGTGATAGTCCTCGAGGTCCGTGGTATATCATTCTTCCAAATACTATGAAACCTCCTTGGCAGAAGTTCTCCCGAACCAAAAGGTCACAACCAGAGTGCTCTTGAGTAGTACTCCATTCATACTGTGACTCTGCCAATTCTATCTTTCTGCATGGGTTATCCGGAAGAAATATGTTGAACTAGTTCGACACGCTAATCTATGCATCCACGACTCAGAAAGTTATATGTTCCTCAAGTTGTCGCCCTTCCGTTATTTTCCGACCTTCATCTGTCAATTGATAGTCAGGAGTAGTTGTGCACTCGTGCATCGATGCCTTTTACTCTTGTGGTCCGTCAAGCCATTCTAATCTGGAATGACTAGGAGAAACAAACTCCAGTACTTCATCCATTCCTAGGATTGGGTCAAAGAAGTTGTACTGCGCAGATGAAGAATGTTAATCCATCTTCTAATCTGTTCTACCTTGGAGTATTACCACCTTTATATCAAGAATGTCATGAAAATTGCACTATCTCTTATGAATTCTTGATGTAGTAATACCTCTCGCCCTCATTATTCATTCCTCGGTCTCCGTGTTATTGTAACCGGAATGCTGACAAGTGAATTGTGATGTGTGAAATCAATACTCCTAGCAACTCTGTTGCTTGGTAGTTAAATGGACGATAATCTCATTCTTAGCATGATGGTTACCGAATCACCATCCTAAGATTGATCGTGCTACCTAGTCCACTTTCCTGGTGCACTCCTTGATTAATGAGTTAGGATTGCATAAATCCCTCACTCTTTTGATCATATCGTCTTGCCCTGAAAAGCATGATTGTTCTCGAGCTTCATAACATATCGGTGGTTTGTGATTTTCCGAATATCTTCTCGGAAGTATTACCAGGTTGTCACCTGACCGCTATGTTGAGTTCGTGATCAAGCTGGTTTCTCTCTAAACCACCTTTTCTCCAAGAATCTGTGTTGGATACCCTGAACTAGTTGGTTAAGCTAAACAACAACTTGGAGAGTTGGAAGATAAAAGCTTAATCCACATAGCTCACCTCAAAGGGATATCTTGTGTGTGTAATGAAGTTAGATGATATCTCTTCAATTGATCTTCTTGATCATTGTGGATCTATTGTCTTGTCCAGACTTTGATTTGAGTATGGGTTATCGCCAAGTCAAATCAGAACCAACGATATTCGTAATGTTGTCTTACTCATGGTTATTCCCTTGAGCATACACCATTATATCCTTTGGGTTTGACCAATGCTATCCCTTTGTTCACATTGTCATGGAATTCCATCTATATGGAAACCTGGATGAGTTGTTGTTGAGCCCATCAGCAACATTGTTATCTTCTCCGTGATCTATGTTGAACATCTAGCTAGTATTGGAAAACGTTTATAAGCATTATCTTCATGACCCGTTCGTGAAGCATATGTACGGAAGAAAGAAGTGACTTCCTCTAATTCATGTGCATTAGGTGCAAGTTGCCGCCATGATTTCGGGAAAGTTAGTTTTGCTTCCTCCGGAATCATTCCAAGTCAGTCATGCACGTGCGAAGTATGCTATGGCTTGAGATATTAGCTACCTCCATCCTATCGGTATTCCCTAGCACACCAAGCCACTGATTGATTTGTTCAAAATAAAGGAGTCTGTTCTAAGATGAATTCCTTGGACGTCCAGGCGTGGAGACTTCGATGTCATTAATAATGGTTCCCAACCTGAACTCGGTAGTGTTTCTTTGTAAGCCTACCATGTGGTCATGTTTGTCTTGGACAACATGTTCACAGGTTTGTAGCAGAACCAACTCATGTTTTGGAGCTTACTACCGCAGTCCATTTTCTGAGAATCTCGCAACGTCGTCTCGTCGATTTGTGTTGCAAGCTTTCATTTTTCCTCCTAGACTCAATGAGTCTGGAATATCCTGCCACCAGCCAGATCTGAATCTCAGGCAGATATGATGGTTGGAGCTTTTCCCAAGAACTATAATATTGGTCTCTCGATGACCGGTAAAGTGGATGTCGTGGCCAACCCACCCAGCCGGAAGACCTATTGTTGTAGTATCTTGATTGAAGGAGTTGGCCACCTCCCCATAAGGACTTCGTAGGAATTACTCCCTAGTTGTTCCTTATGGATTTTTGTGCTCCTGAAGTCCGACCTTTTATTTGACGTCCTAGGTACCAAACCATTATAATAAATGGGTTGTGCTAGCACTTCAAGGAGAACATTAGAAGCGGAGTGCTAAATGTCTCTCGGTCGATCATCCGGATTTGTTTCTTGGCTTTGCTAAGGAAAAATCTAAGAAAGTGTTATCTTCCTTTGCATCTGCATCCTCTATTACCGTTCAACATGGTAGTATGTGGTGTTGCCAGGGTCCTTGACACGGATACTGGTAAAACCTTGATGAATATGGGAATGCTCAAGTTCTTGAGAGCACGCACAAGCACTAGGTGTTATCACCGGCACTAACCGGGATTGCTCGCAGTGTTCTTGATTATGCTATAACCTCTCAAGAATAGATTTACTCTCTACTGATGGGTTTCTTCCCAGTTACCAGAATCATTCCCAACATTTGCATTTTGTTCCCAGCTTGCACCGCCAATGTGCCATTTCACCATGGATCCCATCCATTCCCGATGATAACCAAAATCATCCTTTGTGTTGTCTTCAACAAAGTAGTCCACATCATCAATTCTGGCCCGAGAATGTCATTCCTTCGGACTCCGTCAAATGATCGACTATGGTCCGCCCCAGGCTGGTATAGGGAATTTCAATGATCTCTATATCAAAAGTAATTCTTTTTGCCACTTAAAGGATAGTTCTACGATTCACCTCCTCTAAGGTGTCCCGTCTGGTGACCTCAGTCACCATCTTTTAGGTGTGGAATTATTGCCGGCCAAATGAATCTTTAGCTTTTGTTTCACTCCATCCCCCTGGATGTGTGTTCCGTGTCTCAGCTCAAGAGATGCTTCAATGTCTCACACCATAAGTTGATCTTGAGTTCCTTGATCTTCGGGAGGATTGATTTCTACAGAGTATGACTCCGTTATCATCTGGTTGGATGAAGATCTCAAAGCAAGGATGACAAGATCAACATGATGCAATGAATCAACAACTTCGAGGAGGACAGTTGAATCGAGAAGATTGTGCTAATTAGTGTCCCCTCTGATTTCTTATCTCACGTTCTGAATCTCGGGACGAGATTCTTGTTTTAGTGGGGGTGAGTTGTCACATCCCTAGATCAAGCCATGTGGTCCTTGCCTGTTCATCATGTCATCATGTTTAAAATTTTGTTAACTTGAAATGGGGATTGATCAAACCCTAGCACTAAATGAACTCAACTAGGGTCAAGAATAAAATCATTTCCAATGACCCAAAAATTCCTTCATCAATGTTTGATAATTTTGGCAAGGCATTGAGACCAAACCAAAAATAGTGAGCATTTTTGTGGAATATTTTGGGCTTTGAATTAAATCAATAAGTATTTAAATTGGGGCATATAAATATTTTTAATATCTTTAAATGCTCCAACAATTCTGAAAATATTTGAGGGTCTCTGTAATAATTTATTTAATGCCCACAATTATTTTTTTAGGATTTATTAAAATGATTTGGGCTATAAACTAAATCAAAACAAAATAACAGAATTAGAAAACATAAAGAAAATGAGAGAGAGAGAGCACCTACCTGGCCTTACCTGGCCGGCCCAACTGGCAGCCCAGCCCACCTGGGCTCCCCTGCCAGTCATCCCTGTCCTCGCGCCAGGAGGACAGGGGAGCGTGCCCGCCGCGCGCCGGCCACACGCCGCGCCACCTCCTGCTTCCCGCCGCTGCCGACGCGCCTGGACGACCCTAGACGACGCCACGCACCTCTCTGCTTCACTCTCTCACTCTCCCTCGACCTCTCTCCCTTCTCCTGGTTCTCTCCCCCTCACCGCCGAGCGCCACCGTCGCCGTCATTGCCGTAGCCGTAGCCACAGTGACCCCCGAGCCTCTCCGACTCATCAACGAGCTCCGCTGCGTCCTTCTCGTCCTCTCCAGCAAGCTACGGGACGCCGGGAGGCCCTGCTTCGTCGTCATCGTGCTCGTCTTCAACCTCCGGCCGCCGTCGACCTCGCCGCCGATTCGTCGACTCCGGTGCCTCCCCGAGCCCACTCAGCTGCTCTTCGACCCCGTTGTGAGCTCCTCCGCCGTTTCCCCCTGTCCCCGTGGCCTGTACCTCACCGTAGCCGTCGCCCCCTTCCTCACCGTCGCCGGCCGCCGCTGAGCTCGTCGCCGTCGTAGCCACAGACGCGCAAGTCCGGAACTGAACGCGTCACCGCGCTCACCGTGCTCCCAGGAGCCGAACGCACCCACTAGCCCCTCCCCTAGTGCACCGTAGCCTCGTTTCCGTCGACGTCCGAACTACGGCGCCGCCCCGCTCGCTGGTGCGGTCGATTCCGGCCACCCCAGCCGCTGACTCCGGTCCCATCGGATGCGGAAGAGCCTCAGCTACGCGTAGAGACCACCCGTGGCTCAAGCCGTGGCCTGCAGCGCCGCCCCGATCAACTCCGGCGAGCCACCGCCGTGTTCTGTGGTCGCCGGCGCCTACCGCCGACGTGGCCTTTCTAATTAGAGCCTAACCACCCCAGTAATCACGCCCTAGTGCCACTGACAGGTGGGCCCAGTGCCCTGTTAATTTAGGTTAGTGCTAATTTGTAAATTAGTTAACCCTGTGACTCACTGACATGTGGGCCCCGCCGGCTAATTAAACTAGGTTAGATTTAAATAAGTTAGTTTAGTTAGTTGTGTCACTGACCAGTGGGCCCCACTGGTCAGGTTTGACTTGGACCAGCCTCTGTTGACTGCTGACCTCACAGTGACGTCATGCTGACGCAGTAACTATTTTCTGTAATCTAAAATAAATCAGAAATGATTTATTTATTTCAGAAAATAGCCAAAACTTCTAAAAATCATATAAAATCAACCATAGCTCAGATGAAAATAATTTATATATGAAAATTGATCAGAAAAATCCAAGGAATCTGTTTATGGCATTTTCATGCATGTTAGAACAACTTATGGTTGCTGTTTAGGACAATTTGAATAAATGGCATTTGAATAATCATATATGGAGTTTGAATTTGAAGCCTTGGTTCAAACCAACTTCATTTAACTTGTTGCTAGTTGCATTAGCTCAACCAACAGCATATTGCCATGTCACATTCATGCATCATATTGTTGCATTGCATTGATTGTGTTCTTTCTCTATTTGTCGGTTTTGTCCCCTCTCAGTAGACGATGTTCCGACGATGTGATCGATGACACCGATGAAGACTCATTGATATCTTCAGAAGTGCCAGGCAAGCAGAACCCCCTTGTTCATTCTGATACAATCCCACTCTCTCGCTCTTGCTCTCTTTTACTGCAATAGGACAACAACGATTGAACTGCTTTTGCTGCGGTAGCTGAACCCTTTCCTCTGCATGACCTGTCATTGCCACAGTAAATAGTTGAAACCCACTAGCATGAGTAGGAGTTGTTTGAGCCATGTTGTGCCTACTCATTCATGCTTTCTGGTTATGCCTGCTATTGCTTAGAGTTGTGTCAGGTCTGATTCATCGGGGATGAATTGGAATACAGTGAACATGTTCTATCGTTGAGAGCTAAGTGTGTGAACACGATTTGGTAAAGGTAGCGGTGAGAGGCCATGTAGAAGTACATGGTGGGTTGTCTCACTGGAACCGTCCCTAAGAACTGAGTTCTGTGTAAGTTGTCCAATGACATAGCTGCTACCACGCATTGGAATGCTTAAGTGCCCCTCTCGACTTATTAATCAACTCGATCTCTGTCCAGGAGTTGCAACTAGTTTCTGGCGCTTGTAGGTAGTGCTAGTAGTCTACCAAGTGGCACCCGGTACAGGTGGGCTTGGGTCAGACTAGGCACCGTGGCACGGTGTACCGATCGCCCGTTTGGTGATGCGGGAACCCTGTACACATCGTTTGGGGCCGTGAGCGACACCCCGGCCGGATCTCCCCACGGATGGAACCCGAATAGGCGATAAACCTGGACTAGAGTCTTGTGTGGTTAGTCAGGTCGTGGCCGACACCCTCGCCAGGCCTCCGCTTGAAGGTTGCCGAGATACATGACGTGTACATGGCGGTAAGTGGCGAGAGCGTGTGTGAAGAAGTACACCCCTGCAGGGTTAACATGATCTATTCGAATAGCCGGGTCCGCGGATATGGACTTCTTGGATGCTTACGTGGTACATAGACAATCGGAAGTGGATACTCTAAAATGCGCAAGATAAGCGTGAGTGCTATGGATGGCCTTCTCGTAGGGAGACGGGAGCGGATCCATAGTGGCGTATTGATTGGTGAATATGTGGAATTGTGTGCGCCACCTCAAAAGGTTACCTGCAGTCATAGTTTAGGATAGCCACCGAGTCAAGCTGGCTTGCTGCAGTCAAACTCCACTACCCCTTGTTGATACTATTGCATATGTAGTTAGTTCTGATGTAAGTCTTGCTGAGTACCTTTGTACTCACGTTTGCTTAATTTATGTTTTTGTAGAGAGACTTCAGTCTCGCTAGTGGTTCCGCGTGGACTTGGACGTTTAGCTTGTTACCTCAGCTACGGTCTTGTGCCCTTAGGAGGGTCTTGTAGATAGTCAGGCTTCACAACCTTTTTCATTTGTAGTTGTCTGTACTCAGACATGTTATGCTTCCGTTGCCTGTATGCTCTGTATGTTGGGTCATGTGACCTCTGATTGTAATAAATGCTATGATGGCTCTTCTGGGCCTTTATCTATATGAGTTGTTGAGTTATGTTGTGATGCCATGTTGTACAACACATACTTGCATGTTATGCGTACGTGTAATGTGTATTGCTATGTGTGGGATCCGACACCTAGTTGTTTACCTTTGGTAGTCTATCTTACAGGGAAATGTCTCCTAGTGCTTCCACTGAGCCTTGGTAGCTTGCTACTGCTCCGGAACACTTAGGCTGGCCGGCATGTGTCCTTCTTCGTTCCTGTGTCTGTCCCTTAGGGGAAATGTCACGCGTTGTTCCTTTAAGTCCTTGTAGCTTGCTACGACTTGGGTTCATACGTTGATGACCGACACGTTCGTTGCTGGGTCATGTATGCCTGTCTCTGTAATTTAGTGCCACTTTTGGTTTATAACTGGTCATGTCGGCCCGGGTTCTCTGTCATATGGATGCTAGCAACACTATCATATACGTGTGCCAAAATGCGCAAACGGTCCCGGGCCAGGTAAGGTGGCACCCGTGGGGATACCGTGCGTGAGGCCGCAAAGTGATATGATGTGTTACAGGCTAGACCTGTGTGGCTTAGGATCGGGGTCCCGGCAATCATGCACAATTGATATGTCGAATGTAATGATATGCATAATGAGAAATGGACATCTGCAAAATGACTAAGTGCGGCAAATATCGTAGCACATGCGGAATTTATCATCGCATTACAGAGTATCAGAAAACGTAGCAGACGACCATCAAGTTTAAGTGTTACAACTCAAAGAACAAAATGTAGCAAAAGCGAGAGTTGTAAACACTAGGCAAAATATAAAGCACCTGCACATATGGACCCGCTTGAAGACTATCAACTCATATGCTTCTCCCCCTTTTGTTAGTAAGGACCAAAAAGGTTTGAAGACATAGAGCCTCTACTCGTTCCCAGTTGGAGCAGGAGAGGATGCAGGGTCGGCGTTGGTGTTTGGCGGTGTAGAAGAAGTTGGTGCAGTGTCGACGCGCGCTGAAGGAGGAGGTGACGAGGTAGCATCATCTTGATCATCTATCACCCTGGCGTCCACAGTTGCAGCGGAGGAGGAATAGTCAGAGTCTTCAAGAGACGGAGTTCGACGCAAAACAACATTCCTGGGAGGAGTGTGGTCAAACTTGAATTTCTCAGTAAAGCCATCGACTTGAAGATCTGCTTCAGCACTCAGCAAAGTCAAACTCTTCCATGACCTCCGACAGGTTTCATGAGCAACAAAGGCATTCTTGGTGGCAAGGTTGCGAATGCGATTGACGTCCACCAAGAGGCTTTGCATCTGACGCTTCAGCTAGTAGTGATGCTTATCCCGGTTCTGATGTAAGGCAACGAGAAGCTCTCGGTCATTGAGAACGCGAAAACGCTTCCGAGGCCTTTGGGCAATGGTGCTCTCAGTAGCTTCAGTCTCTACATGGCGAGGTAAGCGAGTATGACCAGCCAGAGGATAAACACGAGTAACTGCTGGAACTCCTTCAATGGGCTGAGTGAAGCTTTGGTGATCAACATTGTGAAGACTAACGGGCTCTTTGGCAGGCTCTTGGTATATGGCTTCAGCTGACATATCAACCTCTGGCAAGAATATGTGATGGTTGCGAGCAGAAGGCTGATAGTTGATAGCAGAATGAAGCTTGATGAGGCGCACAATCCATGGAGCATAGAACTTGAGGCCAAATAGATCAGAGCCTGAAACATCCAACTGCCTTATAAAGAAGTCTTGAGCGTTGAAGCTGATGCCATTGAAGATATAGAAGACCAATGTCTTCATTGTGCCTTCAAGCTTGGCTGATGAAGAATGTCCTTTGACAGGCCATAGAGTTCGCCTGATGATATGATATATGGTGCGTGGCAGATACTCAAGGTCTTCAACAAAGAACTTCTTTGTATATTCAGCATCAATTGGCAAAGGCTTCATCATGCTCAGCATTTGGCTCATGTTGGGCTTGGGCTTCTGAAAGATACTCTCCAAAGCTTTGCTATGTAGTTGACAGCCCGGTTCATACAGTTCTCCTGGAGTGGGCAGGCCAGTAAGCTCAATGAGGTCAAAGGCTTTGGCTTCATGATGGACATTGCCTGTCATCCACTCAAGGACCCATGTCTTCGGATCCCTGCTATAGCCGCGAGTGTGGAGGGTTGCATAGAATTGCAGAAGCAGCTCTTCATTCCAATGCTCTTTGTCAGTCAAAAAGTTTAGCAGGCCAGCATCATGGAAGCAATTAAGGGCTTCCTCAAGACAGGGCAATCCAGTAGTGGCTTCAGTATCAAGACGCATATGTGGGAATATGTGCCCTTGATCATAGAGAACTCGTGAGTAATAACTGCGTTGTTGATGGCTCCAGAACCTATGTGATGATATCCTTGGCTTGGAATAGGGGTTCTTGGCACTCTCAAAGAAAGTGTTGTGCGCAGTGAAGCCATTGGCATTGAAGGACCCTGGTGAAGTGGCAGTACCTGGGAACCTTGGCAGTCTTGGCTTAGGCTTCTGAACCTGAGGCCTGTGCTCGACATGGTAGTCAAATTGAGGACCAGCAGCAGGCGGAGGAACCAGAATAGGCCATCTGACAGAGATGAGCTGGTCATCTTTGTCGTATGCTTGCTCGATTGTATGGGGCCGTGGAGGCGGAACATGAGCAGTGGCATTGGCTTCGGGCTGCTGAGTGGCTTCAGGTGCAGCATTGGCTTCAGGTGCCATTACATCAAGCACCACATTGGATTCAGGCGCCACATTAGCTTCAGCCATGACAACGTCATGGGCTTCAGTGTTGGTGTTGGTGGCAGCCTCAGAATTTGTAACCTTCACTTCAGGAGCTGGAGGGTCGGACACGTTCTCCTCGAGAACAGGGGGTGTGGCAGCACGAGCTTCTTCTTCTCTTGGTTGTTCTTCATCGGCTGATGCAGCCGGAATATCTTCAGCCGTTTTGGCTTCAGACTCTGGGACGTTCACAGTAGGAGAGGCTTCAGGAATAGATTGGTGCTCATCTCCTTCTGGAACGCTGGGTTGATCGACTTGAGGCCTTGGTCCTTTGCGAAGCCTGCGGAATGCTGGCGACGCTTTTGGAGATGGAGTTGGTTGGGCCTCAAAGTCTTCGTCTTCAAGCACCGAACCGGTGACTTGAGTTGGGGGAGTTGCTGGTGTGTCTTCAACACGTGGGGATTCTTGTGGGTAATCAGCCCATGAGTCATCCTGTGCAATTGGCGTCAATGGTCGACCAATGCTGATGCATTTGCTATTCGTGAGAACAGGCGATGATACCACATTATACTCGACCAGAGGAAGGACTTCATCATCTTCAACATTGTCTTGAGGACCAATGTCTTCAGCTGCGGTGGGGTCAACAGCTAGAATGTCTTTAGTGGCCTCTGTGGGAGAAGGCTCATGAACAGTCAGACGACGTTCTTGATGTGCAGACGCAAGACGAGCAACATAAATGGGCTCGACGATGAGGGGCTCTGTGGGAGCAGCCCAAACCTTCTAGATTCTACGCTTCTTTGTGGGTGGAGCGTCATCAGTGGTGTTCTTGCGCTTGCGAGCTTCAGCTTCAGCCACTTTTGTCTTCTTGCGTTCTGAAGCAACTATGGAGACCTTAGGCTTTGTGCCTGTCATGCTGGCAGAGAAGACAATGCGAGGTTCTTCCTGCCTTGATTCTTCAGCGGGGGCCACAATTTGCTTCTTCTTCTTGGCAGCCATTCTGGGGTCGATGCCAGGATGCCCAAGGGCCTTGCGCTTCTCAGCTTCATTGTAAGCTTGGACGCACTTGGCAGCCAAGGCCTTGATGCGCTCACGAGAACCTTTGGCTTCTTCACGCCTCTTGTGAAAGGCTTCCTTGAGCTCATGCATCATGACTTTGAAATTCTGGACTTCTTGGACGCTGAGCTTGGCCACATGCTTCTTGAACTGAGCCTTTTCACAGTCAATCTTTTGCTTCAGCTCAACAATTCTCTGAGCAAGAGCTAGCTCAGAAGCAATGGCGCCATTTAAGGAGACGCTTAGGCCAACGAGAAGTTGCAGATCGTTAAAACTAAGGTTGGAGGTGTCAAACCACTCATCAATGAAGTTGTTCAACACTTCCACGTCAAAGGGGGGTAGATCATTGAAGATTTCTGCATCTTGCTTGCTCTTGATCAATAGCTCAAGAGCGTCATCAGCTAGATCTTCACGCTTGATAGATCAATGGCTTCATTGGCGTTCTTCAAAACGGCATCAGGAGTTAGAGCTGGACTGGGGTTATGCATGAGTTTCTTCCTTAGCTGCTTGCTCTTGGAAATGCGAGAGTGCTCTTCATATTGCACACTTGGTGCTGGTGGAGCAGTGGCCAAAGGCTTCACTCTCGAAGCTGTTGGTGGAGTGATCTTCGAAGCCGTGGATTTCTTCTTCTTCTTTGGCTTTGGAGATGCAGGCGCTTCATCAAAATCAGCATCGTCTGCAGCTTGATCCACATCCGCCCCTTGAACCCTTATATGACTGATGAGACCTTCTAAGTTGTAGAAGGGCCCAACCAGATTTGGTTCAACTTCGCGCGTGCCATCGGCACGAGGCGCAGAGGGGCCAGGATTGAAGTCTAATCCCCAATTCTTCTTGTTTTCTTTGGCCGAGTTCTTGTCATACCGAAGATTTCGCTTGAACAGATTGTCGTCGCGACACCATAGCAGTGATGATGGGTCGGCATCTACTGGTTGTGGCCCTCTGACCATACAAGGATAGAAGCCTTGAGCAATGGCTTCAGCTTGAGTCCTGGGTGGAAGATTTTTATATAGAATATCTCCCCAGGGTCGCTTGATGGCATTCTTCTCAGCATATTCTTGGGTCATAAATCTGTACTTGAACCATTGTTCTGCCCAATATCTTCGAATCCATTGGATTCGAGTCTTCCTCTGATTGTAATCCTCCTCTGGACCAGTCTTGTACATTTCAATGAGGTCAGGAGGCAAATCCTTGGAGGTGTTTCCACGGCGCTGTCTGCCACCCTTCCTAACATATTTCTCAGTTGCCATTGGGTTCAACCTGAAAGGCTTCAAACTGAAAGGCTTCAATGCAGTCAAAGGCTTCCGTCAGCTGGTCAGACAAGAACTGGCTTCGGGAAAGTGAATATGGCGCTGCAAGAATTCTGCAAATGAATGCAGACTATGAGAACCAAGGGATTCTCCCACGAACATGTACCTGTGACAGCATTAGAGATGCGAGGGAAGGGGAAGAGGTCATATGCATTCTCAGAAGATTTTGAAGATAAAGCAGTTTAGAAGACATTGACCTCATAGCGCGAAGACATTCACTTTTATGTTGAGAGTTGGTTCCAGATTTGTAAGAATCCAAGAATAGGTACAAGTGAGGAATCTAACTATGTGTGAAGCATATGTGAATGTATTAGGCAAGATATGAGATGCAGACATGATAAATCCAAATATGTGGAGGCAGAAACTTCTTATGGAAACAAAAGATGAATCTATTGGATCAAGAAGATGGTAAAAAGAGAGTTTTAATTTACCACACGATGAACTGCTAGATGGAGAAGAAGTGGATGTTGAGCAGTTCGATCTTCCGTGCCCTAACTTGGCGACGGAGGACACCTACGGCGGCGGCGAAGAAGACGATGTCTGTGGCCGGCGTGAAGACGGCGTCGACGAGGTTGCGGCAGCGAAGCGCTTCATCGCCGGCGTCGTCGAGAGCTAGCGGAGGCGCTAGGGTTGGTCGAGGTGGAGAGGTGGTAGAAGAGTTTTTGACCGTGATGGGACGTGCATTTATAAGGATGGGAGACATCATAGCGCAATTACGTAGGTGCCCTTGGCGGTTCACATCTGAGGGACATGTGGCGGACATGTAACACATTGGGAGTTGTCCCACGATCCCACGCACGCCTGGACTGTCGGGGTGGTTGTTCCGGCTTCTCCGGGTTTCAGGCATAAAGGATTGAGCATTAAAATCAGATTTAAAGTTTATCTCTGTATCTTCTGCTGACAAGGACGCGGAGAAGACATTCGACTGTTCCAACAGAATGCATATGATTTGGATAGATAGAGTTTGAGGTGAGAAAGCATAGAGAGGTTAGGGTCCGATCACATTCACTTAGTTCAAAAGATTCAAATAAGAAGACATAGCTATAAGTGAATGCTGTAGAGGACAGAACACAAGTCTATTTATGTCCTATATGAAGATAAACCAAATGCGAAGACTTTGCAAAAGTAATGCCAAGAGAAACACTTCAAACAAAGATTTGGTGGTGGTGTTACCCACCATATAGGAAGTACTAGACCCAGACACGACGCACAATTATTGTGGCGCTCCGAAGTCAAATTCCATATTAATGTATTCACACTCAGAATGTAAGTCTTCATAGATTGAAGATATACTTTACTTCGTGTGTTGCACATTTAAGTCATGAATATGCATAAGTGTTAGGATGTGTGCCTGATCACAGGACATTCGAGGATTCTAAGATATTTAGCTCACACCGCAACTTGCAAAACCTTTTCTCATCCAAGGGCTTTGTGAAGATATCTGCCAGCTGCTCTTCAGTGTTGACGTGTATGATATCAATATCTTCCTTCATGACATGATCTCTGAGAAAGTGATGACGAATTTCAATGTGCTTTGTCTTCGAGTGCTGAACTGGGTTGTTGGCAATCTTGATGGCGCTTTCATTGTCACAATAGAGTGGCACATGCTTCAGATGGACACCATAGTCCTTGAGTGTTTGCTTCATCCAGAGAAGCTGAGCGCAACAAGATCCAGCAGCAATGTATTCAGATTCAGCCGTGGAGAGTGATACACAGTTCTGCTTCTTTGAAGACCAACAAACAAGTGATCGTCCCAGAAAGTGACATGTGCCTGATGTAGACTTGCGATCAACTTTGTCACCAGCATAATCAGCATATGGGAATCCAACTAGATCAGACTCTGAGCCCTTTGGATACCATAATCCTAGTGTTGGGGTGTAAGCCAAATATCTAAGTATTCGCTTCACAGCTAAGTGATGCAACTCCTTTGGTGCCGCTTGGAATCGAGCACACATGCAAACACTAAGCATAATATCTGGCCTAGATGCACATAAATAAAGTAAAGAACCAATCATGGAGCGGTATACCTTTTGATCGAAATCTTTACCATTGGCGTCGGCCCTCACATGAATTTTAGTTGGCATAGGCGTCGTGTATCCTTTGTAGTCTTGCATACCAAACTTCTTCAAGCAATGTTTGAGGCATTTCTCTTGAGATATGAAGATGTCGTTGCTTTGCTGACGAATTTGAAGACCAAGGAAGAACTTCAGCTCACCCATCATGGACATCTGATATTGCTCTTGCATCATGTGACCAAACTCATCACTATATCTTTTGTCCGTGCAGCCAAAGATAATATCATCCACATAGATTTGGTAGACAAACAGTTCACCATCATATGTCTTCGTGAAGAGTGTGGGATCCAGGGAACCAGGTTTGAAGCCTTTGCTCTTCAGGAAATCTTTGAGTGTGTCATACCAAGCACGAGGGGCTTGTTTGAGGCCATACAGTGTCTTGTTGAGCTTGTATACCATATCATGACGTTTTGTATCTTCAAAGCCAGGTGGTTGTGCAACATACACTTCTTCTTCAATCTTTCCATTGAGAAAAGCACTCTTCACATCCATTTGATACAGAAGGATGTTGTGATGATTTGCATAGGCTAGCAGTATGCGAATAGCCTCAAGCCTAGCCACAGGAGCAAACGTTTCATCAAAGTCAATCCCTTCAACTTGAGTGTATCCTTGAGCAACGAGACGAGCTTTGTTTTTGACAACTTGACCATGCTCATCTTGCTTGTTGCGATATATCCATTTTGTGCCTATTGTGTTGTGCTTGCGAGGGTCAGGACGCTTGACAAGTTCCCATACGTTGTTCAGCTCAAACTGTTGAAGCTCTTCTTGCATAGCTTGAATCCATTCAGGTTCCATGAAGGCTTCAGCAACTTTCTTGGGTTCAGATATTGAGACAAATGCGAAGTGCCCACAGAAATTTGCTAGTTGTGTTGCTCTTGAATGAGTGAGTGCACCAGGTGCATTGATGCTGTCAATTATCTTCTCAACTTGTACTTCATTTGCAACACAGGGATGAGCTGGACGAAGATTTTTCTCTTGCTGTTCATTGTCATCATTAGGAGGATTGTCTTCAGGCTGAGCATTGTCTTCAGGTTGATTTGGAGCAGAAATGATGAGTTCCTCGTCAGGCTGTGCTTCGGAAGTCATGATTTCACCTGTTCCCATTAGCTTGATAGATACACTAGGTGAAGCTTCATCCAACACATTTGGCAGGAACTCTCTTTGTGAGCCATTCGTTTCATCAAACCACACATCCACAGTTTCAACCACTTTATAGTGAAAGGTGTTGAAGACTCTGTAGGAGTGTGAGTCCTTTCCTTAGCCGAGAATGAAACCTTCATGTGCTTTTGGTGCAAATTTTGACTTGTGATGTGGATCCTTGATCCAGCACCTAGCTCCAAATACCTTGAAGTAACTGACATTTGGCTTCTTGCCAGTAAGGAGTTCATAGGACGTTTTCTTCAGAAGCTTGTGAAGATAAACACGGTTGATGATATGGCATGCAATATCAATAGCTTCGGGCCAGAACTTTCTTGGTGTTTTGTATTCATCGAGCATTGTTTGAGCCATCTCAATTAGGGTTCTGTTCTTGCGCTCTACGATGCCATTCTGCTGAGGTGTGTATGGAGCTGAGAACTCATGAGTGATTCCCATTGTATCCGGATAAAGATCAAGTCCAGTATTCTTGAACTCAGTTCCATTGTCACTTCTGATATGATTGATCTTGACGCCATAGTTGTTCATGGCACGATTGGCGAAGCGTCTGAAGACATCTTGCACTTCAGTCTTGTAGAGAATTATGTGCACCCATGTGTATCTTGAATAATCATCAACAATGACGAAGCCATAGAGACAAGCTGTAGTAGTGAACGTGGAGTAGTAAGTAGGGCCAAATAAGTCCATGTGAAGCAGCTCGAAGGGTTTGGATGTCGTCATGATTGTCTTCGAGAGATGCTTGGCCCTAGTCATCTTCCCGGCTTTGCAGGCACCGCACAGATGATCTTTCTTGAACTTGACGCCCTCGATGCTTACGACGTGCTTCTTCTTCGCGAGAGTGTGCAAGTTCCTCATGCCGGCATGTCCTAGCCTCCGATGCCAGAGCCAACACTCTAAAGCTTTTGCTAGAAGACATACGACCATCTGCGGTCCAACTGAGAAATCTACCATATATAGATCACCTTTCCTATATACTCCGTCCGTTCCTAAATATTTGTCTTTCTAGGGATTTCAACAAATGACTACATACGAAGTAAAATGAGGGAATCTACACTCTAAAATATGTCTACATACATCCGTATATTGTAACCATTTAAAATATCTAGAAAGACAAATATTTAGGAACGGAGGAAGTACTTCAAAGACTAGAGACCCGTCAGATTCCATTAGTACAAGGCATCGATATTTTCCAAATATCACAATCATGTTTAAGTCACAAAGCATTGAGACAGACATTAAGTTGAAACCAAGGGATTCAACAAGCATGACTTTATCCATGTGATGATCCCTTGAGATTGCAACTCTACCTAGACCCAATACTTTGCTTTTACCAGTGTCAGCAAATGTGATATGACTCTTGTCAGATGGACGTAAGGTTGAGTCCATAAGAAGACTTCGATCTCCAGTCATATGATTAGTGCATCCGCTGTCCATAATCCATTCTGAAGTCTTTGGTTTCATACCCTACAGTGCAGTTAGGGGAACAGAGTTGGCAAAAAGCACGTGAAGCATAAACATTTGATGAACAAGCGGATTATGAAAGCTTAGATCCAAGTTAGGACAGATAGGATGATTAGCAAGCGATTCAGGAACACAAATATGTAATGAGATCATTTGGGCATTTGATCTTGCGCCCTACAAGTTGTTTTAGGTCTCCAGCAATAGCATCAGACTCCTTAGATTTTGGCTGGAGACCTTTCCCTGCGAGAGAAAGTTAATTCTTCTTAACCACCCACATATTTAGGGGTGGCTTAGAAGCAATGAGTCTAAGAGCAGCATCTGAGAATTTTGGCTTTGGAGCCCTAGCAAATAGTCTTGCAGTGGGAGAATAATACTCATAAGAATAAGCAGAGAAGTTCTTTGTTTTGTGAACATAGCGGTTCGAGGAAACACGCTCATATTCATGGGTCTGAGTATAATTTCCCTGCAAAACATTGGTGTTAGGGTGACTCAGGTGAGTCCTTTGTCTGTGTGAAGCCTTAGAGCCGTATGAAGCCTTTGGTCTGGGTTTTGTCTTCTTCCTAGGTGGTGTCATGATGACATTTACTGGAAGCTTCTCAAGACAACCTTTGGGAACTCAGATCTTCTTCATAGGTGGCCCGTTCCTACAATTAGTACCAATATACCTGGCAAACACTTCATCATTCTGATTCTTGAACAATTTATAGTTTGCATCAAAGGATTCATCAATGATAATAGGATTAGCACAAGTGAAGCCAGATAAGGTAGACGGATCCACTGAAGGTTCCTTTGCAGCAACCCATGTGGTTTTGGGGTACTGCTCAGGCTTCCAGTATGAACCATCAACATTCATTTTCCTCTCGAACCCTACACCCTCTTTCCTAGGGTTTCGGTTCAGAATCTGCTTTTTGAGGACATCACATAGAGTCCGATGCCCTTTGAGGCTTTTGTACATCCCTGTTTCAAGCAAAGTCTTCAACCTAGCATTTTCATCAGCAATAGTTGTGGTATCCTTAGCAAAGGGGTTAGTTACCACATCAGCAGTTGAAGATATTGCAATAGTGGCAGTAGTAGAACATTCAGCAGCAGATGTATCACGCTCAATGCATTTTAGACATGGTGGTTCAAATCCTTCCTGAGAAGCACTGATTTGTTGAGCAAGTAATGAATCGCGCTCCTTATGAAGATCTTGATAATTCACTCTTAGGTTTTCATGATTAGATAAGAGAGTGTTATGATGACTTTGAAGCGTGTCAAACCTAGTCTTAAGTCTCTGAAGACTCCCAGCCAAGGTTTTCGACTGATCCATTTCTTCACCCAACATATCATTGCTTTCATTAAGCATTTTTTGAGCTTTTTCCAAAGCTATTTGTTGTTTAGTGGCAAGGGAAGCAAGTTTGACATAACTGGGTCCAAATTCATCACCAGATTCATCATCACTCGACTCAGATAGGTAGCGTTCGGTTACCTTGACACCTTTTGCTATAAGGCATGGTGCTGAGGATGATGCTTCTGGGTCGAAAGTTGTCGTCTGGAGAGATTCTTTGAAATCCTCAAACCTAGGATTATCATGAGTTCGATGACCTTCATAGACCTCAGAAAGACGGTCCCAGATAAGCTTCGCATGATCGAGATGCATGACGTTCCTGAACTGATTTTGAGACAGACATGAGCAGATGACGTCCTTCGCTGTGAGGTTGAGAAGAGTGAACTTGCGAATGTCATCAGCTTCAGCCATCTTGCACAGATCAGTAAGACCAATCTCAGTGACAGTCCACAGCTCACTGTTTATCGCCATGAGATGCTTCTTCATCATAGCCTTCCACTTGGGATACTCATGACCGTCAAACATGGGGCAAGACACAGTCTTCATTCCTGTGGTCGACATAGCTAAAACTCTAGGTGGTTAAACCAAATCACACAGAACAAGGGAGTACCTTGCTCTGATACCAATTGAAAGTGTTGTATATCGACTAGAGGGGGGTGAATATGCGATTTTTATGAAAGTCTTCAAAACATGGAAGTTTCGAAGACAAACGATAAAACCAATCCTATTTATATGCAGCAGAAGGTAGACTACACTAGACAAGCCATAGTCAAGTATTCAATGAAGTGAAAGCATGAAGACTAATAGCAGCTAGGCAGTATGGATCAGGATGGAAGATTGTATGAAGCCAATCAGAACAAGTAGTCACACAGTGAAGTTAAACAGATAAGGCAAGCAGGCAATGACTTCACAATGAAGGATAGTAAGTAAAGAGAAGGAAAGGATAGAACCAGTAGCTCGGGGAAGACAATGATTTGTTAGACCAGTTCCAGTTGCTGTGACAACTGTACGTCTGGTTAGGGAGGCTGAGATTTAACTCAGAAGACCGCGTCTTCACCTTATTCCCCTTGAGCTAAGGACACCTAGTCCTCGCCCAATCACTCTGGTAAGTCTTCAAGGTAGACTTCCAAACCTTCACAGACTTCGTTCACCGGCAATCCACAATAACTCTTGGATGCTCAGAACGCGACGCCTAACCGGCTGGAGGAAACACAGTCCTCAAGTGTAACAAGTCTTCAGGTCACACAGACAGAAAGACTTCAGTGATGCCTAACACTCTTTGGCTCTGGGTGTTTGGGCTTGTCCTCGCAAGGATCTTTCTCTCAAATGCTTCGGAGGTGGGTTGCTCTCAAACGACAACAGCCGTGTAATAACTCTGAGCAGCCACCAATTTATGGTGTATGGGGTGGGCTATTTATAGACACTGGGCAACCCGACCTGATTTATCCGAAGTGACCCTGGGTCACTAAGGAACTGATACGTGTTCCAACGGTCAGATGTCAAACACACACGGCAACTTTACTTGGGCTACAAGCAAAGCTGACTTATCCAGCTCTGGATAAGATTTGCTCTCATTGTCTTCGCTCGAAGACATAGGATTTGGTTGAGCATCACTTCAGTCACTCTGACTTAGTTCACTTGGACCCCACTTAGTAGTACGGTGGTTCCTATGACTCAACAAAAGAAGAAAAGGAAACAACAAAACGTCTAAGTCTTCGCGCTCCATAGTCTTCACACAATGTCTTCTCTCGTCATAGTCTTCAATATGATTATCTTCATATACCACCATTGTCGTCAATGTCTTCATACATTTTTAGGGGTCATCTTCGGTAGGTAAACCGAATCAATGAGGGACTACTACCTGTGTTATCCTGCAATTCCAACAAACACATTAGTCCCTCAACCAGGTTTGTCATCAGTACTCCAAAACCAACTAGGGATGGCACTATATGCACTTACACAAAGGACCAAGGCCTCAAGTCAATCAATCAAGTGTTACAGAAGGAGATGAGCGCCAATCTGTTTCACGCCAAGTGTTTCCTGAAGCCTCTCCTACTGTGAACATCCCTGAGTCTGAAGCACAAGCGGCTGAAGATATTCCGGCTGCATCAGCCGATGAAGAACAAACAAGAGAATAAGAAGCACGTGTTGCCACACCCTCTGCCAACAAAGTTGTTCTCGAGGAGAACGTGTCCGACCCTCCATCTCCTGAAGTGGAGGTTACACATTCTGAGGCTACCACCAACACCACCTCTAAAGCCAATGACGTTGTCATGGCTGAAGCTAATGTGGCGCCTGAACTCAGTGTGGTGCCTGAAGTGATAACACCTGAAGCCAATGCTGCACCCGACGCAAATTAGCAACCTGAAGTCAATGCCACTGCTCCTATTCCGCCTCCAAGGCCACATACTATCGAGCAAGCATACAACAACGATGACCAGCTCATCACTGTCAAATGGCCTCTTCTAGTTCCTCCGCCTGCTGCTGGTCCTCAATTTGATTACCACGTCGAGCACAGGCCTCAGGTTCAGAAGCCAAAGCCAAGACTGCCCAGATTTCCAGGTACTGCCACTTCGCCAGGGTCCTTCAATGCTAATGTCTTCATTGCGCACAACACCTTCTTTGATCGCGCCAAGAACCCCTATTCCAAACCAAGGATTTCATCAGATAGGTTCTGGAGCCATCAACAGCGCAACTATTATTCACGTGTTCTCTATGATCAAGGGAGCATCTTCCCACATATGCGTCTGGACACTGAAGCCATTACTGGGTTGCCTTGCCTTGAAGAAGCCCTTGATTGCTTCCATGATGCTGGATTACTGAACTTCGTGACTGATAAAGAGCATTGGAATGAAGAGATGCTTCTGCAATTCTATGCAACCCTCCACATTCACGGCTACAACAAGGATCCGAAGACATGGGTCCTTGAGTGGATGATAGGAAATGTCCATCATTAAGCCAAAGCCCTTGACATCATTGAGCTAACTGGCCTGCCAGGAGAACTATATGAACCTGGTTGTCAACGTCATCGTGATGCTTTGGAGAGTATCTTTCAGAATCCCAAGCCCAACATGAGCCAAATGCTGAGCATTGTGAAGCCCTTGCCACGCGATGCTGAGTAACCAAAGGAGTTCTTTGTTGAAGACCTTGAGTATCTGCCACGCACTATATATCATATCATGAGGCGAACTCTATGGCCTGTCAAAGGGCACTCTTCATCTGCCAAACTTGAAGGAACAATGAAGACATTGGTCTTCTATATCTTCAATGGCATCAACTTCAATGCTCAAGACTTCTTTATCAGGCAGTTGGCTGTATCAGGCTCAGATCTCTTTGGCCTTAAGATCTATGCTCCATGGGTCATGTGTCTCATCAAGCTTCATTCTGCTATCATCTATCATCCTTCTGCTCGCAACCATATCATATTCTTGCCAGAGGTTGACATGTCAGTTGAAGCCATATACCCAGAGCCTGCCAAAGAGCCTGTTTATCTTCACAATGTTGAACACCAAAGCTTCACTCAGCCCATTGAAGGAGTTCCAGCAGTCACTCGTGTTTATCCTCTGGCTGGACATACTCGCTTACCTCGCGATGCAGAGACTGAAGCTACTGAGAGCACCATTGCCCAAAGGCCTCGGAAGAGATCTCGTGTTCTCAATGACCGAGAACTTCTCGTTGCCTTACATCAGAAATAGGATAAGCATCACTACTGGCTGAAGCGCCAGATGCAAAGCCTCTTGGTGGACGTCAATCGCATTCGCAACCTTGCCACCAAGAATGCCTTTGTTGCACATGAAACCTGTCGGAGGTCATGAAAGAGTTTTACATTGCTGAGTGCTAAAGCAGATCTTCAAGACGATGGCTTCATTGAAAAATTCAAGTTTGACACCACTCCCCCAAGGAATGTTGTCTTGTGTCAAACTCCTTCTCTTGAAGACTCTGACTATTCCTCCTCCGCTGCAACGGTGGATGCCAGAGTGATCGATGATCAAGATGATGCTACCTCACCACCTCCTCCTTCAGCGCGTGTCGACACTGCTCCAACTTCTTCTGCATCGCCAAACACCAATGCCGACCCTGCATCTTCTCCTACTCCTACTGGGAACGAGTAGAGGCTCTGTGTCTTCAAACCTTTTTGGTCCTTACTGACAAAAGGGGGAGAAGCATATGAGTTGATAGTCTTCAAGCGGGTCCTTACTGACAAAAGGTGCTTTATATTTTGCCTAGTGTTTACAACTCTCGCCTTTGCTGCATTTGGTTCTTTGAGTTGTAACACTTGAACTTGATGGTCGTCTGCTACGTTTTCTGGTACTCTGTAATGCGATGATAAATTCCGCACTTATTCATTCTGCAGACGTCCATTTCTCATTATGCATATCATTATATTCGACATATCAATTGTGCATGATGAATTGTCTTCATAAGTTGAAGAGGATCTCCACAAGTACAACCTGCTATGTGCATCTGCATTCAAAGCAAATTACTTATATGCACATCTTCAGGGGGAGCCTTTTTGCTACTTATGACGACAATACCATTATCCTTTACAATTTCACATACTTTTATCCCCGTTGAAAATTTCAACCAGTTTGTCATCAATCACCAAAAAGGGGGAGATTGTAAGTGCATCTAGTGCCACACCTAGTTGGTTTTGGAGTATTAACGACAAACCTGGTTGAGGGACTAATGTGTTTGTGAGAATTGTAGGATAACACATGTAGTAGTCCCTCATTGATTCGGTTTACCTACCGGAGATGACCCCTAAAAATGTATGAAGACATTGACGACAATGGTGGTATATGCAGATATTCATATTGAAGACTATGACGAGAGAAGACATTGTGTGAAGACTATGGAGCGCGAAGACTTAGACATTTTGTTGTTTCCTTTTATTCTTTGTTGAGTCACAGGAACCACTGTACTGTTAAGTGGGGTCCAAGTGAACAAAGTCAGAGTGACTAAAGTGATGCTCAACCAAATCCTATGTCTTCGAGCGAAGACAATGAGAGCAAATCTTATCCAGAGCTGGATGAGTCAAGTTTACTTGTAGCCCAAGTAAAGTTGCCGCGTGTGTTTGAAATCTGACCGTTGGAACACGTGTCAGTTCCTTAGTGACCCAGGGTCACTTCGGACAAATCAGGTCGGGTTGCCTAGTGGCTATAAATAGCCCACCCCCTACACCATAAATTGGTGGCTGCTCAGAGTTAGTAGACGGCTTTTGTCGTTTTGAGAGCAACCCACCTCCGAAGCATTTGAGAGAGAGATCCTTGCGAGGACAAAGCCCAAACACCCAAAGCCAAAGAGTGTTAGGCATCACTGAAGTCTTTCTGTCTGCGTGACCTAAAGACTTGTTACACTTGAGGACTGTGAATCCTCCAGCCGGTTAGGCGTCGCGTTCTGAGCATTCAAGAGTCATTGTGGATCGCCGGTGAACGAAGTCTGTGAAGGTTTGGAAGTCTACCTTGAAGACTTACCAGAGTGATTGGGCGAGGACTAGGTGTCCTTAGCTCAAGGGGAATAAGGTGAAGACGCAGTCTTCTGAGTTAAATCTCAGCCTCCCTAAGCAGACGTACAGTTGTCACAGCAACTTGAACTGGTCCAACAAATCACTGTCTTCCCCAAGCTACTGGTTCTATCCCTTCCTTTTCTTTACTTACTGTCTATCTTTGTGAAGTCATTGCCAGCTTGCCTTATCTGTTTGACCTCACTGTGTGACTACTTGCTCTGACTAGTTTCATACAATCTTCCATCCTGATCCATACCGCCTAGCTGCTATTAGTCTTCGAGCTTTCACTTCATTGAATACTTGACTATGGCTTGTCTAGTGTAGTCTACCTTTCGCTGCATATAAATAGGATCGGTTCTATCATTTGTCTTCGAAACTTCCATGTTTTGAAGACTTTCATAAAAATCGCCTATTCACCCCCCTCTAGTCGATATATAGCTCTTTCACTAGGTGACTTGCAAAAATTGATTAAAGAAAGGAAAGCAAAGAAGAGGAAGAAGAAGTGGTGGAAGAGGAAGAAGGGGTATAGGGTTTAGCATGGCCAAGGCTAGACACCACACTCATGACATCAACAAGGTGCCTCACACATACACATCACAACAAGAAAATAAACTAAGGTGACTAAGATGCCATGATGATGAAGCAATGCAAGGATGCAAAATAAAATAAAATGACAATGCAAAGAAAAAATAAATAAGCTCAAATGACAAGAACCCCCAAGGATAAGGACAAGGATCAAACTGAGAATTGCTTTATTGCCATTATAGGAAAGTATCACATATGGGGTGTTACAAACTCTCTTGCACTACAAAAAAGATCTCGTCCCGAGATCTAGGACTGAAAGAAGGAAGGATACTCGGAACGAAGGTGATCTTCTCGTTCCCACGTAGCTTCTCAGTCGGTATGGTGTGACCACTTCACTTTCAAGAACTTGATGGACTTGTTGCGGGTTTTGCGCTCAGTTTCCTCAAGAATAGCAACATGGTGCTCACGATAAGACAAGTCTTGTTGAAGATCAATCTTCTCGAACGGAATGGTGCGTTCAGGTGTCTTGAAGCACTTGCGGAGTTGAGACACGTGAAACACATCATGAACATTTGCAAAGTTAGAGGGAAGCTCGAGTTGGTAGGCTAGATCGCCTCTCTTGCCAAGAATCTTGAAAGGGCCCACGTATCTAGGAGCAAGCTTGCCTTTGATACCGAACCTCTGGGTGCCTTTCATAGGAGAAACACGGAGATAGACGTGGTCTCCAATGTCGAAAGCCAAGTCACGATGCTTGCCATCATAGTAGCTCTTTTGACGCGATTGCGCGGCTTTGAGATTCTCACGTATGACTTTGCACATTTCTTCGGCTTTTGAGATCAAATCATTTCCAAGAAGTTGACGTTCACCAGTCTCGGACCAGTTGAGCGGGGTACGACACTTTCTGCCATAGAGGATTTCAAAAGGAGCTTTGTCGGCACTTGCTTGGAAACTGTTGTTGTAGGAGAATTCGGCAAACAGGAGAAAATCTTCCCATTTCATACCGAAAGAGATGACACAAGCTCTCAGCATGTCTTCGAGGATCTGGTTCACTCTTTCGACTTGACCCCTAGTCTGAGGGTGAAACGCAGTGCTGAAGCGAATTTGTGTGCCCATGGCTGACTGAAAGGAGTCCCAGAACTTGGATGTGAACAAACTTCCACGGTCTGAGGAGATGACTTGAGGAATGCCATGCAAAGAAACAATTCTTGAGGTGTACAGCTCTGCCAGCTGAGCTGCGTTGATGGATTCTTTGATGGGAAGAAAGTGTGCTACTTTAGTTAGCTTGTCAATCACTACAAAGATATCATCATTTCCCTTCTTGGACTTAGGAAACCCAGTGACGAAATCCATTTCAATGTGATCAAATTTCCACTCGGGAATAGGTAGAGGTTGAAGGAGACCGGCTGGACGTTGATGCTCTGCCTTCACTCTTCTGTAGACATCACATTCATTCACGAATTGGGCAATCTCCCTTTTAATGCGAGTCCACCAATATGATTGCTTGAGGTCTTGGTACATCTTAGAACTTCCGGGATGAATCGAGAGGAGGGAGTCATGTTCTTCATTCATTATGAGCTTCCTCAGATCACCCTTGGGAACCACAATTCTGTCCTCAAAGAACAAGGTGTCTTTCTCATCAACACGATAGCACTTGTATTTGGGAGTACCCTTAGCAATACCATGTTTCACTTTCTGCACCATAGCATCACTGAGTTGGGCCTCACGGATCTGATCTTCCAAGGTAGGTGCAACTTGAAGGTTTGCAAGAAAGCCTTGCGGAACAACTTGGAGGTTGAGCTTCCTGAATGATTCACAAAGTTCAGGCTGGAACGGTTTGAGAAGGAGACTGTTGCAATACGCCTTTCTGCTCAAGGCATCTGCAATGACATTGGCCTTGCCAGGTGTGTACTCATTGCTTGGATCATACTCTTGGATCATCTCAACCCAACGAGTCTGGCGAAGGTTAAGGTTTGGCTATGTGAAGATGTACTTCAAGCTCTTGTGATCGGCGAAGATGTCCACTTTTCTGCCCAATAGAAGATGTATCCACGTGATCATGGCATGTACAACTGCTAGCTCGAGATCATGTGTGGGGTAATTCTTCTCATTTGGTTTCAACTGACGAGAAATGTATGCCACAATCTTCTTGTCTTGCATGAGAACACCACCAAGACCTCGCAAAGAAGCATCACAAAAGACTTCATAAGTCTTGGACTCATCCGGAGGAGTAAGAACCGGAGCAGAAATGAGCTTCTCTTTGAGTGTTTGAATGCCACATCACAATCAGGAGTCCAGGAATACTTGACATTCTTCTGCAATAGGTTGGAAAGAGGCTTAGCAATCTTGGAGAAGTTCTCAACAAACCTTCTGCAATAGCTTGCGAGACCAAGGAAGCTCCGGAGTTGCTTGACATTCTGCGGGGGTTCCCAGTTGACAATAGCTTCAACTTTCTCGGGGTTCATAGAAATGCCCCCGATAGAGATAATATGGCCAAGATATAAGACTTTATCCAGCCAGAATTCACATTTGGAGAACTTCGCATAGAACTTGTGTTCACGGAGCCTGTCCAGGACCAAACGAAGGTGCTTGGCATGGTCTTCTTCATTCTTGGTGAATACCAAGATATCATCCAGATAGACGAGAACAAATTCATTGGTGTAGGGGTTGAATATGAAGTGCATCATCCTTGAGAAGGTGGGTGGAGCATTTGCAAGGCCGAAATACATGACCGTGTATTCATAAGAGCCAAAACTCGTTCTGAATGCGGTCTTAGGAATATCCTCTTCACGGATACGAATCTGGTGGTAACCCATCCGGAGATCGAGCTTCGAGAACACCTTTGCTCCTTTGAGCTGCTTGAACAATTCATTGATATTGGGGAGCAGATACTTGTTCTTTATTGTCTTCTTGTTCAATGGCCGGTAATCAACGCAAAGGCGTTCCGTGCCATCCTTCTTCTTGACAAATAGAACACCACAGCCCCAAGGAGAACTACTAGTCCTGATTAGACCCATACGTTCCTGCTCATCGAGTTGTTTCTTCAGCTCCTTCAACTCATCAGGGGAAAGCTTGTACGGACGCCGACATGCTGGCTCGGTACCGGGCTCGAGTTCAATGACGAATTCAACTTGACGATGGGGAGGCATGCCTGGAAGCTCTTCAGGGAAAACATCTTCATATTCATTGACCACCGAATCTGAGAAATGGCATTAATCTCGCCCTTGTCATTGAGAGAGAATAGCCTGATTGTGTTATCTCGAGAGGCGAAGATAATCACGTCTTCGTCAGGATGAGTAAGCTTGACTTCCTTATTTGCACAATCAATGTTTGCATCATGCTTGGAGAGCCAATCCACCCCAAGAATAAGATCAATGTCGGAGTTGCCAAGAACAACTGGAGAAACCAGAAAACTGTAATCACCCATATGAATAGATATATCCGGAGCAAACACACTAGAATGCATTCGTTTTCCCGGAGAAACAATTGATAACTCCCTTGGCAAATTTTTGGTGGCAAAATTGTGCTTTGTTGCAAATGGGTGAGAAATGAAAGAGCATGATGCACCTGAATCAAACAAGACTTTAGCAGGTATAGAGTTAACTGGAAGATTACCAAGTATCACATTTGAAGAATTCTCTGCTTGAGCTGCATTCATCAGATTCACTCTTGCTGCCTTGGGATTGTGCTTGACAATAGCAGTGCTGACAGGTGGAGGAGGCGGAAGGCGCCTTGGGTTGGGACACTTGTTTGCATAATGACCCTTCTGAGAACACTTGTTGCAAGTCACTTCTGAGAGAGGCCGGTGATAAGGACCCCTTGATCTTGCAGCTTGAAACTGAGGCTTGGACTGATTGCTTGGGTTGGGTGGGTGGGAGAAACCACGGCCACCTGAGTGCTTGTTGTTGTTTGGAGGACGGAGCACCGGAGGAGGCGGTAGCCAGAACTTCTGCTGCTTGGCAACCACTTGGGAAGAAGAGGAGGAGTGAACAACATCTCTGATCCTCTTTTTGGAAGCTTCAATCTTGATCTGAGCTGCCTCTTGCTTGAGAGCCATATTGTAGAATTGGTCAAATTCATCCGGCTCGAACAAGGTGAGAGCTAGTTGGAGTCCATCCTTCAGACCACCACTGAACTGATAAATCTTGCTCTTGGCATCGGGGATGTCTTGCTTGGCATAACGAGCAAGATTCTGGAACTTGACATTGTATTGATAGACGGACATGGTGCCTTGCTTCAGGTTGCGGAATTGCTCACGCATGCCTTCAATGACACTGGTTGGAATGTGGTGAGAGAGGAAATCCTTGCAGACGTCAGTCCACGAGATCTCACGTCCACCTCTGGAATCTTTGTACTGTTGCCACCAATCAGCAGCTTGATCTTTGAGTTGGAAAGTGGCAAACTTGACATAATCCTCAGGTCTCACGTTACTGCATTCAAAGTGCTTTTTGATGTCTGTGATCCAGTCTTCAGCATCTAGTGGATCCACACAGTAACTGAAAGACTTCGGTTGGTTTGCCAGGAATTGGTTGAGAGTCGCAAAGTGAGGTTGATTGAACAGATGCCTTGGCCTTGGTTCCCATGATTGCCTTGATTTGCTTGGTTGGCATGAAAGTTCTGCATCATTTGCATAAGCATCTGGGTGTTCTAGTTGGTCGCTTGCATAATTGCTCTCCATGCCTCAGACGGAGGAGGAGGGGAAGGAGGACGTTCAGGAACACACTCTTCTTCACCCTCTTGGTTAGGGTTGGGAACCTTCTTAGGAGCCATCCTGAATGAGATGACAACTATTAGCCATTGATGGAAAATATATAAGCTGAATCAACGGCTAGAAATTGCAACATAAGTCTTCACAAAAACATTCGAACAAAATGAAGGAATGAATTCCACAATTTAATGGTACAACAATCTTCTCGAGAAGCCACTTGGGAGAACAAAAGGTAATTAAAAAACAACAAGGATCAGATGGAACAAATACATGATAGAATCTTCGTCCCACATGTTCGTGCTGAATGCTCATGGAACGTGTTACAAAAGGGTTTTGCAATCCCCGGATCAGCATAGCCAAGGATCCTTTAAGATGCAACTCCCAATTGGAACAACGCCCATTAAACCTCTTCACTCGATGTTGAACCTCAACCTCATACCATGCACTCGTTGGAAGAATGCCTACGAGCTACTGGAAGAACCCACCTATTAATTCTCGAAGGTTTTCGGTTATGCAATCAGGTGTTGGGGATACAGGGGAAGCACCGCACACTCAACTCTAATCCTACATCTAGCTGTATCCATCCTTCAACACATAACCAGTCATCCTCGGAAACTGTTTACCTCGGACCTTCGAAACGCATCCGCTATACAAGCTATGAAAATACTCCTGGACTATCCCACCAGTACTGGGTGACGTCGGGGTTATCTCTCCACTAACCGCATAGAAGAGTTTTCGATGTCGGTCGTCTTAAGTATTCTAGAACCGCTGCGATACATTTGTGACGACAACACCTCAGAGCTCAACTCCCCGGGACACTGCCACAACCCCTAAATGACAGGAGCCATCGAGAACAATGTTCTCGTCACAAAGATATTGGAACAATCCAAACAATACTCGCGTGATCCTAAAAAAAATTAGTGAATTTTTGAGAGTAGAAGAGATAGAACAACGCCAGGAGTCCTCACCAGAGCGATGAAGGGATGAGGAGTAAAAAGAAATCCTAGTCTCCGATATATATATATATATATATATATATATATATATATATATATATATATATATATATATATATATATATATATATATATATATAGGACCCAAAACATTTTTTGATGTGTGTGCCTAGACTCAACCGTCAACGATTCGATCAATCAGGGGGGCTCCTAGTTCGGAGAAGGCTCTGAATACCAAGTTGTAATTCCCAGTATGCGACTATGCCTCCCACGTGTCGAGGCACGACTTAAAGGCATAATTGCATACTAGAATGATCTCAAGTATGGTATATTTGCACGACTCATGTAAAAGCAGGGATGAAAGTGTAAAATGGTAGTTGGCTTACACTCGCCACGTCACACAATAGAATACATTAACATACATCATTAAAATAACATCAGAGTCCGACTACGAACGAAATCCAAACGAAAGATACCATAAAACATCACAAGGTCCGGATCATCCTAGTAAGAGCCACTACTGATCCTCGGGATAAGACACATAGTAATGTCCACGCTCTTCATCGAACTCCCAATACAGATCTGAACCACCACATGTGTAGTTCTCAACGGTACCTGCATCTGGTGTTGTGTTGAATCTATGAGCCATAGAGGACTCAGCAATCCCGTTCCCGGGTAACAAGACTATCAAAGCCTTAGGTGTGGAAAAGGCTTAAAACAAGGTTGCAATAGCACTAAGCACTAACTTACGAGTTTAGAACGAGAAGAGAACAAGTGCGAACGATCACCAAGTTGATCACGAAGTGATCCTAACTACTCACGATCAAACATAACCCCACCGTGTTCACTTCCCGAACCCCTTCGGAAAGACACCATCACGGTTACTCACACAAGTAGTGTATTACAGAACATGGTGTCAAGTTATCTACAACCGGATATTAACAAATTCCCATCTGACACATAATCGCGGGCACGGCTTTCGAAAGATCAAACCCTCCAGTGGTGTCCCAACTTAGCCCATCACAAGCTCATGATCTGCGGAGTCGCAACTCCAAGGTGGGAAGACCCGAGTATTCTCGGAATCCCGTGCTCAAGATATTCCGACAAAGGTAAAACTAATCCAGCAAGACCTCCTGGCGTGCCGACACCCTGATAGTAGCCGCGCGTATCTCGTCTCAGGCCACGACTGGATGGGTGATGCTACAGGTTTTTTACCAGCCCTCGGGTTTCCCCAAGGTGGCCCTGCAGGACCCCCCAGTTTGGACCAACACTCATGAGGAGCACTGGCCCAGGGTTGTTAATTAAGAACTCAGGTTTGCAATGCCCTATGCAAGTTTTAGTTATTAGGCAAATGTAAAACCAATGTTGGGCCTTGCTGGAAAAGCTTTAGCACTAAGCGAGTTATCAAGGGGGGCCCATAAACCCCAACCATGTTAGGGACGCAAAATCAAGGAACATAACACTGGTTTAACGGTTCCTAGGGTGGCATGAGTGGAACAAAACACCAAGCAAGAGGCTTAGCCTTCCACCCATTACCAATATATAGATGATTTAGTTTAACAGATTTTATATTGTGATATCCCAACAATAACTTCATCACGAAGCAAGAATCTTCAAATCTTCACCTGCAACTAGCAACGCTATAAGAGGGGCTGAGCGATGCATACTTAGCCAAACAACGGTTTGCTAGGAGGGTGGTTAAAGAGTTTCATGGCAACAATAGGAGGGCTGATAAACTGACATAGGCATCGAGGTAATATCTAAAGAGCGAGACATCTAGCATAGGCAAAGATAGTAGTGATATCTGGGTATGGTCATCTTGCCTGTTGATTCCACGAAGGGATCGTAACCTTGCTCCTCAAACTCAGCCTCGGTAGGAACCTCGTACTCCGAATCGTCACCGGGCTCTAACCAACACAACAAGCAACACCGGAACAACAATCAATCATTATGCAATGATCAACCACATGATGCATGATCATGATGCATATGTACATGGGAAGAAATGATGCATGGCCTAGGGTCACAAGAGTGCAATGACATCATAGCAAAACAAGAACACTCAGATGGAAGAAACAAGGAAAAGAACAATACTAACAAGTTTATGTAGACTATTCAAACAAGCACCCAACAAGTTTAAGGGGTTGGTTAACATGGCAGGGGTGCAACTAAGATTACATCAACATGCTAGCACATTTAAATGGGCTGGAAATAACAAAAAACAATATCCAAAAACTCCCAAAATTAATTAAATGCAATTGGGGCAGATATGAAAACTTCTGTTATAAAGTTGTTAAACATGCAAAACAACAGCACCACAATATTCTACACATTTTTCCACCCCAAATGCATATGAAGTTTGTTAAATTTGGAGTTGTAGTTATTTAGTTATGATTTTTCCAAGTTTAAGCATATTTAAAACAATAATAATTCAAACAACATTTTAAATGTTTTTAAACATGGCAACAAACTGCTTATTCATAATCTACATGAAAAACTAAGCATTTTTCATATACAACTTATTTCCATCAGAGGCATATATCAACATATATTAAATAAACAAAGAAAATGCAGAAAAACAAAAACAGAAAAGAAAATAGGCGCAGAGGTCAAATTGACCCAGGCCTACTCTAGCCGGAGTCACTAACGGGTGGACCCAGCGATGCTGAGGTGGCACCAGCGGGTGCGCGTGTGGGTGAGAGGGCGTGTGAGACTGCCAGGTGGGGTCAGCTGGTCAATGGGTCAACGAAAAACAAAAAAGGGGCTAAATCCCAACTGCCCCGACGAGGATTCGAACCTGGGTCTCCCTAGTGAAGGCACGACACAGGTACCAGCTGGGCTAGGCGAGGCTACTGGGTAGGAAGAGGGGCTCGAACCCTTTGATTTGCTCATCGAGCCTCCCTGAGAGAAGACGACGGCGCCGACGAGGGCAACCGTGGCGATGGCAGGGCTAGATGGCTCACGGCGGGCGCGCGGGATATGGCTGCAGAGCGGCTGAAGGACGCTCGCGTGCTGGGCTCGCATAGGTGGGGCGCGGTGAGCTCGAAGCTCCGGCCATGGTGACGGGGTACTGCGGGGACGCGGTGAGGCACCGTGAGGCGCGAGGCGAGCTGTGGGTATGCGGGGACGCGGTCAGGCGCGGGCGTGAGCGTGCACAGGGAGCGGCAAGCGCAAGAAGCAGGCGCGGACGCTAGCAAGCACTGTAGGTTCTCTTTGAAGTTTCAGAGAGCCGCCGGAGCACGGGGAGCGCGAGGTTGACACGGGCCTGGCGACGAGGCAGGTGCACAAAAGGCGACAAGGAGGAGATGGGGAGGAGCTGGGTATACCTCCTCTACCTGCGACAGGAAGAAGAGGCCGACGATGAATCTACGGGGACACGCGCGACCTCTGAACCCCGGCGCGATCTCTGACCGAGGTGACGCTGGAAGCAGAGGAGGAAGCGAGCGCTGGTCTTGAAGATCTCCTCGACTCCGTAGTGGAAGCAGAGGACGAGGGGGATGAAGGGGAAGCCGGAGGACTCAACGGTGGCGGCTGGAGGTGACTGGAGGACGGCGGCGACGGCGACGTTCTCTCAGTTGCGCTCGGTCGCTCGTGGGAAAGGAGAAGGAGGGAAGGGGGAGATCCCCTCGGTGGCGGCGGCGAAAGGGGAGGAACCCTAGAGGAGGCTCTGTGGGTTAAATAGGGGGGCGATGACCCGACCTCGACGTTCGTGAGTTCACGGCACGACGGCGCGGGCGCGCTTTGTCTCTGGACGCGGCAGACGGAGGAAGACGAAGCTGGCTGGCCAAACGAGGAGGAGTCGCTGGCAGGTGGGCCCGGGCGAGAGGGGGGTCACGGCGCAACTGCGCGCGAGGAGAAGCTGGCTGGGCCGCGGCGCTTGCTACTGGGCCTGGTGGCTGTGCTGCTGGACTACTGCTACTGGGCTGCGCTGCTCTTCTTTCATTTTCTCTCCAGACAGAAAAAATGAAAAGAAAAGTGCAGGCTCAAAGGAAAAGAGTTAGGAGATAAAGAAAATATCCCCATGCTCCTGGATTTATGGCCTATTTAATAAAATTGGTTTGGGCATTTTTGGAGGTAAAAAATAAAAGGAGTTTGAATATGGCTCAAAACTCTTGTCATTTTTGAACCCAACCAAATCAATTCCAAAATGATGATATTTGGCTGAGAGGGTGTAGACATGGTGCAAGGTTTTTAGTAAAAGAAAGAACATTAATGGACTAGGCTAGGTGACTTGCAAAAATTGATTAAAGAAATGAAATAAAAGAAGAGGAGGAAGAAGAAGTGGTGGAAGAGGAAGAAGGGGTATAGGGTTTAGCATGGCCAAGGCTAGACACCACACTCATGGCATCAACAAGGTGCCTCACACATACACATCACAACAAGAAAATAAACTAAGGTGACTAAGATACCATGATGATGAAGCAATGCAATGATGCAAAATAAAATGAAATGACAATGCAAAGAAAAAATAAATAAGCACAAATGACAAGAACCCCCAAGGATAAGGACAAGAATCAAACTGAGAATTGCTTTATTGCCATTATAGGAAAGTATCACATATGGGGTGTTACATGGCCAGTTCAAAAGTAAGTAACAGATGACGTCATGGCAGGTTATAGTTTCTCGTGAGAAGATGAAGGAAGATTGACATGAACGAGTTCAAATCAACATGGGGCCTAATGTTGGGGATATAAGTACTTGATATGACCCGCCCAGGAGGGGCCGGGTTACCCAATGGCGGTTCATGGGCCAAGCCCAGAAGCATGTTAAAGATGGCGGTTTATGTGAGGGCCCAAGGTCCGAGGTGGCTTAAAGCCTATAAGTATCAACCGCCATATATGTGACTTGTGTTGTAAGGCATGTAACAAGAGTCGCTAGGCCGGACACAATTGTATGAGCCGGCTTGGACTCCGTAGGCCGTAGGGCGTCAACACATGTATATAAGGGGACGACCCGACATCGGCTTAGGGCAAGAAACAACAGATTGAGAGCTAGGCAAGTGCATATGCTCCCTAGAAATCGACACCCCAACAATTCCACCTCAAACTGGATTAGGTTTTATTCTCACCGCAAGGGGCCGAACCAGTATAAACTCCCCGTGTCTTTTGTCGCGTTTAACCCCTTTAAACTAACCACGTCACTATGGCTCCGCAATCAAGTCCTTCCCTTAGGACATCTGCCGTGACAACTCCACGACACACGTGCTCGAGTTATTGAGGGAGGATCTAGTGCCAATCTGGTACAGAAGAAAATCTTCCAGCCCCACAAGTTCAAGAACAAGGGCAAGTTTGATGGTAAATCAAAGTTTGATGGGAAGAACAAGGTTGTACAACACACCAACTTCAATAAGAATGACAAGAAGAAAGGTGTTTGTCATGTGTGTGGAGATCCTGGCCATTGGGCTCCTAGTTGCCCTAATCGTTATGACAAGCGTCATCCTGGGAAAGGCGGCAAGACCTCTAATGTTGCCATTGGTGGCATTGACATGAAGGATGTTGGGTATGGTATATTTCCCGCTATTCTTCCAGTATGTCATTCTCTTGATTGGTTGATTGACACGGGTGCTAATGTGCATGTATGTGTGATATTTCCATGTTTTCATATTATCATACCATAGGGACTTCCACCATGCTGACAGGCAACGATTCAAGTGCTTCTGTTCATGGTGTTGGCACGGTCGATCTGAAGTTTATTTCGGGAAAGATCATGCGTCTGAAGAACGTGCATTACATCCCCTCCATTAATAAAAATCTTGTTAGCGGATCTCTCCCATGTAGAGATTGCTATAAGCTTGTCTTTGAGTTGAATAAATTTGTATATCCAAGTATGGAACCTTTGTTGGTAAAGGGTATGAGTCAGGATGCCTGTTCTGTTTATCCTTGCGAGATGTTTGCAATAAAGTTGTTAATCATGTTTGCAACAATAGTGAATCAAATGTGTGGCATTCACGACTTTGTCATGTTAACTTTGGTTGCATGTCGCGACTAGCCTAATTGAACTTAATCCCTAGTTTCACCACTGTCAAGGGATCTAAGTGCAAGTTTGTGCGCAAGCTAAGCAACCTCGTACGTCTCATACGACTGGGAAAACGAGAAATCTTGCACCACTAGAGCTCATACATTCAGATCTATATGAATGAATGGTGTTCTGACAAAAGATGGAAAGAAATCTTTGACGTTAATTGACGACTCCACTAGATACTGCCATGTGTATCTTATGAAATCTAAGGATGAGGCTTTGAACCTTTTGAAGATCTATAAAGCTGAAGTGGAAGACCAACTTGATCACAAAATCAAGAGGCTTAGGGCCGACCATGGTGGAGAGTATTTTTCCATTGAATTTGATTCTTTTTTGTGCGAAACATGGTATAATTCATGAGAGGACGCCTCCGTATTCACCTCAGTCAAATGGGGTAGCCGAAAGAAAGAACCGTACTCTAACTGATTTGGTTAATGCCATGTTATACACATCGGGTCTCTCCAAGGCATGGTGGGTGAGGCGATATTGACTGCATGTCATGTCCTAACCGAGTTCCCACAAAGAACAAAGAGATAACCCCATTCGACGAATGGGAGAAGAAAATGTTAAAACTCTCTTATCTACGAACCTGGGGTTGTTTGGCGAAAGTCGGTGTGCCAAATCTAAAGGAGCGCAAGCTTGGACCAAAAACTGTGGATTGTGTTTTGCCGGGATATGCTTTTCATAGCATTGGTTATAGATTCTTGGTTGTAAAATCGGAGGTATCTGACATGCATGTCGGTACAATTATGGAGTCAAATGATGCGACTTTCTTTGAAGATGCCTTTCCCATGAAGGATATGGCTACCTCATCAAAGTAGGAGATGCCTAGTTCATCGAATCAGGAATTAGTTACAATTACTGAACCTACCATTTTGATGGAACACTTTGAAAATCTTGTGGAGGAGAACAATGAAGTTCCTACTAGGAGCACAATCCTTTGGAGATGATTTTCTGACGTATCTCATAGATGACACTCCCAATTCTATTTCAGAGGCCTATGCATCTGAAGATGTTGACTACTGGAAGGAAGCAGTCCATTGTGAAATGGATTCCATTTTGGCCAATGAAACTTGGGAGATCACTAATCGTCCTTATGGGTGCAAACCTATACGGTGCAAATGGGTATTCAAGAAGAAGCTTGGGCCTTATGGTACTATTGAGAAGTACAAGGAACAACTCTTGGCCAAGGGTTATACCCAAAAGGAAGGTGAATACTTCTTTGATACTTACTCACATGTGGCTCGACTGACCCCTATTCGAGTACTACTTTCACTAGCTACCTCACATGGTCTTCTCGTTCATCAAATGGATGTTAAGATTGCTTTCCTAAATGGAGAGTTGGACGAGGAAATTTATATGGAACAACCAGATGGGTTTGTAGTAGATAGTCAAGAAGGAAAAGTGTGCAAGTTGCTGAAGTATTTGTATGGACTTAATCAAGTACCCAAGTAGTGGCATGATAAATTTGAAAGAACTTTAACAGTTGCAGGCTTTGTTGCAAACGAAGCTGATAAATGCGTGTACTATCGCCATGGTGGGGGAGAGGGATTTATCCTTTGCTTGTATGTTGATGACATATTGATTTTAGAAACAAATATGAATGTTGTTAAGGAGGTCAAGGATTTCCTATCTCCTTGTTTTGAGATGAAGGATTTAGGAGTAGCTGACGTTATTATGAATATCAAGCTATTGAGAGACGATGATGGTGGGATTACATTGCTCCAATCTCACTATGTGGAAAAGATATTGAGTCGCTTTGGCTATAGTAACTGCAAGCACTCTCCAACACCGTATGATGCTAGTGTGCTACTTCGAAAGAATTGAAGAATTGCTAGAGATCAATTGAAATATTCTCATATTATTGGCTCTCTTATGTATTTAGCTAGTGCTACAAGACCTGACATCTCTTTTGTTGTTAGCAAACTAAGCTGATTTATTTGAAAATTGGAAGATGATTATTGGAAAGCTCTAGAGAGAGTTATGCGTTATTTGAAAGGCACAACAAATTATGGAATTCACTACACTGGGTACCCAAAGGTGCTTGAAGGGTATAGTGACTCAAACTGGATGTCATATGCTGATGAGATAAAGGCCACGGCCGGATATGTATTCACTCATGGAGGTGACATTGTTTCTTGGAACTCTTGCAAGCAGACCATCTTAACAAGGTCAACAATGGAAGAAGAACTTAGCACTAGATACGACTACGGTCGAAGCAGATCGGCTTCGTCGTCTCTTGAATGACTTGCCGGTAGTTGAGAAACTTGTACCGGGAATCCTTATGAACAGCGCCAGTCAAACTGTGATCACGGAAGTGAGCAGCTCCAAGGATAACATGAAGTCATCAAGACATATTCAGAGAACATTAAAGTTTGTCAGAAAAATGAGAAACTCTGGAGTTATTACATTGGATTATATCCAAACATCTAATAATCTGCCAGGTCCTTTTACTAAGGGTCTATCATGTAATGTGATAGATAATGCATCGAAGGAGATGGGTATGAGACTACTCCTTGTGAACCGCGTCAGTAAATTCTCCGAATAGGAGGGCATGATGCATTACAATGGCGGTAAGTATTTCCCTCAGTTATGGAACCGAGGTTATCAATCCAGTAGGAGAACCAAGCAAGCTATGTAAGCAGCACCTGCACACAAACAACAAATCATCGCAACCCGACGCATAGAGGGGTTGTCAATCCCTCTTGGGTAAGGTAGTATGATAAAAATATAGATTGATAGATGCAAATAAGATAAAAGTAAATAAAATGCAGCAAGGTATTTTTGGGTTTTTGATAATATAGATCTGAAATAAAAGACGATAAATAGGAAACACGAATAGCAATATAGATCTGCAAGTATATGGTGATAAGTAGACCCGAGGGCTGTAGGTTTCACTAGTGGCTTATTTCGAGAAAATAGCATATGGTGGGTAAACAAATTACTGTTAGGCAATTGATGGAAAGGTGAATAGTTATGACGATATCCAAGACAATGATCATGTATATAGGCATCACGTCCAAGATTAGTAGACTGTCTCCTGCCTACATCTACTACTATTACTCCACACATCAACCGCTATCCAACATGCATCTAGTGTATTAAGTTCATGAAAGAACGGAGTAATGCTTTAAGAACAGTGACATGATGTAGACAATATCTATTCATGTAGGAATAGACCCCATTGTTTTATCCTTAATAGCAATGATACATGTGTGTCATGTCTCCTTCTATCACAGAGATTGAGCACCGCAAGATCGAACCAATTTAAAAGCACCTCTTCCAATTGCACGATAAAACAATCAAGTTGGCCAAACAAACTGAAATATCAAAGAAGAAATACGAGGCTATAATAATCAAGTATGAATATGAATGCAGATAGATCTGATCATAAACTCACAATTCATCGGATCCCAACAAACACATTGCAAAATAGTTACATCGAATAGATCTCCGAAGAGAACATTGTATTGAAGATCAAAAAGAGATAAGAAGCCATCTAACTACTGCCTACAGACCCGTGGGTCTATGGTAAACTACTCATGCATCATCGAAGATGGACCAATGGAGATGATCAACCCCTCAGTGATCGTGTTCCTCTCCGGTGGAGTGCCGGAAAAGGGCTCTAGATTGGATCTCGTCGTTCTGGAACTTGCGGTGGCTGAAATTTTTCTCTGACTCCTCTAGGGTTTTCTGGAATATCTGAGTATTTCTAGAGCTAAGAGGCGGTGGAGAGGACCCCCATGGTCCCCACAAGGCATTAGGGCGCTCCTGGGCCTCCTAGCGCGCCCTGTTGTCTTGTGGGCCCCACGGACCTTCCCTCATGCACTTCTTTGGCCCTCTGGATGTCTTCTGGTCCAAAAAAATCTCAAAAAAGTTTCATTGCATTTGGACTCCGTTTGATATTGATATTCTACAAAGTAAAAAACAAGCAGAAAACAACAACTAGCACTGGCACTATGTCAATAGGTTAGTCCCAAAAAATGATATAAAATTGCTAGAAAATGATTGTAAAACATCCAAGAATGATAATATAACAACATGGAATAATAAAAAATTATAAATACGTTGGAGACGTATCAGTGACCCACCATATGAGTTGTTCATAGTGGTAACCTAGTCTATGCGGTTGGAGATCCCGTGAATTAGATGTGGAAGACAAGTTGTTGGTCAACTGAGAGGAGAGTATCCTTACTATTAACAATACCATTCCATAAAGATGCAATACTCTCCTAATCAACATGGCAGGTTGATGTATATCTTAATGTGTTCAAAGTGGCTCATTTAAGCAGAGATGTTGTCCCGCAGAACATCTTTTGTGGAACACACCTATATGAGTATGATTGTTAAACGTTGCAATCTATGAGAGTAGGGTGCTTTCTAGTAAACTCGTGAAAGGTCTCGGAGTATGACCCATAAGCTCCACCCGCGGGGAAGTCTCACGGTAGCCTAGTATCGGCCAAGGCTTTGTGTGAAGCTAGATTCGCAGAAAACTTCTAGTTCAAGGCCCAGTCCACTGTTCAAGTTGCTTACTAGTGTAGCATAGAGTTCTTAGTGGAAGTTTAGTTTAGCAGTCGTACCGGTATATAAAACAATGTTTTGGAACCGAAGTCAAGTTTTGTGTGCCTCTGGGATCTTGTGGGGATTACTGAAATTTAATCTATTTTAGGGCCAGCCCAATAGCTATTTTAGACATCCCAAATAAATCCTAGAGGGCTACTTAGCCCATTCGTGCATGGCAAGGGGTGCTACTAAAGTTCAGTACCACATTGCTAGTGGGTAGGAGTTGGACCTCCTTATAAGGGAGGTTGTTTCCTCACATGTATGAGCATGCGAACAAGAGGGACATTCACGTGCACTCCTCCTCCGATGCCCACCTCGCCACGCCACGCCTGGTCACGATGCACCGCGGGTTGCGGGAATGAGCCGAGTCAATGTCCAAATTTTTGGCACGCACGACGGGTATACGGATGGTCACACGGGAATTGAAAAGTTTTTCTGTAGTGGAGATTGAATACGAAGGCAGCACTTTTCGGCTGATGTCTGTTCATTTCAACTTTGTCTTTTGCTTCACGTTCCATCGCTGCCTATTCGCCTCCTTCTCCTGTGCCTATAAAGGGAGGTCACTCATCTCCAGAGAGACACACCAGAACATCTTCATCCTCTCATCACCGGGTTCTAATCTCTAAGGTGCTGCTACGATCTTCCCCATCCTGGCTTGCGGCATGCACCGCATGTCGGGACAGTAGGCCTCCAAAACCCCATCTCTTTGAGTCTTGTATGGGAGAAGAGTGATAAGGTTTTTGGGAAGCGCTCTGCATGACTACTGACCGGTTCATCACGGATGCTCCGGATACCAACGACAACTTCCCCAATGATGGCTTCTTCCCCAACGTCGACAACCTCTTCGATGACATGGCTGGCGAGGATGTCGACCCCAAGACCAATGTTTCTGCTGCTGTTTTGTACGTTATCATGTTCTTTTTGTTTGATATCCTTCAACAGTTTCTCATTCTAGTATCTGCTCGACAAATGTTTTGTACTAGTTCACATGTGCATATGCTACTTGCCTTCTCTCTTTTAGATTACATGACTTGTTTCATCTCTACTATAATCATCATGTTTTATTTACTATTTCTGTTAACAAAATCATATGGTAAATTGCTCATATTTCTAACAATAATTACCAAAAAATAGTAATCTAATTTTAGCTGGGATCTTATATGGTTTCAATTATTTTAAACGAGTACATGAATCTCATAGTTTGATGTTTTTTTGTCATGATATGAGCTGAGGTTTATTTTCTTTCTACTTGATGTTTCTGGGAGAGGATAATAGGCATTAAATTGGAATCATGTGAATGTAACTACGAAATGGTCTTACCTCCGACCGGCTGCAAACGCGGTTGCTGGATTGTACATGTACGAAAGCTATCGATAGGAGAGGAGAGGAACTAGGGAATAGGGTGGACGAACTTTAGTTGGCTGCCATGGTGATGAGCACAGGAGAGGAACTAGACGACATGGGAGGACGAGCTTGGGATAGCGGCCATGGGCATGAACGTGGGAGGAGAAAACTAGGGACTGGGCAGGGGATTAGGGAATTATTGAGCAGGGGTGAAATCGCTTAGCGCCTTCCATCAAGCCAACAAGGCAGTCACCCAACACAATGCAAGAAAAACCACCTGCTGAAACCACTATCATCGGCGCAAGGGGTGATTTTCTAGGTATTAGAGACCTCAGGGGTTACTTAACTGGTTTTAGAGCTGAGGGGGTGGATTAGCCGGGTTGTGAAACCTCAGGGGGTTATCTGAACTCTTTTTTTTTCCAAAGACAATCCTATCTTGGGACCGTTTGCTCGCAGAGGGGTGGCAAACGAACCCCTTTGGATGGTTGTTTTAGTTCTCAAATGAGATAGTTTTTTTAATATATTGTCTTCTTAATAGAAACTGTCCTATCGGTCTGAAGAAACTGTCACCCTGTCACAACAAAAAATGCAAGTGAAATCGTTCGTAAATGCCACCCCCTCCGGGTGAACGTTCACTGGCTAAAGGGTCCAACAAAAAAATTGGGTTAACCTGTCCTTCCATGATTTCCATTAGGGCGTGCACAGTGGTCGATAAGACAATCTTGTCTTAATTCTGCTAGGTAATCTAGAGATGGTAAGAAAAATGTTGTACAATGGATTATCTCATAATCTTGTCTCTATAAACTAGATATTCTAGAAAATGTGATGAGGGATTTGTTGCTAAGAGATCATCTCTAGTCGATACACCTCAACATTTAGCCTATATGGCACTGATACGTCTCCAACGTATCTATAATTTTTGATTGTTCCATGCTATTATTTATGATGTTTTGGATGTTTAATGGGCTTTGTTATACACTTTTATATTATTTTTGGGACTAACCTATTAACCCAAAGGCCCAGTCCAGATTGCTATTTTTTCCCTATTTCAGGGTTTTGCAGAAAAGGATTATCAAACGGAGTCCAAACGGAATGAAACCTTCGGGAGAGATATTTCTGGAGCAAATTACGCACGGGAGACTTGAGAACCACAGAGTAGGACTGACATGGCGTCCACGAGGGTGGGGGGCGCGCCCCCCTATAGGGCGCGCCCCCTGCCTCGTGGGCACTCCGTCTGGCCCCCGGTGCCCTCCTTCTTCCTATATATACCTACGTACCCCGAAACCATCGGAACAACAAAGAGAACCCTAGTTCCACCACCACAACCTTCTGTTCCCGTGAGATCCCATCTTGGGGCCTGTTCCGGAGCTCCGCCGGAGGGGGGATCTACCACAGAGTGCTTCTACATCAACATCATTGCCTCACCATGAGTTGTGAGTAGTTTACCACAGACCTTCGGGTCCATAGCTAGTATCTAGATGGCTTCTTCTCTCTCTTTGGATCTCAATACCAAGTTCTCCTCGGTCTTCAAGGAGATCTATTCGATGTAATCTCTTTTTGCGGTGTGTTTATCGAGATCCGATGAATTGTGGGTTTATGATCAAGATTATCTATGAGAAATATTTGGTTCTTTTCTGAACTCTTTATGTATGATTATAATATCCTTGCAAGTCTCTTCGAATTATTGGTTTGGTTTGGCCTACTAGATCAATAGTTCTTGCAATGGGAGAAGTGCTTGGCTTTGGGTTCAATCTTGCGGTGTCCTTTCCCAATGACAGTAAGGGCAGCAAGGCACGTATTGTATTGTTGCCATCGAGGATAAAAAAATGGGGTTTATATCACTTTGTTTGAGTTTATCCCTCTACATCATGTCATCTTGCTTAAGGCGTTACTCTGTTCTTATGAACTTAATACTCTAGATGCATGCTGGATAGCGGTCGATGTGTGGAGTAATAGTAGTAGATGCGGAATCATTTCGGTCTACTTGTCTCGGATGTGATGCCTATATATAATGATCATGCCTAGATAGTCTCATAATTATTCGCTTTTCTATCAATTGCTCGACAGTAATTTGTTTACCCGCCGTAGAATACCGCTATCATGAGAGAAGCCACTAGAGAAAACTATGGCCCCCGGGTCTATTCTCAACCTATCAATCTACAATCTACTTTACTTTTTCGCTTTTACAAACCAAAGAATCCAAGTTGCAACAAATCCTTGGTTTGCCCAGCGCAATGACATCCTTGATCAATCTAGGCGCGAGCTTTGCAAAAACTAGGTGTCTGTGTAGGTTTAGTTGGCCCTCCTCGTCCAGATCTAGGAGTGTGCAGATTTAGTTGGCCCTTCTCATCCTCACTGTAGAGAATCTAGGACTACAAAAGTTTGAGGCCTCCAAATAGATGGTTTATAGTACCTCTAGGCAAAGAAGTCATTATTTTGCTTTTCCTCTTAAGGAGAAATTAAATAGATGCAACTTCAAAGCGTATGCCCACCGTATGCTATCTTTATGAGAGAGAAGTCTCTAATGAAAAACTTCGAAATAGACGCAACTTCAAAATACACTTTTATATCAATTGCCCAATAGTAATTTGTGTAAACATTGTATGCTATCTTGATGAGAGAGAAATATCTAATAAAAACTATGGCCCCCGGGTCTAATTTTATCATATTACTAAAACCAAAAATACCTTGCTGCAATTTTACTACTTTTATTTTACTTTTCAATTTATCTATCTATCACTAACAGATTTAATCCTTGCAAGTAACGAGTTCAAGGGGATTGACAACCCTCTCCCTCGCGTTGGGTGCAAGTATTTGCTCTTGTGTGTGTTGGTACTATTCACAGTGTTTGCGAAGTTCTCGTATTAGTTCTCACCAAGGGAAATACTATCCACTGCTATATTGCTTCACCCTTCCTTTTCGGGGAAAATTTCGACGCAACTCATAAGTAACAATTACCTAGTAAAGGTAATTCTAGGCACATAGAACATGATTTCGCGAAAAATAAGTTAGGGATCAGAGGAGAAACATACCGTAGATCGATCACGCGGAAGGATTTGAACTGAAATGAACGAGTAGAGAGACCTAGTAAAGTGGTGGTAGGGTTTGAAGAGGTTTGAGTGGAAGAAGAAGAATAAAGAAAGAAAGAAGATGGAGAAGGGTTACTGCTACTTGTGATCTGCGTTGGTATTTCCTCAAAGAGGAGGGGATGATGCGGCACATCAGAGGTAAATATTTCCCTCAGTTATGAAACCAAGGTTATCAATCCAGTAGGAGAACCAAGCAACACTATGTAAACAACACCTGCACAGAAACCACAAATCTTGCAACCCAACACGTAGAGGGGTTGTCAATCCCTCAACGGTATTGTGATATGATAAATAGATTGATTGATAGATTCAAATAAAATAAAAGAAAATAAAATGCAGCGAAGTATTTTTGGGTTTTGGTCAAATAGATCTGAAAATATATGATAGGAAATACACCCTGGAGCCGTAGATTTCACTGGTGGCTTCTCTCGAGAAAATAACATACGATGGGTAGACAAATTACTGTTGGGAAATTGATAGAAAAATAAATAATTATGACGATATCCAAGCCAGTGATCATGTATATAGGAATCTCGTCCAATATTAGTAGACCAAAACAATTCTGCTTCTACTACTATTACTCCACACGTCGACCGCTATCCAGCATGCATCCAGTATATTAAGTTCATGTAGCAACGGAGTAATGCAATTAGAACGATGAGATGATGTAGACAAGATCTATTCATGTAGGAATATACCCCATCTTCTTATACTTAATAGCAATGATACATGCGTGTCATGTCTCTTTCCGTCACTGAGATTGAGCACCGCAAGATCAGAAAACGTATTGCTGTGCAATTCACGCCACCTGAAGGGCGTCTTGTATTCACGTATATAGGAATTACATGCCTTGATAATCAAGGTTAATCAGGGAGATCCTAACCGAAATATATAATAAGTATTCAGTAGGATTACATTCCTATTACATGTGATATGAACAAAAGGAAATACTTTAACATCGCCCTCAACTTGTGCGTTATATGGAAGCAGGCATAAGCTGGAACGAAACTCGGAGAAGAGCTGCGAGGATAATCCTTTTGTCATAATGTCGGCGTACTGATGCAAGGATGGTACATGAAGAGCCCGGACCTCACCAAGTGACACCTTCTCCCGCACGAAGTGGATGTCAATCTCAATGTGCTTGGTGCGACGATGCTGGAACGGATTAGAGGCCATGTAGACAGTACTGACGTTGTCACAAAAAACAACAGTAGCAGTCGTCAGGGGGTGATGAAGCTCACCAAGCAGCTGACGAATCCAGCAACACTCGGCCACAACATGAGCAACCATGCGATACTCCGCCTCGGCACTGGAGCAAGACATGGTGGTCTATCGTTTAGACGAAAAAGAGACGAGGTTATCACCAAGATAAACGCAGTATCCAGACATGGAGCGCCTAGTGTCAGGGCACCCCGCCCAATCAGCGTCAGAATAAGCAGTAGGTGCCACTGAGGATGAGCTGGATAGATGCAAGTTGAGATCAAGGGTGCCCTTGATGTACCGAAGAATGCGCTTGACCAAATGCATGTGAGGCTCTCGGGGCGCATGCATGTACAGACAAGCCCGCTGAACCGCATGCGCGATGTCTGGATGTGTCAGGGTGAGATACTGCAAAGCACCAGTGTAACTCCGATACTTTGTGGGATCGGAAAGAAGAGGGCCATCCTGAGCTGACAGCTTGCACTTAGTGTCGATAGGGGTGGCCGACGGGTGACAGTCAATCATGGCAGCGCGCTGTAGAAGATCAAGCGCGTACTGTCGCTGAGAGAGGACCATGCCAGAGAAGGTCCGAGTGACGGAGATGCCGAGGAAAAATGACAGTGTGCCGAGGTCTTTCATGGCAAACTCTGCATGAAGCTGCTGTGTGAGACGTCGAAGGAGCTGGTCCGTGGACGCGGTGATGACAATGTCGCCCACATACAAGAGGATGTAGGCAAGATCATGTCCACGCCTTTAGATGAATAAAGAAACATCTGACTTGGAAGCGATGAAGCCAAGTTGATGTGCAAACATTGCGAACCGTTGGTATCAAGCACGCAACACCTGCTTAAGACCGTAGAGAGATTTGTGTAGGCGGCACACATAATCTGGGCAGCGAGCATCGATGAAGCCCGGGGGCTGCTGACATTAAACCTCCTCGTCAAGGTTGCCATGAAGAAATGCGTTCTTAACATTAAGCTGGTGGATCGGCCAGGACCGGGAGACGGCAAGGCTAAGAACAATATGGATCATGGCGGGCTTCACAACAGGGCTTAAAGTCTCGTCGAAGTCAATGCCCGGTTGTTGAGAGTAGCCACGTACTACCCATCGTGCCTTGTACCGCGCGAGGCTGCCGTCTGAGTGAAACTTATGTTTGAAGATCCACTTCCCTGAAACAACATGAGCACGAGGAGGACGTGGAACAAGAGACCACGTCCGGTTAGCAACAAGAGCATCAAATTCCCCGTTCATAGCACGCCGCTAGTGCGGGTCATGTAGTGCTCCCCGGTATGTTTTAGGAATAGGAGAAGTAGTGGAGTGGGAAACATGAAGGTTGAGACGGTCGACGGGCTGGAAGAGACCATGATTTGCTCGAGTGACCATGGTGTGGGTATTAGGTGGGGATGGGGGGCGGTGGACTACAACCGGAGGAGATGGGTCGCTAGAGTCGGATGTGGCGCTAGAGGGAGAAGGTGGTGGACCTGGTGGGGGTAGAAACCACGAGTGAGACAGGAGAGAGTGGGCCAGGAGGTGTGCTGGGCCGGTCGGACGTGGAGGGAGGCAGAGAGCAGTCATGCATGGCGGGTTGCGGGTGCGCATGCATGGCGGGCCGCGGGTGCACGGGAAACCCGGGTGGGTGGGTGCGGTGCAGGCACGCAGGGGAGTTGTGCGGTATGTTGCGAGGCGGGTCCCCGGGTGCGACGATGCGGGGCGTGGGACTAGGACTGGGTGCAGCGCTGCTGTTGTCATGCATGGCAGGAGGCGAGGGTGCATGCAAGTCTCGTGTGTGTTGCGTGACTGCAAGGTCTAGTAGGAAATCAAGTGTGGCAATGGGATCAGTTGGACGCTCTTGGGAGTAGGAGAAGGGAAATATGGTCTCGTCAAATACCACATGGCGGGATAGGATGAATCGACGAGTGTTAATATCAAGGCAGCGATAGCCTTTGTGGTTGCTTGGGTATCCTAAGAAGACACAAGCGGTGGAACGTGGAGAGAGTTTATTTGTGGCCGTAGCGGACTGGTTTGGATAATAGAAGCAACCAACAACACGGAGGGTGGCGTAGTTCGGTGGAGTGTCATGGAGGCGTATATAGGGTACCGCAAAGCCAACGGATTGGGAGGGGCGAATGTTGACGAGATGCGTGGCCGTGGCAAGGGCTTCGGCCCAGTAGGAAGGTGGCATAGAAGACTGGAAAAGAAGAGTACGAACGACGTCGTTGATGGTGCGGATGGCACGTTTGGCCTTGCCATTTTGGGCGGACGTGTAAGGACACGAGAGGCGAAGGTGAATTCCATGGGTGGAGAAGAAGTTGGTGACCGTGGAGTTAAGAAACTCGGTTCCATTGTCGGCTTGCATAGCAACAAGAGGCCGGGAAAACTATGTGCGGATATAAGCAACAAAGTTAAGTAGAGTGTTGGCGGTGTCAGATTTGTGCCGAAGGGGAAACGTCCACATGAAGTGAGAAAAATCATCGACAATAATGAGGTAATATTTGAAACCAGAATTGCTCAAAATCGGTGAAGTCCAAAGATCATAATGAATCAACTTAAAAGGTTCGACACTTATTGAAGTAGACCTAGCGAAGGGCAAGTGCACGTGTTTGCCAAGTTGACATGCATGACAAACATGCGTGGCTGCTTTATTACATGAGATAAAAGAGTTCTTATGAAGGTGGGACATGGCGTCGCGTCCCGGGTGTCCTAAGTGACGATGCCAGAGCTCGGTGGTGGTGGTGGCAAGGAGTCCATGGGCTTGGTGATTGAGGACCGTGGATGGGAAGACGTAGAGGTCGCTGAGGCTATTGCAGCGAAGAATCACGGCCTTGGTGCAAAGGTCCTTCACAGAAAAGCCGAATGGGTCAAATTCAACTGAGCAAAGATTATCAATAGTGAAACGACGAACGGAAAGTAAATTTTTGACAGTAGTTGGAACAACTAAGACATTGCAAAGAAGAAGAGAGCGAGCGGAAGTAGGGAGAGATGTGTCGCCGGTATGAGATATGGGAAAGGTGGAGCCATTATCCACAGTGACAGTAGAAGGAGAGGAGGAAGGATGAGAGTGTGGACCATACCCGGGTCGGAGGCCATATGTGCGGTGGCTCCGGAGTCCATGACCCATTCACCGACGGTCGAGGGTGTAGCGGCGTTGTTCAAGGCAGCAAGGAGAGCCGAGCAGTCCCACACTGGTGCACTACCGTAGCTGGGAATCGGGGGTGCGTTGGTGCCGAACACTTGGCCATGCAGTGGAGCGAGGGAGGTGAAGGCTTGGGCCGGCGGCAGCATGGGAGGGCGCGGCCCAAGGAGGCCTGCGCTGGAGTTGGCCCGTGTCGCCAGGGGGGCCTGGAACTGCGCCCCCGCATGGAACTACTGCCCCGTGTAGGGATTGAAACAGACCCAGGGGCCGATCGAGGAGGACGCCCCGCGCTGGGAGGTGCTGTCATGAGAACCGGAGCGGCCGCTGCCACTGTACCCGCCGCCGGTGTTGCCGCCGCCGCCGGACTTCTTCTTCTTCTAGTTGCCGTCGTTGCGGCTCCCACCAGAGGCGCTGCCCCCATTGTTGTTGCCGTGCCGAGCACCATCGCCGCGGTCCGGCCCGCGGTGGTGACCAGAGGAGTTGGAGCGCCGGTGCCGTGGGAGGGCGCACTGCCATAGAGGGCTGTCTGGTTCCCAATCGCGATGGAGTTTGCAAGCTGAGTCTCCCGTAGAGTGAGCAGGGACCTCATCTGGCTGAAAGACAGAAGAGGGTTCTGCATAGTCACGATAGTCGTGATGTCCAAGAAGCGCGGGTTGAGCCCATGAAGGCAGTTGAGGACGAGAGTTTGGTCAGAGACGGGGGTGCCGACGTCGCTCAGGGCATCGGAGAGCGCCTTCAGACGATGACAGTAGGCGGTGATGGTGAGATCACCTTGGACGAGGCCGCGGAATTCAGCCTCGAGGTAGACCGCGCGGGTCATTTGATTGTCAAGGAACAGGTTGGAGATGAGCGCCCAGGCGTCCTGAGCAGTTTGGTCCTCCGCCATGATAATATCCAGAATCTCATCGGAGATGGACCCATAAAGCCATGAGCAGACAATATAGTCCTCGCGAGTCCAGTCCGGCGTGCGGTCCGCCTCGGCAGTGACGGCGTTCACGTGGGAGAGCAGGTCGTACTTGCCGAGAAGGACGCGTACTAGCATCCTCCACTTGGTGAAGTTAGAAGCATGGAGGTCCAGGGTGACGGGGACATGAGTACGCACGCGGCGACATTCACGGTCGGCGATGCAGCAGCGGGTAGGATGGCTGAGATCATGGCACCGGTGGTGGAGTTGATGGTGGCCGGGAACGCCGGGGAGGAGAGAGAGCTACTGGTGCTAGGCGAGGTGGCCATGGTGTGGCGGCGGGAGGTGCAGGAGGCTGGCGACTTGAGAGGAGGAGGCTGGATCATGGTGTAGTCTGATACCAAGAAAACATACTGCTGTGCAATTCATGCCACCTGAAGGGCGTCTTGTATTCACATATATAGGAATTACATGCCTTGCTAATCAAGGTGAATCAGGGAGATCCTAACCGAAATATACAACAAGTATTCGGTAGGATTACATTCCTATTACATGTGATATGAACAAAAGGAAATACTTTAACAAGATCGAACCCTTTACAAAGCACCTCTTCCTATGGCAAGATAAATCAATCTAGTTGGCCAAACCAAACTAAGATATCGAAGAAGAAATATGAGGCTATAATATTCATGTATGGATAGATCTGATAATAAATTCACAATTCATCGGATCCCAAAAAACACACTGCAAAAAAGATTTACATCGAATAGATCTCTAAGAACATCGAGGATGACATTGTATTGAAGATCAAAAGGAGAGAAGAGCCATCTAGCTACTAACTACGGACCCGTGGGTCTATGGTAAACTACTCACGTATCATCAGAGGAGCACCAATGAGGATGATGAACCCCTCCGTGATCGTGTCCCCCTTCGACGGATTGTCGGAAAAGGCCTCTTGATTGGATCTCGTGGTTCTGGAACTTGAAGCGGCTAGAAAAATATTTTGTTGACTCCTCTAGGGTTTCTGGAATACTGTGGTATTTATAGTGCTGGAGGTCGATGGAAAAGGGTCTCGCGGGCTCCACTACCCACCAAGGCGCATTTGGGCCCCTGGCACGCCCTGGTGCCTAGTGGGCCCCACGGGCCTCATCATGTGTGGTTTCTTGGCTCCCTAGGTGTCTGCTGTGCAAAAAAAAATTCTTCAAAAAGTTTTGTTGCGTTTGGACTTTATTTGATATTGATATTCTGCGAAGTATAAAACAAGCAGAAAACGACAACTGACACTGGGCACTATGTCAACAGGTTAGTCCAAAAACTGATATATACAGCCGATCTATTCTCATAACATTATGAACTCTTCCGAACTGCTTTGTTTTACTGCATTGGAAAGCTATGCGCACTGGACAGATACTGCAACAGAACCTCATGTTTGAAAAAACTGTATGTGTTGTTTTTTCGGTACCTTTTTTCCTCTAGTTTTTTAATCGTTTATCAGAATTATGCATGTAATATACCGTTGAAAAGCTATGGAGTAGACGCAACTTCGCCATGTTGAACACTTTTCAAAATTCATCATAGTTTAAGAGCAGTTTCGAAAATCGTGCGGCTCACAGCGAATGGCAGCGAGCGTTTTTTTGCGTTTTTTTCTAAACCGCTCGTAGGAATGAAACGTCTGATACACCGTTGGAAAGGTATCGTCGGCACGCATCTTTTTCATATCTATTATTTTTTCTAATTCGCTACGGTTTAAGAGCAGTTTTGAATTTACTAAATCGCGGAATTGTGTTTTTTGAATTTTTTCAAATTTTCGGTACTGTTTTCACTCCAGTTTTCTAACCGTTTGTTGAAACATGGCGTGTAATATACCGTTGGAAAGCTACGAACGAGGCACAACTTTCATATGTTGAAATGTTTTTGAGATTCCTTACGGTTTTTAGTTAAATTTGAAAATCGTGCGGCTGAATACGAAAGGCAGTGGCCGTTTTTCGTGAAATTTTTACAAAACGTTGGTCGAAATGATCCAAATGATACACCGTTGGAAAGATATCGTCGAGACGCTACTTTTTCATGTAGAATACCCCCTCTAATTCATTACGGTTTAATAGCAGTTTTGAAATTACAAAAACACGGAAATTCTGTTTTTCGCGACACCCAAATCGACGTGTTTTTTTGCGCTTCCGAACTGCGTGTTACTGCAACACAGAGACCAGTGAACTGCATGTTTGAAAAAACTGTACGTGTTGTTTTTTCGGTACCTTTTTTGCTCTAGTTTTTTAACCGTTTATCGGAATTATGCGTGTAATATACCGTTGAAAGGCTATGGAGTAGACGCAACTTCGCCATGTTGAACACTTTTCGAGATTCCACACGGTTTAAGAGCAGTTTTGAAAATAGTGCGACCGACGAATAATGGCAGCGAGCGTTTTTTTGCGCTTCCAAACTGCACAAGAAAACCGCACTACATCAGGGCAGGAGCCGACGCGATGGTGCTGGGGGAAGGAGGCTGGGCGGCAGCGTGGGGGTAGGAGGCGGGGCAGTGGTTGCTGTCCTCGGGGCGCTCCGCGCTAGAAACCTATTTAAGTGGGGGTGTTATGAAAATAAGATTTTTGTTATGAGAATAAGGTCTTAAGGGGTGTTATGAGAATAGAACCATATATATATATATATATATATATATATATATATATATATATATATATATATATATATATATATATATATATATATATATATATATATATATATATAACATCGAAGATTGGTACTATAACAGCCTGGAACAATAAAAAATTATAGATACGTTGGAGACGTATGATCATCCCCAAGCTTAATTTCTACACGTCCTCGAGTAGGTAAATGATTACAACAATATTTTTAATGTGGAATGCTGCCTAACATATTCATCATATTATTTTATTTGTAGCATGGACATTTCGACTTTAGATGATTCAAAGCAATAGTCTATAATTTGGTATGAAGACCTTAATTCTCAAGCATATCAACAAGCAACCACGTCTTTCAAAATATCAATGCTAAAGAAAGCTATCCCTAGCCCATTATGCTCAGTCATTGATCCATTCATGAAACACATACAAACATTAGCTACATCCGATGCACAAGTATGATAATAGTGTTTCCTAGTTAGTGCTTTATAAGTGAAGATGGAGACAAAAATTAAAAATTGCATAAAAACTAAATAGATAGGCCCTTCGAAGAGGGCAGTAGAGATTTGTAGAGGTGCCAGAGCTCAAAGCTTAATTTGAGGGATAAAATTATTCGGAGAGGCATGCTTTTCCTATCAACAAAAACGACCAAGAATTCCCAATATCTTCATGCTAGATAAATCATAGGCGGTTCCCAAGCATAAAATAAAGTTTATTTCTTTCCACCTTTCTTTCACAATCCATGGCTAGCCGTATCCACGGGTGCGTTCCATACCAACACATACCAAGGAATTTATTATAGTATTTTTTTGCATTTTGGGACTAGGCATCCCTATTACATGCCACACTCTCATGCAATGACAAGTGAATAAACAATCATCTTGAGAATAACATACCCAACATGGAAAATATTGGCCATCCCCTACCGCTTCATGAGCAAGTTGGGGAACGTTGCATGGAAAACAAAAAAATCCTATGCACATGCAAGATCTATCCATGGAGATGCATAGCTATGAGAGGGGGAGAGCATCTTCATATCGCTAAGCGGAAGCGTTTATGAACGTGGTTGATGTAGTCGTACAGCTTCACGATCCGTCCTGATCAAGTACCGAACGTACGTCACCTCTGCGTTCAGCACACGTTCAGCTCGATGACGTCCTCGCCTTCTCGATCTAGCAAGAGAGGCAAAGTAGATGAGTTTTGACAGCATAACGACGTGGTGACGGTGGTGGTGAATCTATCCACAGGGCTTCGCCAAGCACAACGGATGTGGACGGAGGAGGAACTAGAACTAGAGGGAGACGGGGCACCACACACGGCTTGGGGCTCGTGGTGTGTGTTGCCCTAATGACCCACAAGTATAGGGGGTCAATCGTAGTCCTTCAATAAGTAAGAGTGTCAAACCCAATGGGGAGCAGGAGGAAATGACAAGTGGTTTTCAGCAAAGTAATTTATGCAAGTACTGAAATTGTCGGTAACAAGTAGTTTGATAGCAAGATAATTGGTAATGAGCAAGTAACGCTAACAGTAAATAAAGTGCAACAAGGTAGCCCAATCCTTTTGTGGCCAAGGACATGCTAAGATGGTTTCTTATAATAAGCAAAGCGTTCTTGAGGGTACACGAGAATTTCATGTAGTCACTTTCATCATGTTAGTTTGATTTGTGTTCGCTAATTTGATAATTTGATATGTGTGTGGACCGGTGCTTAGGTCTTGTTCTTACTTGAAGAAGCCTCCTACTTATGATTAACCCCCTCGTAGGCATCCGCAACTACGAGAAAAGTATTAAGATAAAATCTAACCATAGCATTAAATATTTGGATCCAAATCGGTCCCTTACGAAGTAGCGCATAAACTAGGGTTTAAGCTTCTGTCACTCTAGCAACCCATCATCTAATAACTACTCCACAATGCATTCCCTTAGGCCCAAATATGGTGAAGTGTCATGTAGTCGACGTTCACATGACACCACTAAGGGAACCACAACATACATATCATCAAAATATCAAACACATATCAAGTTCACATGATTACTTGTAACAAGATTTCTCCCGTGACCTCAAGAACAAAAGTAACTACTCACAAATGATAATCATACTCAAGATCAGAGGGGTATTAAATAGCATAGTGGATCTGAACATATAATCTTCCACCAAATAAACCATATAGTAATCAACCACGAGATGTAATCAACACTACTAGTCACTCACAGGTACCAATCTGAGGTTCCAGTACAAAGATTGAACAAAAGTGATGAACTAGGGTTTGAGAGGAGATGTTGCTATTGAAGACGCAGATGGAGATTGACCTCCCAAAGATGAGAGGGTTGTTGGTGATGACGATGGCTTCAATTTCCCCCTTCGGGAGGGAACTTCCCCCGATGGAATCGCTTCATAGGAGGGCAAAAGTGCTCATGCCCAAGTTCTAACTCAAGACGACGGCGTTCCGTTCCGAAAGTCCTTTGATATTTTCTAGGTCAAAATGACATATATACTAGAAGATGGGCATCGGAGGTGGACCGTGCTGGGCACAACCCACCAGGGCGCGCCAGGGGGCCCAGGTGCGCCCTGGTGTCTTGTGCTCACCAGGTGGGCCCCCTCCGGTAGTTATTTGCTCCAGTATTTTATATATATTCCAAAATAATTATACGTTTTCAGCTCATTTGAAGATGTGTAGAATAGGTAACTCGGACATAGCTTTTTCATATCTAGAATTCCCGCTGTCGGTATACTCCCTCTTTGTGTAAACCTTGCATATTATGAGATAAAAGGCATTAGAATTACTCCAAAAAGCATTATTATGAATGAAATCATTATAAATAACAGTAGGAAAACATGATGCAAAATGGACGTATCAACTCCCCCAAGCTTAGACCTCACTTGTCCTCAAGCGAAAACCGAAATTGAAAAACACGTCCACATGCTTAGAGAGAGAGAGGTGTCGAAAAAAACAAAATACGGACATAGAAGCATTATACATTTTATTAAAATAGTGATAACCCACAACTATAGGGATCGCAACAGTTTTCGAGGGTAGAGTATTCAAGCCAAATTTATTTATTCGACACAAGGGGAGCCAAAGAATATTCATGAGTATTAGCAATTGAGTTGTCAATTCAACCACACATGAAAGACTTAATATCTGCATCAAGGTATTTAGTAGCAAAGTGGTATGATAGTAATGATAACAGTGGCAATAGTAACAGTAGCAGTTTTGTAGTGATAGTAACAATAGTAGCAACGAAGAACTAGCTCCAATTCATCAATATAATGCAGGCATGTATTCCATATATAGTCACACATGCTCATGGAAAAGAACTTGCATGGCATCTTTTGTCCTACCCTCCCGTGGCAGCGGGGTCCTAATGGATACTAAGTGATATTAAGGCCTCCTTTTAATAGAGAACTGGAATAAAACATTAGCATTTAGTGAATACATGAACTCCTCAAACTACGACAATCGCCGGAAAGAATCCCAATTATTGTCACCTTGGGGTATGCGGGTCATAACAAGTAATAGGTGTCTACAACTTGCAAGATCGGATCAACAACACATATATATTCGTGAAAACATAATAGGTTCAGATCTGAAATCATGGCACTCGGGCCCTAGTGACAATCATTAAGCATAACAAAGTCCTAGCAACATCAATCTCAAAACATAGTGGATACTAGGCATCAAGCCCTAACAAAACTAACTCGATTACATGATAAATCTCATCCAACCCATCACTGTCCAGAAAGCCTATGATGGAATTACTCACACACATCGGTGAGCATCATGAACTTGGTGATGGAGGAAGGTTGATGATGACGATGGCGACAGATTCCACTCTCCAGAGCCCCAAACGGACTTTAGATCAACCCTCCCAATGAAGAATAGGAGGTGACGACGGCTGCTACCTCTTGAGCTTGCGTTTGTTTTTAACTTGAAGAGGAAAGGGTGATGCAGCAAAGTAGTGTAAGTATTTCCCTCATTTCTGAGAACCAAGGTATCAATCCAGTAGGAGATTACACACAATTCTCCAAACACTTATATAAACAAACAACAAACTTGCACCCAAGGCTATAAAGGGGTTGTCAATCTCTTCAAGGTTTTTTGCAAAAGTGAGATCTGATCGAGATAGATGAACTAGTAAAGTAAATATTTTTGGGTTTTTGGTTTATAGATTGAAAAGTAAAATATTGCGAAATAGTAGATCTGAAACTTATAAGATGTCAAATAGACCCGGGGCCCATAGGTTTCACTAGAGGATTCTCTCATGATAGCAAGTATTACGGTGGGTGATCAAATTACTGTCAAGCAATTGATAGAAGAGCGAATAATTATAACGACATCTATGGCAATGATCATGAATATAGGCATCACGCCCATGACAAGTAGACCGACTCCTGCCTTCATCTACTACTATTACTCCACACAACGACCGAAATGATTCTGCATCTAGAGTATTAAGTTCATAAGAACAGAGTAACACATTAAGCAAGATGACATGATGTAGAGGAATTAACTCAAGCAATATGATGAAAACACCATCTTGTTATCCTCGATGGCAACAATACAATACGTGTCATGTCCCTTTTTATCACTGGGATTGAGAACCGCAAGATTGAACGCAAAGCAAAGCACTTCTCCCATTGCAAGAAAAACCAATCTAGTTGGCCAAACCAAACCGATAGTTCGAAGAGAATTACTAAGATATTAAATCATGCATAAAATAATTTAGAAGAAACTCAAATATTATTCATAGATAATCTGATCATAAACCCAAAATTCATCGGATCTTTACAAACACACCGCAAAAGAAGATTACATCAGATAGATCTCCAAGAACAATGAGGAGAACATGGTATTGAAGATCAAAGAGAGAGAAGAAGCCATCTAGTTACTAGCTATGGACCCGTAGGTATGTGGTAAACTACTCACACTTCATCGGAAGGGCACAAGGGTTGCTGTAGATGCCCTCCGTGGTTGATTCCCCCTCTGGCAGAGTATCGGAAAAGGCCTCCAGATGGGATCTCACGAGAACAGAATGTTACGGCGGTGGAAAAGTGGTTTTGATGGATGTTCTGAGTTTTCTGGAATATATGTGAATTTATAGGCGGAAGAAGTAGGTCAGGGGAGGCACGAGGGGCCCACAAGGTAGGGGGCGTGCCCTACCCCCCTGGGCGCGCCCTCCACCCTCGTGGCTTCCTCGCAGATCGCATGGCATGTACTCCAAGTCCATCTGATGTCTTCTGGTCCAAGAAAAATCTCCGTAAAGTTTCCTTCCGTTTGGACTCTGTTTGATATTCCTTTTCTGCGAAAGTCAAAAACAACGAAAAAACAGAAACTGACACTAGGCTCTGTGTTAATAGGTTAGTCCTAAAAATCATATAAATGCATATAAAACATCCAAGATGGATAATATAATAGCATGGAACAATAAAAAGTTATAGATACGTTGGAGACATATCAAGCATCCCCAAGCTTAATTCCTGCTCGTCCTCTGGTAGGTAAATGATAAAGACAGAATTTTTGATGTGGAATGCTACCCAACATATTTATTAGTCTAATTCTTCTTTAAAGTGGTATGAAAGTTCAGATCCATTAGCTTCAAGCAAAAGTTTATATTGACATGAGAACAATAATATTCTAAGCATACTAGATAGTAAATCCTCAAGCTTCAAAAATAACATGGCTAAGGAAAGTTATCCCTACAAAATCATATACTCTTATTATGCTCCCTCTTCTCAACACAAGGTGATCATGCCCAACCCCGGTGTTAGCCAAGCAATTGGTTCATACTTTTTAACACGCTTCGGCCTTTTCAATATTTCACGCAATATATGAGCGTGAGCCATGGATATAGCAGTATGGGTGGAATAGAAGGTGGTAATAGACAAAACGAGGGAGAAAGTCTCACATCAACTCGGCAAATCAATGGACTATGGAGATGTCCATCAATTTATATCAATGTGAGTGAGTAGGGATTGCCATGTAAAAAAATGCACTGGAGCTATAAGTGTATGAAAGCTCAAAAATAAAACTAATGGGTGTGCATCAACTTGCTTGCTCATGAAGACCTAGTGCATTTGAGGAATCCCATCGTTGGAATATACAAGCCAAGTTATATAATGGAAATTCCCACTAGTATATGAAAGTGACAACATAGGAGATTGTCTGTCATGAAGAACATGGTGCTACTCTGAAGCACAAGTGCGGAAAAAGATAGTAGCATTGTCCCTTCTCTCTCTTTTTTGGGCTCTTTTTTTTGGTGGGCTTCTTTGGCCTCTTTTGTTTATTTGATAACCTCACATGGGACAATGTTCTAATAATCATGATCATGAAACTTTTATTTACTTACAACTCGATGCTAGAACAAAGATATGACATCTATATGAATGCCTCCGACGGTGTACCGGGATGTGCAATGACCAAGAGTGACATGTATAAAAATATGAACGGTGGCCTTGCCACAAATACTATGTCAACTACATGATGTAAAATATTGGTAAAAGATTGCAAAATAGTATATCTGAAACTTATAAGATGTAAAATAGAACTAGGGGCCATAGGTTTCACTAGAAGCTTCTCTCATGATAGCAAGTATTACGGTGGGTGAAGAAATTACTGTCAAGCAATTGATAGAAGAGCGCATAATTATAATGACATCTATTGCAATGATCATGAATATAGGCATCATGTCCGTGACAAGTAGACCGACTCCTGCATGCATCTACTACTATTATTCCACACATCGACCGAATCGGTTCTGCATCTAGAGTATTAAGTTTATAAGAACAGAGTAACACATTAAGCAAGATGACATGATGTAGTGGAATTAGCTCAAGCAATATGATGAAAACCCCATCTTGTTATCCTCGATGGCAACAATACAATACGTGTCATGTCTCTTTCTGTCACTAGGATTGAGCAGCGCAAGATTGAACCCAAAGCAAAGCACTTCTCCCATTGCAATAAAAACCAATCTAGTTGGCCAAACCAAACCGATAGTTCGAAGAGAATTACTAAGATATTAAATCATGCATAAAAGAATTAAAAAGAAACTCAAATATTATTCATAGATAATCTGATCATAAACCCACAATTCATCGAATCTTGACAAACACACCGCAAAAGAAGATTACATTGGATAGATCTCCAAGAACAACGAGGAGAACATGGTATTGAAGATCAAAGAGAGAGAAGAATCCATCTAGCTACTAGCTATGGATCCGTAGGTCCGTGGTAAACTACTCACACTTCATCGGAAGGGCAAAAGGGTTGATGTAGATGCCCTCCGTGGTTGATTCCCCCTCCAGTAGAGTATCGGAAAAGGTCTCCAGATGGGATCTCACGAGAACAGAAGGTTACGGCGGTGGAAACGTGGTTTCGATGGATGTTCTGAGTTTTCTGGAATATATGTGAATTTATAGGCAGAAGTAGGTCAGGGGAGGCACGAGGGGCCCACAAGGTAGGGGGCGCGCCCTACCCCCTGGGTGCACCCTCCACCCTTGTGGCTTCCTCGCAGATCCCCTGGCGTGTACTCCTAGTCCATCATGTGTCTTCTGGTCCAAGAAAAATCTTCGTAAAGTTTCATTCCGTTTGATATTCCTTTTCTGCGAAACTCAAAAACAAGGAAAAAACAGAAACTGGCACTGGGCTCTGGGTTAATAGGTTAGTCCCAAAAATCATATAAAATAGCATATAAATGCATATAAAACATCCAAGATGGATAATACAATAGCATGGAACAAAAAAAATTATAGATACGTTGGAGACGTATCAACGGCTCCGTATCGTAAAACGCAATGAATCCTTCTCCTTGATTTTTTCTCCGCGAATTGGAATATATAGAGTTGGAGTTAGGGTCGGAGACGGTCCAGGGGGGACACAAGCCAGGGGGCGCTCCCTAAGGGGGGCGCCCCCAGGGCTTGTGGCCTTCGGGTGGCCTCCCTCTCGTAACTCTTTGCGCTAGTATGTTTTATATTTTCCAAAAATATTCTCCGTAGATTTTCATGTCATTCCGAGAACTTTGATTTCTGCATAAAAATAACACCATGGCAATTCTGCTGAAAACAGTGTTAGTCCGGGTTAGTTCCATTCAAATCATGCAAATTAGAGTCCAAAACAAGGGCAAAAGAGTTTGGAAAAGTAGATACGATGGAGACATATCAACTCCCCCAAGCTTAATCCATTGCTTGTCCTCAAGCAATTCAGTTGACAAACTGAAAGTGACAAAGAAAACTTTTATAAACTCTGCTTGTTCTTGTTGTTGCAAATATGTCTAGCCAAGGTTCAAGTTTTCAGCAAAGGTTATAAACTAACCATATTCACAATAACATTTAGGTCTCACATTTACTCATATCAATAGCATAATCAACTAGCGAGCAATAATAGGATATCTTGGATGACAACACCTTTTGAAAACAATCATGATACAATATGATGTAATGGTATCTCGCTAGCCCTTTCCGAGACTACAAAACATAAATGCAGAGCACCTCTGAAGATCAAGGACTAACTGGACATAATAATTCATGGTGCAAGAGATCCACACTTAAAAAAAAAGACACATCCATGACATTTTGGGCCGAACGATTTATTTTCATGTCATGCTTATGACACTTCTATGATGATAATAGTGACAAAAACACATATCATCATAAATGTGGTGGGCTCCTACTTCTATGACAAAAAATCATGACAGAAAATGAGATTTTCGTCGTGGGCGGGCTGGGGACGCACCTGCATGACATTCTTTGGGCCGTCCATGACGGAAAAATTCATGGTAGAAGTGAGGGCGAGGAAAATTTCGGGGAGTTCCTAGTTACGGTGGTGGTCGGCGCGGAGGGATGCACGGAGGTTTGCATTTCTCTCGTACACGTCGCGTGTATGTGCGAGGCGTTGGGCTCTAACTGAACCTGAGCGAGGCCTTCGCTTACTGAACCCGAGCGATTGCACTAGCTACGTATGTTATTGAACCCGAGCGATCGATCCCTTCGCTGCTAATTGAACCTGAGCGATTCCTTTGCTACCACTGCTAACTAAACCCGAGCGATTGCTGCTGCTGCTTACTGAAGCCGATCGAACCTGTGCCTCTTGATGAACAATGAATGTGGGGTTGGTTGAACGAGTCGAGACGTACGTGGTTGGGGTTGGATGAGCAGTGCCCGGTGGGGGTTGGATGAACATGACCCCGTGGTAGTAGTAGGAGGAGGTTGCCACTGGATGAACATCGCACCGATACGAGGCCGCCACAGCTGAGGCGTTGGGTGTGGATGAACAGGACCCCGTGGAGGGCTGGTTGAAAAGTAGCCAGTGGAGGGCTGGTTGAACAGTAGCCGGTGGAGGCAGAGGAAGACGCGGTGGATGAACAGTGCAGGTGGAGGCTGGAGGAAGTCGACGGTGGGTGAACATTAGCCCGTGGAGTCCCATTTTGCGGTACGCCACACCCCTCCCGATGAACAGGACCCCCGTTTCGACCATAGCGCTCCAACACAAGTCTATTTCCTCCGTTTTGCGGTACGCCAACCCCCTCCCGATGAATAGGATCCCGTTTCGACCATAACCGGCCGAGCAGAAGGTCGTTTCCTCTGTTTTGCGGTACGCCAGACCCTTCTTGATGAACAAGACCCCGTTTCGACCGTACACGCTCTAGCAGAAGGCCGTTTCCCTCCGTTTTGCGGTACACCACACCAGGTTTCGGCTGTTCCGTCCAAGCCAGTTGCCTCCCGATGAACACGACGTTGTTTCTTCGTTCCGACCCCGCCGATTGGCTGCCGATGAACACGATGTTGTTGCTGCCTCTCCATGTACACCAGCCCTGGCCATACGTATGCGCGAGTGCGCGTTCGAGACTCCGCCCGTATGTACATGCGTAGCCATGTTTTTTTGCCTTGTGGCTGTACGTACGTGCACATGGTTTAGACGAGACTGTACGTACGACAAGTGTTGCTCCTTACTCGGCCACGGTTCATCACTGCAGAGAGACTGATCGACCGCTATGTACGTACACGTTCGTGACCAGACAGATAATGCTACGTACACTTCCACCGGGTGGGTCCCAGCTGTCAGGGAGGATAAGGAGGCACTTCCTTGCATGCGAAGATATAGCTGGCGCGTCCCAGCTGTCTGGGGCGAATCATTTTTTACCCGTAATAAGGAGGCACTTCCTTGCGTGCGGCCGTGGAGCCAGCTGTCAGCCTCTCCACGTACCATCCTCTTTCGATGGAAGTCATTCCTTGACCACGTTAACTGCGCTGCGCCGAGAGCACCAAGGCGGTGGAGGACAGCGAGGCATAGGAAGGGATTGACCAGAGCCGCAGAAGACTCAGCAGTTGTTTCCCACGCGGAGGGGAGTACAAGGGTTTACTGGTTCAACTGCAGTGTGAGGCTACCGTCCCCGGAGAATAACAGGAGGTCTGGGTGAGTGCATAGCATTTAAAAGCCCCAATTCAAATACTTATGATTTAAATCAAAAATCTAGGACAACCTAGAAAATGTGCAACATTTTTGGTAGAGGTTTCCACCATTTAAAAAGTGATGAACTTTTCTTAAGGGCATTTTGGGTTCATTCAAAAGATTTGAATTTGAACCTAGTTGGTTTCATCCGGTGTTACGATTTGAGCATCCCCATTTCAAATTCATTTGAATTTTAAACATGATGCACGGATGCTCACAGATGCAACTAATTACAAGGAAGTCTAGGGCTATGACAACTCACCCCCACTAAACAAGAATCTCATCCCGGGATTCAAGACGTGAGGTAAGAAGATAGAGGGGACACAAAACTAACAGGATCTTCACGATCCAAATACCGTTCTTGAAGACATTGGTTTATTGCATCATCTTGTCTTGACGTCTTTGCTTCCGAGAACTTCGTTCAACACGATAATGACAGAAAGGAACTCTACAGGAATCAATCTTCTCGAAGATTGGGCAACTCAAGATCAACTCAAGGAGTGAGACTTAAGAACACCTCTTGAGTTGAGACTCAAACATGCATTGTGAGGGATGCAGAATAACATACGATGAAGGTTCAATTTGGTAGGCAATAATTCCGCACTTAAAGAAGATGGTGGACAATGTCACTAGACGGGGCACCTTAGAGAAGGTGACTCGTAGGATTATTCCCTTAAGTGGAAAAAAGAATTACTTTTGATAGATAGATCATTGGAACTCTTCATACCATCCTAAGGCAATTCACAAACGATTGTTTGACGGTGTTCGAGGGAACGACATACTCCAACTAGAATGGATGATGTGGACTACCTTGTTGAAGACAATGCAATGAGTGATTTTTGTTTATCATTGGAAATGGATGGGACCCATAGTAGGACCACTTTTGAAGATGATCCTGAACAACAATTACTAAGAAGGGGAACCCATGGAACTTTGGCACAATGGCGGTGCAAGCTGGGAACAAAAATGCAAAATGTTCCAACCATCATATCAGCCCGAGATTCAGATCTGATTGGTAATAGGATGTTTCAGATGTTGTATCCGGAAAAGAAAGTGTGCAACACAAATTGACGAGATGACGTTGCGAGATTCTCGGAAATGAACTACAATAACAAGCTCCAAAACATGAGCGGGTTCTGCTACACACATGTGAACACACTGTCCTAGACAAGCATGAACACATGGTAGTCTTACAACAAAACACTACCGAGTTCAGGTTCGGAACCATCGTTGAAGATAACGAAGTCTTGTGCATGTCCGTCTGGGCCCTTCAGGATTAGCAGTCGAACTTCTTTTTCTTGAACAAGTCAATGAGTGGCTTGTGTGCTAGCGATACATATAGAATGAAGGTTGCAAGTCTCCAAACCACAAAATACCTCACAAATGTGCATGACTGACTTGGGACAATTCCATAGGAAGCAAAACAACTTTCTCGAATTCACGGCGGCAACTTACATCGCATGCACATGAATTATAGGAAGTCACTTCTTACATCAAAACATCTACTTCATGAGCTAACACAAAGATGATGCTTACCCAAAAATAGAATACCTACCATCTAGATGGCATCACGAGATGCTTTCGAGAAGGGTGGCCAGAACCATCACACTGAGAACACAACACATGGTTGGTCTACTTGGTGGCTATCTATGATATCCTAGTTTCCTAATAGCTTCAACAATTATGTCGAGGCAACTGAGTACCTCAGCACACCAATTAGTGTGGTTAACCTGGCCTAATAGGACATCGGGAACAGGGAGAAAAGATTTGCAAATGCATCAAATTGTTTAGAAACCTGGGATAACTTGGACAACATAATGGTTGTAATTGATCAAAAAGTATTTTTGAGACTCATGCAAATGGTAGTATAACCGCTTGACATCATAATGTCAAGGTTCTGAGACCAACTGTTTAACACACTGAAGTAGTAGAAACTAAGCTGAGAGTTGAATCCACCATTAATGTGATCTTGATAGATAGATGACAAGCCTACTTCTGATCAATCCCCGTGGAAAAGAAGAGGGTGACTCAGATCATAAGGACATAACGTGAAGGAGTAAAAAGAGCCTTACGTTCCCTTCCACAATCAATTCCCTTATATAACTAAGGAATTTCTAGACTCAACTTCGACCAATTTGGCTTGGTAATCCTACAGGTAGTCAGGCTCTGATACCAAGTTGTCGGGACCCCGATCCTAAGTCACACCGGTCTAGCATGTAAAACATCATATCACTTTGCGGCCTCACACACGGTATCCCCAAGGGTGCCACCTTACCTGGCTCACGTATATGATAGTGTCGCTAGCATCCATATGACAGAGAACTCGGGCCGACATGACTAGTCATAAACCCAAGGTGGCACAAACTTATAGGGACATGCATACATGACCCAACAATGTGTGTGTCGGTCAGTAGCGAGTGTTGCCGGGCTGTAGCAAGCTAACAGGACTCTGGTATACACAACATGATATTTCCCTGGAAGGACAGACACATGAGCAAAGAAGGACACATGCCGGTCAATCCACGTGTTCCGGAGCAGTAGCAAGCTACCAAGGCTTAGTGGAAGCACTAGGAGACATTTCCCCATAAGGAAGGCTACCAAGAATAAACAAGTAGGTGTCGGATCCCACACATACCAATACACGTTACACATACGCATAACATGCACGGTATGTGTAGATACAACATGGCATCACAACATAACTCAAAAATCATATAGATAAAGGCCCAGAAGAGTCGTCATAGCATTTATTACAAACAGGGGTCACATGACCCAACATACAGAGCATACAGGCAACAGAAGCATAAACATGCATGGGTACAGACATCTGAAAAGAAGAAGGCTATCAAGCCTGACTACCTAAAAAATCCTCCCAAGGTACAAGATCGTAGCCGAGGTAGCAAGCTAAACGTCGAAGTCCACGCGGAACCACTATTGAGACTGAAGTCTCTGTGCAAAAACATAAATTAAGCAAACGTGAGTACAAATGTACTCAGCAAGACTTACATCAGAACTAGCTACATATGCATCAGTATCAACAAAGGGGTGGTGGAGTTTAATTGCAGCAAGCCAGCTTTGACTCAGTGGATAACCTATACTATGACTGCAAGTAACTCTTTTGAGGTGGCGCACACGAGTCCACATATTCACCATATCAATACACCACTATGGATCCATTCCCGTCTCCCTACGAGAAGGCCATCCATAACACTCCCGCTTATCTTGTGCATTTTAGAAAGCTGTCAGGACCCCGATCCTAAGTCACACCGGTCTAGCATGTAACACATCATATCACTTTACGGCCTCAAGCACGGTATCCCCACGGGTGCCACCTTACCTAGCTCGGGACCATTTGTGCATTTTGGCTCACGTATATGATAATGTCGCTAGCATCCATATGACAAAGAACCTGAGCCGACATGACTAGTCATAAACCCAAGGTGGCACAAACTTACAGGGACATGCATACATGACCTTGCAATGCACGTGTCGATTAGCAGCGAGTGTTGCCAAGCTATAGCAAGCTAACAGGACTCCGGTATACACCACATGACATTTCCCCGGAAGGGATAGCCACAGGAGCAAAGAAGGACACATGCCGGTCAATCCACGTGTTCCGGAGCAGTAGCAAGCTACCAAGGCTCAGTGGAAGCACTTGGAGGCATTTCCCCATAAGGAAGGCTACCAAGAATAAACAATTAGGTGTCGGATCCCACACATAGCAATACATGTTACACGTATGCATAACATGCACGATATGTGTAGATACAACATGGCATCACAACATAACTCAACAACTCATATAGATAAAGGCCCAGAAGATCCGTCATAACATTTATTACAGACAGGGGTCACATGACCCAAAATACAGAGCATACAGGCAATGGAAGCATAAACATGTCTGGGTACATACATCTGAAAAGGAAGAAGGCTATCAAGCCTGACTATCTACAAGACCCTCCCAAGGGTACAAGATCGTAGCTGAGGTAGCAAGCTAAACGCCGGAGTCCACGAGGAACCACTAGTGAGACTGAACTCTCTGCAAAAACATAAATTAAGCAAATGTGAGTACAAATGTACTCAGCAAGACTTACATCAGAACTAGCTACATATGCATCAGTATCAACAAGGGGGTGGTGGAGTTTAACTGCAGCAAGCCAGCTTTGACTCAGTGGCTAACCTATACTATGAATGCAAGTAACTCTTTTAAGGTGGCGCACATGAGTCCACATATTCACCATATCAATACACCACTATGGATCTGTTCCTGTTGCTACTTCTCGAGCTTGCGTTGTATTCCCTCGAAGAGGAAAGGGTGATGCAGCACAACAACGTAAGTATTTCCCTCAATTTTTGAGAACCAAGGTATCAATCAAGTAGGAGACCACGCGCGAGTCGCTCGCACATGCACAAACAAATAAGAACTTCGCAACCAATGCGATAAGGGGTTGTCAATCCCTTTATGGTCACTTACGAAAGTGAGATCTGATAGATAGGATAGTATAATATTTTTGGTATTTTTGGTATAAGAACAGAAAGTAAATAAAGCAAATAAGCAACAATAAAAGAAATTGAAGTAAAGTAATATGATAAAGATAGACCCCGGGGCCATAGGTTTCACTAGTGGCTTCTCTCATGAATGCAGAATTCTACGGTGGGTGAACAAATTATTGTCGAGCAATTGATAGAAAAGCGCATAGTTATGATAATATCTAGGCATGATCATTGTATATAGGCATCACGTCCGTGAAAAGTAGACCAAAACGATTCTGCATCTACTACTATTACTCCACACATCGACCGCTATCTAGCATGCATCTAGAGTATTAAGTTCATAAGAACAGAGTAATGCTTTAAGCAAGATGACATGATGTAGAGGGATAAACTCAAGCAATATGATATAGACCCCATCTTTTTATCCTCGATGGCAACAATACAATACGTGCCTTGCTGCCCCTACTATCACTGGGAAAGGACACCGCAAGATTGAACCCAAAGCCAAGCACTTCTCCCATTGCAAGAACTACAGATCTAGTAGGCCAAACCAAACCAATAATTTGAAGAGACTTGCAAGGATATCATAATCATACATAAAAGATTTCAGAAAAGAATCAAATATTTTTCTTAGATAATCTTTATCATAAACCCACAATTCATCGGATCTTGACAAACACACCGCAAAAAGATTACATCGAATAGATATCCTCGAAGATCGAGGAGAACTTTGTATCGAGATCCAAAAAGAGAGGAGAAGCCATCTAGCTAATAACTATGGACCCGAAGGTCTGTGGTAAACTACTCACAACTCATTGGTGAGGCTATGGCGTTGATGTAGAAGCACTCGGTGGTAGATCCTCCTCCGGCGGAGCTCCGGGACAGGCCCCAAGATGGGATCTCATGAGAACAGAAGGTTGCGGCGGTGGAATTAGGGTTTTCTCTGTTGCCTCAATGTTTATATATATATATATATATATATATATATATATATATATATATATATATATATATATATATATATATATATATATATATATATATATATATATATAGGGTGGGTCTATTCTCATAACACCCCTTAAGAGTCTTATTCTACTAACACCCGCTTATTCTGCTAACACTTGCCCTCTGCGTAAAAACTCCGGGT
>LR738714.1:460281293-460303319 GCA_902687465.1 Secale cereale
ATATATATATATAGGAAGGAGGGCATCGGGGGAGCCAAAGGGGGCCCACGAGGGTGGGGGCACGCCCAGGGGGAGGGGGCGCGCCCTGAACCCTCGTGGCCACCTCCTTCGTTCCCTCGCGTGTACTCCGAGTCTTCTGGGTAGATACGGTTCCAGAAATAACTCTCCCAAAGGTTTCATTCCGTTTGGACTCCGTTTGATATTCCTTTTCTGCGAAACTCTGAAATAGGCAAAAAAACAGCAATTTGCACTAGGCCTTGGGTTAGTAGGTTAGTTCCAAATATAATATAAAAGTGAATAATAAAGCCCATTAAACATCCAAAACAGAATATATAATAGCATGGGACAATAAAAAATTATAGATACGTTGGAGACATATCACCCGTCTCCCTACGAGAAGGCCATCCATAGCACTCACGCTTATCTTGCGCATTTTAGAGTATCCACTTTCACTTGTCTATGAACTGCATAGGCAACCCAATAGTCCATCACCGCGGACGCGGCTACTCGAATAGATCATATTACCCTGCAGGGGTGTACTTCTTCACACACACTCTCACCACTTATCGTTGTTTACACGACATGTACTCGGCAACCTTCAAGCGGAAGCCCAGCGAGGGTGTCGGCCATGACCTAACTAAGCACACAAGTCTCTAGTCCAGGTTTATCGCCTATCCGGGTTCCATCCAAGGAAGTCCAACCAAGATTTCACTCACGGCACCAAACGATGTGTGCAGGGTTCCTGAGACACCTAATGGGCGACTCGGTACACCGGGCCACGGTGTATCTACCGCATCATAGCCCACCCCTAGGGTCAGCGCTACGCACGACCTCCAACACATATCCTACAAACACCAGAAACTAGTTGCAACTCCTGGATAGAGATCAAGGCGATTAATAAGTCGAGAGAGCTTGGAGTGCTCAGAGCCCAATCTGTGGTAGTAACTGTCTTGGATCACACACACAGAACTCAGTTCCTGAGAATAGTCCCAATGAGACAACCCACCATGTACTCCTACATGGCCTCTCATCTCTACCTTTACCAAATCGTGTTCACACACTTAGCTCTCAACAGTAGGACATGTTCACCTCCATTCCAATCCATCCTAGATGAATCAGACATGACACAAATCTAAGCATAGCAGGCATAACAAGCAGACATGAATGAGTAGGCACATCATGGCTCAAACAACTCCTACTCATGCTAGTGTGTTTCAACTATTTAATGTGGCAAAGACAGGTCATGCAGAGGAAAGAGGGTTCAGCTACCGCAACAAATAACAGTTAAAACATTGTTGTCCTAATGCAGTAAAAGAGAGCAAGAGCGAGAGAGTGGGATTTTATCGGAATGTTCAATGGGGGTTGCTTGCCTGGCAATTCTGAAGATAGTAATACTCTTCATCGGTGTCATTGAACTCATTGTCGGAACTATGTCCACTGAGAGGGGACAATACCGGCAAACAGAGAAAGAACACAATCAATGCAATGCAACAATATGATGCATGATCATGACATGGCAACATGCTGTGATTTGAGCTAATGCAGCTAGCAATGATTTAAATGGAGTTGGTTTGAACACAAGATCCAAATTCAAACTCCACATAAGACATTTTAATGCCCTTTATTAAAGTTGGCATATACAGTAGCTTTAGGTTGTTCAAACATGCATGAAAATTCCATAAATTCATAAATCATTTACTGATTAATTTTAATTCCAGAAACACTTACTACATCAGCATGAGGTCAGCACTACATCAACAGGTCAACATAGGCGATCCAGGTCAAACCTGACGTGTGGGTCCCGCATGTCAGTGTAACAGGGTCAGCAACGGAGGCTGACCAATGGGGCCAGGTCAAAGCTGAGGTGGCAAGCTCAGACTGATCGGTGGGGCCACAGACATTAGCTTAATTTAAGCAGGGAAAATCCCGTGGTTATTTATGGGGCGGGGCCCGACTGTCGGTGGCTCTAGGTGGTGATTAGGAGGCTCATTAGCAACTAATGATGTTGCCACGTCGGCCTCGCCGGAATTTGGCCGGCCACAACCATTCCACGCGGCGGAGGCGTCGGGTTTTGCATCTCCGGCGACCAAATGGAAGGCCAAGACCATCCGCGCGAAGCCTGGACTCGCGTGCATCCAACGGTGTCAACAACTCGCGCTGGAGTGGACTAAATTGACGGTGGTGACACTTTTTGCGATGGCCGGAGTTCGTGCAAGCACGGACTAGATGCGGGGGTGCATTTCCGGATGAGCTAGTGGGTTTGGTAGGCTCCTAGGAGCACGCGGAGTGTGGTGGTCTGCTCTGCTGCAAGCTGAAGCAGCTATAGCCACATCGGTGAGGAGGCATGGCGCCGGCGAGCTCGGGAGCTCATGGAGATGGTGGCTACAACACGGTCGTGAGCACAGGAGGAGGGGGCAAAGATGCAGGGGCTCACAGAGAACACGCATGGATGATACGTGGGCTCGGGGGCATCCTCGACAGCGCGAATCGACCGATGATGTACAACAGCCGTGCAAGTGGCGACCACGATCCGAATGGACCAAAGTCTCTGTGTTTCAGTGTCATCCCTGGATCGGTAATGCTGACACACACAATACTTGAAGGATTTGTAACAGAGTGGCAATCACACACTTATTACATCGAATGTCTCCAAGGAGAACTTATTACGAAAGTCTATGGCTTAAGGCCATCTAACAAAATAACAGTGGAAGGCTTGGAAGATAAGTGAGTCCATCAACTCTAACGGCATAGCTGAGTGCATGACGAACGACCTAGAACATCTTATTCCTCGTCTCAAAAGTCTGCAACGTAATATGTTGCAGCCCGAAAACGGGTCAACACATGGAATATGCTGGCAAGATAACACAGAAGATGCAAGTAACAGAATAAAGACTGAACTATATGCATATTTGGCTGGTGGAGGCTCTAGGGTTAAAGTTTTTGCGTAAAGCAAATTTTTCCCTACAACAAAGGAATAAATTTTTACTTTTACTATCATGGTAGTTGAAACATCATTGAGAAGGTACCCCCAACTCAATCCCAATTAAAGTAATCAGTAACCCAACAAATTAAATTATAGAGTGATGAGATCAACCAATAATTCAAGTACCAGATACTCAAGACATCCATAACCGGGGACACGGCTAATCATGATCAGTTTGTACACTCTGCAGAGGTTTGTGCACATTTCCCACAAGACTCGATCGCCTCCGTTTGGTTTCTCGCACTGCATGGTGTTTGAGAGATGACCGAGACACAGTCTTTCCGAAGAGGTCCCCTTAACCAGATAGATAGGCCGGTACACCTACAATCCCTCTACATGTGCTAGCCCATCATGGAAAGGTGTAATGCCCAGGATGGGACTATATCTCCTACGTGTCGAGGCACGACTTAAAGATATAAGCCCATTCTGGAATGATCGCAAGTTTGGTACCTTTGCACATCTCATGTAAAAATAGGTATGGAAAACTGGAAAAAATAGTTGGCTTACACTCGCCACGTCACACAAATACATTACATATGCAAACATCATTCAGATAAACATCACAGCCCATCTAAGGGTAAAATCCAAATGACAAGATACCAAACATAACATTAAACCACAGGTCTAGATCGAATCCTAGTAGAAGCTCTACTGATCAACCGGATAGTTCACATAGTAACGGCTACGCTCCTCGTCGTACTCCCAGTCTAGCTCAGTGCCATCACCTGTGTAGCTCACCATCGTACCCGCATCTGGTGTGTTGAAGTAACTGTGAGCCACAGAGGACTCAGCAATCCGGTTCCCGGGTAACACGACTATCCCAACCTTGGGTGTGGAACAAGGCTGAAGAAAGAACAAGAGTCTGCAGCAGCACTAGCCTAGCTTACGTAAAAGAGAGCGAGAAGAGAAGGTGCCTCGGTCGAGAGATGATCACGAAGTGATCCTAACTAAAACAAGTCAAACATAACCCCATCGTGTTCACTTCCCGAATCCCTTTCGGAAAATGACCGTCACGGTACTCACGCTGGTAGTGTATTGGAACATGGTGTCAAGTTTTCTACAACCGGATATTAACAAGCTCCCATCTGCCACATAACCGCGGGCATGGCTTTCGAAAGTTCATAACCCTGCAGAAGTGTTCCAACTTGGCCCATGACAAGCCCACGATCTGCGGAGTCGCAACTCCATGGTGGGAAGGCCCGAGTATCCTCGGAATCCCGTGCTCAAGATACTCCATCTAAGGTAAGGCTAATCCAGCAAATCCTCCCGGCGTGCCGACACCCTGATAGTAGCCGCGCGTATCTAGTCTCAGGCCACGACCGGATGAGCGCTACGTACAGATACCGAAGATCCCAGCGAACTGGGTGGCACCACAAGTGGCTCTAGTTTGGACCAACACTCAAATCGAGCACTGGTCCAGGGGGGTTGATTAATTAATCCTCGGGTTAGTTACTCCCTCGGTAAGTTTTAGTTGTTTAGGCGAATAGTACCAATGTTGGGACTTGCTGGAAAAGACTTAGCACTCAGCGGTTTATCGAGGGGGTCCCATAACCACAACCGTGTGAGGAACGCATAATCAAGGAACATAACACCGGTTTATACGGTTCCTAAGGCGGCATGAGTGGAACAAATCACCAAGCAATAGGCTTAGCCTTCCACCCATTACCAATATATAGATGATTTCATTTAATAATTAATATAGTGTGATATCCCAACAAGCTTCAACAAGAAGCAAGAATCTTCAGTCTTCACCTGCAACTAGCAATGCTATAAGAGGGGCTGAGCGAAGCCTACGTATAGCCAATCAAAGGTTTGCATAGGTAGGGTGGTTAAACAGGTTCATGGTTACAATAGGAGGCTGACAGGAAAACATGGGCATCGAGGCAAAACTATAGATCGAGACTTCTAGCAATAGGCAAAGATAGTAATGTTATCGGGGTTCGATCATCTTGCCTGAAGAGTTGTCGATGGGATCGTAAGAGGGGTCCTCGTTCTCAACCTCGGTAGTAACCTCGTGCTCGTACTCGTACTCAGTCTCATCTTCCGGCTCTACTCAAACACAAGAACACAAGGCAATGAATCAAACAAGATGCAATGCGCAGAAAAATTACTGGATGCATGACTGATGCACTATGGAAGCAAAACAGAAGCACTATGGAAGCACATAAAGTCTACTTAGGAAGCACAGTGTTACAGCACAACAATATGCATCAAGCAAAATGCTTCAAAACATGATAACAATAGGATAATATGAATCTACATGCAAAAACACACAAGTTTCATATAGGACTTGCTCAAAACGGAGCAACGGGCTAAAAGTTACACCCGAAACAATAAACATGCACAAGCTGAAAATATCAGCCACATAGCAACTTCGGAGCAAGAGATAAATGGCCTACAACACTTAAACATCATGGCAATGAGCATGGACATAAACTAGACATATCCTAAAGCAAACAAATCCATTGGAGCATCCCCAAAGGAGCCATGGATCAATAGCAACAAGCTATGACATATTGAACTTGACAACAAAAACCTGACAACAGTAATTTGTTGCAACTTGGGAGCAAGAGTTAAATATGCTACAGCCACTCAAATAAGCATGTGAGAGCATGAATGGATAGCCAACAATATATACAACAAGGAATCATCAAGAGTCACCCAAAAACTATCATGGATTGGCCTAGAACAACAAGCAAACATGGCATCTGAAAATAACAGATTCCAGACTTAGAGAAATTTCACTAAGTGTTAAAACAACAGTTTCATCATGGCATCTTTGAGAGCAAGTTTAAGTCACCTCAAAGCAAAACATGGCAAGTGGTAAGCACCACAGCAAAGTACACATGATGGTGAATCCAAAACATCTAAGCATGCATCAAGGGGACAAACACATCAATAGCAACGAGCTCCTCTACGAGGCATCTCGTAACAAGTTTAATGACATATCAGCCACATAGCACTTTGCAACGGAGATAAACATGGCAAGATGAAATCTATCATGCAAGCTAAAGCACCCAACATGTAGAGCATAACATTATGAACACGTGGACATCTCATTTGCTTCATATGGATAAACATGCACCAAGTTATCACATTGCAAAGATGGCATGAAAACAACTACAAACAGCAGTTTAAAACAAGTAGCACTCTTCCAACAGATATTTAAGCATCTAGATGACCTCAAACATGCATGGCACAATGGAATAAAACGTAGTACATGTCTCCACGATCATTTTGACATATCATTTGCTCAAATTGGACCATCACACAAAAAGTTATCACCATTGCAAAACTGCTCCAGAAACTGAAAATAATAGGGACTTAGTGGAATAAGAGAGCAACCTCAGATCTGGGTCAAAGGTCAAACTCTGCATCTTATCTGCTCTACCCTCCACTTTCTCCAAATTATCAGATCTACATTTACTCTTACCAAGATGTTGAATAAAGCCAATGCCACTGCACACGTTAATGTCTGCATCCCTCTTGTCAGTACCTTTTGCCTTGTAACGCTGTACTTAATTAATTTTATTTGATTATGTATCATCACTCTGCACCTGAGCTTCATTATCCTCTATTTCTTCCAATATTATTTGATCTATATTACTCTTTACAAAATGTATAATAAAGACAACACTTATAAAGAAGTTTCTTTGGGGAATTTATTGAATTATCTTTCCATCGACATGAAGAAGGGCTTTGTCCAGCCCGTGTTAACATGTAATGTAAGTTCATCCTTCTCAAGCCTTCAAACGTTGTTCTAGTATAGATTTGGATAGGCATCATTTCCTCCACTCCTATTTACTTTGGTGTTTACATCTGATTGGATGTTTGCAACAACTACCAATTTTAAATTGTAGTTGTAAAAACATGTTCCTTATGCAGAACAGATCCATTTATTTGCTTATATAATTGTGAAACCTGTTACGTGTCTCCTTGTTTCTCTTTCAGAGTCGTATCTCTCATGCCAGGCAGAACTTTAGGGAAGGTAGTGAGCCAAACCATCTTGAAGAGAGCGAGATGACCCCAAGGTCATGTCTTGATGAAGACAGTGAGTTGAAGCTACTCACCAGCAGCTCCGAGACAACCTCTCTGTAGTTGTTGCCTCAATCAGTTCGACTTCTTTAGTCTCAAATTAAAGTGGAAAAGCTTGCTTGAGCTCAGCTCCAACTTGATGTCAATGATGTGAAGAAGGCCGCAAAGGACACCCATGTGTGCTTTCTTGCTACGCAGCTACAGTTAGAGTATCTATCGGTGACACAACCAAGGTCTCATCAGCTTGTTCAGCTGCTTTGGGTGCAGCGCCCGGACATGCCTAATGCCTTCTGAAGTGCTCTCAGATTTGTATATTCTTTTGTCGTCGTGTTTAATGCACTGGTGGCGACCTTTGATGCCCAGTGTATGTAATCCGCGGCCACGTTGCGCTTTATTATCACCGCTGGCGAACATTGATGCGCAGTGGATCTAATATGCCGTAATTTCTTTATTGTATTGTATAGTCTAGGTTTATTCTTGGTCGGTATGCTGTAATTTAGGCCGGAAGCTTCAATGGATCTCAATGTTGTCGGTCTTCAGGCCGGCCCGTAACTCGTTATATATTGGCCAAAATGTGGGCCTATAATTATCTTGGGCCATTAGCAGGTCTAAACGTATAGTATTTTTCCCCTTTAACATGCCGAGTAAAGTTCTGGGCCAGCTGGGCCAGAGAATATCATGGGCTTTTAAGAGGCTAAAAACTAGATTGGGCTAACGTTGAGCAAAAAAATTCACGGGCCAATACATGTCGAAAGTGCCTTCAGCCCATGTTTGGTCCAAATAGAACGAGCAGTTAACAGGCCAAAATATATCTCGGGCCCTGTTTGGCCCAATAAATGTATGGGCTTTAAACATGCCGATATCAACGCGGACCGTTGGCCCAACAGTGTCACGAGCCATTAACAGATGGGCTGTAAGTAGGTTGGATTCAACGCGGGCTATAATTAGGCCCAACTATTAGACGGGTCATTAACAGGCCTATCGGCCTGTTGGGCTGAAATTTATCCACGAAGACTACGGGCCGTTAAGAGGCCTAAAGTTACTTCGGACAAGAAATAGCCCAGTTCCTCCATGTGCCGTTAAATGGCCTAAAGTGAAATCGGGCCGGCAACAGCCCAGATGCACCATAGGCCGCTAACAAGCCGAAACTATTATCGGGTCGAGCTGGTAAATGGGCATTTAATAGGCTAAAATACAAACCCAGCTTAGATTGGGCACAAAAGAACAGTGGCCTCTTAACGGGCCTGATCTGATATGGGCCATAATTTGGCCCAAAATACGACAGGCTGTGAACACGCCTTATCTGATATGGGCCTCAATTTGATCCAAAACACGGCGGGTTGTTAACGGGCTAGCCCACTAGTGTCTGAAAATATATGGCGGGCCTTTAGCTGGGCCGACCTTTTTACCTTCAATGGGCTACTGTTGGGATCTGCCACGTGTCGACATGTCATAGGCGTCTTCCATCCATTGTAGGGATGACATCTGTCCCAATGATGAGCTGACACATGGATCTTCCGGTGAATGAGAATTTTACACATGGAAAATCCCCATTGGCTGGGGTTGTTAACTGGTTACCGAATCCAAACCGAAACCCGATAGCTTAACGATGAACCGTTACGGTGGATTCCACGTGTCGGTTACCCTTGACGAAAACACTTCCATGTCGCGCCATTTATTGTCATGGAAGTGGACACTTCCATGATGATAATTTTGGTATTGTCATGGAACACTTCTACAACAACACATGTATGACTATCTTGATTCTGTCATAAATCATCATGGATGTAAATGCATGACAGAAAACATGACCTACTGTGACAAACACGTATTATCACGGAAGTGATTTTTTTGTAGTGCTAGTCACACTCATAGTCAACATCAATTAAAAACAAAACATATAAATGACAATGGCGCTCTCCAGCTGATGCTTTAATAAGAAGATGATGACTCAAAAATAAAGTAAATAGATAGGCCCTTCGAAGAGGGAAGCAGGGATTTGCAGAGGTGCCAGAGCTCGAAGCTTTTTAAAACATAGATGAATATAATTTTGGGGATATGCTTTCATTGTCAACGCAAACGACCAAGAGTTCTCACCATCTTCCATGATACGTACATTATAGGTGGTTCTCAAACAGAATGGTAAAGTTTTACTCCCCTCCACCAACAATCACACTCCACGGCTAACCGAATCCACGAGTACCGTCCATACCAACAGCAGTCCTGGGGGAGTTTTGTTCAATTATATTTTGAGCATGGAACCGGGCATTCCGATTACCAACCACTTTCTCGTGAGTGACAAGTGAATAAACATTCTTTGTGAGAATAATCCACCTAGCATAGAAGATACTGACAACCCCCAGTCGCAGCATGAGCGATTCAGGCATACAAAACAGATTATTATTTGAAGGTTTAGAGTTTGGCACATGCAAATGTACTTGGAACGGCAGGTAAATACCGCATATAGGTAGGTATGGTGGACTCATATGGAACAACTTTGGGTTTATGGAAGTGGATGCACAAACAATATTCCCTCTTAGTACAAGTGAAGGTTAGCAAATAGATTGAGGAGAGACCAACTAGAGAGCGACAACTGTCATAAACATGCATTGAGGTTAATCAATATTGAATGCAAGCATGAGTAGGATCTAAAACACCATGAACACAAATATCATGGAGGCTATGTTGATTTTGATTCAACTACATGCATGAACATGTGCCAAGTCAAGTCACTCGAATAATTCAAATGAGGATACCATCCTATCATACCACATCATAACCATTTTAAATGCATGTGGGCACACAAGACAAACCATTATCCACTCCTAGCTACTTATGCATGGCATGAATAACTATGATCTCTAATTGTCATTGCAAACATGTTTCATTCATAATAGGCTAAATTAAGACTAATGAGCTAATCATATTTACAAAAAACAAAATAGGTCGAGTTCGTACCATCTTTTCTTCACATCAATCATTTCATCAAATTTCGTCATTATTGCCTTTCACTTGCACGACCGAATGATGTGAATAATAATAAGAGTGCATGTGCATTGGACTAAGCTGGAATCTGCAAACAATTATTCAAAGGAGAAGACAAGGTAATATGGGATCTTTGTTAGATCAACAATAATGCATATGAGAGCCACTCAACATTGTCATCGTGGTCTTCTCCTCACGACCCAAAGAAAAGAAAAAGAATTTCAGAGAATCCGAGTAAAATATTTTCGGAGTTTTTGTTTTCTTAAGAAGGCAAAAACAAGAATGAGAAAAACTATTTACACTGGAAAGCTCCCAACAAGCAAAAGAAGAACGACAAATCTTTTTTGGGTTTTCATTTTAATACTACAAACTACTTAAAATAAACAAGAAAGAAAAGACAAAAAGAAACGAGAAATGTTTTTGGGTTTTCTAAGTTTTTTAAACACACAAAAGAAAGCGAGAAAAATAAACTAACATGGATGATACAATGGAAAAAGTATGAAAACCGACAACTGGAATGAGTGTGTGTGCATGCATGTAATGTCGGTGAGAAATAAGTACCCCCCGAAGCTTAGGCTTTTGGCCTAAGTTGGTCTATGGCCACGACTGACCTGGATAATATCCAAATCGTAGTTGGGATTGTACTCGATTGTAGCTACCATTGCATGGCGAGCTGCCTCGTGGAGGCGAGTTATCTCCCTCGCTCTCTCATACTCATCTGCCTCTTCCCTGAGAATGAAATATCTTCGATTTGCTTGAAAGTCAAAGAAAGTAGGGGTAGGGAGGTAACATGGATGACACGACTCATGTAAAAATTAGCCTGTACTAGTAAGGCACATCACCCCTCTCAAGAAACTGGAATCGTTCCATGGCGGCACAATCAAGGAAAGCAGGTGGTAAATTGGTGTCATCTTTTCTTATAAGTACCCCAAGTTGGTCAGTTAAACAAGTGGCATAAATCCCTCCAAGAAATCACCCTCTAAAGCATTTTTATGTAGCTGACATGCGACAATAGCCCCTAAGTTATATTCTCTGTCATTCATTACTGCATTTTTAAGAACACTCAAATCAGAAGTGCAAAGGTGGCTATGATCATGTTTACCATTAAGACATCTACCTATGAAGAGAGCAAAATAATGTAAGGCATGAAAATGAATGCTCCCCATAGTAGCTTGTGTTATAGTTCTAGTTTCTCCTACTATAATGCTAGCAAGGAACTCAGCACAATCAATTTTACGTGGTTCAGCGCAAGTGCCCCAATGCGGAATTTTGCATGCTTCATTAAACTCCTCAAGATCCATGCTATAAGATTTATCATAAAGATCAAATAAAACAGTTTGCGTACCTCGTCGGTCCGAATACTTAAATCTCCATACAAAAATATTAGTGAGGTTGTAATATTGTAAGAACTTATCTAACAAGAAGTCTGCTAGGCCAGCGTTATTCACGTACATATCAAATTCTTCCATGAAACCTGCAAGAGTCATGAAATTATCCGACGACCATTCACAAGGTCGTACAAGAGCTTCCCGTGGTGGGTCAAGTTCTGGCTCGCGAATTGTGAGTCTTGAGGATTTCTTCTTCCTTGAGGAACCACCTTGGAATATTTCCCTCATCATTTTCTTCCTTTGAATTTTTTTGAATTTTTAGTGACTCAAAATAAAAGTGAACTAAACTCAACCAAAGTGATAGCAACTACTCCTACAAGTGTCTAGAGGCTATATCATGCAACAAAACTACTTTGGACCATATAAATTTGACATACAAGCTCAAGAATACGGTCACCACAGCAGCAAAAATTTGCAATATATAAAGCACTAGAGCAAAAACTAATATCAATGGAGGAGTCACATACCAATGAACAATCTCCCAAAACAGTTTTGGAAATGGAGCAACGAGCAAGGAGATTGAAAATGGCAGCAATATGAGCAAGAACACAAGTTTAAACAATAGGATGATTTTTTCTGGAGGGAAATGAAGTGGATGGGTGCTGGAATAAGTGAGGGGGACCCATGTGGGATCCACAAGTCAGGGAGGCGCACCCTGTGGGCTTGTGGCCCACTGGTGCACCCCCTGAGGTGTGTTTAGTGCAAAAATTCTTAAATATTGCACAAAAAACATACTCCCTCCGTCCCATAATATAAGAATGTTTTTGACACTAGTGTAGTGTTAAAAACGTTCTTATATTTTGGGACAGATGAAGTACTAAATTTTTAGGGCATTTGGAGAACTTTTATTTTCTGGTCATTTTTTATTTCACGGATAATTCGGAAAACAGAAAAATAATGACATTTCTACTTTATTAATTCTAAGTAACAGAGAATGAAAAGTGGGTACAGAAAGTTGTGTTTAGTAAATTCATCCATCTCATGCCCGTCAAAAGGAATCCATTAGTAAGGTTGATCAAGTCTTATTAACAAACTTCTTCCGAATGACATGAAACCGGAGAATCTTCGTATAACACTAGGTTACCTCAACAGGGATATGTATGTCCCCAACGATAAGAATATCATATTTCTTTTTGACAGTAGGAATAGGGAATTCAAAACCTCCAATAGCAATTGTTGAAATTTTTCCAATAGAATCGATGCTATTCACTTGAGGTTGTTTCTTCAGAAAGTGTACCGTATGCTCATTACTATTACCATGAAAAGTGACATTGCCTTTATTGCAATCAATAAAAGCCCCTGCAGTATTCAAAAAAGTTCTACCAAGGATGATCGACATACTGTCGTCCTCGGGTATATCAAGAATAACAAAGTCCGCTAAGATAGTAACGTTTGCAACTACGACAAGCACATCCTCACAAATACCGATGGGTATAGCAGTTGATTTATGATGCATTTGCAAAGATATTTGAGTTGGTGTCAACTTATTCAAATCAAGTCTTCGATACAAAGATAAATGCATAACACTTACACCAGCTCCTAAATCACACAAAACAGTTTTAACATAGTTTCTTTTAATAGAGCATGGTATAGTTGGTATTCCTGGATCTCCTAATTTCTTTGGTATTCCACCCTTAAATGTATAGTTTGCAAGCATGGTGGAAATTTTAGCTTTCGATATTTTTCTTTTATTTGTTAGAATATCTTTCATATACTTAGCATAAGGAGACATTTTAAGAATATCAGTCAAACGTAAGCGCAAAAATACAGGTCTAAGCATTTCACAGAAGTGCTCAAATTCTTCGTCATTTTTACTCTTTGAAGGTTTAGGAGGAAAAGGTATGGGTTTCTGAACCATGGCTTTCTTTCTTTACCATGTTTCCTAGCAATGATGTCTATTTTCTCATATCTTTTATTCTTAGGTCGTGGGCTATCAAGATCAACATCAGGTTCTATCTCCACATCATTATCATTGCTAGGTTAAGCATCATTATGAACCTCATCATTTTCATTGTCACTAACATTCATGTTCTTTACTAGATTGTGTTTCAGCATTAGAGATAGAAATATCATCGAGATTTTCAGGGGTGTCTACGGTGGGTTCACTAGAAGCATGCAAAGTCTTATCATTTTTCTTCCTAGATGAAGTAGGTGCATACATATTAATTCTTTGAGAATCTTGTTCAATCCTTTTAGGATGACCTTTGGGATACAGAGGTTCCTGAGTCATTTTACCACCTCTAGTCATAACTCTAACAACACGATCATTTTTTTATTGTTCATCTCATTAATTAGATCATTTTCTGCTTTGAAAACTTGTTCTACTTGAGTTTTTACCATGGAAGCATGTTTACTAACAAGCTTTATATCATCTTTAACTCTAGACATATAGTCACTCATGTGTTCAACCATATAAGCATTTCGTTTCAATTGTCTATTAACATATGCATTGAAGTTTTCTTGTTTCACAATAAAGTTATCAAATTCATCCTTGCATTGACTAGCAGATTTATTATGAGGAATATCACCTTCATCGAATCTATCACCTTCATCGAATCTATAGAGAAAACTTACCAGTACTACCTATGTCGGGGTATTGAGACCATGTATTTCTTCGATAGGTGGTAAATTCTTAACATCTTCCACCTTAATACCTTTTTCCTTCATTGATTTCTTTGTCTCTTGCATATCTTCAGGACTTAAAAATAAAATTCCCCTCTTATTTGGAGTTGGCTTAGGAGGTTCTGGAAGAGTCCACTCATTATTTCTCAATATATTATTCAATAGTTCTTTAGCTTGTCCAACAGTTCATTCCCTCAAAACACAACCAGCACAACTATATAGGTGGTCCCTAGAAGCATCAGTTATTCCATTATAAAATATATCAAGTATTTCATTTTTCTTGAGAGGATGATCAGGCAAAGCATTAAGTAACTGGAGAAGCCTCCCCAAGCTTGTGGGAGACTCTCTCCTTCAGTTTGCACAGAGTTATATATTTCATGTACGGCAACTTGTTTCTTATGAGCAGGAAAATATTTTTCAGAGAAATAGTAAATCATATCCTGGGGACTACGCACACAACCAAGAGCAAGAGAATTAAATCATATCTTAGCATTACCCTTTAGCAAGAAAGGAAACAACTTAAGGATATGATAGTAGCGATTTTTTCCTCATGAGTAAATAGGATGGATATATCATTCAGTTCAGTAAGATGTGCCACAACAGTTTCAGTTTCATAACCATGAAAAGGATCAGATTCAACCAAAGTAATTATCTCAAGATCGACAGAGAACTCATAATCCTTATTAGTAAAACAGATATGTGAAGTAGCAAACTTGGGATTATATTTCATACTAGCATTTATAGTTTTTTCCTTCCACTTGCATAACAATTTCTTCAGGTCATCTCTATCCTTACAAGCAAGAAAGTCTCTGGATACCTCTCCCTCTATAACATAACCTTCAAGTATATCAGGCAATTCATATCTAGGAAAGATAGATCTAATAGGTGTTTCATAGTTTTTTGTTTCAAAGACTTCATCAGTTTCAGCAATTTCACCAGTTTCAGCATGATCAATATTTTGAACTCTAGCAAGTTGTTCATCAAGAAAGTCACCTAGTGGAACATCATCAAGCAAATTAGCATCATCATAAGTATCATTCCTAGCAGAACTAGCATCATCAATTACTTGCAACATATCAGGATTAATAGCAGGTGGTGGTGTCGCAAGCTTACTCAAAATAGAAGGCGAATCAAGTGCAGAGCTAGATGGCAGTTCCTTACCCCCCCTTGTCCTAGAGGGAATGATCTTGGTTCTATCATCCTTTAGACTCCTCATAATGATCAACAGATATAAATCCCAAGTGACTAAGCAAATATAGCTATGCTCCCCGGCAACGGCGCCAGAAAAAGGTCTTGATAACCCACAAGTATAGGGGATCACAACAGTTTTTTAGGGTAGAGTATTCAACCCAATTTTATTGATTTGACACAAGGGGAGCCAAAGAATATTTACGAGTATTAGCGGTTGAGTTGTCAATTCAACCACACCTGAAAGACTTAATATCTGTAGCAAGGTATTTAGTAGCAAAGTGGTATGATAGTAATGGTAACAGTGGCAATAGTAATAGTAGCAGTTTTGTAGTGATTGTAACAGAAGTAGCAACGAAAGTAACTTAGCAAAGATCAATATGAGACGGACACATAGGTAATGGATCAGTGATGATATGTGTCAGATGGTATTCATCATGTACAAGCTATGACCTAGAGCAACGACGAACTAGCTCCAATTCATCAATATAATGTAGGCATGTATTCCGTGTATAGTCACACATGCTTATGGAAAAGAACTTGCATTTCATCTTTTGTCCTACCCTCTCGTGGCAGCAGGGTCCTAATGGATACTAAGGAATATTAAGGCCTCCTTTTAATAGAGAACCGTCACAAAGCATTAGCACATAGTGAATACATGAACTCAAACAACGGCAATCACCGGAAAGAATCCCAATTATTGTCACCTTGGGGAATGTGGATCATAACACGTAATAGGTATCTACAACTTGCAAGATCAGATCGAGAACACACATATATTCATGAAAACATAATAGGTTTAGATCTAAAATCATGGCACTCGGGCCCTAGTGACAAGCATTAAGCATAGCAAAGTCATAGCAACATCAATCTCAAAACATAGTGGATACTAGGCATCAAGCCCTAACAAAAGTAACTCGATTACGTAATAAATCTCATCCAACCCATCACCGTCCAGCAAGCCTATGATGGAATTACTCACGCACCGCGGTGAGCATCATGAAATTGGCGATGGAGGAAGGTTGATGATGACGACGACGATGAATTCCACTCTCCGGAGCCACGAACGGACTCTGATACGTCTCCAACGTATCCATAATATTTGATTGTTACATGCTGTTATATTATCATGCCTGAATGTTCTACATTTATTTTACAATCATTTTATATCATTTTTGGGACTAACCTATTGACATAGTGCCCAGTGCCAGTTGTTGTTTTTGCATCGCAGAAAATCAATACCAAACGAAGTCCAAATGCAGCAGAAATTTTTGGAGATTTTTTCTGCCAGAAGACACAACATGGGCTGAAGAAGTACCAGAGGGGGGCTCTGAGGGGAGCACAACCCACCAGGGCGCGCCTGGGCCCCTTGGCTTTTCCAGGTGGGTTGTGCCCACCTCGCCGGCCTCCTGCACCACCTCTTCACTCTATAAATACTCCAATATTCCGGAAACCCTAGAGGAGTCGACGGAATTTTATTCCAGCCGCCGAAAGTTCCAGAACCGCAAGATCCAATCTAGAGCCCTTTTCCGGCACTCTGCCGGTGGGGAGCACGATCACGAAGGGGTTCATCATCCTCATTGGTGCCTCTCCGATGATGCATGAGTAGTTTACCACAGACCTACGGGTCCATAGGCACTAGCTAGATGGCTTCTTCTCTCTTTGTATCTCAATACAATGGTCTCTTGGAGATCTATTTGATGTAATGACTTTTTGTGGTGTGTTTGCTGGGATCCGATGAATTGTGAGTTTATGATCAGATTTGCTTTGATTTAATATCCAATCTTGATTATTATAGCCTCGTATTTCTTCTCCGATATTTGGGTTTTGTTTGGCCAACTTGATCTATTTATCTTGCAATGGGAAGAGGTGCTTTGTAATGGGTTCGATCTTGTGGTGTCCTTTCCCAATGACAGAAGGGGCAACAAGGCACACATGTATCATTGCTATTAAGGATAAAAAGTTGGGGTCTATTCCTACATGAATATATCTTGTCTACATCATGTCATCGTTCTTATTGCATTACTCCATTTTTCCATGAACTTAATACACTTGATGCATGCTGGATAGCGATCGATGTGTGGAGTAATAGTAGTAGATGCAGACATGAGTCGGTCTACTAATCTTGGACGTGATGCCTATATACATGATCATCGTCTTGGATATCATCATAATTATTTGCTTTTCTATCAATTGCCCAACAGTAATTTGTCTACCCGCCGCATGTTATTTTCTCGAGAGAAGCCACTAGTGAAATCTACGCCCCCGGGTCTATTTTCCAATCATATACTTTCAAATCTATATTTCCATTTGTGTTTTCCTTTATTTTCAACTTTTATTTTTAGATCTATATTATCAAAAACACCAAAATACCTTGCTGCGTATTATTTGCTTTTTATTTGCATCATTCAATCTACTACAATTTTATTCCATCAACATGTCAATTTCTGGCACGTTACCCAAAAGGATTGACAACCCCTTTAACGCGTCGGGTTGAAAGTATTTGTTCTTTGTGTGCAGTTGCCGTTTACATAGTGTTGCGTGGTTGTCCTACTGGTTCGATAACCTTGGTTTCATAACTGAGGGAAATACTTACCATTGTTGTGCGGCATCATCCCTTCCTCTTTAGGGAAATACCGATGCATCTCAAGCGCACATCAAAGGAATTTCTAGCGCCGTTGCCGGGGAGAGATCGCCAACATCTATCAGGTTCCTAATCACAAATCTCATCTCCTTGCAATTTACATTATTTGCCATTTTCCTCTCGTTTTCATCTCCCCCTCTTCACAAAAAATTGTCGTTTTTATTCGCCCTCTTTTTCGTTTGCCTTTTTCTCGTCAGATCTATCTTTTTGCTTACAATCTTGTTTGCTATCTTTGCTTGTGTTGCCATGTGCCTTCTATTTGCTTGCATCTTTGCTTGCTAAAAATTTATTGATATGGATCCTCATCCACTTGCGAATCTTTTCAAAAGACCCGATTATGTTGAACCAATTTGGAGTGAGTTGAGTGCACTTGATTATCTCTATGAAGTTTTGCTTGAGATTCATGAATCTGAAAATTGTGATGAAGTGATAAAAGAAGAAATCTATGAAGTGATTCATGATAGCTCCTTGAATGACAAGCATGATTGCAATGGTGTTATGATAAATTCTCTTAATGTTAGTTATGCTAATAATATGCAAAACCCCAAGCTTGGGCATGCTAATTCTGATATGTTCTCTACTAATTGCAATGATCTTGATTGGGGGTGATTCTTCCTATGATCTTGAAAATGTATTTATGCCTCATGATGAATATGTTATTGATAATTATGATTGAAATGATATTGAAAGTTGGTTTGGAAGACTGTCAACTTTAGGTAAAAAGAATCCCACATATTTGGAGAGTGATCAATCTTATGAATTTTTTGATAAAACTGGGTTTGGAGAGGTCATGACTTTATTTGATGATAATCCCATTATTTTGGAAGAGTGTCAACTTTGCATGCATGTGGATCATATAGAAAATATGTTATGTGATAGCTATATCAGTGAGTTTGAGTATGATCCTACATGCAATTATTATGAGAGTGGAAAATATGGTTGTAGAAATTTTCATGTTACTAATTTACCTCTCGTTACGTTGAGATTGTCAATGTTTTATTCTTCTCCCTTGCATATGCTAGATATTTCTCGTCTTGATATTTTGGTTGCCTACAAAATGCATATGCATAGGAAGTATGTTAGACTTAAATGTGTTTGTCACATGTTTTATGATGCTCTCTTTGTGCTTCAATTCTTGCCTTTCATGTGAGCATCATTGAAATCTCAAGCCTATCTTAATGGCTATAAAGAAAGACCTTGTTGGGAACAACCAAATGAATAAATTAAATTTTTGCTTTCTATTTTATGTTATTGTGTGTTTACACAATTATACCTCTGGTTTGATGTGTTTTGTGGTTTAAATAAGTGTTTGTGCCAAGCAAAGCCTTTGGGATGATTTGGTTAATAGTTGATTTGATTGCGTTGAGATTCAGAAATTTTGGCGTCCAGAGTTAGAATTTCTGATGATTACTGGAGGGTGATAAACTCTTGAATTTTTGACAAGTTATCTAGATACAAATTTTCCATGTTATCCTATTTTTTCAGAATTTTCAGAGTTAGAGCAGTATGATAAAAAATTGCATCTTTACAGACTGTTCTGTTTTTGACAGATACTGTTTTCATTGTGTTATGTGCTTGTGTTGATGATTCTATGGTTTCATTTGATGAGTTTTTGCCATTTAAAAGTTAGAATACAATAGATATAATACAAGTACAAAATATGAATTTGTTTGCTACAGTACTTAAAGTAAATATTAGTTTTGTTATACTAACGGATCTCACGAGGTTTTGTTGAGTTTTGTGTGATTGAAGTTTTCAAGTTTTGGGTGAGACCACGATGGATGTAGGAATAAGGATTGGCAAAAGGCTAATCTTGGGGATGCTCGAGGCACCCCACGATAATTTTCAAGAAGTATCAAGCAACTAAGCTTGGGGATGCCCCCGAGTGGCATCCCGTCTTTCTTCTAACGACCATCAGTATTTTACTTGAGACTATATTTTTATTCGTCACATATTGTGAGTTTTGCTTGGAGTGTCTTGTATTATATGAGTCTTTGATTTTTTAATTTTTAATTTTTAATGAGTATCATTGCTGTGCACACCTATTTGATAGAGCCAAATTATGCTATGCTTACTCTTATACTTCACTTAAACTTTTTGAGAGCTATGGAATTGCTCTAGTGCTTCACTTATATCTTTTTAAGCATGGTGTGCTTTGTTATTTTTCAAGAAATTCTCTCATGCTTCACTTAGACTAATTTGAGAGAAGAAAATATTATGCTCAAGTTCTTAACTTATATTTGTTTGAGCTTATCAAAAGCAACATATGGAACTAGTCCCAAAGTGATAGATATCCAAGAGGGATATGATAAAAAATTTCAGGAAGATCATTGGACAAAATAAACTTGATTCTTTGTAATAGTTTTGAGATATGATGATAGTGATATGTGAGCCATGTTAATGAGTAATTATGTTTTAGTAAGAATATTGATGTTAAGGTTTGTGATTCCCTATGCAAGCATGAAAGTCAATAGTCATGCAATGAAATTACATCCTACTTGTGTTGCATTGTTCGATGTTAGTTATGTTTAATGTTCTATTATGATGGTTTTCGTTCCTTGGTTGGTCGCTTCTCAACCTCTTGCTAATCTCCACCTTGTACTTAGTGAAAAATACTACTTGTGCATCCAAATCCTAAAACCCAAGTTGTGCCAAATGAGTCCAACATACCTACCTATATGCGGTATTTCCTTGCTGTTCTAAGCAAATTTGTATGTGCCAACTCTAAATTCAAAATAAATTTATCTTTTGTGTGCCCGTACCCTCATGAAGCGGTGAGGGGTGGCTAATATTTTTCATGCTAGATGTGTTATTCTCAAGATGAGTGTTTATTCACTTGTCATTGCACAAGAGTATGGCAGTAATAGGGATTCCCAGTCCCGAAATGAAAAGAAAATTTACTTTATGTTATCAAATAATAAATTCCTTGGAAAGTGTTGGTATTGAGGGCACCCGTGGATACGGATAAGCCATGGATTGTGAAATAAAGGTGGAAAAAGGAATAAACTTTATTTTCTGTTTGGGAACCGCCTATGATATATCTAGCATGGAAAATGTTGGGAACTCTAAGTTGTTCTCGTTGACGGGAAAAGTATACGTCCCAAAATAATTGTATCTCTCAATTTAAGCTTTGAGCTCTGGCACCTCTACAAATCCCTACTTCCCTCCGCGAAGGGCCTATCTTTTACTTTATGCAATTTTTATTTTTATTTGAGTCTCCATCTTCTGTTATAAAGCACCAACTACGGAACACTATTATCATACTTGAGCATTGGATATAGTTAATATTTGGATGTGTTGCATGAATGGATCAATGGTTGATCATGACCGGCTTGGGATAACTTGATTTAGTATTGATATTTTGAAAGACATGGTTGTTTGTTGATATTCTCGAGTATTAAATTCCTCATGTCAAAACTAGACAATTGCTTTGAACCATATAAAAGTCCAAATGCCTATGCTACAAAGAAAAGAATATATGATGAACATGATATGCAGCATTCCAGACCAAAAAATCGTTTTTTTATCATTTTCCTAGTCGACGACGAGCATGAATTAAGCTTGGGGATGCTGATATGTCTCCAACGTATCTATAATTTTTGATTGTTCCATGCTCTTATATTATCATTCTTGGATGTTTTACAATCATTTTTCAATCATTTTTTGGGACTAACCTATTGACATAGTGCCTAGTGCCAGTTGCTGCCTTATGCTTGTTTTTTTACATCGCAGAAAATCAATACCAAACGAAGTCCGAATGCAGCAAAACTTTTTGGAGATTTTTTCTTGGCCAGAAGACGAAACATGGGCTGAAGAAGTGCCAGGGCGGGCTTCGAGGGGATCACAACCCACCAGGGCGCGCCTGGCCCCCCTGGCGTGCCCAGGTGGGTTGTGCCCACCTCGGTGGCTGATACGTCCAAAACGTATCTATAATTTCTGCTTGCTCCATGCCTCTTTTGGGTGATATTGCTATGATATTTATACACTTCCATACACTTTTGATCATATTGGGACTAACCTATTAACTCAGTGCACCCCAGTGCCAGTTTCTGTTTTTGGCTGTTTTTGTATTTCGGGTTTTCACGTTACGAGAACTGCCAGGAAAAATCCAGAAAAATTATATAAAAAAATCAGCGTTCCAGAACCTACCGTGCGCCCGAAGGACAGCCGGGGGGGGGGGG
>LR738714.1:460303438-460319297 GCA_902687465.1 Secale cereale
GGGGGGGGGCACCAGGGCTCCAGGCGCCCTGGCGGCGCCCCCCCTGGGCCACGCCGGGGGGGCGCCTGGGCCCCTCGAGGCTCCTCCGATACCCCCCTTTGGCATATATTTAAAGCGTCTCCCGAAACCCTCGAAACAGGAACTCTTTTCGCGATCCCATCTCTGTTCCGCCGCCGCCGCCGCTTCCAAGATCGGGAGCACCAGGAGAACTCTTCCCGGCACCCTGCCGGAGGGGAGGATCACCACCGGGAGCTTCTCCACCACCATGGACGCCTCCCGAATGAGTCGTGAGTAGTCTCCCTTGGACCATGAGTCCATGACCAGTAGCTATGTGATGTTCTCCTCCCGTTCTTGTGCTTCACTAATTAGTCCTCGTGAGCTGCCCTACATGATCGAGGCACATATGTAATCCTTATGCTGTTGCTATGATGAGTTTGCTGGGATCCGATGGATTATGAGATTATGTTCAGATTGTGTTTGAGTAATATATTTGATTCACCTCTTTTATGTTTATGTTCGTAAGTAATTCTTGCATGTTCTCCATTGTTATTTATTGCTTTGGCCAAGTAGTAGGTAGTGACTCCAAGAGGGAACGTTATGCTTGATTGTGGGTTCATGCCCCTTGATGACTAGTTTGAGTGACAGAAACATGAGTCTAGGGGATGTGCTATTGCCACAAGGGGGAAAACAACAGTGCTTGTGCCCGCGGGTGCAAGGATTGTTTACTTTACGCAAAGTTCTTTTAATGCAGTTGTCTGTTTCATTGAGTTTACACTATGGGTGGGGCTCGCAACTTAATACCAGCGAGATGTTCTGGATAGATATCTCAAGGTGGATGATTAGTAGTAGATATTGATGGATTTCGGTCTACTTACTTTGGCGTACCGCCCTTGCTTTGAACCTCAACCTTTCTTGCAATGTAGTCAGCATTGGTTTGCGCACATGTTCCTGTCAATTGCCCAGCTGTAATTCGTTTACCTCACATAGCTGTTTTATCGTCTTTTGGGAGAGAGACATCACTAGTGAACATCATGAGACTCTGGTCCATATTACCATCATTGATCACATCCGCTATTTACTTTTCGCTTTTATTTACTATTGCAATTATATCTATCACTACTATCACTTGCGTTTAATCCTTTGTGAACTACAAGGCCGGAGGGATTGACAACCTCTCTGTACTCGTTGGGAGCAAAGTTATTTGTATCTGTGTGCAGGTCCACGTTGATTGCTAATATCTAGCGCCGTAGCAGTTGACACCTTCTTGTTGAACCTAGGAGTCTCTGGGGATTCGATCCTTTGTATCTTTGCCAAGGGAAAAATTTCCGCAACACTACATCTCACACCTTCCACTTGGGGTAACCAACGAGGGGCGAGAAGCCTAGCAAGAGTTTTTCTGGCGCCGTTGTCGGGGACTCCACTCTTCAAGATAGGGGAGTTGCACGCTATCTTTTACCTTTGCTTTTATTCTTGTTAGTTTACCTTTCAGTTTTTGCTTTAGTATCTTTTATCAAAAATCACAAAAAAAAAATTATTTACCTTTCTGTTAGTAGTCCTTTCTGTTTAGCCAAACATGTCAGGATTTGGTGCTTTGAGGAAATCAGAAGTTCTAGATTTCCATCAAAGGGATGGGGAAAATATGAAGAAGGCATGGGACATAATTTCCGATGCACGTAGGAGAATTATGCCTTGGATACCTATAAAAATTGTGCTTAGAAATTTTTACCATGGTCTTTTTAAATGGTGTAAACACTCTCTTGACATTATAGCCGAGGGAGATTTTCTAGAATGTGATGAAGCTAGAGCTCTTGAAATTATACATGGTCTATCTAGTTACTTTGTTTATGATCATAATTTTGATACTATCATAGATAGACTTGTGACTATTGAAAAGAGAATGGATGCTCTAGACTTAATGAAAGTAGAGAAACCCAAACCCAATAAGAGAGATATTTTGGAAATAGATAATGATTGGGAGCCTCTTGTTAGGATTGGTATCTCTAATCAAGACTTCCTTGCTTATTGTGATATTGGATCTATGATTTCTACTATGCCAAAAATTGTTCATGATTCTTTAAAATTTAACATGGATAGATTACCATCTTATCATGAACACACTAATGGAGATATTTCTGAAATCCAGGGAAGAATAAAAGACGTGCCAGTTAAATTCCTTAAAGGGATTGCAATGATTGATTTCTTCATCATGGAGCCAAACCAAGGAAATATAGTGCTTGGAAGGGACTTCCTCCGAGCAGTTAAAGGCTTCATTGATATAGGTAAGGGACAAATCCACTTGCGCGAAAAGGCAAAAGGTGTGTACCCCTTTCCTAGAAGGAACAAGAATGAACTTGTTGAGGAACCATGTGAAGCAATTTATAGCTCCGATTATTACGATGGTTATTGATTCCTCTATGCATTATGCCTAGCTTAAAGGCATAAAAGAAAGCGCTTTTGGGAGGCAGCCCACATGAATAAATTTATTTTGCTTTTGTTGTGTCTTGATGTTGTTACTACTGTAGCATCATCATTGTATCTTTGCTTTTCAATTTTGTGCCAAGTGTAGCCTCTGATTGCTAGAAAGTTTAAAAGTTGTGAGGTGCTGTCCAGGAAACAGATTCTGTCCTTGGATAGAAAAAATCGTATAAAATCACCAGATCATCTTTTTGGTCTGAATTTTTTCGACGGCGTTCTCTATATAATTTTCTTTCGTGCATCTGTTCTGAGTTTTTTGATTAGAGTTGCAGAAGTGCCCCGAACAAATCAATTACTACCTGCTGTTCTGTTTTTCACAGATTATGTCCTGTTTTGCTTTTCCTTCATTTTGCAAACCTAGAGCTTGCTTTTTCTTTGCAAAAACATTTTGGCAATCTTGAGAAACAGTAGACCTTCAAGAATATCTTTATTTCCAGCAAGGTACAATTATTTTATTATGGGTACTAACCTCGCTAATCAGATTATGATGAGTTATGTATGAAGGGAGTTTTCAAGTGTGCGAGGGAAGATGATAAAAAGATTCAGGAGTGTCAAGCGCTCAAGCTTGGGGATGCCCCCGTGCACCCCCAAGAAATATTCAAGGAGACTCAAGCGTCTAAGCTTGGGATGCCCCCGTGCATCCCCTTCTCCATCAACATTATCAGTTCGTCTTTCGTTCCACTATATTTTAATCACTTCATGTGTTATGTGCTATGCTTGGAGCGTCTTGCTTTTAGTTTCCTTTTTAGTTTTTCATAACGAGTCGGAACTCAGCGTTCTTTATGTGGGAGAGAAACACGCTCCACTTCTACCTAGAACATAACATAGAATTTTCATGTCTATCTTTGCTGTGTGTGTTCTTTGTCTTTTAATAGCTACTATCATGTTCTGCTCTTAGTATTCATACTTATCTTTTTAAAGAGCTTGTGTTTAGTTGGTTGCTTGAACTCACTTTAATTATCATGCTTATATTATTAAGAGAGTTTGCTTCCATTGCATTGGTTAACATGTCTATGATAAAGATGCTACGTGCATAATGGCGCTTAGTAGTTCAGGTTTTCTTATGGTTAGTCTCAAATAGCTGGGGGGTTCCCAATGTGTTATTGGAGTACCAACATGATTTGTTTGCCAATGATGTGGTATGGTTTAGTAATATCTTCCCTCAAGAATTTATTTTGATTGACTTGGCATATGCTCACGCATATTTAAGACTGTAAAGAAAGTCTGTCAAGCCTTGATGATCTTTTATTTCTGAGTAGCGATATAACTTCCATGCCTGATTCAGTGTTGCTTTGTCGCTCTACATGATTATGACCGTCATTGCTCTCTTAGTAGGTCGCTCCCAGTCTTTTGCTAACCTTCGCCTGTACTAAGCGGACTGACTGCTTGTGCATCCACATCCTTTTAAACCAATTATGCCATATGAGTCCACCATACCTACCTATATGTGGTATTTCACCGCCACTCCAAGTAAATTTACATGTGCTACCTTTAAAACTTTCAGATTATGCAATACATAGCTCATGGGAAAGTAGCTTAAAAACTATTGTGGTAAAGAATATGTTGCTTATGTATCTTATTTTCTTATAAGTTGCTTGCTGAGCGGTAACCATGTTTCTGGGGACGCCATCAACTGTTACACTTTTGTTGAATATCATGTGAGTTGCTATGCATGTTCGTCTTGTCTAAAGTAAGGGTGATTTGCCATGAGTTGAATGGTTTGAGTATGCATACTGTTAGAGAAGAACATTGGGCCGCCAACCAAAACCATGTATCATGGTGGAAGTTCTAGATTGGACATTAATCCTCAATCTCTTATGAGAATATGCTTAAGCATTAAAGAGGAGTCCATTATCTATTTTCTATGTTGTCCCGGTATGGATGTCCTCAAGTTGAGTTCTATCAAAAACGAGAAATCAAATGCGATCTATCTCCTTGGACCTTTGTACAGGTGACATAGAGGTACCCCGTTGTGACACTTGGTTGAAACATATGTAATGCAAGGACAATCCATGGAAATCCGAGCTAATTAGGACAAGGTGCGAGCACTATTGGTATTCGATGCATGAGGCTTGCAACTTATAGGATGTCTTATGCATAACACATATGAAGTACTACTACCGTTGACAAAATTGTTTCTATGTTTTCAAAATAAAAGCTCTAGCACATGAGTAATCCCTGCTTCCCTTTGCGAAGGGCCATACTTTTACTTTTTATGTTGAGTCTCCACCTTCTTTTTAAAGCACCAACTACTCAGAGCATGATTGTCATTCTGAGTGTAATGTGCATTGTCCCAAAGTAGCATTGTCTTTTGCATGATTGTGATATCGTTTATTCTAAAATCATTGTATCTAGTCATCACTTAAACCTTGGAGGTGCCCCTGCATTTATGTTTTGCTTCACTAAAGGGGGCAAGCTAGATATCACTTTATCATATTTGCACATCATGTTCATTGCAAATCTATTTGATGCTTCAGTATCATATTGTAAAACTTTCAGTCCTTTGTGATTTTCTCATGAGGCAACTTAATTACTATAGATTCATTGTCTCAGTAAGCTTTTGTCATATGAATATGAAAAAGTCCTATATGGTTAATAGCATGTCACCACATAAATTATTCTTGTTATCATTTACCTACTCGAGGACGAGCAGGAATTAAGCTTGGGGATGTTGATACGTCCAAAACGTATCTATAATTTCTGCTTGCTCCATGCCTCTTTTGGATGATATTGCTATGATATTTATACACTTCCATACACTTTTGATCATATTTGGACTAACCTATTAACTCAGTGCACCCCAGTGCCAGTTTTTGTTTTCGGCTGTTTTTGTATTTCAGGTTTTCACGTTACGAGAACCGCCAGGAAAAATCCAGAAAAATTATATCAAATATAAGCATTCCAGAACCTACCGTGCGCCCGAAGGACAGCCGGGGGGGGGGGGCACCAGGGCTCCAGGCGCCCTGGCGGCGCGCCCCCCCTGGGCCGCGCCGGGGGGGCGCCTGGGCCCCCCGAGGCTCCTCCGATGCCCCCCTTTGGCATATATTTAAAGCGTCTCCCGAAACCCTCGAAACAGGAACTCTTTTCGCGATCCCATCTCTGTTCCGCCGCCGCCGCCGCTTCCAAGATCGGGAGCACCAGGAGAACTCTTCCCGGCACCCTGCCGGAGGGGAGGATCACCACCGGGAGCTTCTCCACCACCATGGACGCCTCCCGGATGAGTCGTGAGTAGTCTCCCTTGGACCATGAGTCCATGACCAGTAGCTATGTGATGTTCTCCTCCCGTTCTTGTGCTTCACTAATTAGTCCTCGTGAGCTGCCCTACATGATCGAGGCACATATGTAATCCTTATGCTGTTGCTATGATGAGTTTGCTGGGATCCGATGGATTATGAGATTATGTTCAGATTGTGTTTGAGTAATATATTTGATTCACCTCTTTTATGTTTATGTTCGTAAGTAATTCTTGCATGTTCTCCGTTGTTATTTATTGCTTTGGCCAAGTAGTAGGTAGTGACTCCAAGAGGGAACGTTATGCTTGATTGTGGGTTCATGCCCCTCGATGACTAGTTTGAGTGACAGAAACATGAGTCTAGGGGATGTGATGTTGCCACAAGGGGGAAAACAACGGTGCTTGTGCCCGCGGGTGCAAGGATTGTTTACTTTACGCAAAGTTCTTTTAATGCAGTTGTCTATTGCATTGAGTTTACACTATGGGTGGGGCTCGCAACTTAATACCAGCGAGATGTTCTGGATAGATATCTCAAGGTGGATGATTAGTAGTAGATATTAATGGATTTCGGTCTACTTACTTTGGCGTACCGCCCATGCTTTGAACCTCAACCTTTCTTGCAATGTAGTCAGCATTGGTTTGCGCACATGGTCCTGTCAATTGCCCAGCTGTAATTCGTTTACCTCACATAGCTGTTTTATCGTCTTTTGGGAGAGAGACATCACTAGTGAACATCATGAGACTCCGGTCCATATTACCATCATTGATCACATCCGCTATTTACTTTTCGCTTTTATTTACTATTGCAATTATATCTATCACTACTATCACTTGCGTTTAATCCTTTGTGAACTAAAAGGCCGGAGGGATTGACAACCTCTCTGTACTCGTTGGGAGCAAAGTTATTTGTATCTGTGTGCAGGTCCACGTTGATTGCTAATATCTGGCGCCGTAGCAGTTGACACCTTCTTGTTGAACCTAGGAGTCTCTGGGGATTCGATCCTTGGTATCTTTGCCAAGGGAAAAACTTCCGCAACACTACATCTCACACCTTCCACTTGGGGTAACCAACGAGGGGCGAGAAGCCTAGCAGTGGCCTCCCGCACCGCCTCTTCGCTCTATAAATACTCAAATATTCCAGAAACCCAACAGGGATCGACGAAATTTTATTCCAGTCGCCGCAAATTCCAGAACCACGAGATCCAATCTAGAGTCCTTTTTCGGCACTCTGCCGGAGGGGAGCACGATCACAAAGGGGTTCATCAACCTCATTGGTGCCTCTCCGATGATGCGTGAGTAATTTACAACAGACCTATGGGTCCGTAGGCAGTAGCTAGATGGCTTCTTCTCTCTTTGTATCTTAATACAATGGTCTCTTGGAGATCTATTTGATGTAATGACTTTTTGCGGTGTGTTTGTTGGGATCCGATGAATTGTGAGTTTATGATCAGATTTGCCTTGATTTAATATCCATTCTTGATTATTATAGCCTCATATTTCTTCTCCGATATTTGGGTTTTATTTTTCCAACTTGATCTATTTATCTTGAAATGGGAAGAGGTGCTTTGTGATGGGTTCGATCTTGCGGTGTCCTTTCCCAGTGACAAAAGGGTAGCAAGGCACGCATGTCTCATTGCTATTAAGGATAAAAAATATGGGGTCTATTCCTACATGAATAGATCTTGTCTACATCATGCCATTGTTCTTATTGCATTACTCCGTTTTCCATGTACTTAATACACTAGATGCATGCTGGATAGCGGCAGTCAACTAATCTTGGACGTGATGCCTATATACATGATCATTGTCTTGGATATCGTCATAATTATTTGCTTTTCTATCAATTGCCCAACAATAATTTGTCTACCCGCCACATGCTATTTCTCGAGAGAAGTCTCTAGTGAAATCTACGGCCCCCGGGTCTATTTTCCAATCATATACTTTCAGATCAATATTACCATTTGCCTTTTCCTTTATTTGCAACTTTTATTTTCAGATCTATATTATCAAAAAGACAAAAATACCTTGCTATGTTTTCTTTCCTTTTATTTGCATCTTTCAATCTTCTACAATTTTATTCCATCAACACATCAATTGCTGGCACCGTTACCCGAAAGGCATTGACAACCCCTTTAGCGCGTTAGGTTGCAAGTATTTGTTCTTTGTGTGCAGGTACCGTTTACATAGTGTTGCGTGGTTCTCCTACTAGTTCTGTAATTTTTGATTGTTCCATGCTATTATATTATCAACTTGGGATGCTTTATATGCATTAATATGCTATTTTATATTATTTTTGGGACTAACTTATTAAACCAGCGTTAGTTTCTATTTTCCCTTGTTTTTGGCTTTCGTAGAAAAGGAATATCAAACGGAGTCCAAACAGAAGAAAACTTTACGATGATTTTTATTGGACCAAAAGACACCTAAGAGACTTAGAGTGGGGGCCAAGGGACTCACGAGGCGACGACAAGCCGTAGGGGCGCGCCCTAGGGGGGCGCCCCCTAGGCTTGTGGCCCCCTCTGGAGTCCCCTACACCGACTCGTTGGCCTATAAATTCCTAAATATTCCAAAAACCCTAGAGGAGTCGCCAAAAATACTTTTCCACCGCCGCATGTCTTTGTTCCTGTGAGATCCCATCTTGGGGCCTTTTCCGATACTTCACCAGAGGGGGATTCGATCACGGAGGGCATCTACATCAACCTTGCTGGCCCTCCGATGATGTGTGAGTAGTTTACCACAGACCTACGGGTCCATAGCTAGTAGCTAGATGGCTTCTTCTCTCTCTTTGATCTTCAATACAATGTTCTCCTTGATGTTCTTGGAGATCTATTCGATGTAATCTTCTCTTACAATGTGTTTGTTGAGATCCGATGAATTGTGGATTTATGATCAGATCATATATGAATATTAATTGAGTCCTCTATGAACTCTTTTATGCATGATTAAGATAGCTTTGTATTTCTCTTCGATCTATCAATTTGGTTTGGCCAACTAGATTGGTTTTTCTTGCAATGGGAGAGGTGCTTTGTGATGGGTTCAATCTTGCGGTGTCCTCACCTAGTGACAAAAGGGATAGCGAGGCATGTATTATATTGTTGCCATTAAGGATAAAAAGATGGGGTTTATATCATATTTCCTGAGTTTATCCCTCTACATCATGTCATCTTGCTTAAGGCGTTACTCTGTTTTTTTAACTTAATACTCTAGATGTATGATGGATAGCGGTCGATGAGTGGAGTAATAGTAGTGGATGCAGGCAGGAGTCGGTCTACTTGTCACGGATGTGATGCCTATATTCATGATCATTGCCTTGGTTGTTTTCATAACTTTGCGCTTTTCTATCAATTGCTCAACAGTAATTTGTTTACCCACCGTATGCTTTCTTCGAGAGAGAATCCTCTAGTGAAACCTACGCCCCCGGGTCTATTTTTGTATCATCCCAAATTTTCAATTTGGAATGTTATACATAGATCATATTGCATAGCATTATTTTATTGCATTTGGGTGTTGCGATCCTCGAAATTCTAAGCAACTCAAGGACCCACGAAGAGAGTTGGGGATTTTACCGTTTTCGTATTTGAGTTTTCTCAAATACCGGTACAGGGATCACCTTGGTTTTAATAATTTTTCTCTCCTAAAAATATTTCTTAATAAAATATACGAGTGGAGATATGACTTCTCCAAAATAAAAGAAATATTGGAGGTAAAATATTAAAATCACTTTTGGTATTTTATTCAGATTTATTTGCAATTTTATTTGCATAGGAAAAATGCGCGTTTTCAAAATTTCATTTAGGTCCGGGAAAAATGTTCACTTTGTCCTAAATATTATTAGAGGACGGTGAAAATTTATTTCAGAATTTTTTGAGTCAGTTTAGTATTATTTTTTGTCTGCTTTGTTACGTTAGGCCTATTTAGAAAAATAAAAGTCAACCGACCTAGTCGGGCCGTACCCGACTAGGACTCCTCCAGCCGGCCTTTATAATGCAAGGCCCGAGGCCCGTAGCCGCCAGCCCGCCCTAAGGCGCCGCCTCCTGCCCTAGCCTTCGCCTGCCGTAGCCGCGCCGCCGCCATGCCGCCGCACCGCCGTCCCGCCGCCTCGCCGCCTCCGTCGCCGGAGCACCGCCGCCGCCCCGCCGGAGTGCACCGCCGCCGCCGTCCTGTTCCGAGGTAGCCGCCGGTTTTTTTAAACCAATCGGTTTTATTTCGAAACCCTAGTTTTTTTAATAGATCGGTTTGTTTTTTCGGTTTAGTTAAATAGCAGACGTTCGTCCGTACGTTCGTCTTAACGAACATTGTTCGCCTGTTAGTCACAGACAACGATCGTTCGTTCTTTAGCTTGCTCGTCCGTTTTTCTTTTACATGGCTTTTTCCGCGATTATCTTAGATCGTGTTTTCTGCCCTGATCTTCTTTTTAGTTTTTCTATTCGCTCGTAAGTCGGAATCAGGCGATTCAAGCGCCCAGATCTTCGTCTCGAAGACCTCTTTCCATTTCACCAACTTGAACAAGGTTTTGCTACTATAAAATTTGACTTTAGATCAAACTAGTAAACGAACCTTGTTTCTTTCGCACTTTGAGTTTCGTTCCTCTGTTTGATTTGATTCTTTTTGCAAACCGGAGTTCTTAAGTTGAACTTTCCGGTTAGATCTTCTTACTTGGAGTTTTACCTGTGCATCTTTGCTTGTTTGCTTATGTATGTTATTGTTTGCTTGCGATAGAATTCCCGGAGGGCGAAGCGTGCTACTACGAGTCCCTAGGTTATGCGAAACATCAGCAAGGCAAGTAACACTTTGATCATACCCTTTATTACCTAGTTTTTATGCATTAGATCAAACCCTCACACCTTGCATGAGTAGGATCACTTAACTCGTGGGTCTGGGAAGTAGATTGAGGTAGAACCTATAACCTGTATTATTTTCAAACCCTTGGGAGTTACTTCTACGTTGTGCTTAGGTTGCTATGCTATGCTCGTAGACATGGATTGGGTTTGAGAGTATCCATGATAGATGTGAGTTGTTAATTAATGGTTCAACTTAAGGTGGCTACTTTAATACACATCTGGGTGGATTGGTTGCAGGGCACATGGAGAATCCAGTGTTGTCCTAGGAAATCCCGGAGGAACCGTGTGATTACCCTATGGAATGCCACCCAGGCTCAAAGGGATCATAAGATTATTCATGCTAGAAACTTCCGTGTGCAGCCACAATGCCATTATAGGCTCTGGCATAGTATGAGTAAGTTGTGTGAGCTCTTTCAGTGGTGGACTAGCAGATGTAGGGGAAAGTAGGTGTACCGGTCCACCCGGGGTAAATAGTAAATGCTTCTGAAAGACTGTGTCTCGGTCATCCGTTTCTCAAACACCATGAAGTGCGAGAAATCCAACGGAGGAGATCGAGTCTTGTGGGGAAAGTGCACAAACCTCTGCAGAGTGTACAAACTAATTATGGTTAGTCGTGTCCCCGGTTATGGACATCTTGAGTATCTGGTATTTGATTTATTGGTTGATCTCATCACTCTAAAATTAATGTGTTGGGTTAGTGATGACTACTTTAATTGCGATTGAGTTAGAAGAACCTTCTCAATGATGTTTCAACCACCATGATAGTTAAAATAAAATTTATTCCTTTGCTGTAGGGAAAAATTGGCTTTACGCAAAAACTTTAACCTTAGAGCCTCCACCAGCCAAATATGCATATAGTATTAGCGTTTATTCTGTTACTTGCTCTACTGTGTTATCTTGCCAGCATATTCCATGTGATGGCCCGTTTCAGGCTGCAACATGTTACGTTGCAGACTTTTCAGAAGAAGAGTAAGCTGCGCTAGGTCGTTTGTCATGCACTCAGCTATGCTGTTGGAGTTAACGGACTCACTTATCTTCCAAGCCTTCCGCTGTTATTTTGTTAGATGGCCTTACACCATATGTGACAGCCTGATTTTTGCCCTCTTTTATTTGCCAAAGATTTATTTGAATTTATTTCAAACCTTGGGATTTTTGAATCATTTCATATGGACTTAAACCACTTGGGTACCCTTGGCTTTCACCCAAGTGCCTCCCATCCATCTCAAACTATTATATACCTCTGGACCACCCCAATATACTCCATGGAATATTTTTCTTATTTGAAAAATATTCATTTTATTCCCTAAAACCCTAGCTAAATTCTTTGTGCTCCAAAGCAACCCCTATTTTTCTGGCTCCAAAAATTCTAAGGAAATTCCTAAATATTCTTTGGACCCTAAGGCACATTCCTGAGCGAAAATATTGCACTACTTTTTGGAATATTTTTGCTACAAAAAATCTTTTCTATTCTGGGCAGAAATGGTAGTTTCTACAACAACTACCTTTTTACTTGCTCCACTTCTCCTGAAACTCCTTGTGCATATTCACCTTAGTAACTCATGACTAGCCTCCAAAGCACAGCCTCCAACTATTCACCATTTTATCAGAGTAAGCTCTCAAAGTTTCTGTCCAGAAACTTACCAGGCCAGTTAATCTCATTCTACTACGTCTGGAATTAAACCAACCCTGGGTAACTCACCTATCCACCACGAACAACACGCCAGACAAGGTTTTTGGCACCAAGTCAGCCCGCAAACATGGGTTTGCGCGGTGACCACGCGTGTACACCGTGCCATGGCATGCAGCCGGCGCGCTCTGGATGCCGCTAGCGCTCTGTAGAGCGCGTGCTCGCTTTCGAGCCTGCCCAACCGCGCCAAACCTCACCCCCATCGTCGTCCTCATCTCCACAGTCCACCCCTGGCACTCGCCGACACCGGAGCTCGCCACAGCGAGCACGTGCGCGGTCCGGCCAAGGCACTGTGCGGTGCGCACTGTGCTCGTCGCCACCTCCAGCGCCCCTGTGCTCGTCTCCGCACGGCCACAGCTCCCGCGTGACTCCGTCTTCTTCTTCCCCCTCTCACTGACGCCATTTCGTCGCCGGGCACGGCCAGGTGTCGCCGGCGGAGCACCGTTTCCCCCCCTCTCGCTCGCCTATAAATAGGCCCTTCCCCAGCCGCTTCGAGCACACCGCTCCACTCCCACACGACCCCAGATATAGTAGAACCCCGTGGCCTGGCCGGGCAGGCCTCAGGCCACCGTTCCCGAGCCGAGCTCACCGGCGATCCCCCTCAGGTCGTCGAGGTAGCTCCAAGTCCTCTCTGTCCAAGGCGACCACACCTGGGCCTCCGCCACTCTCTGGTGAAGCTTCTTCACCCAGCTGGAGCTGCTGAAGGTGCCCTAGCTCGTCGTCTTCCCCAACTCCGACGAGTCCCCTGTTCTGCCTCCGCCTCCGAGGTCCATTCCGACGCCGTCCGTCCGCCTCTAGACACCCTACGGGTACGGGCAGGTGCGCCTCAACCTTCTCCATCGATCTATCCTTTCCGTTTGAGCCAAGGGGCAATGTCGCCGGCGTACGCTCTGGCGAAGCGACGGCCGCCTCTGCCCATCTCTCTCTCCCTCTCACCTTACTAGCGGGGCCCGCTAGTCAGTCTCTCCACTCCCGCGCGAAGCGGTATGAGTGGTGGCGCTCGGGGCGTTTACGCCTTCGACGTCACCCCCCTATATTCTATTTATTTAAACTTCAGAATTTAAATAAATTCCAAAGAACTTCAAACTGCTGTAACTTTTTAACCATAAGTCCAAATGAATTGATTCTTTTTGCATTGTGTTCCTGGTGAAGAAATCTTGCAGCACACCAAAAATGAGACCATTGGGTGCTGTGTAGATTTTCTTGTGAATTTTTGAATGAATCTTGATAGTTTCTTTTTGAACTTTTATTTATTTTCAGATGAAGAAACTTGTCTTGAGGATAACCAGGAGGCTTGTGAGCCTCATTTGAAATAAGGCAAGCCACAACAACATTTTCATAGTGCCATTTCAATATTTGTGATTTTTCCAACTTGAATAAATGATTTATATTATGCATGTTAATTATTTGGTCAAATAATTTCTTTTGGTTGCTGTAGTTTTTGGTTTCATATACTTTACAGAAAGTTGGAGTTTGGTTTAAGTTATTAAAATAGATAAAAATAAAGTTGGGACATTGAGAATGATTATGGACATACTATGTGGAGTTACTTTCTTTTACGTAAGTATTTATAAAAAAATTGCTAAGATAAAATTTTGTTGAAAGTCATGCATAACCAGAATAATAATGAAGTTAAGATGATATAAGTAAAGTTGACACAGTTATATTTTTGTTGTATGACATTTTACTTGTTTAGGTGTTGCTTGTTAGGATATCACATGGCATTGTGTGACACCGGTTATTTATTTCTTCTTTAAGTTGAAACTGTTAATAACTCAACTTGAATAAATTGTTGACCGAGTCATGGTGCCACTGAATCGAGTCTTTCCCAGTGCAACCACATTTACCTTTATGGGAAGGTCTTGATTCTATCCATTGACATGCCTCCTATCGGTACCTCTAGATAGGGAAGGTTATGGGCATGCAGTACCCTGGCCCGGTAAGTAGACATAACCTTGTGTGCCCGTAGTTAATTTTATGGTACCGAGTTCCCGTTTGGGACAATTTTTGTTTGGCCACGACGGTGGTAGGTGTGTCTTTGGTAGACACAGGGCCACCCAGGACTGTTCCAGTGGGGAATGAGTCGGAGTGGCCGGAGGAGTGTCATGGCAATGGACGGGTTTCGTAAGAACGCCGTTGGTCCACCCGGATGGGAGAAAGAGGCCATGGGTTCCGTGGTGTGGGTACAGTGCACTACCTCTGTAGAGTGTAACTAATCTATCGATAGCCGAGTCCACGGTCACGGACACGCTCGAAAGTAGGTCACACCATGGGTCAACAAATAATCAAATTTTGCTCACTAAGTACTAAAATTGTGATACTATGATAAAATGGTGGAAATGCCACCGAGATGTTTTGAGACCCCGTATGGACAGGTTGGTGATCACCGGAACGATCACGATATATATATTGTTGAATGAATAAGCTTGTAGTCAAAAATAAATTATCATGAGTAAGGCAGACCGAGATTTTATTGATGCAAAGTCAAGAGCATAGCATGTTAGTAAATATCCATTTAAGTTTGTTGTTGCATATTAAATATTGATTAATTATCATGATATTGTGTGTCATTATGATTCTGTTTTGATGTAAGCTTGCAAGTACATTCAAAGTACTGACCTGGCGTGTCATGCCAGATTTCAGGAAGGTTTCCCTGGAAAGGAGTGCCGTCTGAGTCTAGTCCGTATCCACATCGGTGTCCCTGTGAGATGGAGTTCCGCTACGACGTCGTTCCGCTGCTGCGTAGTTTATGCCCGAGGCCCCTTTCATGTTCATTAAATAATGTACATATTGTCTAGCCGCACCGTGTGTGCCGCTCGGCCTCGCTAACTGTTGTAATGTAAAACTTTGGTCCGCTAGTATCAATAAAGCGGCTGTTTTTCTGTACCAAGATGTTGTGTGTTGCTAGAAGACAAGATCTCTGGGCTGGCAACGCAAGGTAAACCAGTCGCTCTGATCCGGGGTACCACACCATATACTTTTGTAATAAGTTCTCTTTTGAGACATTCGATGTAATAAGTGTGTGATTGCCACTCTGTTATAAATCCTTCAAAGTACTGTGTGTGTCAATATTACAGATCCAGGGATGACACAGAACACTGAGACTTCGGCCCATTCGAATCGTGGTCGCTACAAGATGGTATCAGAGCACACGCTGAATGTAGGACACGACCACTAAGATAAACCCTAGGTCACTCTTCTCTACTCATTTCTGACTCCTCTCCATTTTCTACTCTTTAGGATGGTGGACCCAAGGAACAAGTTCACTCAACCGGATGAAGACACACCTTTTGGATGACACTTGAAGGAAGTCACTAGGTACCTTAACATCGGAATACCAAGCTTCACCGGGACCTATGATACGTCCAAAACGTATCTATAATTTCTGCTTGCTCCATGCCTCTTTTGGGTGATATTGCTATGATATTTATACACTTCCATACACTTTAGATCATATTTGGACTAACCTATTAACTCAGTGCACCCCAATGCCAGTTTCTGTTTTCGACTGTTTTTGTATTTCAGGTTTTCACGTTACGAGAACTGCCAGGAAAAATCCAGAAAAATTATATAAAAAATCAGTGTTCCAAAACCTACCGTGCGCCCGAAGGACAGCCGGGGGGG
>LR738714.1:460319458-460336501 GCA_902687465.1 Secale cereale
TTGTCTGTTGCATTGAGTTTACACTATGGGTGGGACTCGCAACTTAATACCAGCGAGATGTTCTGGATAGATATCTCAAGGTGGATGATTAGTAGTAGATATTGATGGATTTCGGTCTACTTACTTTGGCGTACCGCCCATGCTTTGAACCTCAACCTTTCTTGCAATGTAGTCAGCATTGGTTTGCGCACATGGTCCTGTCAATTGCCCAGCTATAATTCGTTTACCTCACATAGCTGTTTTATCGTCTTTTGGGAGAGAGACATCACTAGTGAACATCATGAGACTCCGGTCCATATTACCATCATTGATCACATCCGCTATTTACTTTTCGCTTTTATTTACTATTGCAATTATATCTATCACTACTATCACTTGTGTTTAATCCTTTGTGAACTACAAGGCCGGAGGGATTGACAACCTCTCTGTACTCGTTGGGAGCAAAGTTATTTGTATCTGTGTGCAGGTCCACGTTGATTGCTAATATCTGGCACCGTAGCAGTTGACACCTTCTTGTTGAACCCAGGAGTCTCTGGGGATTCGATCCTTGGTATCTTTGCCAAGGGAAAAACTTCCGCAACACTACATCTCACACCTTCCACTTGGGGTAACCAACGAGGGGCGAGAAGCCTAGCAAGAGTTTTTCTGGCGCCGTTGCCGGGGACTCCACTCTTCAAGATAGGGGAGTTGCACGCTATCTTTTACCTTTGCTTTTAGTCTTGTCAGTTTACCTTTCAGTTTTGCTTTAGTATCTTTTATCGAAAATCACAAAAATAGTTATCTTGCTTGCTTGCTACAATGGGTTCCACCGAGAACACCAAGTTGTGTGACTTCACTAGTCACAACAACGATGACTTTATCAGCACACCTATCACTATACCTGCCACTTCAGCACCTTCATATGAAATTAAACCTGCTTTACTAAACTTAGTTATGAAAGATCAATTCTCCGGTGTTGGAGATGATGCTGCTTTACACTTGAACAACTTTGTTGAACTTTGTGATATGCAAAAGTACCAATAAATAGATGGTAATATTGTTAAGCTTAAGCTTTTTCCTTTCTCCTTGAGAGGAGGAGCTAAAATTTGGTTTTGGTCTTTGCCTAGAAATAGCATAGATTCATGGGACAAGTGCAAAGATGCTTTTATTGGAAAATACTATCCACCTGCTAAAATTATCCAACTGAGAAGTAACATAATTAATTTTAAACAATTGGATAATGAACACGTTGCCCAAGCTTGGGAACGTATGAAATCTCTTATCAAGAACTGCCCTACTCATGGTTTGACTACTTGGATGGTTATCCAAACTTTTTATGCAGGCTTGAACTTTACCTCGCGGAACTTGTTAGATTCGGCCGCGGGAGGAACCTTTATGTCAACTACACTTGGTGCTGCCACAAAACTTCTCGATGAGATGATGACCAACTATTCCCAATGGCACACCGAACGCGCTCCAACAGGTAGGAAGGTAAACTCTGTCGAGGAGATTTCCTCCCTTAATGAAAAAGTTGACTTGATCATGTCTCTACTTTCGAAGCAATCTTCTGTTGATCCTCGTGATGTTCCTTTAAATTCTTTGATTGCTCAAGAACAAGTAGATGTGAATTTTATCTCTAGAAACAATTTCAATAACAATGCTTATAGGAGTAACTTTGGTAGCAATCCTAGACCGTTCCCCTCTAATTCTTATGGGAACAACAATGCTTATCCTAGCACCAGGAACTCCACTACTGAACTAGAGATTATGCTTAAAGATTTCATTACTACCCAAAAAGCCTTTAATAAGAGTGTAGAAGAAAAACTACATAAACTAGATGATCTCTCTTTTAAGGTAGACCATTTAGCCAATGAGATAGAATTGCTTAAAATTAAAACTTCTCCTCTTGAGGAGAGGAAGGTCACTCCTATTAATGCTACTCAAGTGCAAATTAATGAAAATATTAGGATGATGGCTAAACTTAAAGAAAGATGGGCTAGAGAAAGGGAGGAAGAGGATAGAATTAAGAGCCTTCCTACCCACCACACTGTTGCTACTATCCAAGTTGTTGAGGATATCCAAACTCTTAGCACCCAATGTACTCCTGGTCCCATTGGACCTATTAATGGTGATGCTATGACTATAGAAACTACCAAACATGTGAACCTAAAGGACAACTACCACTTTACTTGATGCTAGTGACCTTGACTTTGATAATTGCACTCTTACCGAAGTTATTGATTTCCTTCACAAGATGTCTAGAGATCCCCGCACTAGCACGCTTAACCTTGCCTTCACAGAGCATATCACTAATGCTCTCATCAAAGCTAGGGAGGAGAAACTTAGAGTAGAAGCCTCCATACCTAGAAAGCTAGAAGATGGTTGAGATCCTATGATAAAAATTAAATTGAATGACTTCTCTTGCTATGCATTATGTGATGTTGAAGCTAGTACCTCTGTTATGCCCAAAAGAATATATGATATGCTTAAATTGAAACCTTTTGATTCTTGTTCTTTTGGTGTTCGTCTCGTTGATTCTTCCATAAAGAACCCTTTGGGGAGGATCGACGATGTTCTTATCATTGTCAATGATAATTATGTTCCCGTTGATTTTACTATTATGGATATTGAATGTGATCCTTCTTGTCCAATTATTTTGGGACATCCTTTTTTGCGCACCGTTGGTGCTATCATTGACATGAAAGAGGGGAATATAAAATTTCAGTTTCCTCTCAAGAAAGGGATGGAACACTTCCCTCGAAAGAAGATCAAGTTACCTTTTGAGTCCGTTGTACGGGCTAGCTATTCTTTTACTCTTGATAAAACTTGATCTATATGCATTATGCCTAGCTTAAAGGCATAAAAGAAAACGCTTTTGGGAGGCAGCCCACATGAATAAATTTTTGCTTTTGTTGTGTCTTGATGTTGTTTACTACTGTAGCATCATCATTGTATCTTTACTTTTCAATTTTGTGCCAAGTATAGCCTCTGATTGCTAGAAAGTTCAAAAGTTGTGAGGTGCTGTCCAGGAAACAGATTCTGTCCTTGGATAGAAAAATTCGTATAAAATCACCAGATCATCTTTTTGGTCTGAATTTTTTCGACAGCGTTCTCTATATAATTTTCTTTCGTGCGTCTGTTCTGAGTTTTTTGATTCGAGTTGCAGAAGTGCCCCGAATAAATCAATTACTACCCGCTGTTCTGTTTTTCACAGATTCTGTCCTGTTTTGCTTTTCCTTCATTCTGCAAACCTAGAGCTTGCTTTTTCTTTGCAAAAACCTTTTGGCAATCTTGAGAAACAGTAGACCTTAAAGAATATCTTTATTTCCAGCAAGGTATAATTATTTTATTATGGGTACTAACCTCGCTAATCAGATTATGATGAGTTATGTATGAAGGGAGTTTTCAAGTGTGCGAGGGAAGATGATAAAAATATTCAGGAGTGTCAAGCGCTCAAGCTTGGGGATGCCCCCATGCACCCCCAAGAAATATTCAAGGAGACTCAAGCGTCTAAGCTTGGGGATGCCCTCGTGCATCCCCTTCTCCATCAACATTATCAGTTCGTCTTTCGTTCCACTATATTTTAATCACTTCATGTGTTATGTGCTATGCTTGGAGCGTCTTGCTTTTAGTTTCCTTTTTAGTTTTTCATAACGAGTCGGAACTCAGCGTTCTTTATGTGGGAGAGAAACACGCTCCACTTCTACCTAGAACATAACATAGAATTTTCATGTCTATCCTTGCTGTGTGTGTTCTTTGTCTTTTAATAGCTACTATCATGTTCAGCTCTTAGCTTTCATGCTTATCTTTTCAAAGAGCTTTTGTTTAGTTGGTTGCTTGAACTCTCTTTAATTACCATGCTCACCTTATTAAGAGAGTTTGCTTCCGTTGCATTGGTTGATATGTCTATGATAAAGATGCTACGTGCATAATGGCGCTTAGTAGTTCATGTTTTCTTATGGTTAGTATCAAATAGCTGGGGGATTCCCAATGTGTTATTGGAGTACCAACATGATTTGTTTGCCAATGATGTGGTATGGTTTAGTAATATCTTCCTTCAAGAATTTATTTTGATTGACTTGGCGTATGCTCACGCATATTTAAGACTGTAAAGAAAGTCTGTCAAGCCTTGATGGTCTTTTGTTTCTGAGTAGCGATATAACTACCATGCCTGATTCAATGTTGCTTTGTCGCTCTGCATGATTATGACCGTCATTGCTCTCTTAGTTGGTCGCTTCCAGTCTTTTGCTAACCTCCACCTGTACTAAGCGGACTGACTGCTTGTGCATCCACATCCTTTTAAACCAGTTGTGCCATATGAGTCCACCATACCTACCTATATGTGGTATTTCACCGCCACTCCAAGTAAATTTACATGTGCTACCTTTAAAACCTTCAGTCTTTGCAATACATAGCTCATGGGAAAGTAGCTTAAAAACTATTGTGGTAAAGAATATGTTGCTCATGTATCTTATTTTCTTATAAGTTGCTTGCTGAGCGGTAACCATGTTTCTGGGCACGCCATTAACTGTTTCACTTTTGTTGAATATCATGTGAGTTGCTATGCATGTTCGTCTTGTCTAAAGTAAGGGTGATTTGCCATGAGTTGAATGGTTTGAGTATGCATATTGTTAGAGAAGAACATTGGGCCGCCAACCAAAGCCATGTATCATGGTGGAAGTTTTAGCTTGGACATTAATCCTCAATCTCTTATGAGAATATGCTTAAGCATTAAGGAGGAGTCCATTATCTATTTTCTATGTTGTCCCGGTATGGATGTCCTCAAGTTGAGATTTATCAAAAACGAGAAATCAAATGCGATGGATCTCCTTGGACCTTTGTACAGGTGACATAGAGGTACCCCTTTGTGACACTTGGTTGAAACATATGTAATGCAATGACAATCCATGGAAATCCGAGCTAATTAGGACAAGGTGCGAGCACTATTGGTATTCGATGCATGAGGCTTGCAACTTATAGGATGTCTTATGCATAACACATATGAAGTACTACTACCATTGACAAAATTGTTTCTATGTTTTCAAAATAAAAAGCTCTAGCACATGAGTAATCCCTGCTTCCCTCTGCGAAGGGCCATTCTTTTACTTTTTTATGTTGAGTCTCCACCTTCTTTTAAAAGCACCAACTACTGAGAGCATGATCGTCATTCTGAGTGTAATGTGCATTGTCCCAAAGTAGCATTGTCTTTTGCATGATTGTGATATCGTTTATTCTGAAATCATTGTATCTAGTCATCACTTAAACCTTGGAGGTGCCCCTGCATTTATGTTTTGCTTCACTAAAGGGGCAAGCTAGATATCACTTTATCATATTTGCACATCATGTTCATTGCAAATCTATTTGATGCTTCAGTATCATATTGTAAAACTTTTAGTCCTTTGTGATTTTCTCATAAGGCAACTTAATTACTATAGATTCATTGTCTCAGTAAGATTTTGTCATATGACTATGAAAAAGTCCTATATGGTTAAAAGCATGTCACCACAGAAATTATTCTTGTTATCATTTACCTACTCGAGGACGAGCAGGAATTAAGCTTGGGAATGTTGATACGTCCAAAACGTATCTATAATTTCTGCTTGCTCCATGCCTCTTTTCGGTGATATTGCTATGATATTTATACACTTCCATACACTTTTGATCATATTTGGACTAACCTATTAACTCAGTGCACCCCAGTACCAGTTTTTGTTTTCGGCTGTTTTTGTATTTCAGGTTTTCACGTTACGAGAACTGCCAGGAAAAATCCAGAAAAATTATATAAAAAATAAGCGTTCCAGAACCTACCGTGCGCCTGAAGGACAGCCGGGGGGGGGCCACCAGGGCTCCAGGCGCCCTGGCGGCGCGCCCCCCCTGGGCCGCGCCGGGGGGGCGCCTGGGCCCCCCGAGGCTCCTCCGATGCCCCCCTTTGGCATATATTTAAAGCGTCTCCCGAAACCCTCGAAACAGGAACTCTTTTCGCGATCCCATCTCTGTTTCGCCGCCGCCGCCGCTTCCAAGATCGGGAGCACCAGGAGAACTCTTCCCGGCACCCTGCCGGAGGGGAGGATCACCACCGGGAGCTTCTCCACCACCATGGACGCCTCCCGGATGAGTCGTGAGTAGTCTCCCTTGGACCATGAGTCCATGACCAGTAGCTATGTGATGTTCTCCTCCCGTTCTTGTGCTTCACTAATTAGTCCTCGTGAGCTGCCCTACATGATCGAGGCACATATGTAATCCTTATGTTGTTGCTATGATGAGTTTGCTGGGATCCGATGGATTATGAGATTATGTTCAGATTGTGTTTGAGTAATATATTTGATTCACCTCTTTTATGTTTATGTTCGTAAGTAATTCTTGCATGTTCGCCGTTGTTATTTATTGCTTTGGCCAAGTAGTAGGTAGTGACTCCAAGAGGGAACGTTATGCTTGATTGTGGGTTCATGCCCCTCGATGACTAGTTTGAGTGACAGAAACATGAGTCTAGGGGATGTGCTGTTGCCACAAGGGGGAAAACAACGGTGCTTGTGCCCGCAGGTGCAAGGATTGTTTACTTTACGCAAAGTTCTTTTAATGCAGTTGTCTGTTGCATTGAGTTTACACTATGGGTGGGACTCGCAACTTAATACCAGCGAGATGTTCTGGATAGATATCTCAAGGTGGATGATTAGTAGTAGATATTGATGGATTTCGGTCTACTTACTTTGGCGTACCGCCCATGCTTTGAACCTCAACCTTTCTTGCAATGTAGTCAGCATTGGTTTGCGCACATGGTCCTGTCAATTGCCCAGCTGTAATTCGTTTACCTCACATAGCTGTTTTATCGTCTTTTGGGAGAGAGACATCACTAGTGAACATCATGAGACTGCATATTACCATCATTGATCACATCCGCTATTTACTTTTCGCTTTGATTTACTATTGCAATTATATCTATCACTACTATCACTTGCGTTTAATCCTTTGTGAACTACAAGGCCGGAGGGATTGACAACCTCTCTGTACTCGTTGGGAGCAAAGTTATTTGTATCTGTGTGCAGGTCCACGTTGATTGCTAATATCTGGCACCGTAGCAGTTGACACCTTCTTGTTGAACCCAGGAGTCTCTGGGGATTCGATCCTTGGTATCTTTGCCAAGGGAAAAACTTCCGCAACACTACATCTCACACCTTCCACTTGGGGTAACCAACGAGGGGCGAGAAGCCTAGCAACCTACACCGCCAGTCTACCAGAAGAGGGGCGATCGAATATTCAAGTTCAAATTCCCGGGAGGACATTCGCACCATCCACTGAGCCCATAGAGTTTTCTTTTGATGCACCAACCTGGAGCCTAGACAAGAGTATGGCAGCCCACATTACCATGGGACGAATTGGAGAAGTCTACAAGCAGGAGCTGAAGGACACTATTTACCAGATATGTGGACGCCGAGATGAGCAATGGGACATGATAAGTACCCGAAAGGACAGATCCATTGCAATGTTCATCCAGGAGTTAAACCAGCACATTCGTCGACAGGAGCACCAGATGTGCGCAGGCATGATAGAGTTGAAGAAGGCGTTAACCAGGAACTTGTAGCTAGAAGAGGAACTCAAGTCTACACGCGACGGATACGAGGAGGAGATGACAATACTTGTGGAGAAGAATGATGACTTGACAAGGAAGCTAGGAGTATTCATGGGAGATCCAACACCATGAGGAGAAGAAGAAGAAGAACCTAAAGAGATTCGTTCTGAGGACTACATCATCATCGACGACAGCGACTCGGACCCCGATGATAGTGATGCTGACTATGAAGATGAAGTTGGAGCAGATATCATGGAATCTTCTGCCGATCAAAATTTCTAGATGACCACCCAATGACTAGTAGTTCACCCCCCCCCATAAAGTAGAATTTAGAGGACTTTTGTAACGTTAGCTAGAATCTTTTTTATGCCCTTGTTTGAAATTGATTGGTGTGATATGATTGTGTTTGCCTCATGTGCATATGGGTATTAAATTTTCCCCTTAGACCTCATTTCTGTTCTAATCTCTTCCCTCTACACCATCAGATGCCTCCGAGACGTGAGCCCGGATTTCAGTTTCCCCCTGAGCTCACTCAGTTGATCCATCAGCAGAACACTTTGATGCAACTTCTTGTCTAGAATAATCAGAACAATCAGAACAACAACAACAACAACCCTCCACCACCACCACCCGTGGACAACCTGACATGTTTCCTAAGGTTGCAACCACCGGTGTTTTCTAGTAGCATTGAACCAATAGTTGCTGATGACTGGCTACGCAAGATTGGAAGGGATTTCACCACCGCCAATTGCACGGATGCTAAGAAGGTGTGCTTTGCCGCACATCAATTGGCTGGACCAGCAGCAGCATGGTGGGAGAACTACACAACCACTTTCCCCGTAGCCAATGTCACTTGTGATCAGTTTCAGCAAGCTTTCCGCACTACCCATGTCTCAACTGGAGCTGTGAGCATGAAGAAGCGAGAGTTTCACAACTTGCGCCAAGGAAATCGTACTGTGGCTCAGTACGTAGATGAGTTTAGTACTCTATCTCATTATGCCCCTAATGATGTGGTCACAGATGCCGCGAAGCAGGAGAAGTTTATGGAAGGGTTGAATGATGAAATGAGCATACAGTTGATGGTGGCAACCTTCAACAACTACCAGGAGTTGGTAGATAAAGCTCTTATGATGGAAGGGAAGCAGCAGCAAATTGAAAGCCGCAAGAGGAAGTATGGACAAGGCAGGAATAATTCTGGAGCACAGCAGAAGCCCGTTTCACCCCGAACTCGGGAGGATACACCCATAACCATGGAAACCACACCCATAATGGAGGGAGTTCTCATAACCACAATGGCTCCAAGGATGGGAATGGGAATGGAGCAAGCAATAATCAGAACTGCTCCACTACATCCACACCCGCCAAGAGGGATTTAGGTCACTTTACATGTTTCAAGTGCGGGAAGAATGGACACTATGCCACGGAGTGCCCTGAAGCTAAGAATGGGAATGGCAATGGAAGCGCCGGGAAGAAGCCCAACCCTTTCAACAAAGGACAAGTGAACTACGTGGCCATGGAGGAAGTTTAAGAGCGACCTCATGCAGTTGTCGGTAAGTTTTTGGTTAAGTCATGTACCGTAGTAGTTCTTTTCGATACTGGTGCATCGCATTCATACATTTCAAGGGGGTTCGTGAATAGATATAAGTTGCCCACCCAAGTCTTTAAGACCGCCATGTTAGTAAGTTCCCCAGGAGCAGAGTATATGAAACATCAAGGATGTTTTCAAGTACCATTCACCATTGGACACCATGTTTTCTCCTCAGACCTGATAGTTTTGGAGTCACAAGGATTGGATGTGATACTAGGTATGGATTGGCTATCGATGTATGGAGGGAACATCGATTGTGCCAGTAAGTCTATTCTACTTACCACCCCGGAGGGAAAAAGGATCAAGTATGTGTCTAGGCATTCGCCTAGGAGGACGCAAGTAAATTCTCTCACGGGAGTTGTTCAGGAGGAAGTGCCCGTAGTAAGGGATTATCCGGACGTATTTCCAGAGGAGCTACCAGGCATGCCGTCAGATAGGGATATTGAGTTTTTGATTGAGCTATTGACTAGCACCGGACTAATGTCGAAGAGACTAGACCGGATGCCAGCAAATGATCTGGAGGAGATCAAGATGCAGATTAAGGAGTTATTGGAGAAAGGATTTATTAGACGAAGTTCATCACCTTGGGGAGCCCCAGTGCTCTTGGTCGAGAAGAAGGATGGATCTTTAAAGATGGTCATTGATTATCGGGCATTGAACGAAGTGACGATTAAGAATAAGTACCCGCTGCCGATGATCAATGATTTGTTCGACCAACTTCATGGAGCTAAAGTTTTCTCCCAGATCGATCTATGATCAGGATACCACCAGTTGAAGATCCGAGAAAAGGATATACATAAGACAACTTTCACCACAAGGTATGGGCTATATGAGTATACAGTTATGTCATTTGGATTGACTAACGCCCCTTCCTATTTCATGAGTATGATGAATAAGGTGTTCATGGAGTTCTTGGATAAGTTTTTCGTGGTATTCATTGATGATATCTTGGTGTACTCGAAGAACGAAGAGGAACACGAGGAGCATTTGCGTTTGGTTCTAGAGAAGCTCAGAGAACATCAGTTGTATGCCAAGTTCAGCAAATGTGAGTTTTGGTTGAAGGAAGTTGGATTCTTAGGACATGTTATATCAGGAGAAGGTATAGCAGTGGATCCTGTCAAGGTACAGGCAGTCATGGAGTGGTTGGCACCCACCTCAGTTGGAGAAATCCGCAGTTTTCTTGGACTCGCGGGATATTACCGGAGATTCATAGAGAATTTCTCCAAGATTGCAAAGCCTATGACGGCATTGTTGAAGAAGGACACCAAGTTCCATTGGACTAAAGAGTGCGAAGAAAGTTTCCAGGAGTTGAAGAAACATTTGATGACAGTCCCAGTGCTGATCTTGCCAGATATACGCAAGGATTTCCAAGTGTATTGCTACGCTTCATGCTTAGGACTTGGAGGAGTACTCATGCAGGACGGAAGAGTTGTTTCTTATGCATCCCGTCAACTCCGACCGCACGAGTTAAATTATGCTACTCATGATTTGGAGTTAGCAGCAGTAGTGCATGCGCTCAAAACCTGGAGACATTTCCTTATTGGAAATCGTTGTGGTGTGTACACGGATCACAAGAGTTTGAAGTACATTTTCACTCAGAAGGAGCTGAACCTCAGACAGAGGAGATGGTTGGAACTCATAAAGGATTATGACATGAAGCTGCACTATCACCCCGGAAAGGCCAATGTCATTGCAGACGCTTTGAGCCGGAAGAGTTATGCCAATACACTAGTAAAAGGAGGATTGCCAAAGGAGTTAGCAAAAGATATCAGGGAGCTTCGTTTGGAGATGGTTCCTAGAGGTTTTGTCGCAACATTGGAGGTTCAATCAACTTTGTTGGGAAAGATACGAGAAGCCCAGAAGGATGACAATGAGATTTCCGAAATAAAGGAGAAGATGCGTGAAGGAAAAGCCAAGGGTTTTCGTGAGGACGAACATGACACCTTGTGGTTTGAGGATCGAGACTATGTGCCCAACAACGCCGATACTCGATACACCCCGGAAACACTAAGATGTATTTGGATTTTAAGGAGCGTTTCTGGTGGACAGGAATGAAGAAGGATATTGCCGAGTATGTAGCCGTATGTGATGTATGCCAGAGAGTGAAGGCGGAACATCAAAAGCCAACAGGATTACTACATCCTATGCCGATACCCGAATGGAAGTGGGATAATCTAGGCATTGATTTTATCACCGGATTACCCAGGACCAGATCGGGATATGACTCAATCTGGGTAGTAGTGGATCGCTTGACCAAAGTAGCCCACTTTATCCCCGAGAAAACCATGTATACCAGTGCGAAGTTGGCCAAGTTATACATGACTAGGATCTCATGTCTGCACAGAGTGCCGAGGACCATCCTATCAGATAGAGGAATACAGTTCACCTCAAAGTCTTGGCATCAGCTACACCAGACTTTGGGAACTAGGCTAGAATTCAATACAGCTTTCCACCCACAGACTGATGGACAGACCGAGAGAGTCAACCAGATTTTGGAGGACATGTTGAGAGCTTGTGCGCTAGATTATGGATCTAGTCGGGATGACAACTTGCCCTATGCGGAGTTCTCATACAACAACAGTTACTAGGCCAGTTTGAAGATGGCACTGTTCGAAGCATTGTACAGGAGGAGATGCCCAACACCGTTAATGTGGGATGAAGTCAGAGACCGTCAGTTGTTTGGACGAGATCTGATCGAAGAGTCCGAAGAGAAGGTTAAGCTGATTCGAGATAGACTGAAGGTAGCTCAGTCCAGGCAGAAAAGTTATACAGACTCGAAGCGCAAGGAAGTAGTCTATGAAATCGGAGACAGAGCGTACCTGAGAGTGTCACCTTTGCGAGGAGTTAAACGTTTTGGAGTTAAGGGAAAGTTAGCCCCGAGATTGGTGGGACCGTACCGTGTTTTGGAACGCATGGGAGAGGTTGCCTACAAATTAGAGTTACCCGAAGGATTGTCAGGAGTTCATGACGTGTTTCACATTTCCCAGCTTAAGAAGTGCCATCCGGAGATGGCCGATATTCCTTTAAGAGACACAGTGCCCCTGGAAGCAATTCAGTTGGATAGTGATCTAACTTACGAGGAGAAACCAATCAAGATCCTCGAGTATGCAAGCAGAGTCACCCGTAGCAAGGTTATCAAGTTTTGCAAAGTTCAGTGGAGTCACCACACCGAGGATGAAGCCACCTGGGAACGAGAGGATGATCTACGTAAGGACCACCCACACCTATTCTCTAGCCAAACTGAATCTCGAGGGCGAGATTCATTCTCAGGGGGGTAGGTTTGTAACATCCCAAATTTTCAATTTGGAATGTTATACATAGATCATATTACATAGCATTATTTTATTGCATTTGTGTGTTGCGATCCTCGAAATTCTAAGCAACTCAAGGACCCACACAGAGAGTTGGGGATTTTACCGTTTTCTAATTTGAGTTTTCTCAAATACCGGTACGGGGATCACCTTGGTTTTAATTATTTTTCTCTCCTAAAAATATTTCTTAATAAAATATACGAGCGGAGATAATATGGCTTCTCCAAAATAAAAGAAATATTGGAGGTAAAATATTAAAATCGCTTTTGGTATTTTATTCGAATTTGTTTGCAATTTTATTTGCATAGAAAAAATGCGCGTTTTGCAAAATTTCATTTAGGTCCGGGAAAAATGTTCACTTTTTCCTAAATATTATTAGAGGACGGTGAACATTGATTTCAGAATTTTTCGAGTCCGTTTATTATTTTCTTCGTCTGTTTTGTTATGTCAGGACTATTTAGAAAAAAAAAGTCAACCGACCTAGTCGGGCCGTACCCGACTAGGACTCCTCCAGCCGACCTTTATTAGGCGAGGCCCGAGGCCCGTAGCCGCCAGCCCGCCCGAAGCCGCCACCGCCTGCCCTAGCCGCGCCACCGCCGCCTTGCGCCGCCGCGCCGCCGTCCCGCCGCCTCGCCGCCTCCTTCGCCGGAGCACTGCCGCTGCCCCGCCGGAGTGCGCCGCCGCCGTCGTCCTGTTCCGTGGTAGCCGCCGGTTTTTTTAAACCGATCGGTTTTATTTCGAAACCCTAGTTTTGTTTTTTTAATAGATCAGTTTGGTTTTTTTTGGTTTAGTTAAATAGCGGACGTTCATCCGTACGTTCGTCTTAACGAATGTTGTTCGCCCGTTAGTCACAGAAACGAACGTTCGTTCGTTAGCATGTTCGTCCGTTTTTCTTTTTCAGGGCTTTTTCCGCGATTATTTTCGATCGTGATTTCTGCCCTGATCTTCTTTTTAGTTTTTCTTTTCGCTCAAAAGTCGGAATCAGGCGATTCAAGCGCCCAGATCTTCGTCTCGAATCCCTCTTTCTGTTTAACCAACTTGAACAAGGTTTTGCTACTGTAAAATTTCACTTTAGATCAAACTAGTAAGTGTACCTTGTTTCTTTTGCAGGTTGAGTTTCGTTGCTCCGTTTGATTTGATTCTTTTTGCAAACCGGAGTTCTTAAGTTAAAATTTCTAATTAGATTTTATTATTTGGAGTTTTACCTATGCATATTTGCTTATGTATGCTATTGTTTGCTTACGATAGAATTCCCGGAGTGCGAAGCGTGCTACTACGAGTCCCTTGGTTTTGCGAATCATCAGCAAGGCAAGTAACACTTTGATCATACCCTTTATTACCTAGTTTTTATGCATTAGATCAAACCCTCACACCTTGCATGAGTAGGATCTCTTAACTTGTGGGTCTGGGAAGTAGATTGAGGTAGAACCTATTACCTGCATTATTTTCAAACCCCTGGGAGTTACTTCTACGTTGTGCTTAGGTTGCTATGCTATGCTCGTAGACGTGGATTGGGTTTGAGAGTATCCATGACAGATGTGAGTTGTTAATTAATGGTTCAACTTAAGGTGGCTACTTTAATACACATCTAGGTGGATTGGTTGCAGGGCACCTGGAGAATCCAGTGTTGTCCTAGGAAATCCCGGACGAACCGTGTGATTATCCTATGGAATGCCACCCAGGCTCAAAGGGATCATAATATTATTCATGCTAGAAACTTCCGTGTGCAGCCACAATGCCATTATGGGCTCTGGCATAGTATGAGTAAGTTGTGTGAGCTCTTTCAGTGGTGGAATAGCAGATGTAGGGAAAAGTAGGTGTACCGGTCCACCCGGGGTAAAGAGTAAATGCTTCTGAAAGACTGTGTCTCGGTCATCCGTTTCTCAAACACCATGCAGTGCGAGAAATCCAACGGAGGAGACCGAGTCTTGTGGGGAAAAGTGGACAAACCTCTGTAGAGTGTACGAACTAATCATGATTAGCCGTGTCCCCGGTTATGGACATCTTGAGTATCTGGTATTTGCATTATTGGTTGATCTCATCACTCTAAAATTAATTTGTTGGGTTAATGATGACTACTTTAATTGGGATTGAGTTGGAGGAACCTTCTCAATGATGTTTCAACCACCATGATAGTTAAAATAAAATTTATTCCTTTGTTGTAGGCAAAAATTGGCTTTATGGAAAAAACTTTAACCTTAGAGCCTCTACCAGCCAAATATGCATATAGTGTTAGCCTTTATTCGGTTACTTGCTCTACTGTGTTATCTTGCCAACATATTCCATGTGCTGACCCGTTTTGGGCTGCAACATGTTACGTTGCAGACTTTTCAGAAGAAGAGTAAGGTGCGCTAGGTCGTTTGTCATGCACACAGCTATGCCGTTGGAGTTGATGGACTTACTTATTTTCCAAGCCTTCCACTGTTATTTTGTTAGATGGCCTTACGCCATATACTTTTCTAATAAGTTCTCGTTTGAGACATTCGATGTAATAAGTGTGTGATTGCCAGTATGTTATAAATCCTTCAAAGTATTGTGTGTGTCAGCATTACCGATCCAGGGATGATACAGAACACAGAGACTTCGGTCCATTCGGATCGTGGTTGCTACTATTTTCCATCATATATTTTAAGATCTATAAAGCCAAAAACTCAAAAAATACCTTGCTGCAATTATTTTGTGTTTACTTTTATTTTAAATATATCTATATCAGATCTCACCCTTGCAAGTGACCGTGAAGGGATTGACAACCCCTTACTACATTGTGTGCAAGTGTTTGTTAGTTTGTGTGGGTGCATAGATTGGAGACTTGCTTGTGCCTCCTAATGGAGTGATGCCTTGGTTCTTAACTGAGGGAAATACTTATCTCTACTTTGTTGCATCACCGTTTCCTCTTCCAGGAAAAAAATCAACGCAAGCTCAAGGAGTAGCAAGAAGGATTTCTGGCGTCGATGCCTGGGAGGTTCTACATCAAGCCTACCAAGTACTTGTCATAAACTCTCATCTCTTGCACTTACATTGTTTTCCATTTGCCTCTCGTTTTCATCTCCCCCACTTCTAAAACGTTTTCAGAAAAATACAAAAATATTGTCCTTTTTATTCGCCATTTTTTCGTTCGTCTTTTTGTTTGCTTGTGTGCTAGATTGCTTTGCTATCATGTCTCAACCTGGAGATCTTGATAATATGAAAAGTTTTATGTCTTTGCAATTTGAGCATAATAGTTTCTTCAGGAACGAGCTTAAGGAACAAAAATCCATGACATAATATATCAATATGGATCTTGATGATGTTACTAAGGAAATATCCGGTCTTAAATCTGAACTTGCTCATGTTGAAATTCTATTAGGACACATTTCTGAGAAGCAAATCACATTAGTAAACAACATGGCAGCTAAACCCGAAGCTTTTAACAATAATGAAAATCTTAAGATGCTTGGATTGACTCCTATTGAATCTTTGTTTGCTAATATAGATCTTGAGAAAGCCATTGCAAGAACTACCAATCTAGTTGGCCAAACCAAACCAATAATTCGAAGAGAAATACAAAGATATAAAATCATGCATATAAGAATTCAGAGAAGATTCAAATAATATTCATAGAAAATCTGATCATAAATCCACAATTCATCGGATCTTGACAAACACACCGCAAAAGAAGATTACATCGAATAGATCTCCAAGAACATCGAGGAGAACATTGTATTGAAGATCAAAGAGAGAGAGAAGAAGCCATCTAGCTACTAGCTATGGACCCATAGGTCTGTGGTAAACTACTCATGCATCATCGAAAGGGCAGCAAGATTGACGTAGAAGCCCTGCGTGATCGAATCCCCCTCCGACAGAGTACCGGAAAAGACCTCCAGATGGGATCTCACAAGATCAGAAACCTGCGGTGGTGGAAAAGTATTTTCGTGGATGCTTCTGGTCGTTTGGGAATATTTATGAATTTATAGTCCAATAATTAGGGTTGGAGGAGTCACGTGGGGCCCACAATCCAGGGGCGCCCCCTCTAGGGTGCACCCTGATGGCTTGTGGAGCCCTCGGGACTCTTCTAACTTCTTCTCCAAGGCCTACGTGTGTCTTCTGGTCCAAGAAAAATCATTGTAAAAATTTAATTCCGTTTGATATTCCTTTTCTGCGAAACTCGAAAACAAGGAAACAACAGAAACTGGCACTGGGCTCTAGGTTAATAAGTTAGTCCCAAAAATAATATAAAATAGCATATCACTAATGGAATCAGAGAATTTGTCGTCAGCCATTTCTTTGCCGTCAGCTTACAAAAGGCGGATGCCAAAGAAAAGGCTGGCGGTAAAGAAGGTCTTTACCGTCAGCCATTTCTTTGCCGTCGGCTGGCGGGCGACAACGATTCTTTGTCGTCTGCTAGCCGACGACAAAGAGGTGGGTGGGGTCCAGTGGAGGCCCGAACCCTAACAACCCACCAGCCCTCCTCTTTGCCATCCCCTGACGGGCGGCAAAGAACGTGCCCACTAACGGCCTCTAACGACCACCCCTCCCTCTCTCCCCGGCCCACCTCTCTCTCTTCCCCCCTCTCTCACCCGCGCGCCCCCGTTCCTGCACCGCCAGCGCCCCACCACACT
>LR738714.1:460336746-460371803 GCA_902687465.1 Secale cereale
GCGCCACCCGCCCCACCATCCCTGTCCCGGAGCCTCGTTGCCATAGGCCGCCCCGCCCTGCCCTCCTCCTCTACCGCCACTTGGTGGACACCGTCGCCCCGCCCCCTCCTCCACCGCCGCCCATCGCCACTGATATGTCTCCAACGTATCTATAATTTTTTATTGTTCCATGCTATTATTTATGAAGTCTTGGATGTTTAATGGGCTTTATCATTCACTTTTATATCATTTTTGGGACTAACCTACTAACCCAAAGGCTCAGTCCAGATTGCTGTTTTTTTGCCTATTTCAGGGTTTTGCAGAAAAAGAATATCAAACGGAGTCCAAACGGAATGAAACCTTGGCGAGAGATATTTTTGGAGAAAATCACGCTCGGGAAACGTCACGACAAAGTCAGGGGACAAAGGGGCTGCCCTCGAGGGTGGGGGGCGTGCACCCCTTCCCAGGGCGTGCCCCCGTGCCTCGAGGCTGGCCCGTGTGGCCTCCGGTGCCCTCCTTCTTCATATATATACCTACGTACCCCAGAAACTCCATACACAGATAGAAAACCCTAATTCCATCATCGTAGCTTCTGTTCCCGTGGAGATCCCATCTTGGAGCCTGTTCCGGGAGGGGGATCCATCACGGAGGCCTTCATCATCATCATCACCCTCACCATGAGTTGTGAGTAGTTTACCACAGACCTTCGGGTCCATAGCTAGTATCTAGATGGCTTCTTCTCTCTCTCCGTATCTCAATATAAAGTTCTCCTCGGTCTTCGAGGAGATCTATTCGATGTAATCTCTTTTTGCGGTGTGTTTGTCGAGATCCGATGAATTGTGAGTTTATGATCAAGGTTATCTATGAAAGATATTTGGTTCTTCTCTGAACTTTTTATGTGTGCTCATAATATCCTTGCATGTCTCTTCGAATTATTGGTTTGGTGTGGCCTACTAGATCTATAGCTCTTGCAATGGGAGAAGTGCTTGGCTTTCGGTTCAATCTTGCGGTGTCCTTTCCTAGTGACAGTAGGGGCAGCAAGGCACGTATTGTATTGTTGCCATCGAGGATAAAAAGATGGGGTTTTCATCATATTGCTTGAGTTTATCCCTCTACATCATGTTATCTTGCTTAAGGCGTTACTTTGTTCGTATGAACTCAATACACTAGATGCATGTTGGATAGCGGTCAATGTGTGGAGTAATTGTAGTAGATGCAGAATCGTTTTGGTCTACTTGTCTCGAACGTGATGCCTATATACAATGATCATGCCTAGATAGTCTCATAATTATTCGCTTTTCTATCAATTGCTCGACAGTAATTTCTTTACCCGCCGTAGAATATCGCTATCATGAGAGAAGCCACTAGAGAAAACTATGGCCCCCGGGTCTATTCTCAACATATCAAACTACATCTACTTTACTTTACCGCTTTTATTTGATGTTTTATTAAACCAAAAATACCAAAAATATAAACTAGCATCTCTATCAGATCCCACTCTCGTAAGTGACCGTAAAGGGATTGACAACCCCTTATCGCGTTGGCTACGAAGTTCTTATTTGTTTGTGCAGGTGCGAGGGACTCGCGTGTGGTCTCCTAATGGATTGATATGTTGGTTCTCAAAAACTGAGGGAAATACTTACGCTACTGTGTTGCATCTCCCTTTCCTCTTCGAGGGAATACAACACAAGGTCAAGAGGTAGCAAGAAGAATTTCTGGTGCCGTTGCTGGGGAGGCTTATGCAAAAGTCATATACCAAGTACCTATCACAAACCCTTATCCTTCGCATTACATTTATTTGCCTCTTGTTTTCCTCTCCCCCACTTCACCCTTGCTGTTTTACTTGCCCTTCTTCTACCGTGTGTTTATCGTTTGCTTGCCTCTCATTTGCTTGTGTGCTATGTGCCCTCAATTAGCTTGCATCTTCGCTTGCTAAAGTATGGATCCTCATCCACTAGCTAATCTCTTTAAGAGATCCAATTATGTTGAACCAATTGCTAGTGAGTTGACTGCACTAGATTATCTTTATGGGGTTTTGCTTGAAATTTGTGAATCTGAAAATTGTGACGAAGTATTGAAAGAAAAACAGAAACTGATTCACGATAGCTCCTTGATTAAAAAGCATGGTTGAAATGATGTTATTATAAATTCTATTAATGTAAATTGTGCTAATGATACGCAAAACCCTAAGCTTGGGGATGCTAGTATTGCTATGTCCACTACTTGTTGCAATGATCATGATTGTGGTAATGCTTCTTACGATCTTGAAAATTTATTTCGACCCCATGATGAATATGAGTTTGAAAATAGTGTTTGCAATAATATTGAAAGTGGGTTTGGAAGAGTGTCATCTTTAGATCCCACATATTTGGAGAATGTTCAATCTTATGATTTTTTTTATAAAAGTGGGTTTGGAGAGGTCATGACTTTAGTTAATGTTAATCCCACTATTTTGGAAGAGTGTAAACTTTGCATGCATGTGGACCGTGTTGAGAATATGTTATGTGATATCTATTTTGTTGAATTTGATCATGATACTACATGCAGTTATTATGAGAGAGGGAAATATGGTTGTAGAAATTTTCATGTTACTAAATTACCTCAAGTTATGTTGTGATTGCTATTGTTTCTTTTTCCTTCCTTGCATATGCTAGATCTTGTTTGTCTTGGTAATTTGTTTTCCTATAAGATGCCTATGCATAGGAAGTATGTTAGACTTAGATGTGTTTGTCCCATGTTTTATGATGCTCTCTTTGTGCTTCAATTCTTATCTTTCATGTGAGCATCATTGAATTCTCAAGCCTATCTTAATGGCTGTAAACGATAGCGCTTGTTGGGAGGCAACCCAATTTTTATTTTTTATTTTTTTTGATGTTAGGGAATAAATATTGCATCTAGCCTCTGATTAGATGTGGTTTCATGTTTTGTTTAGTGTTTGTGCCAAGTAGAACCTTTGTTAAGACTTGTGCGAAGTTTATATGATCTTGATGTGAAAAACAGAATCATTAGCGCTCGCCAAAGTAGTCGTGGGATTTTACTGAAGAGATCTTTTTAGCTGATTATTTTTGCTTCTGATTGGTAGACAAATTGCGCAAATTTAACAATTTAGTTTGAATTTTTTGGAGTTCCATAAGTAGGCGAACCCTGCAGATTACTACAGACTGTTCTGTCTTTGACAGATTCTGTTTTTCGTGTGTTGTTTGCTTATTCTGATGCATCTATGAGTAATATTGGAGGATATGAACCATAGATAACTTGGGGTACAGTAGGTTTGACACCAATATAAACAAAGAATGAATTCATTTCTGTACCTTTGAGTAGTGGTTTGCTTTCTCATACTAACGGAGCTCACGAGAATTTAAGTCTAAGTTTAGTGTTGTGAAGTTTTCAAGTTTTGAGTATTGCATTGATGGACTATGGAAGAAGGAGTAGCAAAGGCCTAAGCTTGGGGATGCCCATGAAACCCCAAGTAAATTCAAGGTAATCAAAAGCCTAAGCTTGGGGATGCCCCGGGAAGGCATCCCCTCTTTCGTCTTCATCCATCGGTAACTATACTTGGAGCTATATTTTTATTCGCAACATGTTATGTGTTTTGCTTGGAGCGTCTTGTATAATTTGAGTCTTTGCTTTTTAGTTTGCCACAATCATCCTTGCTGGACACACCTATTTGAGAGAGTTAAACATGGCCTAGAAATTATTAGAACACTCTAAGTGCGTCACTTATATCTTTTGAGTTGAATAGTTTTTGCTCTAGTGCTTCACTTATATCTTTTAGAGCATGGTGGTGGTAATATTTTGTAGAAATTGTTGTACTCTCATACTTCACTTATATCTATTTGAGAGTCTATTAAAACAGCATGGTAATGTGTTTAGGCTAAATAAACTAGTCTTCACATGATAATCATCCAATGTCAATGTAGTAAAAAAAATTCACACCAAGTGCATTGAATAGAATGAGATGTTGGATGCGTGATAATTGTTTTGAGACTTGAGGATAGTGATATTAGAGTCATGCTAGTGGAGTTATTATGAAATTGAGAAATACTTGTGTTAAGGTTAGTGATTCCCGTAGCATGCACGTATGGTGAACCGTTGTGTGACTAAGTTAGAGCATGAGGTATTTGTAGAGTGTCAACCTTTGTGTGGAGGTTGAGGGCGCGCCATGGTTAACTCCTACCAACCTCCCCCCTAGGAGCATGCGTTGATTGCTTTGTTTTGATGACTTGTAAATTTTTGCAATAAGTATATGAGTTATTATGACTAATGTTGAGTCCTTGGATTATAAGTACTCTCACCCTTCCACCATTGATAGCCTCTCTTGTACCGCGCAAATTTCGCCGGTGCCATAAACCCACTATATACCATTCCTCAAAATAGCCACCATATTGTTCCTCAAAACAGCCACCATACCTACCTATCATGGCATTTCCATAACCACTCTGAGATATATTGCCATGCAACTTTCCACCGTTCCATTTATATGACACACATCATATTATCATATTGCCATGCATGATCATGTAGTTGACATCGTATTTGTGGCAAAGCTAGCATGCATAATCTTTTCATACATGTCACTCTTGTTTCATTGCACATACCGGTACATCGCCGGAGGCATTCATATAGAGTCATACTTTGTTGTTGTAGTATCGAGTTGTAATTTCATGTTGTAGTGAAAGTGTGATGATCATCATTATTAGAGCATTGTCCCATGGGAGGAAAGGCTGAATCTATAAACCCCTCCGCAAAAAAAGAAAAAAGAAGAAGAAAGGAAAAAAGGCCCAAAAAAATAAAAAAAATAAAAGAATAAGGGACAATTGCTACTATCTTTTTCCACACTTGTGCTTCAAAGTAGCACCATGTTCTTCATTGTAGAGAGTCTCATGCTTAGTCACTTTCTTATACTAGTGGGAATTTTTATTATAGAACTTGGCTTCTATATTCCAACGATGGGCTTCCTCAAATGCCCTAGGTCTTCGTGAGCAAGCAAGTTGGATGCACACCCACTAGTTTCTTTTGTTGAGCTTTCATTCATATTTAGCTCTAGTGCATCCGTTGCATGGCAATCCCTAGTCACTCACATTGATATCTATTGATGGGCATCTCCATAGCCCATTGATATGCCTAGTCGATGTGAGACTATCTCCCTCCTCTTTTTGTCTTCTCCACAACCACCTCTATTCCACCCATAGTGCTATATCCATGGCTCACGCTCATGTATTGCGTGAAAGTTGAAAGGTTTGAAAAGATAGAGTATGAAAACAAATGCTTGGCTGAAATCGGGGTTGTGCATGATATGAATATTTCTGTGTGATAATAAGGGAGCCTAGCCAACACTATATCATTTTGTAGGGATAACTTTCTTTAGCCATGGTATTTTGAGAAGACATGATTGCTTTGTTAGTGTTGCTTGAAGTATTGTTATTTCTTATGTCAATATTGACTTTTATCTTGAATCTTTAAGATCTGAACATTCATGCCACAATTAAGAGAATTACATTGAAACACTATATTGGTTAGCATTCCACATCAAAAATTATTTCTTTATCATTTACCTACTCGAGGATGAGCAGGAATTAAGCTTGGGGATGCTTGATACGTCTCCAACGTATCTATAATTTTTGATTGTTCCATGCTATTATTTATGAAGTCTTGGATGTTTAATGGGCTTTATAATTCACTTTTATATCTTTTTGGGAATAACCTACTAACCCAAAGGCCCAGTCCAGATTGCTGTTTTTTTGCCTATTTCAGGGTTTTGTAGAAAAAGAATATCAAACGAACTCCAAACGGAATGAAACCTTCGCGAGAGATATTTTTGGAGAAAATCACGCTCGGGAAACGTCAGGACCAAGTCAGGGGACAGAGGGGCCGCCCTCGAGGGTGGGGGCGCGTCCCCCTTCCCAGGGCACGCCCCCTGCCTCGAGGCTGGCCCGTGTGGCCCCCGGTGCCCTCCTTCTTCCTATATATACCTACGTACCCCAAAAACTCCAGACACAGAGAAAACACCCTAATTCCACCGCCGTAGCTTCTGTTCCCGTGGAGATACCATCTTGGAGCCTGTTCCGGGAGGGGGATCCATCACGGAGGCCTTCATCATCATCATCATCCTTGCCCTCACCATGAGTTGTGAGTAGTTTACCACAGACCTTCGGGTCCATTGCTAGTATCTAGATGGCTTCTTCTCTCTCTCTCTCCTGATCTCAATACAAAGTTCTCCTCTGTCTTCGAGGAGATCTATTCGATGTAATCTCTTTTTGCGGTGTGTTCGTCGAGATCCGATGAATTGTGAGTTTATGATCAAGGTTATCTATGAAAGATATTTGGTTCTTCTCTGAAGTTTTTATGTGTGCTCATAATATCCTTGCAAGTCTCTTCGAATTATTGGTTTGGTTTGGCCTACTAGATCTATAGTTCTTGCAATGGGAGAAGTGCTTGGCTTTGGGTTCAATCTTGCGGTGTCCTTTCCCAGTGACAGTAGGGGTAGCCAGGCACGTATTTTATTGTTGCCATCAACGATAAAAGGATGGGGTTTTCATCATACTGCTTAAGTTTATCCCTCTACATCATGTCATCTGGCTTAAGGCATTACTCTGTTCGTATGAACTCAATACACTAGATGCATGCTGGATAGCGGTCGATGTGTGGAATAATAGTAGTAGATGCAGAATCGTTTCGGTCTACTTGTCTTAGAGGTGATGCCTATATACAATGATCATGCCTAGATAGTCTCATAATTATTCGCTTTTCTATCAATTGCTCGACAGTAATTTGTTTACCCGCCGTAGAATATCGCTATCATGAGAGAAGCCACTAGAGAAAACTATGGCCCCCGGATCTATTCTCAACATATCAATCTACATCTACTTTACTTTACCGCTTTTATTTGATGTTTTATTAAACGAAAAATACCAAAAATATAAACTATCATCTCTATCAGATCTCACTCTCGTAAGTGACCGTAAAGGGATTGACAACCCCTTATCGCGTTGGCTGTGAAGTTCTTATTTGTTTGTGCAGGTGCGAGGGACTCGTGCGTGGTCTCCTACTGGATTGATACCTTGGTTCTCAAAAACTGAGGGAAATACTTACGCTACTGTGCTACATCTCCCTTTCCTCTTCGAGGGAATACATCGCAAGCTTAAGAGGTAGCAGCCACCGCTGCCCTCTCTCTGGTGAGCTCCACCGCTGCCCTCTCTCATTTTTTCTTCTTCTGTTTTTTTATATTTACTTTAGTTTACACTTAGTTTAGTTTGATTTTAATTAGGTTGATGGCAGAAACAATAATGCTATGTTACTCATCTTTCGATTTCAATGTGCAGTTGTTTCGTCACTGCGAGGGTCTGGTGTTCGACGAGCTTTGCCCCTGCATTCGTGGGTGAGCATAAATGACATCTCCTTCTCCCCCCTTAATCATTTGCTCTGTTCCGACCTTCCTGCCGATGACACTAGATAGGTAACTAAAGTCGTGTAACTAGTATGCGTCTCCCGTCCGAAAGGGTTGCATCAATAAATATGCATTAAGTTGCATATTTATCAACATAACTCATTCGGATTGTCCAGCGATTTCCACGGATAGCCCGAGTATGTGTAGATTGGATAAGTTCTCCATGCTCTACCCCATTCTGAGACAAAATTTCGTCAGCGCTCCCTGTTGTTTTCCGGATGCACATTCTCTCGGCTTTTTGCCGAGACGTGTATCAGGAGAATAGCGGGGAGGTGCTGCCAAAATTTTGACTCGGAATGGGGTAGAGCATGGAGAACTTACTCTATCTACACATACTCGGGTGGGATTAGGACCTATCTTTACCTTTTAGAGTGTAGGTTGAATGGACGTAATAAAATTGACAAACTAGAATACTTGATGAATATACATGTTGAATTATACATATTTCTTGTCTGTCAAGTAGGTAAGAAAGATGAGTGATCGTGCGTGGATGTACACCGGTCACACTAGTCAGAAAGATATTATCAATGAATGGTTAACAAAAACCAAGGGGTTTGTGAAAGCCGCATTTGCAAATGGCCAGAGGAAAAACTGGTGCCCCTGTGTCCGGTGCAACAATTGCGAAAAGACGACACATGATGAAATTGGCAAACACCTTCAGAAGAGTGGTTTTACGACCGGTTATACGGTGTGGTCATTTCATGGTGAGTCTTACCAGCATGCCTGAGCTGAGGTGGTTCATCGTCGCACCGACGAGCATGGTACCGAGATGGAATACATGGTGCAAAACTTTGATGATGCTCGGGATTCGGATGAATAGATGGAAGAATCTGCAAAGGCCTTCAATGAAATGTTTGAGTCTACAAAATGTCCTCTTCATGAGCACGCTGAGCTTTGTCAGCTGGATGCCATCTCACAAATAATGGCTCTGAAGGCTCAGTTCAACTTAGGCAGAGAATGCTACGACGCGATGATGACATTATTTGGACGCTTTCTACCCAAAGGCGATGTACTGCCTGCAAACTTGTACATGTCAGACAAAATCCTCCGTGCTCTTAAGATGCCCTATGAGAAGGGGATAATTAGATTTATGCCCCTAGTTGTGTCCCACTCGTCTGTTTTACCCTTAATTTCCAAAAGTCACCGGTTCTGTCCAAGTCACTTTGCTCCTCTTATGCTTTTGTCCTTTAACCGTTTGACCGTCAGTTTGAAAGATTCATAACTAATTCATACTAAATCATAATAATGCAAATAAGATACCAAAATGTTCAGAAAAACATCACTTATGTGTTAGTGTCATTTGCATTCATGAAAAAAGTGTTGGAAAGTGCACATCCGAGTTTCAGCTCTTTTGATACCAGCATGAATAGCAAAATGAAAAATTAAAAAAAAATCCAAAAAAAATATGGTGGCAAAGAACGACAAATGTTCTAAGTGCTGGCAAGCACTTAGAACATTTGTCGTTCTTTTCCACCATATTTTTTGGGACCTTTTTGGATTTTTTTTTGATTTTTCTATTCATGGTGGTATCAAAATAGCTAAAACTAGGATGTGCACTTTCCAACACTTTTTTCATGAATGCAAATGACACTCACATATAGGTGATGTTTTTCTGAACATTTTGGTATCTTATTTGCATTTTTCTAATTAAGTATGAATTAGTTATGATTTTTTCAAACTGGCGGTCAAACGGTCAAAGGGCAAAAGCATAAGAGGAGTAAAGTGACTTGGACAGAACCGATGACTTTTGGAAATTAGGGGGTAAAACAGACGAGTGGGACACAACTAGGGGCATAAATCCAATTATCCCTATGAGAAGATACATGCATGTGAGAAAGGATGTGCCTTATTTAGGCTTGAGTATGCGGACTTGAACTATTGTCCCATTTGCAAGTGTTCTAGGTATATTATGGTAGACAACGATATGGGTGAGAAGATGCAGACCAAAATCCCAGTTAATGTTCTTCGTATATGTCAATCATACCAAGACTTCAACGTCTTTACTTGGTCGAAGAGACAGCCAGACAGATGACATGGCACAAAGAGGGCAAAAGAACCAAACTAGATGCATATGGGAATCTAATGATGGTACACACATCGGATGGTGAAGCGTGGAAGCGATTCGATACATTATATGCGGAAAAAGCTGCAGATCCAAGGCATCCTTGAGTCGGCATCAGCATGGATGGGTTCAGTGTGTTTGTTCTGATAGCAACCCAATAAAATTGTTGGCCCACATTTGTCTTTCCACTCAATCTCCTCCCCGGACAGATTATGCAAAGAAAGAACATTTTCCTGACGTTGATAATTCTAGGGCTGAACTTTCTGGGGAAGAATATGAATGTGTACATGCAGCCGCTTAAGGATGAATTGCAAGAATCTTGGGATAATGGGTTCAAGACATACGATACCTTTAACAAACGAAACTTCATAATGCGTGTCTGGTACATGTACTCGACGCATGATTTGCCGGCGTATGCGTTATTCGTTGGCTGGTGTGTGCATGGATGGTTCCCGTGCCCCACATGCAAGGCAGCTCTTGAGTTTCGTTGGTTGCAGGCGGGTCACAAGTTTTTTTTTTTGCTTTGACTTGCATAGATAGTTCCTGGATCCTCGCCATAAGTTTAGGAAAGACAAGAAGAACTTCATGAAAGGTAGAGTTGTCAAAAACTCTGCACCACCTCCGTTGATAGGCCAAGAGACCCTGGATTAGTTAAACGCTCTCGAGCCAGATCCAGAGCGCATAGGGTATTTCAAGGGGTATAATTCCAAACACGCCTGGACTCACAAGACATGCTTGTGGGATCTGCCTTACTTCAAAGACCTCCTTTGCCCACACACCATCGACGTGATGCACACTGAAAAGAATATTGCCGAGGCACTTTTGGTACATTGTTCGGCATAGAGGGGAAGGCAAACGATAATAATAAGGCTAGAGCCGATCATGATGCGCTATGTGATAGACCGTTACAAAACATACAAGAATCGAAAGGAAAGCAGAACTGGATGAAGCCAAAGGCATGGTTCAATCTTGGAAGGCCAGCTATGAGGGAAATTATCTTGTGGGTGAAAATGCAGTTGATGTTCCTCGATGGTTATGGTGCGAATCTAAAGAGGGGAGGGAATCTTGAGAAATTGAAAATATTTGGTCTCAAGAGTCATGATTGACACATATGGATTGAGCAGGTAGTGCCGGTGCTGTTGCATGGCTTCATCCTTGAGGATGAATGGCTAGTACTGGCAGAGTTGAGCTATTTCTTCCGTGTTCTTTGTGCGAAAGAACTATCGCCTTCCGTGCTAGAAGAAATGGAAGAGTTGGCGCCGGAGTTGATCTGCAAGTTAGAGAAGATCTTTCCGTCGGGCTTCTTCAATCCAATGCAACACTTGATTTTGCATCTCCTGGCCGAGGCAATATTGGGGGGGGGGGCGTGCAAAATCGTTGGTGCCACGCAGCTGAGAGGATGCGGAAGACGCTTCGAGCAAAATGTAAAAATAAACGTCGAATTGAAGCATCGATGGCCGAGGCATTCATTACTGAGGAGGCGACAAACTTTGTGACAACACACTACAAAGCCAAAAATCGTTATTTGCATAACCTGGAGCCTTGGTACAATGCTGGCGACCCTACACAGGGTGGATCCAACCTGAGCCTATTCAAAGGGAAGCTCGCACCAGCTGGTGATTCTAATCCCTATTCGTTGGATGTCGAAGAATGGTGGACCATTTTGTTGGATATCTTCACCAACCTAACATAAGTGCGGCCGTACATCGAGTAAGTTCTCGCGGTACATTGTTTGGCAACTTATAATTCCTTTGAACTGCTCTTATTCCAGGATACTTTTTGATACAATCGATACGTCGCCAAATTCTCGGATGGAGCGGTGATCCAAAAGGAATCCATCAAAGAGTATGAGCTTCTGGCAAAGCAACGAGGCGACTTTCCCGGTTTCATTTCTTGGTTCAAACAAACGGTAATTTCTATTAGACCATTATAACATCCCAATTTTCAATTTGGATGTTAACATAGATCATTCATATGCATTCATCATTTGAGCATTTTTTTAGCATGATTTTAATTGAAAATTGATCCAAAACTTTAAGCAACTCAAGGACCCAAATGAGAGAGTTGCAAGTTTTCCGGAGAGAAGCCACTATTTTAATTATTTTCAACTGGGGTTGGATCAATAATATTTTTTTCCAAATTTCATGTTTCCAATATTTAAACTAAATGAGAGAAGATAATATGACTTCTTCAAAAACATAATAAAAATATTGGAATTTGATATTTGAGTAAAAATAATATTATTGCATTTTTATTTAAAGTTTATTATTCTCAAAATTGCATTAAAAAGTGATTTATATATTTAGGCATTTTATATTAGAAAAATGTTCACTTTGTTCTAAATATTAGTTTTAGACGGTGAAAATTGTTTCTGGTATTTTTACGATTTTTTATATTTTATTTTAATATTTTTCCGTTCGGGCGATTTTATATAAAAAAAAAACTTTGGCCCGAGCCAGCTGGGCCGAAGTCCCATCCGCCCAAGCCGGGCCGCCGCCTCCCCTCCTGTGTCCGACCGGGAGTCCGGCCGGAGTCCGGCCGCCACACGTCGCTGCGCCGCCTTGGCCCCTCGGCCAAGCAAGGCCCCCCGAGGCCTTTATAGGCGGAGCCCGCCGCCGCCTCCTCCTCACCCCGCCGCGTGCCGCTCGCCGCCGACGCCCGCTAGCCACCGCCGCTGCGTGCCGCTGGCCGCCGCCCCCGCACTCGCCGCCCGCGCCGCCACCACCCGCCGCCGCCACCGACCGCCTAGCCCGCCGCCGCCAACGACTACCTCACCCGCCGCCGACGCCGGCATCCGCCGCCACGCCCGAACCGCCGCCTGCCGCCCGACCCAACCCGCGGACCTGAACCCGAACCCGATCCGCGAGGTAAACCACCATTTTTTCTATTGTTTTTGTTTTTTTAAACCCTAGATCATTTTTTTTAGAAAACATAGATCTTTTTTTGGTCTTATTATTTAACGAATGTCCGCTGTTTAGGATCAGAAAACGAACGTTCGCTATTTGGACTTTTCTTTTTTTGTTATTTTCCCGGCAAGGACTTATCTGTGATTTTTTTTACAAATCAGTCCCTGATCTTTAAACCCTCGTTACTTTTTACTCGTTAGTCGGAATTAGATGAAACCAACGCCAATTTCTTCGTTTCGATCTTATCTTTCCAGTAGCCCAATTCAAATTTGATTTTGGAAGTTTTACATTTTGAATTCAAACAGTTTTGTGTTTGAAATTCGTTTAATCGTAACTTGAGTTTCGTAATTCCGTTTGCGTTGACTCGTTTTGCAAATCGAAGCTCTTGACCTAAACTTTCTGATAAGTCCAAATTCACTTAATTTTTGTATTGTTAGAAATTATTTTCTGTGCAAGAGTTATTCGTTTGTTTTCGAAGTCTTTTGAGATCTGGTCTTCGATTCTGTTGCATGATTGCTTATGTATGCTATTGTTTGATTGCGATAGAATTCCCGGAGTGCGAAGCGTGCTACTACGAGTCCCTAGGTTTCAACGATCGTCAGCAAGGCAAGTTCATACTTTGATCATACTTTCCAATACCTAGTTTTTATTGCATTAGCTATATCCTCAAACACTTGCATGAGTAGGACTGGTTACATGTGAAGATGCTTTGTAGTTCATGAGGTAGGAACCCAATGACTTGAGATCAACCCAAGGGAATATACGCTTTGTTACTTATTGCTTAGCCATGCTCGTAGACGTCGATTGGTATGAGAGTTCCATGAAAGTTGTGAGTGTAATAACAACTAAGGGTTTCTTCAAGGTGGAAATTTAATACACATCTGGGTGGATTGGTTGTGGCACCCTGGGGATGGACCAGTGGTTGTCACGGCACCTGGGGATATACCAATGTTGTCCAAGGAATGCCACCTAGGCTCAAAGGGATCATATATCGTTCATGCCATGAAACTTCCGTGTGCAGCCACAAGCCATTATGGGCTCTAGCATAGTTGAGTATGTTATGTGACCTCTTTCACTGGTAGACTAGCAGATGTAGTGAATGTACGTGTAACGGTCTACCCAAGGTAAAGAGTTAATGCTTCTGAAAGACTGTGTCTCAGTCATCCGTTTATCAAACATCATGCAGTGCGAGAAAACAAACGGAGACGATCGAGTCTTGTGGGGAAAAGTGCACAAACCTCTGTAGAGTGTACAAACTATTCATGAATAGCCATGTCCCCGGTTATGGACATCTTAAGTATCCTGGTATTTGAATTATGGACTGATCTCACCACTTTATTTAACTTGTTGGGTAAATAATAACCTTGGCGTTTTGGGATTGAGATGGGGGTGCCATTCTCAATGTTCATGCTTAACTTGAACTAAGTGGTTAAGAAAATTCATTCCTTTGTTGTAGGGAAAAACTAGCTTTATGCAAAAAATTAACCGTACAGCCTCCACCAGCCAAATATGCATATAGTTGTAGACATTGCTCTTTATCATTAGAGTGTGTTCTTGCCAGCATATTCAATGTGCTGACCTACATGGCTGCAACGCATCATGTTGTAGAGTTTTCAGACGAGGATTAAGGTGCGATAGGTCGTTGTCATGCACTCAATGTTTGCCATGGAGTTGGATGGACTCAACTACTCTTCATAGCTTCCGCAATTTATTATTTTAGATGGCCTTCAGCCATATTCGTGTATTGGATATTGCCTCTTCGAGGATTTTCGATGTAATAAAGTGTGATTGAACCTCTGTTATAAATCCTCGAGTATTGTGTGTGTCATCATACCAATCCAGGGATGACACTCAGCACAGAGACTTCGGTTCATTGGAATCGTGGTCGCTAACATCTCAATTTTCAATTTGGATGTTAACATAGATCATTCATATGCATTCATCATTTGAGCATTTTTGAGCATGAGTTTAATTGAAAATTGATCCAAAACTTTAAGCAACTCAAGGACCCAAGTGAGAGAGTTCGTAGTTTTCCGAAGAGAAGCCACTATTTTAATTATTTTCAAGTGGGGTTGGATCAATAATATTTTTTCCAAATTTCATTTTTTTCAATATTTAAAATAAATGAGAGAAGATAATATGATTTCTTCAAAAGCATAATAAAATATTGGAATTTGATTTTTGAGTAAAAATAATTTTTATTGGATTTTTATTTGAAGTTTATTATATTAAAAATTGCATCAAAAAGTTATTTTATTTACTTAGGTATTTTATATCAAAAAAATGTTCACTTTGTTCTAAATATTAGGTTTAGACGGTGAAAATTGTTTTTGCTATTTTTAGAATTTTTTAATATTTTATTTTGAATTTTTTTCCGTTCGGGAAATTTTATATATAAAAAAATCTCTGGCCCGAGTCAGCTGGGCCGAAGTCCCAGCCGCCCGAGCCGGCCCAATAGCCGTCGCCTCCCCTCCCGTGTTCGACCAGGACTCCGGCCGGAGTCCGGCCGCCACACGTCGCCGCGCCGCCTTGGCCCCTCGGCCAAGCAAGGCCCCCCCGAGGCCTTTATAAGCGAAGCCCGCCACCGCCTCCTCCTCACCCCGCTGCAGCCGCCACATGCCGCTCGCCGTCGACGCCCACTAGCCGCCGACGCCGCGTGCCGCTCACCGCCGTTGCCCGCAATCGCTGCCCGCGCCGTCGCCGCCCACACTCGCCTCCCGCGCCGCCGCCACCCGACGCCGCCGCCGCCCGCCTCGCCCGCCATCAGCCAAATATCATGTAGTGCGAGAAACAAACGGAGGCAATGGAGTCTTGTGGGAAAAGTGCACAAACCTCTGCAGAGTGTACAAACTATTCATGAGTAGCCGTGTCCCCGGTTATGGACATCTTGAGTATCCTGGTATTTGAATTATGGACTAATCTCATCACTTTCTTTAACTTGTTGGGTTAATAATAACTTTGGTGTTTTCGGATTGAGATGGGAGTACCATTCTCAATGTTCATGCTTAACTTGAACTAAGTAGTTAAGAAAATTCATTCCCTTGTTGTAGGAAAAAACTAGCTTTATGCAAAAAAAAAATAACCTTACAGCCTCCATCAGCCAAATATGCATATAGTTGTAGACATTGCTCTTTATCATTACAGTGTGTTTTTGCAAGCATATTCAATGTTCTGATCTACATGGCTGCAACGTATCATGTTGCACAGTTTTCACACGATGATTAAGGTGTGATAGGTCGTTGTCATGCACTCAATGTTTGCCGTGGAGTTGGATGGACTCAACTACTCTTCATAGCTTCCGCAGTTTATTATTTTAGATGGCCTTCAGCCATATTCATGTATTGGATATTGCCTCTTCGAGGATTTTCGATGTAATAAAGTGTGATTGAACCTTTGTTATAAATCCTCGACGACAACAACAACAACAAACCCACCTCCGCCTCCCCATGACAACTTGACCCGGTTCTTAAGGCTGCAACCACCAGTGTTCTGTAGTAACACCGAGCCTACAGTTGCAAATGATTGGCTCCGCAAGATGTATGAGAGCTAGCAACTAAAGGATGCACAGATAAAGAGAGAGTGCGTTTTGCTGCACGTCAGATTGAGGGACCAGCAGCCGCTTGGTGGGAGAATTACACCGCCACCTACCCACTGGCTGCAATTACTTGGGATCAGTTTCAGCAAGCTTTTCGTACATCACATGTCTCAGCAGGAGCCATGAGCCCGAAGAAGCGTGAGTTTCTCAACTTGCGCCAAGGAAATCGTACTATGGGGCATTACGTGGATGACTTTAGGAAGTTATCTCGCTACGCGCCAGATGATGTGGCCACTGACGCCGCGAAGCAGGAGAAGTTTCTAGAAGGACTCAATGATGAGATGAGTATGCAGCTGATGCTAGCAACCTATAACAATTATCAAGAGCTAGTGGACAAAGCTATCATGATAAAAGGAAAGCAGCAACAGATTGACAACCGCAAGAGGAAGTATGGAGCTAGGAAATTTAATTCTGGAGCCCAGAAGAAGCCCCGCTATACTCCATACTCAGGAGGACACAACCATCCCACGCATAACCATGGAGGACATTCTAACAATGGAGGGAATGCACACAACCACACCGGTGCTAGGAACGGTAATGGGAATGGAGGAAGCAACTATCAGAATCGTTCCACTCCCTCAACGCCTGCCAAGAAGGATCTGAGTCACGTTACCTATCTCAAGTGTGGGAAGACCGGACATTACACCAATGAATGTTCCGAGCCAAAGAATGGGAATGGTAATGGAAGCTCGGGAAAGAAGCCCAACCCGTTCACCAGAGGACAAGTGAATCACATCAATGTGGAGGAGATTGATGGGTAGCCCGACGCAGTTGTCGGTAAGTTTTTGATTAATGCATTTACTGCCCTTGTTCTTTTTGACACTGGTGCATCACATTCATACATATCAAGGGTGTCGTGGAATTAGCACGGCAGATGTCCGGTTTAATGTACTTGATGATGGAACCATCGCACTGGTTAGCTTGAAGGGGTTCATAGCACACAAAGGACACAGAGAGTTTATACTAGTTCGGCCCCTTCGATGAAGGTAAAAGTCTACGTCTAGTTGGTTTGGTATTGCTTGGGCGTCGGTTTACAGGGAGCGGATCGCTTGCCTGTAGTCTCGACGGGTTGATTCTTGCTTGTCCCTGAACCGTCGCCGGGTCGTCCCTTTATATAGAGGTGACGCCTGGTCCGGTTTACAGAGTCCCGAGGCCGGCTCATACTTGTGTCCGCCTCGGTCTCTGTCCTTTCTTCCTTATCTCTCAAGTTACATCGCTTGGCGGTTTACAAACCATAATTCTATACATGGGCCCTAAGATTTTATGGGCCATAGCCTTTACTAAATATTACAACCAAGTATAATATAACTAAACCGGTTTACACTAGCCGGTTCATACCTGCTAGTCATATCCCTGACATTAGGCCCCAGAATGATTTGAACTTGTTCATATCAATCTCCCTTGTCTTGTATAATTTTCTTCTGTGTCTTCTCATTTTTGTAAACCGGCTCTGACGTCATCTTCGAGAATCACTAAATCTGACCGTGACATCATCTCCGCATTTAACGCTGCGAGCTGTACTGTAGCTTTGTTTAATGGTTATCCCGAAAATCGAGGCGTCAAAAGGATCTTTATCCGATCTTTGCCCCCTCGAATCCCGCACCTGTCATTTCACATATGTCCTTCCCTTATAAATACCGCCGTCCCCCTTCATTCTTTCTTCTTCTCGCCTCTTCTTCCTCCGTCTGCCGCCCGAGCTTCCAGACGCCATTGACGCCCGAGCTTGAAGCGCCGCCGTTGCCTCGCCAAGTCAAGACCTCCCTGGCCGCTGCATCAACCTGATTTGACCAGAGAACTCCGCTGCTATCCTCCATTGTTTAGGTACATCTTTTCTTCCTTGTTATAGATCTGCATCCTCTAGGGTTCTTCCCTGTTCCTCCGCCATTAGGGCTTTCAACGAAAGCTTCATCTTGTTCCTCTTAAACGCTCGCTTCGTAGAAAGTTTTTGACCTTTATGCCCAGTTAATAGATCTTCCACTAGTATTTGCTTTAGATCTCGCCACTTATACTTATCCTGTAGATTCATCTGCTCCGCATAAGACCCTTGTGTTTCTTCCCGTATTTTCTTGCACTTTATTTTTCTTTTCTTTGCGCGCCCAGATCTGTTCCACTTTAGTTGTTTACAAAGAAACTGTTTCTTCTCCTTTGTAGATCCATTAGGTATACTCCGGTTTATACTGTTATGCCCTGTTCCTGTAAATTTTTTGAAGTTGAACGTAACGGTTTAGCTGTTCCTCTTTTGCTGTCGTGAACCGGTAATGACATAGCTCCCTGTTATTGCCGGTTTAACCATATCATTAGTCCTCTGTTTAAACCGTTGCGTAACTTTCGTAGATATCTTCCGGTTTATACTACTGTACCCACATAATTCGTTTTTTGCACTTTATCCTTTCCAGTACTTGTCCTTCCATTGCTATGGCCAAGCAGTTTGTCTCTTGTGATTGGGTCCCTTCCATCATCATGGAAGAAGACTTGGTCAAAATTGCTGAAATTGGTACTTTAGGTCCTCGATCTGTTTTGAAGTGGCGGGCTCCAGGAAATGAATGCCCTCCTACTCCTAGGCAAGGGGAGGTTATTGTTTTCTTTGACCACATATCTCGAGGCTTCACCCCCCCCCCCCGGTTCAAAGTTTTTCCGGGATGTTCTTGCTGCCTTCCAACTCCACCCTCAGGATATTGGGCCCAACTCCATTTCAAATATCTGTGACTTCCAAGTATTTTCGGAGGTGTATTTGCAAGAAGAACCGTCTATTGATCTATTCTGGGACTTCTTTCACCTGAACCGGCGCACGGAGTTTACCAGCGGACCGCATCAGGAACTTGGCGGTGTTAGTATCCAGAAAAGGAGAGACGCTGTCTTTCCCCACGCTGCTCTCCACACGCACCCGAAGGAGTGGAACAAATCATGGTTTTATTGTGTTGATACTTCTCCTGAAGGGGAGAACCCTCTGCCGGGTTATCGTGAGCACCGTATTCCGGAGGATCATCCTCTGCCACAATGACTCAGCTCTGTCGAATGGACCCGGTTTGCATCCCAACTCTCCAGGTTGAAAGCTTTTATGGCCAACGGTTTAACAGGAACCGATTTTATGCGCTGTTGGCTCTCTTGGAGTATTCTTCCCTTAAGTCAGCGATCGCAGTTGATGTGCCAATATTCTGGTAAACCTGACGACCCTCAACGGTTTACCAAGGAAAAACTCTCTGAATCGGAGGTTATAGAATCAGCTAAGAAGATGCTCAACGTTTCCTTAGCAGACTGCAGCAAAGTCGGGTTAGCCCCGTATTATAAGAAGAATAAGCTGCCTGCGGTAAGTTTTGCTTTGCCCTGTATTTGTAATCCGTTCCTTTAAACCGTCCTTTCAATTGTCTTTCTTTCTTTTGAATAGGCTGATGATCCTTTCTGGAAGAGAAAGCCTCATGAGAAAACCGGCAAACAAGCACGCCGGAAGACCTTTGCTAACAAGAAAAGAAAGGCAGCTGTTGACTCCAGCTCTCATGCCGAGGATGATGATCCGGATTCCGAGGTATGAATTAATCATGTTTGAATTTGCTTTCTTGTACTCATATTTGTATCTAATAATAACTTTCCACAGGAGTTGGCAGAAGGTGATAAACCGGCCGAAGTTGAGGTAACTATCCTTTCTTCCGATTCAGAACCTCTTCCACAAAAAAGTCGTCGGACCATCCGGAAATGCCAATTTTCTCATCCTTATGCTCAATTGGATCCTAATTTTCTTTTGAAGAAACAACAGCATGAAGCTCTTCGCCGGACCACTCGCCATAGCGGCTTGGCAGTGGAATCATCCGGGATTTCTCTATCTCTAGCTCGGAAGCGTCGCACTGAGGTGATACTTTCTCCGACTCTTCTTCATCCCAAGGCCGGGCTTATCCGAAAACCTCTTAAACCGTCTGATCCTGATTATCAGGAGACTCCATTATCCTCCTCTGGTGAATCGACTGCTACTCAACTTCCCCCATTGAAAACTGTCCCAGGGTAAGTCTTTTTAACATTTCCGGTTTATGATTACCTTTTTGCTTCGAAATTTTAACTCATTCTGCAAACTTTTTTCTAGCAAGCCGAAGCCTAGCAAAAGACAAAAGACAAACAAACCCCCTGCTGAGACTTCTGCAGATGATCCGGCAGTTGATCCGGCAACGACCGTTCCTCCAGAAGGCGAGCCTATAGCTCCTCTTGAAGATCCTGCGCCTACGGATCATATCTCAGTACCCGAGAATCCTACTGCTGAAGATGTCCACAATCCGCCAAGTCCTGCCCGGTTCAATTCTCCTCAAATTAATCCGGCATCTCCCAATCCGGCTCACACTGCGACTCCCCCAACTGCACCTGCTTCTCCGGAAGTTGTAGTAACTGGGGCTGCTTTCGTTGCTCCGGCTGAGCCCACCGTTTTAGCCAAGCATACGGCTAAAACGGAGAAGCTATATAAGGAGAAGGGCAAATGGAGCACTGAAATATCCAATCTTGCAGATATGAGTGCCCAAGAAATCTATTCCGGGTACCTAAACCGGCTCCACAGTAGCCGAGACTATGAAGCAAGTTTAGTTAATTTGATGAAGGAGAAATATGAGGTAAACCTTTCTTCTGACTTTGTGCTTGTGATATGCTCCTATCCCATAACAGCCCCCAAGTTCCGGTTTAGCTGCATACTGAAGGTGAACCGGAACTTTATAGTTTGAACAATTGATCTTTACATTAGCCCCCAAGTATCAAATAGATAACTTGTTTATGTATTTGATACTTGTAAAAATTTCTGCTTATACTTCAATCATCCATTAGCCCCCAAGTGTCAAGTAGATAACTTGTTTATGTGCTTGAGACTTATAACTTTGAATTGCTGTTGTTTATTGCTTCAACTGCCATTAGCCCCCAAGTGTCAAGCAGACAACTTGTTTGTGTGCTTGAGACTTGTCTGATTTCTGTTTCTTGTCACTTGATTATGCTTGCAGGCTGACTTAAACCGGAACGCTGATGAGATCAAGGAACTTCGGAGCCGTCTTGCTGAGACAGAATCTGCCGCTTCGAAAGCGAAGAAAGATCTTCAGGTAAGTTTAAAGACTGCTGAAGATCTGAAAAAGTTCTTTGAAGAAGAGCGGACCACTTTTCAGGTTCAAAAGAAAGAGCTGGAGAAAAGGGTTCAATACGCTAAAGGGGCGCTTAATCCGGTTACAGAAGAGTTAACCGGTTTAAAGCAGCAAATTGAGTTGATGACCTTTGCAATCTTTCGTAAGTATAATCTGAACTCCTGCTTTATCCTTGTAATCTTCCATCTGTGCCGGTTTAACCGTGATATCTATATGCAGGGCGCCGTGTCTCCCATCTTGGGGATGACCTACGGAAGAAACTTAAGGCATGTTACACTTTGGTCGAGCAGCTGTATTCCGGCGCTCAGAGGATCATTAGTGCAACATCCTTCGGTAAACCGGCCCCCACAACTATTCAAAGCACGTTGGAGAAATTATCTGTTCTGCCGGTTCGTCTTGAAGAAGTTAAAAAATCTGCTGCTCGGGGCGGTGCCCTTCTGGCACTTCCCAGGGCTAAGGCTTGGGTCCCGGATCTTGATCCGGAAGAAGCTTTAACTAGATTTCCTGACACAAAAGACGACGGTTCCACTTTTACCGCAAAGGATCTCTACGCCTTGGCGAAGGAGATGCGCCCCCTCGCCAGCAAGCTTGCAGCTGAATCCGATTTATCCAGGTATCATCCGGGGTACGACTTGCAAAACGAGCGGGTGGAGCGGCCGGTTTATGACACCGTCAATTTAATCCCGCCGGTTCGTCCTCATACCTTCGCTCCAGATATCGAACCTTCTGAACTTATCAACGAAGAGATGTATTTCCGGGCTTTGACGAAGATTGATTGGCGTGTTCCGGACTTCCAATCGCTTCAAGAGGACGAAGATATTCTGGATCAAGGTGATGGCCAGCCGTCTCAGCAAGGAGGAGCATAATTCAGAATTTATTGTTGTAATCGCAGTCTCTGTTTTACCAAACAATCTTTTTAATCCGTCAGACTTGCTATGCCTTGTAATAGGATAGCTGAAACATGATCTGCTTTAATCCGGATATTCTATCTTTCTTGTGTGAAATATTTGCCAATTTAAATGTTGTCTGATGTCGCTTATCTTGCATATCCTCTGCTCCTGCAGAAATAATACTGAAAATATGTCCTAGCGGTTTACCACTGGACGGATTAAATTGTTCTCTCAAAACGTCAAATAAGTACATACTTATACCAGAAATAAAGTTATACCTGAGATTATATATGCTCAATACTCTTAATCCGGTAGGACTTTAAAGACTCTTGATGAAGACCTTCATGGATCCAATTAGAAACCCGGGTTTTGATGATAGACTCCGGTTTATCTCGTTCTGAAAAACTTTGTTCAGAAATTTGTGGCTTATTGCCTGATAGATGATCCGGGTTATAATGAACACCGGTTTATTTATGCTGGTATTCATGACCCAGACTTTTCACTGTATAGATATGTGGTCAGCTTGTCTAGCTGTTCCACTCCGGTTTAAAGGGTTATAAAACACAAACACCAAAAGATGCAAATTTTGCAAATAAGACCATGTAGTCGAGGCTTTTTAAGAGCTGCCAGGCTCAAAGCAAGGTTCAGCCAATCACTAGGATGTGGATTATCCATCTTTCCCAGAGGGCCTAGCCAATCACTGAATGTGGATTATCCATCTTTTCAGAGGGCCGATAGAACCGCAAATAAAAAATTGAGCCAATCACTGGATGTGGATTATCCATCTTTCCAGAGGGCCTAGCCAATCACTGAATGTGGATTATCCATCTTTTCAGAGGGCCTCCATGGTTCCTCGAACCGGTGGGTAAATATAAACCAATCACTGAATGTGGATTATCCATCTTTTCAGAGGGTCTCCATGGTTCCTCGAATCGGTGGGTAAATATAAACCAATCACTGAATGTGGATTATCCATCTTTTCAGAGGGTCTCCATGGTTCCTCGAACCGGTGGGTAAATCGACTGTTCATAAGAATTTTAGCCAATCACTGAATGCGGGTGAACCCGACTGTCCAGAGGGCCTCCATGGTTCCTCGAACCTGTGGGTAAATCATGAAGCGTCCTCTCTTTGAACCGGATGTGATCTCATGTTCTTTAGAGAGTTTTATTGCTTCTTTGTATACTCTGCAAAAAATCAACTTTAAACCGGCCAATATGTTGAAATATAATATCTGATAAAAACTTGCGTGGTTGTCCTCACAAGATATTTGTATGTGGAAAAAGGGCTGAGCCCCCGGTTTACCGTGGGTGCCAGTTTATTCATTAGTCATAATATATACATAGGATACAGTGGAGCTCGTAGCTCAAGTATAGTATGGCCGTAAATGGGTGATGTTCCATGGCCTCTTCGTCTCCTCTTCTGATGTCCGTGAGTCCTTGTGTTCTCGAACGTCAACCAAGTAATATGAACCGTTGTGTAGATTCTTACTGACCACAAAGGGCCCTTCCCAAGGTGGGGATAGCTTGTGCATATCTGTTTGATCTTGGATGAGCCGGAGTACCAAGTCGCCCTCCTGGAACGTCCTTGTTTTGATCCGGCGGCTATGATATCTGCGTAAGTCTTGCTGATAAATTGCAGATCGTGCCGCAGCTATATCACGCTCTTCATCCAGCCGGTCTAAACTGCCTTGCCTTGCTCTCTCGTTGGCTGCTTCAACATAAGCCGTTACCCTTGGTGAATCATGACGTATATCGATTGGAAGGATTTCTTCAGCACCATAGACCATGAAGAAAGGTGTGTAACCTGTAGACCGGTTTGGTGTAGTGTTGATACTCCAAAGAACAGATGGCAACTCCTCAACCCAACATCCTGGGGTTCTCTGCAAAGGTGTCATAAGCCGGGGTTTGATACCTCGCAAAATCTCCTGATTTGCCCTTTCAGCCTGACCATTGGATTGGGGGTGGGCCACAGAAGACACGTCCAAGCGAATATGTTCTCGTTGACAGAATTCTTCCATCTCACCCTGAGATAAATTGGTGCCATTATCTGTGATGATGCTGTGTGGAAAGCCAAACCGGAAAATTACTTTTTTGATGAATTTGACTGCCGTCGCCGCATCACACTTGCTTATAGGCTCTGCTTCAACCCACTTTGTAAACTTATCTACTGCTACTAGTAGATGAGTTTTCTGATCTTGGGATCGCTTGAAGGGTCCAACCATATCAAGCCCCCAAGTCGCAAACGGCCAAGTTATTGGTATCATCCGGAGCTCCTGCGCCGGAACCAGAGCACGCCTCAAAAATTTCTGACAAGCATCACACTTCTGGACCAGATCTGCCGCATCTGCATGAGCAGTTAACCAATAGAAACCATGTCGGAATGCTTTAGCCACCAATGATTTTGAACCGGCGTGATGACCACAATCCCCTTCATGGATCTCGCGAAGAATCTCACAACCTTCCTCAGCTGACACACACCGCTGAAATACTCCAGAAGTATTGCGATGATGAAGCTCTCCGTTTGCAATCGTCATGGACTTAGAACGCCGGATTATCTGTCGTGCTTCTTCTTCATCGTTCGGTAACTCTCCTCGGCTCAGATATGCCAAATAAGGCAGCGTCCAATCTAGAATAACATGAAGCGCTGCAACTAACTGTGCCTCCGGATCAGGAACAGCTAGGTCTTCCTCCGATGGTATCTGAACCGAAGGACTGTGAAATTCATCCAAAAAAGTGTTTGGTGGCACCGGTTTACGTTGAGAACCCAGCCGGCTTAGAGCGTCGGCCGCTTCGTTCCTTCGCCGGTCTATATGATCCACCTGATATCCTTTGAAGTATCCTGCGACTGCTTCAACCTCTCGTCTATAAGCTGCCATGAGGGGATCTCTTGAATCCCACTTGCCGGAAACTTGCTGTGCCACCAAATCTGAGTCGCCAAAGCACTTAACCCGGCTCAAGTTCATCTCCTTTGCCAGCCGCAAACCATGAAGTAATGCTTCATATTCTGCTGCATTATTAGTACAAGGAAACAATAGGCGGAGGACGTAACAAAATTTATCACCTCCGGGGGAAGTTAAGACAACTCCAGCCCCCGAGCCCTCCAATTGTCTTGAACCGTCAAAGTGAATCGTCCAGTAAGTAAGATCCGGCTTCTCCTCAGGAGTTTGCAACTCTGTCCAATCATTGATGAAATCCACCAATGCCTGAGATTTTATAGCGGTGCGTGGCACATACTTCAACTCATGTGGGCTGAGCTCTATGGCCCACTTTGCCACCCTACCTGTAGCCTCCCTGTTCTAGATTATGTCCCCCAACGGTGCTGAACTAACCACAGTTATTGGATGACCTTGGAAATAGTGCTTCAACTTCCGGTTTGCCATAAACACACCATATACCAACTTCTGCCAATGAGGGTACCTCTGCTTGGATTCAATGAGTACTTCACTCACGTAGTAAACCGGGCGCTGAACCGGGTATTCCTTCCCTGCTTCCTTACGCTCGACCACGATTGCGATGCTAACTGCCCATGCATTGGCAGCGACGTATAACAACAACGGCTCCTTGTCAACAGGGGCAGCTAGGACCGGTGGTTTTGCCAATTGCCGTTTTAGATCCTCAAACGCTGCGTTTGCATCATCACTCCATATAAACCGGTCTGTTTTCCTCAGTATCTGGTAAAGCGGGATCGCCTTCTCTCCCAAACGGCTGATGAACCGGCTTAATGCTGTGATCCGGCCAGCGATACGCTGAACATCATTGATGCAAACCGGTTTAGTCAAAGATGTGATGGCCTTGATTTTCTCTGGATTGGCTTCTATTCCTCTGTTTGAGACCAAGAATCCCAGTAGTTTACCTGCCGGAACACCAAAAGCACACTTCTCCAGATTAAGCATCATCTTATAAGCTCGAAGATTATCAAAAGTCTCCCTAAGGTCCTCTATCATTGTCTCCTCTTTCCTCGATTTAACCACGATGTCATCCACGTAGGCGTGAACATTCCTCCCTATCTGCCCTTTCAGACAATTCTGAACGCAACGCTGATAAGTTGCTTGAGCACTCTTTAGTCCAAAAGGCATAGACACATAGCAAAAGGCACCAAAAGGGGGTATGAAAGCTGTCTTCTCTTGGTCTTTAACTGTCATCTTGATCTGGTGATACCATGAATACGCATCCAAAAAGCTTAGCCGCTCACATCCCGCTGTGGCATCGATGATTTGATCAATGCGAGGGAGAGCAAAAGGATCAGTTGGGCAAGCCTTGTTGAGGTCTGTGTAGTCCACACACATTCTCCACTTCCCATTCTTCTTTAACACCAGCACCGGATTAGCCAACCACTCCAGATGAAAAACTTCCACTATGAATCCTGCGGCCAAAAGCCTGGCCACTTCTTCTCCTATAGCCTTGCGCCTCTCTTCGTTGAAGCGGTGCAAGTATTGTTTAACCGGTTTATATTTCGGATCAATGTTAAGGCTGTGCTCAGCGAGTTCCCTTGGTATACCTGGCATGTCAGAAGGTTTCCATGCAAAGATATCCCGGTTCTCACGGATGAACTCGATGAGCGCGCTTTCCTATTTGGGATCAAGGTTAGCGCTGATAGTGAACTGCTTATACGAATCTCCATGCACAAAATCAACTTGCTTGGTCTCCTCTGCTGATTTAAATTTTAAAGCCGGATCATGCTCTGTAGTTGGCTTCTTCAGCGGAGTCATATCTGCCGGATCAACATTATCCTTATAAAATTTCAACTCTTCCGTGGCACATACTGCTTCTGCATAGGCTGCATCTCCCTCTTCACATTCCACTGCTATCTTGCGACTTCCATGAACCATGATCGTGCCCTTATGACCCGGCATTTTAAGCTGCAAATAAACATAACATGGCCTAGCCATAAACTTAGCATAAACCGTCCTTCCAAACAGAGCGTGATAAGGGCTTTTGATTTTGACGACTTCGAAAGTTATCATCTCCGACCTGAAATCATGCTCATTCCCAAAAGTAACTTCCAAGTCAATCTTTCCAACCGGATAAGCCGACTTACCTGGGACCACTCCATGAAACACTTTGTTTGATTGCCTTAACTTCTTATCCGTCAGACCCATACGACGGAAAGTCTCATAGTACAAGATATTGATACTGCTACCACCGTCCATGAGAACCTTAGTGAATTTGTAACCTCCCACCTGGGGTGCCACCACCAAGGCTAAATGGCCCGGATTATCCACCCGCATTGGGTGGTCTTCTCTACTCCACACAATGGGCTGCTCTGACCAGCGCAGAAATTGCGGTGTTGCCGGTTCAATTGCGTTAACAGCCCGCTTCAAAACCTTTTGATCTCGCTTACACAGACTTGTGGTGAAGACATGATATTGCCCACTGCTCAATTCCTTTGGATTACTTTGATATCCGGATTGCGGCTGCTGTTGCTAACGCTGTTGATTCCCCTGATTATTGTAATTCCCTTGGCCCTGCTGTTGATTGCTTTGGTTATTGTAACCACCTTGGCCATGTTGCTGATTGCTTTGGTTATTGTAACCACCTTGATGATGCGACTGATTGCCCTGGTTATTATAACTTCCTTGATTATTTTGATTACCGGCCCGGTTTTGATAACCATTGTTATTGCCCCTATACCCTGATCCGGAGCTGCTCCCCTGATGACCCGGACCATAAAATCCAGGACCTGAACCGCCATTTGGAGGCATGTCATGAGGATTAAAGCGGCCCGCCATTGCTTTCATAAGGGGCCTGCACTCTCTTATGGTGTGCTTTGCCGGTCGATTTCTCGCCATGCTTCGGACAAGGCTGATCTAACTCTTGGTCCCAGCTAAGAGTCCCTCCGCCGGTTTGTGGAGGTGGGTTTCCCAAGCCATGCTGAAAGTCCCCTTGAACTTGAGTGTTGGCCACGAAGTCAGAGCCACCTTCTGCCTTCCTTTTGCCCAAAAAACTCGTAGTAGCCGGATTAACTTGCGCCGGTTTACCAGACTTGCTAACCTTCCCCGCCTTGTCTCCTTCAGCTTCTGGATACTTGGTATTATCAGAGTCCCCATATTTTACCAAAGCACTCATGAGAGTCCCCATATAATTACAATCCCTTTTAAGCCGTCCGAGTTTTAACTTTAAAGATTCAAACCGGCAATTGTTTTCCAAAGTCACTATCGCCGTACTAGGATTGATACTATTGGAAGAGTGCAAGATCTCCGCTACTCTCCGCACCCAAGCAGCTGTAGACTCCTGATCTCCTTGTACACAAGCTGCTAGATCCACCACTGACATCGGCTGCTTGCATGTATCCTTGAAGTTTTTTATAAACTGGCTGCGCAGTTCCCCCCATGATCCGATAGAGTTCGGGGGTAAACCCTTCAGCCAAGTCCTGGCCGTACCCTCAAGCATCATAGTAAAATACTTTGCACAAGCCGATTCATCCACGTCCAGCATCTCCATGGCCATCTCATAACTTTCAACCCAAGCTTCTGGAGCTAAATCTGCTGTGTAATTAGGTACCTTGCGGGGGCACTTAAAATCTTTAGGCAGCTTGACACCCCGTAAAGCGGGGATAAGACATTGCACCCCAAAAGAACTCGTCGTAACTCCTGTTTCTGCTGTGGCTGTATGAACCGGCGTCGTTTGACGAACCTCCCCCGGGCTCCTGACCGAACCCGGTTTATATCCGGAGCTGGTGCGACTGCGCCTGCCGGATTATCTTGCCTGCGCTGATGCCGCCTGCGTTCACTGCTAGATACTTCTGGTTCCTCCCAATGCCTAGTGTAACTCCGGCTGGGACGTGGTGTTGAATGTAGCCTTTCCCTACTATGAGAGTATGCCTGCTGCTGTATTAACGCCGTATTAAGCAGCTCCTTGACCCTGCGCGCCTCCAATGCCACCGGAGACGTCTCCTCCACGGATAAAGCGGCCAAACGTGCAGCAGCTGCAGCGATGTTATCCAAAGGGTTTGAATAATGACCCGGAGGGGTGGGAACGTAAGGTGCCGACGTGATCCGACGATCCTGGTCTGCGGTGGGCTGCTGAACCGGCTCCTCCCTGGCTGGGAGTGCCCTCCGGTTTGAAGCCGGATTATTACTAGTCCCAGCCCCAGGTGTCCTGAACAGATTCGTTGCTTCATAAACTGGCGGCAGACGAGATTGGTACTTTCGTCCCCTTACTCCTTCCATAGAAGCTTGCTCCATCCTTAGGTGAAAAGCCTGATCATTCAGCTCTGCTTGTCTCACCGCTATCATTGCCCTCTCTGCCTTCAGATCCTCCTTTAATTGATCAATCCGGCCTTTCAACTGAAGGAGCTCTGCATCATGATGCGCCTTGTCTGCTGGATCTACTGTTTCCACCGCTTTAGCTGTGAACTCCTCGATCAAGGTGGATAGAACTTCAGTAGGTGAGAGGACCGGGCCGCTCCCCCCTACACCAGCTTCTGCTGTCGTCCCGTTCACTGGGGGCTGTGAACCGGCCATAAAGACAGCCACCCGGTTTGGCGGGCCGAAGGGGTTCGGAATACTGTTTCCATCGGACTCGCCCTCAGACCGGCCGTCCTGCAACTGATACAGAGACTCAGTTTCTCCGGATGAAGATTCGTCGTCTGAGTAGACAACTGTTGCACCATCGGTTTCCGATCTGTCCCCGGTTCGAACTCCGTGGATTGCTCCAACGAACACGTGCTTCATGGCGGGCTGAATCCGGGCCGATCTCGCACGCTGAGCCGGCTCGACGATGTTGGGGAAGATGTCCGACTCAGGTCCCGGTTCGCCGATTTTGCCAATGAAGACTTGGATGCCACCGAAGGGAACCCGGTACCCGTATTCGATTGAATCGGCCTCCGGTCCCCAACCTGCGTCATTGATGTAGATCCGGCCGCGGCGACTCTTGGTCATCCGGCCGACCGCGTAACCCTTGAGCCCTTCAAAGCTGCCCTTCAAGAACTCAAAACCATCATGCAAGCAGCCCCACGGTGGGCGCCAACTGTCGTGGAATTAGCACGGCAGATGTCCGGTTTAACAGACTTAATGATGGAACCATCGCACGGGTTAGCTTGAAGGGGTTCATAGCACACAAAGGACACAGAGAGTTTATACTAGTTCGGCCCCTTCGATGAAGGTAAAAGCCTACGTCTAGTTGGTTTGGTATTGCTTGGGCGTCGGTTTACAGGGAGCGGATCGCTTGCCTGTAGTCTCGACGGGTTGATTCTTGCTTGTCCCTGAACCGTCGCCGGGTCGTCCCTTTATATAGAGGTGACGCCTGGTCCGGTTTACAGAGTCCTGAGGCCGGCTCATACTTGTGTCCGCCTCGGTCTCTGTCCTTTCTTCCTTATCTCTCAAGTTACATCGCTTGGCGGTTTACAAACCATAATTCTATACATGGGCCCTAAGATTTTATGGGCCGTAGCCTTTACTAAATATTACAACCAAGTATAATATAACTAAACCAGTTTACACTAGCCGGTTCATACCTGCTAGTCATATCCCTGACAAAGGGGTTTTGTGGAAAAGTATAAATTGCCAACCGTAGCCCTTAGGACGCCTATGTTAGTGAGTTCCCCTGGAGCAGAGTACATGGCTAGCCGAGGATGCTGTCAAGTGCCATTGACCATTGGAAGACATGTATTTCCCACATACCTTATTCTTTTGGAATCCCAGGGTTTGGATGTAATCATAGGTATGGATTGGCTATCCAAGTTTGGAGGAAACATCGATTGCGCCAGTAGATCAATTTTTCTCACCACCCCGGAAGGAAAGAGGATCAAGTATGTGTCGAGGCACACACCCAGGAAAGCGCATGTGAATGCACTCACGGGAGTTGTTCATGAAGAAGTACCAGTTGTGAAGGATTACCCCGATGTATTCCCGGAGGATTTACCCGGCATGCCACCGGAAAGAGACATAGAGTTCTTAATTGAACTATTACCCGACACCAGACCAATATTTAAGAGACCATACCAGATGCCCGCTAATGATCTGGAGGAGATCAAGAAGCAAATCAAGGAGTTAATGGATAAGGGTTACATACGACCTAGTTCATCGCCATGGGGAGCCCCAGTGGTCTTAGTTGAAAAGAGGGATGGTTCCCTAAGAATGGTGGTTGATTATCGTGCACTCAATGAGGTGACTATCAAGAACAAGTACCCACTACCGATGATCAACGATTTGTTTGACCAGCTGCAAGGAGCCAAGGTGTTCTCTAAGATCAATTTGCGATCAGGATATCATCAGCTGAAGATCCGAGAACAAGATATACCTAAGACAACTTTTACCACGAGGTATGGGCTTTATGAGTATACAGTTATGTCATTTGGTTTGACTAACACTCCTGCCTATTTTATGAGTATGATGAACAAGGTATTCATGGAGTTCTTGGACAACTTTGTGGTAGTATTCATTGATGACATATTGATATACTCCAAGAATGAAGAGGAGCACAAGGAACATTTGTGGTTAGTTCTCGAGAAGCTCCGAGAGCATCCGTTATATGCCAAGTTCAGTAAATGTGAGTTTTGGTTGAAGGAAGTTGGATTCCTTGGACATGTTATATCAGGAGACGGTACAGCCGTAGAGCCCACCAAGCTTGAGGCAGTCACAGAATGGAAGGCACCCACCTCAGTTGGTGAAATTCACAGTTTTCTTGGACTCGCATGATATTATCGGAGGTTTATTGAGAATTTCTCAAAGATCACGAAGCCCATAACAGAGTTGTTGAAGAAGGAGACTAAGTATAAGTGGAGTGAAGAGTGTGAGGCCAGTTTTCAGGAGATGAACAAACGTTTGGTTACAGCCCCAGTGCTGATTCTTCCGGATATACGCAAGGATTTTCAAGTATATTGTGACGCTCTTGTCAAGTACTTGGAGGTGTTCTCATGCAAGACAGAAGAGTTGTGTCATACGCTTCATGACAGCTTCGACCACATGAGTTCGCCACACATGACTTGGAGTTAGCAGCCGTGGTGCACGCACTCAAAACCTGGAGACATTTTCTTATTGGAAACCGATCTGATGTATACACGGATTATAAGAGTTTGAAGTATATCTTCACACAGAAGGAGTTGAATCTCAGGAAAAGGAGAAGGCCGGAGCTTATAAAGGATTACGACATGAGGTTGCATTATCATCCAGGAAAAGCCAATGTCGTGGCAGATGCTCTAAGTCTCAAGAGTTATGTTAATAATATCGTAACCGGAGTTTTACCCCAGGATTTAGCCGAGGATCTTAGGGATTTGCAGTTGGAGATAGTCCCAAGAGGATATGTTGCCACATTGGAAAATCAGTACACTTTGTTGGAAAAAATCAGAGAAGCCCAGAAGATGGACAAAGAAATTGCAGAATTAAAAGAAAGAATGGCCAAAGGAAAGGCAGAAGAATTTCGTGAGGATGAATATGAAACATTTGGTTTGAAAAGCGTATCTATGTGCCCAATGACCCCAATATTAGGAAGTTGATTCTCCAGGAGGCTCATGATTCACCGTATTCGATTCACCCAGGCAACACCAAGATGTACTAGGATTTGAAGCAGAAATTCTGGTGTACGGGAATGAAGAAGGACATTGCCGAGTATGTAGCAGTGTGTGATGTTTGTCAGAGAGTCAAGGCAGAACATCAGAAACCAGTAGGGTTATTACAGTCGTTACCTGTCGGGGTTTTGGAGCGACATATGCCAACGGGTGGCTTATCATGCATGGGGACAATAGAACGTCGTCGGGCCCTGGAAGCGGGATGAGGCGAAACTTAGGACGCCTACGGATCTTACCCAGGTTCGGGGCTCTCCGAGGAAATAACACCCCTAGTCCTGCTCTGCGGGGACTCCGCGTCATGACTGATGTCACTATGGTAGCTACAAGGTTGCTCCTCGAGCTGCGTGGTCTAGAGGAGGAAGATGAACAAGGCTAGCTCGCTTCCTACGCTCTAGGGATCGGGGATGGTTGCTAGGGTTTCTATCTCTCTCTCTATATGTTCAATATTTTCACCTTCTAACCCCTCCTCATGGAGGACCCTGGGGGGTTTATATAGGCCTACCCCCCAGAGGTACAATCATAATCTAAAGGGAGTGGCCCCGTCTGCCAGCGTCTTGCGGTGCCGGCCTTGCCGACTGTCTGCTGGGGCCCGCCGCCTGCGGGCCCACATGATTGCCTTTTTACTATAGACATGCTTCTGCTGACGATAGCCTCGTCAGGGGAGAAGTGGCTACAGTGCCGCCGTCTCCCGCCGTACACTGTCGCCATGCCTTGTCCTGTCGTCTTGATGAGGTTCAGACCTCTAGGGCAGGATCCGCCGTCTGTTACCAGGCGGCCGCCTCCCCTGGCCGTCTGCCAGGGGCGGCTTGTCTATGACTTACCCACTGGCCGGTGGGGCCAGCCGCCTGCTGGCCCCGCCGTCTGTGGGTAGTGGGATCGTGGCTTCATCTGACCATAGCTTGGTCACGAGCAGCGTGGCTACAATGACCCGCCACTTAGGAGATATCCATAAGGTACACGTTCACTGTAGCCACGCCCTTATACATTCTCTAAGGACGTATTCATCTATAGCCATGCCTCAGCTGTGTGGTGGCCTCCCAGCACACATCCCGAGGGAGGAGCGTGAGACCGTCTGCTAGCTGCTAGTTGTGGTGCCGCCGCCTGTTTGGGTCTCTGCCGCCTGCTGGCAGCTGGCTCCTAGGGCGAGTTACCCTAGGAGGCGGCTGTCACCTTCCTCACCGGCTCTACTTCTGGCCACTTTGTGAACTTGTCGATTGCAACGTACAAGTACTCAAAGCCCCCGACAGCGCGAGGGAAAGGGCCGAGGATATCGAGCCCCCAGACCGAGAAGGGCCATGACAAAGGGATTGTTTGGAGAGCTTGAGCTGGCTGATGAATTTGCTTTGCATGGAACTGACATGCTTCACACTTGGTTACTAGTGCAGTTGCGTCTTGGAGGGCTTCTTGCCAAAAGAACCCTTGCCGGAAAGCTTTCCCGGCAAGCGCCCTTGCGCCAATGTGGTGGCCACATATGCCTCCGTGTATTTCTGCCAACAGCTTCTGTCCATCTTCTCTGGAGATGCACTTCAACCTGACACCGTTAAGTCTTCTTCTGTATAGCTCGTTATCCACGAACTCATACATACTTGACTGTCTGGTTATCTTCTCTATCTCTTGAGGGTCGTCGGGAAGTTCTCCAGTTTGCAGGAAACGGACGATCTGCTGCGCCCATGCCGGAGCCCGAGGCTCGACGGCAAGGATTAAAGGCTCGAGGGCCGCTGCGGGAACCTCAGCTTCTACGGCAAAGACCTCTAGTCCTGCCGGAGCTGACGGTCCCCCGGCAAGCTCGCCGGGGCGAGGCTTGTCGGGAACACTTGCTTCAACTGCACAAGCCCGAGGGCTTGCAGGAGCAAACTGTTCCTCAGCATTGTTGTTGATCTTGGGAACTTTGGCGGCGGGTTCAGGAAGATCCGCCGGCAAGTAGTCACCGGAGACCAACTTTCTCTTCTTGGACTGCCCAATTGATGGTGTAACTGATGGCTGAGTCAGCTTGAGCAAAAAGGTCCCTGGTTCCACAGGTAACTTCATTGCGGCGCACTTTGAAAGGCCATCTGCAATCTCATTTTGAGCTCTTGGGACGTGCTCCATCTGCAGACCTTCAAAGTGCTCTTCAAGCTTTCTCACTTCATCGACATATGCTTCCATCAAAGGACTCTGATAGCTCTTGTTAACTTGTCGGACCACCAATTGAGAATCTCCCCGCACAATCAGCTTTCTGATCCCAAGTTCGGCCGCAATCCTGAGGCCGGCAAGCAAGCCTTCATATTCTGCGGTGTTGTTTGTCGCTTGCTCCCTGGGAAAGTGCATCTGGATAACATATTTGAGGTGTTCTCCGGTGGGCGCGATGAGTACCACGCCGGCACCGGCGCCTTGCAGCGAGAAGGCACCGTCAAAATACATTACCCATTCACTTGTCGCTTCTTGCACGGGTGCGCTTGTTTCTTGAACTTCATCTTCTGGTGTTGGGGTCCACTCAGCAATGAATTCTGCCAAAGCTCGGCTCTGTATGGTTGAAGTACTTTCAAACTTGAGTCCAAAGCTTGATAGCTCCAGTGCCCACTCGACGATCCTGC
>LR738714.1:460373723-460413814 GCA_902687465.1 Secale cereale
GCGTAAAACCCTACTCCTGCTTGGTTGTGTATTGAGTTGAGCGCTCGGGAGCTTGAAGAAGCAGCTACACCGTGCGTGAGAGTAATCTAGGTTTCGAACCCCCTCCACGTTGTGCATGGGCCTCCTTTTATAGTGCAAAGGGGTCACCGACAGGTGTCAACGTAGGAGAAAGGGGTAAAAATGTAAAAGAGGTGGTAGTTGTAACAGTGCGGGAACAGTGGAGCTACAGTACAGAACAGTGGTCTATACCTACTTTAACAGTGGGGGACAAGGGCATTTAATGCCCGTCGCCGTCGACCCCAAAAGCTCCCGCCTTAGCGTCTCCGTCCGCCACGGCGACGGATTTATCGCCGTGGAGTGCCACCGTGTCCCCCAGGCTGCACAGCCATCCGCCACGCGTCCCTGGATAGGCCCCAGGGCGACGCGTGGGCCGATGAGCTGGAGCGCGGGCACACAGCGCAGCCCTCCCGGCAAGCACCTTGTCGGGGCCTTGATCTTGCCGGGCCCGGGAACTTGCCGCTCCCCGGGGCGCGCATAGCGCCGAGGTGATATCTTCTAGTCTTCCTGGCAAGCTCCTCTTGCCAGGGTCTTGTGTTAGTGGAACAGCCTTGAGCCTGGTACGGCCTTCCCGGCAAGCTCCTCTTGCCGGGGTCTCGATCTTCTGTCTTGTATACTTTGTTTTTGAATGGTTTGATAAGAAGCAGGAAGGTCTCCGGCGAGCGCGCAGTGAACCTTGCCGCGGGAAGCTGCAACTGCCCGTGCACAAGTTGGGGTACTGGGGTACCCCTACCTTAGTACACCGACAGGAGCCCCCGGGCCTGGGCCACACACGGTGCCGACGACTTCATCAGCGACAACTCCATGGCCCCGAAGAAGAAGCCTTCGGAGGTCGGAGGCCCGTCTGCGTCTCACCCGCCGCCACCAGAGCCAACGGTGGGCGGGGGAGACGCCGTCGGAAGGGTGGTTGCCGGCGAGGACACTCACGGTGCCACCAGATCCAAGAACAAGACGGACGACCGGACCTCGGTCTCCGTGGACGCGCCGCGTCCATCACAGCACACGACGACCCCGCAGCGCCATACCACGGGAGGTGGTATCCGCTTGCTGGGACAAGGCCAAACTGGAGGCTCGCGGGACGCCCCGGACCCCCGTCCGGGCACAAGCAAAGCGAAGGCGCCGGCGCGGGACCCCGCTCCTTCTAACGTCGTTAGAAGTCCGAGCGTATCCCGCTCCTCGCACCGCTCGCCCGCGTTCCCCACTACTCCGGCAGAAGCGCTCGCAAGGGCGCAGCTGCTCCTCGATTTTCCTCCGGCGGCCGACAAGGCCGAAGAATGGAGGGCCACTATCCGGAGCCTGATAGACTTCGCCAACAACGACTCTCCACAGCAGCCGTCGGCCTCACGGCCGCGGCAGGCTGAGAAGACGAAGGCTATCGGCGACAAGACTGCCGGGGGTGCGACAAGCGTGCACTCCCCGCCGCAGAAGCAGAAGACGCCGCCCCGCCGGAACAACCCCGACGACGGCTCCACAGCCTCGTCGGATCCGCGGGCCCGTCGGGACCAGCGCCAGGTCCTCGACGACCGGCGAGATGAAGACGCTCGAACCACGATCGAGCGCCGCCGAGAAGCTCGGCGACAATCTGACAAGAGAGCTGGGAACACTGTCGACGCGCACGCGCCCGGTGAGCCAGGCGACTTGCCGTACGCGGCAGGCTGCCCTGCGTTCACCCGCGAGCTGCGGCGCGTCCAGTGGCCCAGCATGAAGAACTTTAAGCCCGACGTACCGGAGAAGTACGACGGCAAGACGCACCCCTCGGAGTTTCTTAGCGTCTACACTATCGCAGTGCAAGCTGCCGGGGGGCGCGACGAGAAGATCCTAGCCAACTACTTCCCGCTCGTGCTGAAGCCGAACGTCCGTTCGTGGCTCATGCACTTGCCGGAAGGCTCTATCTCTTCTTGGGCCGACCTCTGCCATCAGTTTGTTGGCGCCTTCACCGGCGGCCACAAACCCCATGGCCAGGAGAGCGATCTCCACATCTTGGCCCAGAAGGAAGGCGAACCCATGCGCAAGTATATCCAACGCTTCAGCCGGGTGCAGCACAACATCCCCGACGTTCACCCTGCCGCGGTTATCAGCGCGTTCCATCAGAACGTGCGTAACCGCCGCATGCGTGAGGAGATGGCGATGACCAAGATCAGGGACGTCAGCGAGCTCTACACTCTTGCTGACAAGTGCGCCCGCGCGGAAGAGGGGAGGAAGCTCCCCGGGGAGGATGCTGGCGCAGGGGGAAGCGACAGCGACGACGCCGCCCCGGCAAAGAAGAGCCGGCGGCGGAACAACAGAAGGGAGGGCAAGAAGGAAGTGCTTGCCGTCGAGAAGTCCGACAAGGAGGCCCCCGCCAAGCAAGCGCAGGCTGGCGGCTCCGGCAAGGAGCCTGCCCCTGCGGCGGCGGCCGACAAGCCGGGTAGCTCCGACAAGCAATACTGTAAGATTCACCGCACCAAGGGTCACGATCTCTCCAACTGCAAGCGCGTCGAGTACCTCGTCGAGCAGCAAAAAGCTGAGTACGAGAGGCGCGACAAGGAGAAGGCCCAAGGTGGCGGGGAAGAGCCCAGCAAGAAGCGGCCGTTCAACGGCCGGGGAGGACGCCGCGGCAAGGCCAAACAGCGGCAAGGAGATCGACCTCCCCGGGGCCGCGACAACGACGAAGACGACGATGAAGACATGGAGGACGACGAGAACAGCGAGCAGGAATTCCAGAAGGCCACGGAGGTCATGTGCGTCGACGGTGGCGCCTCCCTGCACACCTCCCACCGCCAGCTGAAACAGTGGGTGCGTGAGGTGAATGCAGCGGAGCCGCCCGTGGAGTCGCGCAGGCTCCTCAAATGGTCCAGCACGCCCATCGTTTTTGACCTTGAGGATCACCCTGACCGCACCACGGCGGTCGGGTGTTTGCCGATGCTGGTTTCTCCCACCATCCGCAACCTCAAGGTCACCAAAATGTTGGTTGACGGCGGGGCCGGGCTGAACTTGATCTCCTCCGCTGTGATCAAGAAACTCCAGATTCAAGACGGCGAGCTCGAAGAGACCGGTTCATTCCAAGGAATCAACCCGGGAAGGAGCAAGCCCAAGGGAAAGATTACTCTGCCAGTGACCTTTGGCGGGGAGCTCAACTTCAGGACTGAGCGCATCACCTTTGACGTTGCTGATATTCCATTGCCCTACAATGGAATACTCGGCCGTCCCGCCCTCGCCAAGTTCATGGCAGCTTCCCACTATGCCTACAACGTGCTGAAGATGCCGGGGCCGATAAGCGTCATCACTGTCCACAGCGACAAGAAAGATGCGCTTATTTGCGCCGACAAGATTTACCGGGATGCGGCAACTGCGGCCGAGAAGGATACTCTTGCCGCTGAAGCTCCCGGGGGGAAGAAGACGAAGACCAAGTCCGGCAAGTGCTCTGGGACCCACTCCGGCAACCGCACCTCTTCGGAGTGCTGCGCTGCCGTCGAGGACGTTCCATCGAGCTCCACCGGCAAGAGCAAGAAAGGAATGGCTGCTCCTCCAGCAACCAAGAAAGTGTCCGCAAGGGAGGATGGCACTGGTGGTACCTTCACCATCAGTGCCACCCTTGACAGCAAATAGGAAAGCGCGCTCGTCGCCTTCCTGCGGGCGAATGTCGATGTGTTTGCTTGGCAACCATCTGACATCCCCGGTGTTCCCAGGAAGGTGATTGAGCACAAGCTTGCTGTCTGTCCTCATGCGCGGCCCATCAAGCAGAAAGTGAGGAAGCAAGCCGTGGAGCGCCAAGAGTTCATAAATGAGGAGATCAAGAAACTAGAGGCAGCAGGCCTAGTTAGAGGTGTGATCCATCCGACGTGGCTGGCAAACCCAGTCGTCGTGCGCAAGGCCAACGGGAAGTGGAGACTGTGTATAGACTTCACCGATGTCAATAAAGCATGTCCCAAGGATCCTTTCCCTTTGCCGCGCATTGACCAGATCGTTGACTCCACTGCCGGATGTGAGCTACTCTGTTTTCTTGATGCATACTCAGGCTATCATCAGATTTTCATGGCCAAGGAAGATGAAGAGAAGACTGCGTTTATCACTCCATGTGGCACATATTGCTTTATCCGCATGCCGTTTGGATTGAAGAATGCAGGCTCAACCTTTGCAAGGGTAGTGTACACTGCTTTTGAGCCACAGATCCACAGGAATGTAGAAGCTTACATAGATGACATCGTGGTGAAGAGCAAGAGCAAAGAAACCCTGATTCAAGACTTGGAAGAAACGTTTCAGAACCTGCGCAGAATACAGCTCAAGCTGAACCCCGAGAAGTGCGTCTTTGGAGTCCCCTCCGGCAAGCTTCTCGGGTTCTTTGTATCACAGAGGGGGATTGAAGCCAACCCCGACAAGATCAAAGCCATCGAGCAGATAGAGGCCCCGAAGCGCGTCAAGGATGTCAGAAGGCTTGCAGGTTGTGTTGCTGCCCTCAGTAGGTTCATTTCAAAATCCGCAGAGCGCGCCCTACCTTTCTTCAAAATCTTGAAGAAGGCAGGTCCCATGAAGTGGACTCCGGAAGCGGAGGCGGCGTTGCAGGATTTGAAACGGTACCTGTCCTCCACTCCTACACTTGTCGCACCTAGACCACAGGAAAAGTTGTTGCTATACTTAGCGGCAACCAACCAGGTGGTTAGTGCTGCGTTAGTGGCGGAGAGGGAGTCCGACGAGGAGTCAGCATCACCGGCAAGCGAATCTTGCGACAAGCAGGGGGCTGTTCCGACAAGCTCTGGCCCCGACAAGGAAGACTCTGCGCAGGAACAAGGAGAGGTGCGGAAGAAGATGGTGCAGCGCCCAGTGTATTTTGTAAGTTCCCTTCTCCAGGGAGCTAGATCAAGGTACTCTGGTGTGCAAAAATTGCTTTTCGGCCTCCTCATGGCCTCGAGAAAACTGCGCCACTACTTCCAAGCCCATGAGATAACAGTGGTCACTCGCTTTCCGTTGAAGAGGATATTGCACAATCCTGAGGCAACAGGCAGGATCGTCGAGTGGGCACTGGAGCTATCAAGCTTTGGACTCAAGTTTGAAAGTACTTCAACCATACAGAGCCGAGCTTTGGCAGAATTCATTGCTGAGTGGACCCCAACACCAGAAGATGAAGTTCAAGAAACAAGCGCACCCGTGCAAGAAGCGACAAGTGAATGGGTAATGTATTTTGACGGTGCCTTCTCGCTGCAAGGCGCCGGTGCCGGCGTGGTACTCATCGCGCCCACCGGAGAACACCTCAAATATGTTATCCAGATGCACTTTCCCAGGGAGCAAGCGACAAACAACACCGCAGAATATGAAGGCTTGCTTGCCGGCCTCAGGATTGCGGCCGAACTTGGGATCAGAAAGCTGATTGTGCGGGGAGATTCTCAATTGGTGGTCCGACAAGTTAACAAGAGCTATCAGAGTCCTTTGATGGAAGCATATGTCGATGAAGTGAGAAAGCTTGAAGAGCACTTTGAAGGTCTGCAGATGGAGCACGTCCCAAGAGCTCAAAATGAGATTGCAGATGGCCTTTCAAAGTGCGCCGCAATGAAGTTACCTGTGGAACCAGGGACCTTTTTGCTCAAGCTGACTCAGCCATCAGTTACACCATCAATTGGGCAGTCCAAGAAGAGAAAGTTGGTCTCCGGTGACTACTTGCCGGCGGATCTTCCTGAACCCGCCGCCAAAGTTCCCAAGATCAACAACAACGCTGAGGAACAGTTTGCTCCTGCAAGCCCTCGGGCTTGTGCAGTTGAAGCAAGTGTTCCCGACAAGCCTCGCCCCGGCGAGCTTGCCGGGGGACCGTCAGCTCCGGCAGGACTAGAGGTCTTTGCCGTAGAAGCTGAGGTTCCCGCAGCGGCCCTCGAGCCTTTAATCCTTGCCGTCGAGCCTCGGGCTCCGGCATGGGCGCAGCAGATCGTCCGTTTCCTGCAAACTGGAGAACTTCCCGACGACCCTCAAGAGATAGAGAAGATAACCAGACAGTCAAGTATGTATCAGTTCGTGGATAACGAGCTATACAGAAGAAGACTTAACGGTGTCAGGTTGAAGTGCATCTCCAGAGAAGATGGACAGAAGCTGTTGGCAGAAATACACGGAGGCATATGTGGCCACCACATTGGCGCAAGGGCGCTTGCCGGGAAAGCTTTCCGGCAAGGGTTCTTTTGGCAAGAAGCCCTCCAAGACGCAACTGCACTAGTAACCAAGTGTGAAGCATGTCAGTTCCATGCAAAGCAAATTCATCAGCCAGCTCAAGCTCTCCAAACAATCCCTTTGTCATGGCCCTTCTCGGTCTGGGGGCTCGATATCCTCGGCCCTTTCCCTCGCGCTGTCGGGGGCTTTGAGTACTTGTACGTTGCAATCGACAAGTTCACAAAGTGGCCAGAAGTAGAGCCGGTGAGGAAGGTGACAGCACAGTCAGCAGTCAGGTTCTTCAGGTCGATTGTTTGCCGTTTCGGGATCCCGAACAGGATCATCACCGATAACGGTACGCAATTTACTAGTCGCACCTTCATGCAGTACGTCCAAGACCTTGGCGCCAAGGTCTGTTTCGCTTCTGTTGCTCACCCAAGGAGCAACGGCCAAGCGGAGAGGGCAAATGCTGAAGTGCTGCGCGGACTCAAGACAAGGACCTTTGACAGGCTGCGCAAGTGCGGAAGGAATTGGATAGAGGAGCTCCCGGCGGCTCTTTGGTCAATCAGAACGACACCAAGTCGAGCCACCGGGCAGACACCTTTTGCTCTAGTCTATGGAGCAGAGGCAGTTCTCCCCACGGAACTCGTATACGGATCTCCTCGAGTACTCGCTTATGATGAGCTCGAGCAAGAGCAACTGCGGCAAGATGACGCATTGCTCCTTGAGGAGGGACGTCTCCAGGCTGCTGTACGAGCTGCTCGTTACCAGCAAGCTTTGCGCCGCTACCATAGCCGCAAAGTCAAGGCCAGGAGTCTCGAGGAAGGCGACCTTGTTCTTCGGCGTGTTCAGTCCGCCAAGAATTCCAACAAGTTGACGCCGAAGTGGGAAGGCCCTTATCGGGTGAGACGAGTTACGAGGCCCGGCGCTGTCCGCCTCGAGACTGAAGAAGGCTTACCGGTGAGCAACTCCTGGAACATAGAGCATCTTCGCAAGTTTCACCCCTAAGGCGCGGTTGCCGTGATCCGCTCCGGCAACCACCTTTTGTACAAGCCTTGCCGTTGTTGCATGTAACCCTTTGTACAAAGCCGGGCGCAGACCCCGTGCATCAGTAAAGTTTTCGTGTTTTTCGCATCGATTGCCTTTTGCATGCTTCTCTTTGCTGTTTGCATGTTCTGTTTGGCATTTGATGCAACACTCAGACATACGGTAAGCACTATTACGCCGAAAGGCAATATGCTTGTTTCCCTCTCCCTTTCCTTTTCTCTTAAGCAGAAGGAACGTTCCTCGCGCACAAGTTTGCCGGGGGGGAAGGAGATGGAGGAGGAACTAAGTGCTGTTCAAGTAAGAGAAGCCTTACCGGAAAGCAAGCAATACGAGCAAGCAGCATATGAAAGATAAGTTGTTAGAATTTGACCAGTTCAAATTTTAAATTTTTGGTTGTCTTCCTTGAACGATCACACTTTGTATGGAAAACCCGTGCGCGGAGGAACCTACCCGTAGCTTGCCGCACCCTTATCTTGTTTTCGAGTTCACTCAACGATTTAAGTGAGCTGCGACAAGTGTCGCGCCCTTGCCTCGTTTCCGAGTACGCTCAGCAAGCTAAGTGCGTTGCGACTAGCTGCGGCAAGGTTGCTTGCCGGCGAGGACCTTGGCCAGCAGGCTGCTTGGAGTCCAGCGCTTGGCGCTCGCGACAAGGGCCCCTTGCCGGCGAGCTCCCCGGGAGCGTAGGGTGAAAAACATACAAAGTCAAAGATTGGAACAAGGAAGATAACATTGCACTGATTGATCGAAGTAAAGCAAATATCTTACAAAGGATAGTTTGTCGCAATGGACTAATGAGTTCACAGTATGATGTGCAGCAACAAAAAAGATAAAGATAAATGGGGCCCTAGTCTACGCGGTCGCCTTCCTTCCTGCCAAGCTTTGCCACCTTGGCGATGATGTGGCCGACCTGCTCCTTCAGGGCCTCCGTGTCTGCATCTGCCGGCAGGGTGCGAAGAACGTTCGTGAGGTTGATTCCCGGGTTGCGGTACACGATCTTCGTCAAGACCCGCTCCAGAGTTCCCGCGCAGAGCCGGCGCGACTCCTCGGCCAGCTGCGCGGGGATGCGGTTCCGGAGACCTGCAAGAGCTGGAGCAACGCCTCTGAAGAAGAGGCTGAGCTTGGCGCTGTGCGGGAGATCTGGATCCGGCGAGTAGATAAGATGTTCGACCTTCAACGCCAGCAACTCCTGGTCAATATTGGACGCAGAAGAAACCAGCTCTTCGGTCCACACTTCGATAGTCTGCCGGAAAAGCTCGGATGCCTTGTTGACGCTCTCCATCAAGGTTCGCTCCTTGCGGAGCTCATCCTTCAACTTGGTCTCTTGAGCCCGGGCAGCATCGAGCGATTCCTTCAGGGTGGTGACCTTCAGCTCCAGGTCCTCAATGGAGTCCTTGGCGGCCTTCAGCTCGTCACCCCTCTTGGATAAACTCACCTGAAGCTCTGAGTTTGTGTGAGCATCCTTCTCGCGCTCCAGAATGAGCGCGGCGACCTTCTCGGCGCTCACCTTCATCGCCTTCTCCAGTTGTTCGACCTTGGCGGCGAGCTCTTTCTTGGCGTCCTCCGCGGCAACCGCGGCGGCCTTCGCCTCCTTCAGCTCCCCGCCAAGGACAGCCTCGCGAGCGGCAAGGTCTTCTTCATGGGAGTCCAGCTCAACCTTCCGCTGCGCGAGCTCTCCCTCTCGCCGGGACATCTCCACCCCGGCGAGACGCTGCTGTTCATCGGCTTCGGCCCTCTCAAGTACCCACTCTTGGTACTCGCCGGCGAGACGCTCACGCTCCTCCGCCACCTGGCGGAGGGCAGCCTGATTGGCGGCGCTGAGCTCCGCCGCATGCTTCTCCATCTCTGCCGCGGCCTTGGCGGCAAGAGCCTCCCGGGAAGCGAGCTTTGCTTGCCTGGCCCGGTAAAGGGCCAGGAGCTGATGAAGCAATCGCTCCTCCTCGGGCCCCTCACCTCCACTAGGCGCCTGGACGATCTTCAGGCCTGCGGAGGCGAGGACCTCTCCGTCGAACGCCTCGCCCTCCGCAGGGGCTCGCGACGAAGACCCCCACGGCATCTGGATGAAGACGCCATTGGGGGCCTCGAGATAGAACCTTTGCTCCTCGCCGGCGGAGGGACCGGTGGCCGGTGCAGCATCCGATGCTCCCGCCGCCTCCGGGGCGGCGGTGCGGCCACCGTCCCCCTCCCCGGCCGCTGCGTCCGCGGCCGGAGCAGTCTCTTGCGCGGTCGGCTCGGCGGCCTCGCCCACCTCCTCGACGACTGGAGCGTCGCCGCCGCCGCCCTGCGCGTCCTCCTCCTCGAGGACAATCACCTCCGTCTCCATGGGCGCAGGAGGAGGAAGATCTAGAAAGAAGAAGAAGACAAAGAAATTCAAGACTCAAGCAAATATCCAAAAAAGAGACAAGCCAAGAAGACAAGTCACGAAGATTACCTTGGCGGACGTCCTCAGCGGCGGGCTCCCTCGCCGGGGAGCTCGGCCTCGTCGGAGTAGTCGCCCTCGCCGGGGAACTTGGCCTTGGCGGGGTGGCCGCCCTTGCCGGGCTGCTCGTCCTTGGCGGGGTACTCTGCCTTGGCGGAGTACCCGCCCTTGACGGAGCACTCTCCCTTGCCGGAGAATTCTGCCTTGGCGGGGATGGCGGGGCCTGCGGCTCCTCAGCTGTGGCCTCCGGGCGCTCTTCCCGCTGGGGCTCCTCCTCTGCACGGAACAAGACAAGAGATGTCAAAACATGAAGATAAAATCAAAAGCCTCAGACGTACCCCGACAAGCGAAAAAAAGAGAACCCCAGACTTACGCTGGGGGCTGCGCTGCGGGCTGCGCTGGGGGCTGCTCATCGGAGCAGTGCTCGAGTCCGGCAGGCTCGGCTCCGGCACACCCTCCGTTGCCGCTGCCACTGAGCCTTCCGCGACCTCGGCCTCGGGCGCCTTGGCCTTTTTCGCTGCGCGGTAGGCCAGGGTCCTAAAATCAAAACAGTAAACAGAGTCAGCATCAACAGAAGTTCAAGACAAAAATCAAGAAGATGAAGAATCTCGGATCCTTACTCCTGGTCCTCCTCGTCGTCCTCGCTCAGGGCGGAGAAGTCATACTCCACCGTGGGCGCGTCGACGCGAGGAGCGGGAGGCGAAGACTCCCTCGCGCGCTTGGTGCTCACAGGGGCTGGGGGCTGCGAAGACCCAGCCCCTGTGGCTGCCGGCGCCCGGGGGGCGGGCGGAGCCGTTGCTCCGCTCCGAGAAGACCCCTGCCGGCTCGCTGCCGGCCTGCGGGGCGCCTCCGTCGTGGTCCGCGCACGGGCCGCCTCCGCTGCGGCTGGTGCGCCGGACGGCCTTGGCGCGGCTTGACTCCCCCGGGGAGCCGCCCGCCGAGGTGGCTGTTGCCGGGGCGCCTGCGCCGTTTCCCCCGTCGCCGTCTTGCGGAGGCGTTTTGCCGGGGACTCCTTCGGGCTTGCCGGGGGCGGGGAGCTCTCCGACGAGGAGAGGTCGTCGGCGTATAACTCCGTGGATCCGCCGGAGTCTTCGGCCTCCTCCTCCTCCTCCTCCTCTGCCCCGGCCGGCTCGCTGGGCCCAGCATCCAGCGCTGCGGCCCTCTTTCCCTTGGCGCCTCCGCCCCTCGCGGCGCCTCTGCTCCCTCCGGCGGTGCCCTCCCTTGCCGCAGCCTCCGTCGCGATCCCATGGATCCCGGAGTGCCTCAACGAGGGGACCCCGGCGAGCGCGTCGGGTGGGAGGTTCAGCAATCGGCGGATCTCCGCCTCTTCCGCCTGGGTGGACGCCTCTTCGGCCTCCGCCTCCTCCGGCGAGAACCCGAAGACTCCTGCCGCCGCGGCTGCGGCAGCCTCCTCAGCCCGAGAAGCTATGTAGGCGATTTCCTGGTCGGTGGTGTCCCGCGTATGCAGCTTGAGGTCCTCCTTGTTGCTCGCCACCTCGGCGAGGTTGTCGTAGAAGTTGAGGACGTCGATGGGCTTCGGGGCGATCCACGAGCGGTCCAAGCCATGCGAGTCGCACATCGGCATCATGGCAAGGATCCGGTCCCTCGCGACGTTGTTGCAGAGCGGCACCACTTCCCGGGGAGTCCTGAACCACTCGGGGTGCGTCGGGTCGTACTTGAAGAGTTCCCGTACCATCCCGCGCAGCTCCAGAGTGGTGAAGTTGAAATTAAGCCCGGGGCGCAGCCTCATGATATCTGCCGGGCCGCCGTACTCCCAGGCCGGCCTCTTCCGGTCTTGGAGAGGGGCGATGCGCCGGCGGAGGAAATCTGCGCCCACCTCGGCAACCGAAAGCCGGGCCATCCGAAGACGGAGAATCCGGACGAGGGCGATGTCGAGCTTGACGTCGTCGGAGTCTAGATCACTCCAATCCCTGCCGCGCACGATGGGCGTTGTGCGCGGCGCAGTGAAGGCTTGCGGCTGGTCTTCTACAATCCAGCACCACTCCGCTCGCCATTCCTCCCACTTGCCGCGGAGCTCCCCCGGCAAGTACGACCCTTTCTTATTGAGACGGAAGACCCAAGAAATTCCTCCGGAGAGGGGGGCATCGGCCTCGGCTCTAGGAGTGAAAAAGTGTCTAAAGAGGGCTACGTTGGGGTGGACTCCTATGAAGTTTTCGCACATATGTGCGAAAACAGCCATGGTGAGAATGGCGTTGGGGGTGAAATCAAGTAGATGGAAGCCATACGTATTCATGATATCACAGAAGAAGTTCGAAAAAGGAGGACAGAGACCACAATGGAAAAAGGCAGCAAAGAAGTGATACCCGCCGGGATAGTTGTCCTTGGCGGCGGCCGGGTATGCTCGGGTGCGGGGATGCGCATCGGTGCCTTTGGACCAGAACAAGTAATACTTGTTCCAGAGTTCTTGCACGCCGAGCTTCGGTGGGAAGACGACGTGCCGCTTCCGGTAAGCGATGAGCTTGGCTGCTTGCTCGGATTTCTCCTTCTTGGACTTCTCCGCTTTCGCCTTGTCGGTCTTTCGGGCCATGGCGGACGCGGCGGAAGGAAGGGGACGAAGAGCTCGGCGGCGGCGGAGCTGTGGAGGCGGAGCGCAAGAAGGAATCTTTTGCAGGTAGAAGACGACATAATGAGAGCACAGGGAGGGGAACCGCGCCCGCTACCTCTGCTTTTATGGGGGAGTGGGGGGGCGTTTCGCCCTTTCCATTAAGAGATCGTGGGCACGTCCCATCCCACGGCGCCGCAATCGACGCGTGCCGTTACCGTGGGGTGCGGCGGATATGGAAGTGGATTCGGCGCGCCGCGGGCCGCGGGTGCCCGTGCACTGTTTTGGGCCTGGCCCAACAGCGCTCGGCACCGTGTGTGGCCCAGGCCCGGGGGCTCCTGTCGGTGTACTAAAGTAGGGGTACCCCAGTACCCCAACTTGTGCACGGGCAGTTGCAGCTTCCCGCGGCAAGGTTCACTGCGCGCTCGCCGGAGACCTTCCTGCTTCTTATCAAACCATTCAAAAACAAAGTATACAAGACAGAAGATCGAGACCCCGGCAAGAGGAGCTTGCCGGGAAGGCCGTACCAGGCTCAAGGCTGTTCCACTAACACAAGACCCTGGCAAGAGGAGCTTGCCAGGAAGACTAGAAGATATCGCCTCGGCGCTATGCGCGCCCCGGCAAGGGGCCCGGGGAGCGGCAAGTTCCCGGGCCCGGCAAGATCAAGGCCCCGGCAAGGTGCTTGCCGGGAGGGCTGCGCTGTGTGCCCGCGCTCCAGCTCATCGGCCCACGCGTCGCCCTGGGGCCTATCCAGGGACGCGTGGCGGATGGCTGTGCAGCCTGGGGGACACGGTGGCACTCCACGGCGATAAATCCGTCGCCGTGGCGGACGGAGACGCTAAGGCGGGAGCTTTTGGGGTCGACGGCGACGGGCATTAAATGCCCTTGTCCCCCACTGTTAAAGTAGGTATAGACCACTGTTCTGTACTGTAGCTCCACTGTTCCCGCACTGTTACAACTACCACCTCTTTTACATTTTTACCCCTTTCTCCTACGTTGACACCTGTCGGTGACCCCTTTGCACTATAAAAGGAGGCCCATGCACAACGTGGAGGGGGTTCGAAACCTAGATTACTCTCACGCACGGTGTAGCTGCTTCTTCAAGCTCCCGAGCGCTCAACTCAATACACAACCAAGCAGGAGTAGGGTTTTACGCATCCGTGCGGCCCGAACTTGGGTAAAACTGCCCGCGTGTTTGCTTCGATCTGCTCTTTGTGCTCCCTCCGCCCTCGTACCGCACAGACAAGGGGCCTTCCGCCGCGTCCGCCATGGCCCCAAAGACCGACAAGGCGAAAGCGGAGAAGTCCAAGAAGGAGAAATCCGAGCAAGCAGCCAAGCTCATCGCTTACCGGAAGCGGCACGTCGTCTTCCCACCGAAGCTCGGCGTGCAAGAACTCTGGAACAAGTATTACTTGTTCTGGTCCAAAGGCACCGATGCGCATCCCCGCACCCGAGCATACCCGGCCGCCGCCAAGGACAACTATCCCGGCGGGTATCACTTCTTTGCTGCCTTTTTCCATTGTGGTCTCTGTCCTCCTTTTTCGAACTTCTTCTGTGATATCATGGATACGTATGGCTTCCATCTGCTTGATTTCACCCCCAACGCCATTCTCACCATGGCTGTTTTCGCACATATGTGCGAAAACTTCATAGGAGTCCACCCCAACGTAGCCCTCTTTAGACACTTTTTCACTCCTAGAGCCGAGGCCGATGCCCCCCTCTCCGGAGGAATTTCTTGGGTCTTCCGTCTCAATAAGAAAGGGTCGTACTTGCCGGGGGAGCTCCGCGGCAAGTGGGAGGAATGGCGAGCGGAGTGGTGCTGGATTGTAGAAGACCAGCCGCAAGCCTTCACTGCGCCGCGCACAACGCCCATCGTGCGCGGCAGGGATTGGAGTGATCTAGACTCCGACGACGTCAAGCTCGACATCGCCCTCGTCCGGATTCTCCGTCTTCGGATGGCCCGGCTTTCGGTTGCCGAGGTGGGCGCAGATTTCCTCCGCCGGCGCATCGCCCCTCTCCAAGACCGGAAGAGGCCGGCCTGGGAGTACGGCGGCCCGGCAGATATCATGAGGCTGCGCCCCGGGCTTAATTTCAACTTCACCACTCTGGAGCTGCGCGGGATGGTACGGGAACTCTTCAAGTACGACCCGACGCACCCCGAGTGGTTCAGGACTCCCCGGGAAGTGGTGCCGCTCTGCAACAACGTCGCGAGGGACCGGATCCTTGCCATGATGCCGATGTGCGACTCGCATGGCTTGGACCGCTCGTGGATCGCCCCGAAGCCCATCGACGTCCTCAACTTCTACGACAACCTCGCCGAGGTGGCGAGCAACAAGGAGGACCTCAAGCTGCATACGCGGGACACCACCGACCAGGAAATCGCCTACATAGCTTCTCGGGCTGAGGAGGCTGCCGCAGCCGCGGCGGCAGGAGTCTTCGGGTTCTCGCCGGAGGAGGCGGAGGCCGAAGAGGCGTCCACCCAGGCGGAAGAGGCGGAGATCCGCCGATTGCTGAACCTCCCACCCGACGCGCTCGCCGGGGTCCCCTCGTTGAGGCACTCCGGGATCCATGGGATCGCGACGGAGGCTGCGGCAAGGGAGGGCACCGCCGGAGGGAGCAGAGGCGCCGCGAGGGGCGGAGGCGCCAAGGGAAAGAGGGCCGCAGCGCTGGATGCTGGGCCCAGCGAGCCGGCCGGGGCAGAGGAGGAGGAGGAGGAGGAGGCCGAAGACTCCGGCGGATCCACGGAGTTATACGCCGACGACCTCTCCTCGTCGGAGAGCTCCCCGCCCCCGGCAAGCCCGAAGGAGTCCCCGGCAAAACGCCTCCGCAAGACGGCGACGGGGGAAACGGCGCAGGCGCCCCGGCAACAGCCACCTCGGCGGGCGGCTCCCCGGGGGAGTCAAGCCGCGCCAAGGCCGTCCGGCGCACCAGCCGCAGCGGAGGCGGCCCGTGCGCGGACCACGACGGAGGCGCCCCGCAGGCCGGCAGCGAGCCGGCAGGGGTCTTCTCGGAGCGGAGCAACGGCTCCGCCCGCCCCCCGGGCGCCGGCAGCCACAGGGGCTGGGTCTTCGCAGCCCCCAGCCCCTGTGAGCACCAAGCGCGCGAGGGAGTCTTCGCCTCCCGCTCCTCGCGTCGACGCGCCCACGGTGGAGTATGACTTCTCCGCCCTGAGCGAGGACGACGAGGAGGACCAGGAGTAAGGATCCGAGATTCTTCATCTTCTTGATTTTTGTCTTGAACTTCTGTTGATGCTGACTCTGTTTACTGTTTTGATTTTAGGACCCTGGCCTACCGCGCAGCGAAAAAGGCCAAGGCGCCCGAGGCCGAGGTCGCGGAAGGCTCAGTGGCAGCGGCAACGGAGGGTGTGCCGGAGCCGAGCCTGCCGGACTCGAGCACTGCTCCGATGAGCAGCCCCCAGCGCAGCCCGCAGCGCAGCCCCCAGCGTAAGTCTGGGGTTCTCTTTTTTTCGCTTGTCGGGGTACGTCTGAGGCTTTTGATTTTATCTTCATGTTTTGACATCTCTTGTCTTGTTCCGTGCAGAGGAGGAGCCCCAGCGGGAAGAGCGCCCGGAGGCCACAGCTGAGGAGCCGCAGGCCCCGCCATCCCCGCCAAGGCAGAATTCTCCGGCAAGGGAGAGTGCTCCGTCAAGGGCGGGTACTCCGCCAAGGCAGAGTACCCCGCCAAGGACGAGCAGCCCGGCAAGGGCGGCCACCCCGCCAAGGCCAAGTTCCCCGGCGAGGGCGACTACTCCGACGAGGCCGAGCTCCCCGGCGAGGGAGCCCGCCGCTGAGGACGTCCGCCAAGGTAATCTTCGTGACTTGTCTTCTTGGCTTGTCTCTTTTTTGGATATTTGCTTGAGTCTTGAATTTCTTTGTCTTCTTCTTCTTTCTAGATCTTCCTCCTCCTGCGCCCATGGAGACGGAGGTGATTGTCCTCGAGGAGGAGGACGCGCAGGGCGGCGGCGGCGACGCTCCAGTCGTCGAGGAGGTGGGCGAGGCCGCCGAGCCGACCGCGCAAGAGACTGCTCCGGCCGCGGACGCAGCGGCCGGGGAGGGGGACGGTGGCCGCACCGCCGCCCCGGAGGCGGCGGGAGCATCGGATGCTGCACCGGCCACCGGTCCCTCCGCCGGCGAGGAGCAAAGGTTCTATCTCGAGGCCCCCAATGGCGTCTTCATCCAGATGCCGTGGGGGTCTTCGTCGCGAGCCCCTGCGGAGGGCGAGGCGTTCGACGGAGAGGTCCTCGCCTCCGCAGGCCTGAAGATCGTCCAGGCGCCTAGTGGAGGTGAGGGGCCCGAGGAGGAGCGATTGCTTCATCAGCTCCTGGCCCTTTACCGGGCCAGGCAAGCAAAGCTCGCTTCCCGGGAGGCTCTTGCCGCCAAGGCCGCGGCAGAGATGGAGAAGCATGCGGCGGAGCTCAGCGCCGCCAATCAGGCTGCCCTCCGCCAGGTGGCGGAGGAGCGTGAGCGTCTCGCCGGCGAGTACCAAGAGTGGGTACTTGAGAGGGCCGAAGCCGATGAACAGCAGCGTCTCGCCGGGGTGGAGATGTCCCGGCGAGAGGGAGAGCTCGCGCAGCGGAAGGTTGAGCTGGACTCCCATGAAGAAGACCTTGCCGCTCGCGAGGCTGTCCTTGGCGGGGAGCTGAAGGAGGCGAAGGCCGCCGCGGTTGCCGCGGAGGACGCCAAGAAAGAGCTCGCCGCCAAGGTCGAACAACTGGAGAAGGCGATGAAGGTGAGCGCCGAGAAGGTCGCCGCGCTCATTCTGGAGCGCGAGAAGGATGCTCACACAAACTCAGAGCTTCAGGTGAGTTTATCCAAGAGGGGTGACGAGCTGAAGGCCGCCAAGGACTCCATTGAGGACCTGGAGCTGAAGGTCACCACCCTGAAGGAATCGCTCGATGCTGCCCGGGCTCAAGAGACCAAGTTGAAGGATGAGCTCCGCAAGGAGCGAACCTTGATGGAGAGCGTCAACAAGGCATCCGAGCTTTTCCGGCAGACTATCGAAGTGTGGACCGAAGAGCTGGTTTCTTCTGCGTCCAATATTGACCAGGAGTTGCTGGCGTTGAAGGTCGAACATCTTATCTACTCGCCGGATCCAGATCTCCCGCACAGCGCCAAGCTCAGCCTCTTCTTCAGAGGCGTTGCTCCAGCTCTTGCAGGTCTCCGGAACCGCATCCCCGCGCAGCTGGCCGAGGAGTCGCGCCGGCTCTGCGCGGGAACTCTGGAGCGGGTCTTGACGAAGATCGTGTACCGCAACCCGGGAATCAACCTCACGAACGTTCTTCGCACCCTGCCGGCAGATGCAGACACGGAGGCCCTGAAGGAGCAGGTCGGCCACATCATCGCCAAGGTGGCAAAGCTTGGCAGGAAGGAAGGCGACCGCGTAGACTAGGGCCCCATTTATCTTTATCTTTTTTGTTGCTGCACATCATACTGTGAACTCATTAGTCCATTGCGACAAACTATCCTTTGTAAGATATTTGCTTTACTTCGATCAATCAGTGCAATGTTATCTTCCTTGTTCCAATCTTTGACTTTGTATGTTTTTCACCCTACGCTCCCGGGGAGCTCGCCGGCAAGGGGCCCTTGTCGCGAGCGCCAAGCGCTGGACTCCAAGCAGCCTGCTGGCCAAGGTCCTCGCCGGCAAGCAACCTTGCCGCAGCTAGTCGCAACGCACTTAGCTTGCTGAGCGTACTCGGAAACGAGGCAAGGGCGCGACACTTGTCGCAGCTCACTTAAATCGTTGAGTGAACTCGAAAACAAGATAAGGGTGCGGCAAGCTACGGGTAGGTTCCTCCGCGCACGGGTTTTCCATACAAAGTGTGATCGTTCAAGGAAGACAACCAAAAATTTAAAATTTGAACTGGTCAAATTCTAACAACTTATCTTTCATATGCTGCTTGCTCGTATTGCTTGCTTTCCGGTAAGGCTTCTCTTACTTGAACAGCACTTAGTTCCTCCTCCATCTCCTTCCCCCCCGGCAAACTTGTGCGCGAGGAACGTTCCTTCTGCTTAAGAGAAAAGGAAAGGGAGAGGGAAACAAGCATATTGCCTTTCGGCGTAATAGTGCTTACCGTATGTCTGAGTGTTGCATCAAATGCCAAACAGAACATGCAAACAGCAAAGAGAAGCATGCAAAAGGCAATCGATGCGAAAAACACGAAAACTTTACTGATGCACGGGGTCTGCGCCCGGCTTTGTACAAAGGGTTACATGCAACAACGGCAAGGCTTGTACAAAAGGTGGTTGCCGGAGCGGATCACGGCAACCGCGCCTTAGGGGTGAAACTTGCGAAGATGCTCTATGTTCCAGGAGTTGCTCACCGGTAAGCCTTCTTCAGTCTCGAGGCGGACAGCGCCGGGCCTCGTAACTCGTCTCACCCGATAAGGGCCTTCCCACTTCGGCGTCAACTTGTTGGAATTCTTGGCGGACTGAACACGCCGAAGAACAAGGTCGCCTTCCTCGAGACTCCTGGCCTTGACTTTGCGGCTATGGTAGCGGCGCAAAGCTTGCTGGTAACGAGCAGCTCGTACAGCAGCCTGGAGACGTCCCTCCTCAAGGAGCAATGCGTCATCTTGCCGCAGTTGCTCTTGCTCGAGCTCATCATAAGCGAGTACTCGAGGAGATCCGTATACGAGTTCCGTGGGGAGAACTGCCTCTGCTCCATAGACTAGAGCAAAAGGTGTCTGCCCGGTGGCTCGACTTGGTGTCGTTCTGATTGACCAAAGAGCCGCCGGGAGCTCCTCTATCCAATTCCTTCCGCACTTGCGCAGCCTGTCAAAGGTCCTTGTCTTGAGTCCGCGCAGCACTTCAGCATTTGCCCTCTCCGCTTGGCCGTTGCTCCTTGGGTGAGCAACAGAAGCGAAACAGACCTTGGCGCCAAGGTCTTGGACGTACTGCATGAAGGTGCGACTAGTAAATTGCGTACCGTTATCGGTGATGATCCTGTTCGGGATCCCGAAACGGCAAACAATCGACCTGAAGAACCTGACTGCTGACTGTGCTGTCACCTTCCTCACCGGCTCTACTTCTGGCCACTTTGTGAACTTGTCGATTGCAACGTACAAGTACTCAAAGCCCCCGACAGCGCGAGGGAAAGGGCCGAGGATATCGAGCCCCCAGACCGAGAAGGGCCATGACAAAGGGATTGTTTGGAGAGCTTGAGCTGGCTGATGAATTTGCTTTGCATGGAACTGACATGCTTCACACTTGGTTACTAGTGCAGTTGCGTCTTGGAGGGCTTCTTGCCAAAAGAACCCTTGCCGGAAAGCTTTCCCGGCAAGCGCCCTTGCGCCAATGTGGTGGCCACATATGCCTCCGTGTATTTCTGCCAACAGCTTCTGTCCATCTTCTCTGGAGATGCACTTCAACCTGACACCGTTAAGTCTTCTTCTGTATAGCTCGTTATCCACGAACTGATACATACTTGACTGTCTGGTTATCTTCTCTATCTCTTGAGGGTCGTCGGGAAGTTCTCCAGTTTGCAGGAAACGGACGATCTGCTGCGCCCATGCCGGAGCCCGAGGCTCGACGGCAAGGATTAAAGGCTCGAGGGCCGCTGCGGGAACCTCAGCTTCTACGGCAAAGACCTCTAGTCCTGCCGGAGCTGACGGTCCCCCGGCAAGCTCGCCGGGGCGAGGCTTGTCGGGAACACTTGCTTCAACTGCACAAGCCCGAGGGCTTGCAGGAGCAAACTGTTCCTCAGCGTTGTTGTTGATCTTGGGAACTTTGGCGGCGGGTTCAGGAAGATCCGCCGGCAAGTAGTCACCGGAGACCAACTTTCTCTTCTTGGACTGCCCAATTGATGGTGTAACTGATGGCTGAGTCAGCTTGAGCAAAAAGGTCCCTGGTTCCACAGGTAACTTCATTGCGGCGCACTTTGAAAGGCCATCTGCAATCTCATTTTGAGCTCTTGGGACGTGCTCCATCTGCAGACCTTCAAAGTGCTCTTCAAGCTTTCTCACTTCATCGACATATGCTTCCATCAAAGGACTCTGATAGCTCTTGTTAACTTGTCGGACCACCAATTGAGAATCTCCCCGCACAATCAGCTTTCTGATCCCAAGTTCGGCCGCAATCCTGAGGCCGGCAAGCAAGCCTTCATATTCTGCGGTGTTGTTTGTCGCTTGCTCCCTGGGAAAGTGCATCTGGATAACATATTTGAGGTGTTCTCCGGTGGGCGCGATGAGTACCACGCCGGCACCGGCGCCTTGCAGCGAGAAGGCACCGTCAAAATACATTACCCATTCACTTGTCGCTTCTTGCACGGGTGCGCTTGTTTCTTGAACTTCATCTTCTGGTGTTGGGGTCCACTCAGCAATGAATTCTGCCAAAGCTCGGCTCTGTATGGTTGAAGTACTTTCAAACTTGAGTCCAAAGCTTGATAGCTCCAGTGCCCACTCGACGATCCTGCATGTTGCCTCAGGATTGTGCAATATCCTCTTCAACGGAAAGCGAGTGACCACTGTTATCTCATGGGCTTGGAAGTAGTGGCGCAGTTTTCTCGAGGCCATGAGGAGGCCGAAAAGCAATTTTTGCACACCAGAGTACCTTGATCTAGCTCCCTGGAGAAGGGAACTTACAAAATACACTGGGCGCTGCACCATCTTCTTCCGCACCTCTCCTTGTTCCTGCGCAGAGTCTTCCTTGTCGGGGCCAGAGCTTGTCGGAACAGCCCCCTGCTTGTCGCAAGATTCGCTTGCCGGTGATGCCGACTCCTCGTCGGACTCCCTCTCCGCCACTAACGCAGCACTAACCACCTGGTTGGTTGCCGCTAAGTATAGCAACAACTTTTCCTGTGGTCTAGGTGCGACAAGTGTAGGAGTGGAGGACAGGTACCGTTTCAAATCCTGCAACGCCGCCTCCGCTTCCGGAGTCCACTTCATGGGACCTGCCTTCTTCAAGATTTTGAAGAAAGGTAGGGCGCGCTCTACGGATTTTGAAATGAACCTACTGAGGGCAGCAACACAACCTGCAAGCCTTCTGACATCCTTGACGCGCTTCGGGGCCTCTATCTGCTCGATGGCTTTGATCTTGTCGGGGTTGGCTTCAATCCCCCTCTGTGATACAAAGAACCCGAGAAGCTTGCCGGAGGGGACTCCAAAGACGCACTTCTCGGGGTTCAGCTTGAGCTGTATTCTGCGCAGGTTCTGAAACGTTTCTTCCAAGTCTTGAATCAGGGTTTCTTTGCTCTTGCTCTTCACCACGATGTCATCCATGTAAGCTTCTACATTCCTGTGGATCTGTGGCTCAAAAGCAGTGTACACTACCCTTGCAAAGGTTGAGCCTGCATTCTTCAATCCAAACGGCATGCGGATAAAGCAATATGTGCCACATGGAGTGATAAACGCAGTCTTCTCTTCATCTTCCTTGGCCATGAAAATCTGATGATAGCCTGAGTATGCATCAAGAAAACAGAGTAGCTCACATCCGGCAGTGGAGTCAACGATCTGGTCAATGCGCGGCAAAGGGAAAGGATCCTTGGGACATGCTTTATTGACATCGGTGAAGTCTATACACAGTCTCCACTTCCCGTTGGCCTTGCGCACGACGACTGGGTTTGCCAGCCACGTCGGATGGATCACACCTCTAACTAGGCCCGCTGCCTCTAGTTTCTTGATCTCCTCATTGATGAACTCTTGGCGCTCCACGGCTTGCTTCCTCACTTTCTGCTTGATGGGCCGCGCATGAGGACAGACAGCAAGCTTGTGCTCAATCACCTTCCTGGGAACACCGGGGATGTCAGATGGTTGCCAAGCAAACACATCGACATTCGCCCGCAGGAAGGCGACGAGCGCGCTTTCCTATTTGCTGTCAAGGGTGGCACTGATGGTGAAGGTACCACCAGTGCCATCCTCTTTTGCGGACACCTTCTTGGTTGCCGGAGGAGCAGCCATTCCTTTCTTGCTCTTGCCGGTGGAGCTCGATGGAACGTCCTCGACGGCAGCGCAGCACTCCGAAGAGGTGCGGTTGCCGGAGTGGGTCCCAGAGCACTTGCCGGACTTGGTCTTCGTCTTCTTCCCCCCGGGAGCTTCAGCGGCAAGAGTATCCTTCTCGGCCGCAGTTGCCGCATCCCGGTAAATCTTGTCGGCGCAAATAAGCGCATCTTTCTTGTCGCTGTGGACAGTGATGACGCTTATCGGCCCCGGCATCTTCAGCACGTTGTAGGCATAGTGGGAAGCTGCCATGAACTTGGCGAGGGCGGGACGGCCGAGTATTCCATTGTAGGGCAATGGAATATCAGCAACGTCAAAGGTGATGCGCTCAGTCCTGAAGTTGAGCTCCCCGCCAAAGGTCACTGGCAGAGTAATCTTTCCCTTGGGCTTGCTCCTTCCCGGGTTGATTCCTTGGAATGAACCGGTCTCTTCGAGCTCGCCGTCTTGAATCTGGAGTTTCTTGATCACAGCGGAGGAGATCAAGTTCAGCCCGGCCCCGCCGTCAACCAACATTTTGGTGACCTTGAGGTTGCGGATGGTGGGAGAAACCAGCATCGGCAAACACCCGACCGCCGTGGTGCGGTCAGGGTGATCCTCAAGGTCAAAAACGATGGGCGTGCTGGACCATTTGAGGAGCCTGCGCGACTCCACGGGCGGCTCCGCTGCATTCACCTCACGCACCCACTGTTTCAGCTGGCGGTGGGAGGTGTGCAGGGAGGCGCCACCGTCGACGCACAGGACCTCCGTGGCCTTCTGGAATTCCTGCTCGCTGTTCTCGTCGTCCTCCATGTCTTCATCGTCGTCTTCGTCGTTGTCGCGGCCCCGGGGAGGTCGATCTCCTTGCCGCTGTTTGGCCTTGCCGCGGCGTCCTCCCCGGCCGTTGAACGGCCGCTTCTTGCTGGGCTCTTCCCCGCCACCTTGGGCCTTCTCCTTGTCGCGCCTCTCGTACTCAGCTTTTTGCTGCTCGACGAGGTACTCGACGCGCTTGCAGTTGGAGAGATCGTGACCCTTGGTGCGGTGAATCTTACAGTATTGCTTGTCGGAGCTACCCGGCTTGTCGGCCGCCGCCGCAGGGGCAGGCTCCTTGCCGGAGCCGCCAGCCTGCGCTTGCTTGGCGGGGGCCTCCTTGCCGGACTTCTCGACGGCAAGCACTTCCTTCTTGCCCTTCCTTCTGTTGTTCCGCCGCCGGCTCTTCTTTGCCGGGGCGGCGTCGTCGCTGTCGCTTCCCCCTGCGCCAGCATCCTCCCCGGGGAGCTTCCTCCCCTCTTCCGCGCGGGCGCACTTGTCAGCAAGAGCGTAGAGCTCGCTGACGTCCCGAATCTTCGTCATCGCCATCCCCTCACGCATGCGGCGGTTACGCACGTTCTGATGGAACGCGCTGATAACCGCGGCAGGGTGAACGTCGGGGATGTTGTGCTGCACCCGGCTGAAGCGTTGGATATACTTGCGCAGGGGTTCGCCTTCCTTCTGGGCCAAGATGTGGAGATCGCTCTCCTGGCCATGGGGTTTGTGGCCGCCGGTGAAGGCGCCAACAAACTGATGGCAGAGGTCGGCCCAAGAAGAGATAGAGCCTTCCGGCAAGTGCATGAGCCACGAACGGACGTTCGGCTTCAGCACGAGCGGGAAGTAGTTGGCTAGGATCTTCTCGTCGCGCCCCCCGGCAGCTTGCACTGCGATAGTGTAGACGCTGAGAAACTCCGAGGGGTGCGTCTTGCCGTCGTACTTCTCCGGTACGTCGGGCTTAAAGTTCTTCATACTGGGCCACTGGACGCGCCGCAGCTCGCGGGTGAACGCAGGGCAGCCTGCCGCGTACGGCAAGTCGCCTGGCTCACCGGGCGCGTGCGCGTCGACAGTGTTCCCAGCTCTCTTGTCAGATTGTCGCCGAGCTTCTCGGCGGCGCTCGATCGTGGTTCGAGCGTCTTCATCTCGCCGGTCGTCGAGGACCTGGCGCTGGTCCCGACGGGCCCGCGGATCCGACGAGGCTGTAGAGCCGTCGTCGGGGTTGTTCCGGCGAGGCGGCGTCTTCTGTTTCTGCGCCGGGGAGTGCACACTTGTCGCACCCCCGGCAGTCTTGTCGCCGATAGCCTTCGTCTTCTCAGCCTGCCGCGGCCGTGAGGCCGACGGCTGCGGTGGAGAATCATTGTTGGCGAAGTCTATCAGGCTCCGGATAGTGGCCCTCCATTCTTCGGCCCTGTCGGCCGCCGGAGGAAAATCGAGGAGCAGCTGCGCCCTTGCGAGCGCTTCTGCCGGAGTAGTGGGGAACGCGGGCGAGCGGTGCGAGGAGCGGGACACGCTCGGACTTCTAACGACGTTAGAAGGAGCGGGGTCCCGCGCCGGCGCTTTCGCTTTGCTTGTGCCCGGACGGGGGTCCGGGGCGTCCCGCGAACCTCCAGTTTGGCCTTGCCCCAGCAAGCGGATACCACCTCCCGTGGTATGGCGCTGCGGGGTCGTCGTGTGCTGTGATGGGCGCGGCGCGTCCACGGAGACTGAGGTCCGGTCGTCCGTCTTGTTCTTGGATCTGGTGGCACCGTGAGTGTCCTCGCCGGCAACCACCCTTCCGACGGCGTCTCCCCCGCCCACCGTTGGCTCTGGTGGCGGCGGGTGAGACGCAGACGGGCCTCCGACCTCCGAAGGCTTCTTCTTCGGGGCCATGGAGTTGTCGCTGATGAAGTTGCTGATGAAGCTGGAGAGGTTGATGAAGAATGCGCCCGCGCGAACGCCGGATCAGGTTCGCACAACCTCGACGCCCCCTACCTGGCGCGCCAAAGATGTCGGGGGAAACTGTCCGCCACGAACACCTATGGGACCGGAGCCCCTTGTCTGTGCGGTACGAGGGCGGAGGGAGCACAAAGAGCAGATCGAAGCAAACACGCGGGCAGTTTTACCCAGGTTCGGGCCGCACGGATGCGTAAAACCCTACTCCTGCTTGGTTGTGTATTGAGTTGAGCGCTCGGGAGCTTGAAGAAGCAGCTACACCGTGCGTGAGAGTAATCTAGGTTTCGAACCCCCTCCACGTTGTGCATGGGCCTCCTTTTATAGTGCAAAGGGGTCACCGACAGGTGTCAACGTAGGAGAAAGGGGTAAAAATGTAAAAGAGGTGGTAGTTGTAACAGTGCGGGAACAGTGGAGCTACAGTACAGAACAGTGGTCTATACCTACTTTAACAGTGGGGGACAAGGGCATTTAATGCTCGTCGCCGTCGACCCCAAAAGCTCCCGCCTTAGCGTCTCCGTCCGCCACGGCGACGGATTTATCGCCGTGGAGTGCCACCGTGTCCCCCAGGCTGCACAGCCATCCGCCACGCGTCCCTGGATAGGCCCCAGGGCGACGCGTGGGCCGATGAGCTGGAGCGCGGGCACACAGCGCAGCCCTCCCGGCAAGCACCTTGCCGGGGCCTTGATCTTGCCGGGCCCGGGAACTTGCCGCTCCCCGGGCCCCTTGCCGGGGCGCGCATAGCGCCGAGGCGATATCTTCTAGTCTTCCTGGCAAGCTCCTCTTGCCAGGGTCTTGTGTTAGTGGAACAGCCTTGAGCCTGGTATGGCCTTCCCGGCAAGCTCCTCTTGCCGGGGTCTCGATCTTCTATCTTGTATACTTTGTTTTTGAATGGTTTGATAAGAAGCAGGAAGGTCTCCGGCGAGCGCGCAGTGAACCTTGCCGCGGGAAGCTGCAACTGCCCGTGCACAAGTTGGGGTACTGGGGTACCCCTACTTTAGTACACCGACAGCGGCCCGACGAGCAGACGGCCGGGGGGTAGCAGGCGGCCACAAATTGTCTTGAAATACCAAGGGTGGTCGCTGAGGACACCCATGGTCAATATCTCCGACAGTAGTCCCCGAAGCTGGTGGAACTCGGCGGCTGGTGCTGGAGGGCTGCGGGGTTCCAGCAGCTTCCCTCCTTAAGCAGGATCAGCGTCCTTCGTCCGTCTTCCGTAGGGATCTGTCTGCTGGCAGTCGGACCTGCGTTGAGGGGGCTAGCTTTTGGTAGCCGAACCTCTATCTTCAAATCTCCGGGGGGAAGGCACCGCCTGGTCGGCTAGCAGTCGCGCAAGCCTACCTACAGTTGGCGGTTCCCCACGTGTCATTGCCCCGTCGCGTCGGCCTGCCGGCCCATTCGCGTGATGGGACGTAACAGTGAGCCGGGGCCCGCCACTACAGGGCCTCGGTCCTCGCGTGGATCCGGTGTGGCAGGGATAATCGATTGCCCTCCCACGCGCATTTAATGCGCGCGGATTAGGTGCGCAAAAGGTGGGGGTCGTGCAGGGCATGGACCAGTTGATCCCACGCCCGCCCCCTCGGCTTCGCTGCCCCGAGCCTGTAAGTAGGCCGGGGGAGAGGAATTGGCACCGTTCTCGCGTTCGCTCCTCCCCGCTTTTCTTCTTCTTCCTCGCTTCCGTCCACTCCTCTCGCCAACGCCGCAGCGAGCTGCCGCCTGAGCCATGGCTGCCGCAGCGTCGGCCCGCCACCATGGCCAGTGGGACGGTAGCGACGTCCTGGAGGAGCACATCGACGTCCTCCGTCGGTCGCGGAAGCTGCCTCCTGCTGATAAGGTCGCCGTGCGCCTAGCGCCGGCGGCGGAGATTAGGCCGGCCCCACGGCTGGGCGAGCGGGTCGTCTTCCGCTCGCACTTCCCGTGCGGCTTCGGCCTCCCGGCGAGCGGCTTCTTCCGGTCCTTCTTGGAGTTCTTCAACATCCAACCCAACCACCTCACGCCGAACACGGTGGTAATGCTCTCTTCCTTCGTCGTCCTGTGTGAAGCATACTTTGGCATCCTCCCCACGATGGAGTTGTGGACCGAGCTTTTTTACATGAAGCTCGGCACCGCAATCCAGAGCGTGGCCGCCCAGTGCGGGGGGTGCATTGCGGTGAAGCGCAGTGGATCAAAAAATTTCTTCCCGGCGCCGCAGCTCATGGCATCGGTGAAACAGTGGCAGTAGACGTACTTCTACGTCTCCAACGTCGACCCCGACCAAGACTTCATCTGCCTGCCGGACTGGGCACCAGGTCCGCCTGCCGAGCCTCGCAACTCCTAGAAGACCCGGCCTACCTCCCTCACGGAAGGCGCTTCCATCGCGATGCGGCGTCTCCTGGAGCTGAGGGATGGCGAGGGTCTGGTCTTCGCAGATCTGTGGCTCACGCTTGCGGAGCGCCGAGTGCTGCCGCTGCAGCGCCGCCCTCATCTGATTTGCGACATGAGCGGGCGTCGGGATCCCAGCCGGACATGCACCAAGCCAATGCCGTACAGGGAGGTGGCTAACTTGGTGAACCACATCTCTAACTGCAAGGTCTCCGACTCCGACTGGGCCTTTGGCAAGCCACCATACAGCCGCGACAACCAGCCGCCTGAAGTAAGCTCTTCAGCCCTCTCTTTTCTTTCTTTCTTTTCCATCCGGCTGCCGTAGCCGTCTGATCCTGATGTCTTCTTCAGATCTTCCCCGGCCAGCCGGCACGGGGTTTTGGCCAGCCAGGCCGCCCCCTGGAACCAGATCGCTCCCAGAGAGACACAAGCGACCCCGATCTTGGGGCCGCCGCCATGGAGGAGGAAGAGATGATAGGCGGCGAGGGCCATCCATCGGGCGGCCTGCTAGAAGGCGGCGTCGAGAACTGGCCAGATGACGACGAGGAGGAGGAGGAAGCACTCGTCTGCGGCAGCCAACAGGCTGAGCCGTCTAGCGCAGCCGGCGGTGTGAAGCGGCGGTCCTCATCAGGGCCGTCTGGTGCCCCGCCCAAGAAACTCCGGCTGTCAACCGCCGCCACCAGGCGCCGGGAGGCAGCCGCCAGGGCGATCGTGCCCAGGGTACCCAAGGCCAGGCCGGTCGTATCCGGGTAAGTGTCTTGTATCCTTCTTCTGTTTGATGCTTATCCTTCTCAGCCATTCCCCTCTTAGCTGACTCCCCATTTTCTTCAGGATATCCACATAGCGCGCCGCTCTCCCTCTCGCGGGCGCCAGTAGGCTCTATTGTGGGGGGGGCACGGATGCCCCCTCGCGTGGATCCAGCTGCCGCGCTCCGGGTGGCGACGGAGAGGAACACCCGCGAGGCGCGCGAGAAGCGCGAGGCCGCGGACCGCGCGCGAGTGGTGGCTGATGCCGCAGCCAGGGTGGAGGCCGAAGCGGCTAAGAAGGCCCAGGCAGACGCCGCCCGAGCCCGGGAGCAGGAAGCGGGCTCCCAGCAGCCAGCGGGCCGCACCGTCCTCCCGGAGGTGGGCTCTCTGGAGCCGTCCGCCCAAGCGCCGGCTGCTGACGAGCAGCCGGCTCCAGACCACGAGGGGGACTACTGCGTCATCCTGGAGACGCAGGCGCCGCCCCCCGTGCCGCCTGCAAGGGCGCAGGGCAGCCGGCCTGCAGGGGCGGAGGTGCCGCCGGCTAAGGGCGTGCTGGTGATAGGCCCGCAGCCGGCCCTCCAAGCCCCAACCCGCCCGCGTCCTGCGAGGGCGGTCTCCATGCCGCAGCAGGTGGAGGCCGGCGGTGCCAGCTCGTCTACGCCAGATAATGAGGCCACCAGCGCGGCGCCGTCAGGTTGGAGGCCCGGAGGCGGCGGCGCGCTGATTGTCGCGTCGCGGGACGTCCTTGACTGCTTCAACTCCCTGGGCAACGTCGTGCAGACGGTGATGCAGGAGTTCGTGGATGCGCGGTCCTCTGTTCGGGTACGTAGGCTTCATGTTCTCTCGCCTTTATTCCTTCGGTTTCTTCTGTGGGGGCGCGTCAGTGCACCCACTGGGTGTAGTCCCCGAGTTCCGAGCCGGCTGCTGAGCAGGCGGCTTGGAACTCCAAAGTGTGCGTCGTGGGCTGATCTTGTGTCTCATTGCAGGACCACCACAACCTCCGTGTGGCCTCCTACAACGCCCATCGCCAGGAGCTGGTGCAACTGCAGGCTGCCCTGGCAGACAGCCAAGGTGAGTGCTTCCCTTCTCCTCCTTGCGGGGGCGCGTCAGCACACTCGCTGGGTGTAGTCCCCGAGTTCCGAGCCGGCTGCTGAGCAGGCGGCTTGGAACTCTAAGGTTATCTTTTTTGCTGCTGCTGACATTATTGTTTTTCTTCTTCTCTTGCTAGCGATCGCAGCCGACCTCCGCAACCAGCTGGGCGAGGCCCAGTCGGAGCTACCTGCCAAGGAGCGAGAGCATGGTCTCGCCGCTCAAGACCGCGACCGCCTGGCCAAGGAGCTGGCAGACCAGGCGGCGGCCCACAAGGTCGAGCTCGGGAAGATGTCGGACGCCGAGACGCTTCTCCGAGCAGAATTCGAGGCCGAGCGCTCGAATTGGGTCGAGAAGGAGGCGGCTCTGCAAGACGGCTATGTAGCCATTGTAGACATGGGTGACGGTGAGATGTCCGCCCTTTCTTCTTGTACTTGCCATCTGTTACAACCGCCTTTGTTTTCTTCCGATTCTTTTTCTAGTTTGGGCAGAGTTCTTCCCGGGCTACTCTGTGGCCGCCACCTAGGCCATCGAGGCCGAGCGTGACGAGAGGCTCAAGGCCGGCCGGGTGATTGCACCTAACGCGCCCAGGACCCCAGCCGAGGACCTTCTTGCCGTCCGGGTGCGCCTCCAGCCGGTCCGCCGTCTTCTTCGCCGTGTGCAGCGCGCTGGTGCCCAGGTGCTGGCCGCCCTCTGTCCAGGTGTGCCGGCACTCCACACTCCCAGTCGGACTGCCGACTGGCTGGAGGCAGCCGGCCACCGCTTCAAGGCCTGGAAGGGTTCCGCAGAGAGGGCTGGCACGTGGACCGCCCTGGAGTTTGTCAAGAGCTGGTACCCGGACCTGAGCCTCGAACAGCTGGAGACCTTCCGTGCGGAGGCCCAGCCTGAGCTGGCCGTGGTGCAAAAGGACCTCGTCAAACGTGCCGCCGCCATTGCCAAGTACGCCGACACCTCCATCTTCGTCCCAGAGTTGGATAATAGGGGCCATGTGGTGCCACCCAACAACTTCGGGCTGGACCTAGCGGCGCTGGAGGAGCCGGACGAGGAGATCGCCTCCAGCGATGAGGGCGAGGAGGAAGAAGACAGCGACAAGGAGGCCAGCTCCCAGGTTGCGGATCCATCTGCTGACCACCAGCCTGACCGATCCTTAACAAGCGGACCAGGTGTGGTGGCTCCGCCTGCTGCAGGAAGCGGCCAGAAGGAGACCCACCAGGCGACCCCCTCGGAAGCCGGCTCCGTCGTGCCGCCCGCTCCGCCTGCTGCGCCCTAAGCTTTTACTCTTGTATCTTTTGGTTCCTGCTTTTTTGTAAGACTTGGTAGGGTTAATCCGAACAATTCCACCCGCTGGGTGTATAAGTAAGCTGCTACTGCAAGGTGGCCCTTGAGGCCTATTTGATGTAAATATTCTTTTAATGATGCATGCTTTTTATGCAACTGTGCCGAGTCCTGGGATTAGCCCCACCCTTGGTTCCTTAGGGCGATTTTCCTTTTGCTACCTCCTTTAACTGTCGTCCTGCCAGCCAGACAGCCACTCTGTGGTTCTGTGGCTAGGTCAGGTACTGGGTTGTTTTCAGGGTGGGCAAGTATCCCGCCCTTTGGAAGGCGGCGTGGCTAAGCCCAACGCCGGCTGGCCGACTGTGTGACAGCCATCTATTTGTGTGAAGGGCCGGCTTGCCCTATGTCTGTTTTCCTTAGCCATTTTTCATGTGGGCACCACTGCTTGCCTTTGGCTCCTGCCAGTCGGACAGCCGCGTTCTGCGAGTCTGTGACTGAAGGCGGGAGAGGGCTTGGATGCCATCACATTACTTGTCCGACTATTTTAAGGAGAAGTTTTTAAACATAGGGCTAGGCGGCCAGTCCCCGGGCCGTCTGCTAGGCTCCTGTGCCGGACAAAGGAATGAACAATACTCATTCACAGGCATAATTCTTATCATATAGATAAAGGGTTGGGAAGTCCCCGAGAACTCCTCGGGGGTCCCATTGGTTCTCAAAAATAAAAAAGATAGTGCGACACATACTGTCTTTCGGCTATAAAAGCGACGAAGTAGGTTTGCGTTCCATGGGCGCTCCGACTCCTTGCCTGAGTCGTCTCTCTTGCGTGCTCTTGGCTTCTGGGCATCAACGAGGTAGTAGGCGTCGTTGCCTAGTACCTTGCTGACGATGAACGGTCCTTCCCAAGGAGCCGAGAGCTTGTGCTGGCCGGCTGTTCGCTGGATCAGCCGGAGCACAAGGTCTCCCTCGCGGAAGGAGCGTGGCTTGACTCGCCGGCTGTGATAGCGGCGGAGACCCTGCTGGTAGATGGTGGAGCGGCTGAGTGCTACCAGCTGGGCCTCCTCCAGCAGGTCTACGCCGTCTTCGCGTGCTTCTTTGGCTTCGGCTTCCGTATACATGGTGATGCGAGGCGAGTCAAACTCAACATCTATTGGAATGACGGCCTCGGCCCCATACATGAGGAAGAAAGGAGTGAAGCCGGTGGATTTGTTCGGAGTGGTTCTGAGGCTCCATAGGACAGATGGCAACTCTTCGATCCAGCAGCCGGCTGATCGTTCCAAAGGTTCGACCAGCCGGGGCTTGATGCTAGATAGGATAAGGCCATTGGCATGCTCAACTTGGCCGTTGGACTGTGGGTGAGCAACGGACGCTAGGTCCAGTCGGATGCCCTGTGTTGCACAGAAACGGGCAAGTGCACCTTTGGCAAAATTTGTGCCGTTGTCGGTGATGATGTTGTGCGGTATGCCATACCAGACTGTGATGTCTACGATGAATGTCACAGCAGTCGGGCCATTGAGTTTCTTGATTGGTTTTGCTTCGATCCACTTGGTGAATTTGTCCACTGCCACGAGTAAATGTGTCAAGCTGCCTCTGGCTGTCTTGAAGGGGCCCACCATATCCAGCCCCCAGACGGCAAATGGCCAATTGATCAGAATGGTCTTGAGTGCAGAAGCCGGCAAGTGTTGCTTGGAACTGAAGTGCTGGCAGCCGTTGCACTTTTTTACCAAATCTTTGGCGGCGTCCAAAGCAGTCGGCCAGAAAAAACTATGGCGGAAGGCTTTGGCGACGAGGGATCTTGAGGCCGCGTGATGGCCACATTCCCCTTGGTGAATGTCCTTCAGGATAGCCATACCCTTTTCTGCTTCCACACAACGCTGGAATACACCCGTTGCACTTCTTCTGACAAGCTCTTTGTTGACTATGTTGTATGCTGAAGCTCGGCATTGAACTTGCCGTGCCAAGGTTTCTTCTGCTGGCAGCTCTCCTCTGAGCAGGAAGGTGAGGATTGGTTGTGCCCAAGACGGCGCTGAGACTCCTGTTGCTTCTGCCAGAGAGACCAGGGTGGTTGGTCTGGGAGGCGGAGGGCTAGGCTGAGCCGTCTGATGTGCTTCCAAAGTCCCCAAGCCGTCTGCTAGGGCTAGCGCCTCCCGGCCGTCTGCTGGAGCAGTCCCCGGGCCAGGAACCGGCGCAACTACTGGTGGACCGTCTGCTGAGGTTGGAGTATCAAGGCCGCCTGTTGGAGCAGTCTCCGGGCCGGCTGCTCCAGGATCGGCTGGTATGAAGATTGACTCCGACTCTTGTGAAGGCTTGATAGACGGCTTGCGCAGGCATTGAAGAGATATGCTGGCTGGTATTGCTTGGCGGGTGGAGCCGATTCGTGCCAAAGTGTCGGCTTGCAAGTTGTCGGCTCGTGGTACGTGGAGGAACTTGCAGCCATCAAAGTGTCCACTGATCTGCTGGACAAGGAAACGATAACTTGCCATGTTTGCGTCTTTAGCGTCCCAGTCCCCAGATGACTGCTGGACAACCAAGTCGGAGTCACCATAGCACAACACTCGGCGGATACCAATCTCTTTGGCCATCCGGAGCCCGTGGATAAGTGCCTCATACTCGACCATGTTGTTAGAGGCGGCAAAGTGGATCTGCAGGGTGTACTTGAGCTTGTCGCCCTTGGGGGAGGTGAGGACGACGCCGGCTCCCAAGCCAGTACGCATCTTTGACCCGTCAAAGTGCATCCGCCAATGGGTTGAGTCTGGAACATGCGACAAGTACTGGGTTTCGGCCCAGTCGACGAGGAAGTTGGCCAATGCTTGCAACTTGATGGTGGTGCGCGACTGGTAGAAGATGGCGAAGGGGCCCAGCTCTATGGCCCACTTGGCCACTCTTCCTGAGCCATCTCTATTGCCCATGATTTCAGTAAGCGGGGTCGTGCAGACGACCGTGATTGGATGCTCTTGGAAGTACTACTTCAGCTTCTTGGCGGTGAAGTATACGCCATAGCACATCTTCTGGTAGTGGGGGTAGTTCTGCTTGGATACTGGCAGCACCTTGCTCAAGTAGTAGACCGGCCTCTGGACGGGCAAGGCTCTGCCGTCTTCTGGGCGCTCGACCACAATGACAGTGCTGACCACCCGGCTGGTGGCGACTATGTAAAGGAACATGGGTTCCTTGTCTGCTGGCGCCGCCAGGGCAGGCGGGGTGGATAGCAGTCTCTTGAGCTGCTGGAAAGCTTCGTCTGCCTGGTCATTCCACTCGAAGCAAGTGGTCTTCTTCATCAGTTGGTACATGGGGAGTGCCTTTTCTCCCAGCCGGCTGATGAAACGACTGAGGGATGCCAGGCACCCCGTGAATTTCTGGACGTCTCGCACACGGGTCGGTCGTTCCATTCTCTCAATGGCCTTGATCTTTGCAGGATTGCACTCGATGCCGCGTTCGGATACTAGGAAACCAAGGAGTTGGCCGGCTGGTACACCGAAGACGCATTTCTCCGGGTTTAGCTTGACCCGAAAGCGGCGCAAGTTCTCAAATGTCTCTTGGAGATCTTCCAAAAGAGTTCCTCTCTTCTCCGTCTTCACCACAATATCATCCACATAAACGTGGGTGTTTCTGCCTAGTTGCTTGAGGAGACACTTCTGCATGCAACACTAAAAGGTGGCGTCGGCGTTCCTTAGGCCGAACGTCATGGTCAGGTAGCAGAAGGCCCCAAATGGCGTGAGGAAGGCGGTTTTCAGGCGGTCCGTCGGATCAAGCTTGATCTGGTGATACCCGGAATAAGCATCAAGGAATGACAGCAGCTCGCATCCGGTTGTGGAGTCAATCACTTGATCTATTCGCGGCAGAGCAAACGGATCCTTAGGGCAAGCTTTGTTAAGGCTGGTGTAATCAATGCACATGCGCCATTTGTTGTTCTTCTTCAACACTAAGACTGGATTTGCGAGCCATTCTGGATAAAAAACTTCCATAATGAAGCCGGCCGCTAGCAGGTGGGCAACTTCTTCCCCAACAACTCTTCTCTTCTCTTCTGACAGGCGGCGTAGCGGCTGCCTGACAGGCTTTGCATCTTCTCTCACATGTAGTTTGTGCTCGGCGAAATCTGTCGGGACACCCGACATGTCTTTGGGGGACCATGCAAAGATGTCCCGATTCTCACGGAGGAAGTCGACGAGCTCGCTTTCCTATTTGCTGTCTAGGTTTGACCCTATGACAGCAAATCGCGCTGGGTCAGATGGGTCCAAGGCAATCTTCTTTTTCTCCTTGGCCGGCTGGAACAAGCCTTGCGGCTCCGCCTCCTTGGGATCGGCTGGTATGGCTGGCTGCTCGCCAGCCATTTCCACCAGCCGTTCCAGGCGGCGCTTCTCCTCAGCTAAGACAAGGGACTCAGCCAGACGGCTGCTGGCTGTCGCGCATGCGATGGACCTCTCGTAGTCTCCGGCTATGGTGATTATTCCATTGGGGCCCGGCATCTTCATCTTGAGGTAGGCATAATGGGGTACTGCCATGAACTTTGCAAGAGCTGGCCGGCCCAAGATCACGTGATAGGGACTTTCCAGGTTCACCACTTCAAACCAGACCGGCTCCCTCCGGAAATGCATCTTGTCACCAAACAGGACATCGATTTTGGCCTTGCCGATTGGTGAGCAAGAGAGGCCTGGCACAATGCCATGCAACACGGTCCTGGTAGGCTGAAGCTGCTTTTCTTTGATGCCCAACTTCTCCATGGTGTCACGGTACAAGATGTTGATGCTACTGCCGCCATCTACCAGTACTCGGGAGAAGCGACAGGACCGCCTGTCAGTGGAGAGAGTAGCGTCCAAGACGAAGGCATAGGCCCCTGGTGACGGCATGACAGCCGGGTGATCCTCTCGGCTCCAGCTGACAGGCCTCTCAGACCAGTGCATGAATTCTCGGGCTTTGACGGCAACGGTGTTGACTTCTCTGCGCTGCTGGCACCGGCTGTGCCTATCATCCGTCTGGCTAGTGAAGACGACATAGGCCCCGTTTTCTTTTGGGAATTCGTCCTGGACCTGGCCGCCAGGATGTGCAGCCGGTGGATTAGGAGGCGGGGCCGGCTGCCCAGCAGGCGGCGGTGGCAGAGCTTCCCCCCTGGCAATTCTTGTGAGCCAATGACACTTTCGCGTGGTGTGGTTGGAAGGCTTCGCGCCGCTGTGGAACTTGCAGGGGGCGTCGAGAGCTTGGTTGAAGGAGAAAGCTGGCTGCCAGACCGGCTTGCCGCCCTTCTGGCGCTTGGGTCCTACTTGAGCTTCTGGCTGCTGGCCGTCGACTGCTGCCACCATCCGGTTGTTGGTAGCCGGCGCGTGGGTCTTGCGTTTGTGGTCGCTCGGCTGCTGGCGCCGGCTGGACTCTCGAGCCGGCGTCTTGGGAGTTGGAGGAGTCTTCTTGCCGGAAGCATCCACTTGCAGCTCGGTCTTCATGGAGGAATCGGCGGTGGCGTACTTGTCTGCTATGCTCAACAGCTCGTCCAGCATGGCCGGCTCGTCACAAAGGAGTCTGTGTTTGTGTAAGGTGCCTTCTCTGCACCCGGCCGTGAAATACTCGATGGCTTGTACCTCGTGCACCCCTTCATAAGAGTTCTGTAGCTCTGCCCAATGTGTCAGATAATCGCGGGCCGACTCATCTCGGCCTTGGACACATAGGGAGAGCTGGTGCGGCTTGGGAGGACACTTGTAGGTGCTGGTGAAGTTGCGAGTGAAGGCGTCGGTGAAGTCCAGCCAGCCGTTGATGCTGTTGGGTTTGAGGTTGTTCAGCCATGTCCGGGCCGTGCCCTAGAGCATAAGAGGCACGTACTTCACCGCAACACGCCTGTTGCCAGTAGCTATGCTGACGGCTGTGGAGTAGTCCACCAGCCAGTCCTCTGGTTTCACTGATCCGTAGTAGTTGGGGGTATCTCTGGGGAGCGAGAAGCCCTTGGGGAAAGGCTCATTGCGGATGCGGGGGCCGAAACAAGCTGGACTGAGGTCATCTTCTTCTTCGACCGCCTGGGACCGAGCCAGTCGGTCCAGGCGGTGGCGGGCGTCATTCTCCCCAACCCCATCGCAGTGGCCCAAGCGGCCTGCCAGAGAGGGGTGGTCAATAGGCGGAGGAGACACGCGCCTCTCCCGCCTGGGAGGAGGCGGATGCTCCCCTCGCCGCTCTACAGCCCTGGGGCGGCCGTCTTCATCACGCTCGATGGTGACGCGAGTCTGCCGGCTACGGCTAGCAGCCGGCTCTGAGCCTTGCCGGTTGCGGGCGCCGACTGTTGGAGAGCGAGACGTGGCTCCCTTCTCCCGCCGAAGAGGGCGGTTGTCAGTGTGCACGCCGGCCTTTGATACCCGGCGACGGGCCTCCTGCTGCGTGGCGGCAGCGTCGAGGAGCTGGCGGGCGCGCTGAGTCACGCAACGAAGCTCGTCTCCCTCTAAGTGGCCCATCTCATCGACCGCCGCCTGGGCAGCCCTTAGGTTCTCCGACGGAGTGAGGTACACAAGCCGCGAAGCCCCCAGCATGCCTGCTAGCAGCCCGCCGCGATCGCAAACAGCGCTAGCCCGGCTAGGCTCGCCAGCAGCCGGCGTGCCGCAAATAGCTCGGTCCATCTCGCGGCGGTAGGCTTCAGTGAGGCGTCGGGAAGCAGCCAGCTTGGTGGCGCTATCGACGAGCGAGACGCGGAGTGCCTCCAACGCCGCGCCGTCTACCCCTGCCGCAACAGGAGCGGCGAGGTGCTGCAGAGCGGCCTTGAGCGGGTCTTGGAGCGGGGAGGGGGTCATCAATGATCACCACATGCTCGGGGAAGGAATCGACGGGCTCTGTGCCGAGGTCGACGATCATGTCTACTGGTGGATCAGAAGAGTCTACTGACTCCACGTCAGAGGCACGCTCGTTGACGATGTGGATCTAGTCGAGGAGCTCGACGAGGCAGCTCTCCGGTGCTACTGGCTCGGCCGCCAGAGAGAGCTCGTCATGAATGTGGATGCCGCCGAGAAGGTCGGCGAGTCCGCTCGCGGCGCACGCGGCCTCAGTGCCGCGAAGCATCCCGGTTTCCATGCCTATAGGCGTGCCGGGCTGGCTGCTTTCGCTAGGGAGGAACAAAGTTCCCGTCCAGAACATGTCTCCGGACGACGGTGCACCTAGCCCCACGGTGGGCGCCAAATGTCGGGGTTTTGGAGCGACATATGCCAATGGGTGGCTTATCATGCATGGGGACAATAGAACGTCGTCGGGCCCTAGAAGCGGGATGAGGCGAAACTTTGGACGCCTATGGATCTTACCCAGGTTCGGGGCCCTCCGAGGAGATAACACCCCTAGTCCTGCTCTGCGGGGACTCCGCGTCATGACTGATGTCACTATGGTAGCTACAAGGTTGCTCCTCGAGCTGCGTGGTCTAGAGGAGGAAGATGAACAAGGCTAGCTCGCTTCCTACGCTCTAGGGATCAGGGATGGTTTCTAGGGTTTCTATCTCTCTCTCTATCTTCTTCTAAGAGTTCAATCTTTTCACCTTCTAACCCCCTCCTCATGGAGGACCCTGGGGGGTTTATATAGGCCTACCCCCAGGGGTACATCGTAATCTCAACGGAGTGCCCCCCGTCTGCCAGCGTCTTGCGGCGCCGGCCTTGCCGCCTATCTGCTGGGGCCCGCTGCCTGCGGGCCCACACAATTGCCTTTTACTGTAGACATGCTTCTGCTGACGACAGCCTCATCCGGGGAGAAGTGGCTATTAGTGCTGCCGCCTCCCGCCGTACACTGCCGCCACGCCCTATCCTGTCGTCTTGATGAGGTTCAGACCTCCAGGGCAGGATCCGCCGTCTGTTACCAGGCGGCCGCCTCCCCTGGCCGTCTGCTAGGGGCGGCTTGTCTATGACTTACCCACTGGCCGGTGGGGCCAGCCACCTGCTGGCCCCGACGTCTACGGGTAGTGGGATCATGGCTTCATCTGACCGAAGCTTGGTCACGAGCAGCGTGGCTACAGTGACCTGTCGCTTAGGACATATCCATAAGGTACACGTTCACTGTAGCCACACCCTTATAGATTCTCTAAGGACATATTCATCTGTAGCCATGCCTCAGCTGCGTGGTGGCCCCCCAGCACACATCCCGAGGGAGGAGCGTGAGACCGTCTGGTAGCTGCTAGCTGTGGTGCTGCCGCCTGTTTGGGTCCCTGCCGCCTGCTGGCAGCCGGCTCCTAGGGCAAGTTACCCTAGGAGGCGGCCCGACGAGCAGACGGTCGGGGGGTAGCAGGCAGCCATAAATTGTCTTGAAATACCAAGGGTAGTCGCTGAGGACACCCATGGTCAATATCTCCGACATTACCCATACCCGAATGGAAGTGGGATAAAATTGGAATGGATTTCATCACAGGACTACACAGGACACGTTCAGGGTACGCTTCCATTTGGGTGATAGTTGATCGTTTGACTAAGGTAGCCCACTTTATTCCCGTGAAGACCACTTACACGAGTGCTAAGTTGGCCAAGATATACATGACCAGGATCGTATGTCTACATGGAGTTCCGAGGACCATTGTATCAGATAGAGGAACACAGTTTACTTCAAAGTTTTGGAAGCAGTTGCATGAGACTTTGGGTACGAGGCTTGAGTTCAGTACAACCTTTCATCCACAGACAGATGGACAAACATAGAGAGTCAACCAGATTCTGGAGGACATGTTGAGAGCTTGTGCGCTCGATTATGGATCTAGTTGGGATGATAACTTGCCATACGCAGAGTTTTTTTACAACAACAGTTACCAAACCAGCTTGCAAATGGCCCCTTTCAAAGCTTTGTACGGAAGGAGGTGCAGAACACAATTGATGGGGGATGAAGTTGGAGACCGTCAATTATTTGGACCTGACTTAATCAAAGAGTCAGAAGAGAAGGTCAAATTGATCCGCAACAGACTAAAGATAGCACAGTCCAGGCAAAAGAGTTATGCCGATACGAAACGTAAGGAGGTGACCTACGAAGTTGGAGATAGAGTGTATCTTTGTGTGTCCCCGCTTCAAGGAGTTAAGCATTTTGGAGTTAAGGGTAAACTGGCACCAAGATTTGTGGGACAGTACAAAGTATTGGAGCGCCGAGAAGTAGCTTATCAGCTAGAGTTGCCCGACACCTTGTCCGGAGTTCACGATGTGTTTCACGTATCTCAGCTGAAGAAGTGTCACGCATAGATGGCCGATATTCCGTTACGTATACAATGCCGCTGGAAGCAATTTAGTTAGAGAGTGACCTGAATTATGAGGAGAAGCCATTTAAGATTCTCGAGTTTGCCGACAGAGTTACTCGCAGCAAGGTTATCAAGTTTTGCAAAGTACAGTGGAGTCATCATACAGAGGACGAAGCCACCTCGGAACGAGAGGATGATCTACGCCAGGACCACCCACACCCATTTTCAAGCCAACCCGAATCTCGAGGGCGAGATTCATCTTAAGGGGGTAGGTTTGTAACATCCCAATTTTTAATTTGGATGTTAACATAGATCATTCATATGCATTCATCATTTGAGCATTTTTGAGCATGAGTTTAATTGAAAATTGATCCAAAACTTTAAGCAACTCAAGGACCCAAGTGAGAGAGTTGGAAGTTTTCCAGAGAGAAGCCACTATTTTAATTATTTTCAAGTGGGGTTGGATCAATAATATTTTTTTCCGTTCGGACGATTTTATATAATAAAAAATTGGCCCGAGCCAGCTGGGCCGAAGTCCAAGCCGCCCGTGCCGGCCCAATAGCCGTCGCCTCGCCTCCCGTGTCCGACCGGGACTCCAGCCAGAGTGTGGCTGCCACACGCTGCCTTGGCCCCTCAGC
>LR738714.1:460415085-460545880 GCA_902687465.1 Secale cereale
CCCCCCGCCGCCTCCTCGTCACCCCACCGCCGTAGCGCCTCCAAGCCGCCGCCGCCGCGTGTCGCTCGCCGCCGCCGCCCGCTAGCCACCGCCGCCTGCACTCGCCACCCGTGCCGCCGGAGCTGCCGCCGTCGTCCGCCGCCAGACCCGACCCGCGGACCCGAACACGATCCGCGAGGTAAACCGCCGTTTTATTTATTATTTTTGGTTTTTTTAAAAACCTAGATCGTTTTTTTAGAAAACCTAGATCATTTTTTGGTTTTATTATCTAACGAACGTCCGCTGTTTATGATCAGAAAACGAATGTTCGCTATTTATACTTTTCTTTTTCTATTATTTTTTTGTCCAGGACTTAACCACAATTATTTTTTTACAGATCAGTCCCTGATCTTTAAACCATCGTTACCTTTTACTCGTTTGTCGGAATTAAATGAAACCAACGCCAATTTCTTCGTTTCGATCTTATATTCCTAGCAGCATAACTCAAATTTGATTTTGAAAGTTTAGAATTTGAATTCAAATAGTTTTGTGTTTGAACTTCGTTTGATCGTAACTTGAGTTTCGTAACTCCGTTTGCGTTGATTCTTTTTGCAAATCGAAGCTCTTGACCTAAACTTTCTGAGAAGGCCAAACTCACTTAATTTTAGTACTGTTAGAAATTGTTTTCTATGTAAGAGTTTTTTGTTTGTTTTCAATGTGTTTGGAGATCTGTTCTTCGATTATGTTGCATGATTGCTTGATTGCGATAGAATTCCCGGAGTGCGAAGCGTGCTACTACGAGTCCCTAGGTTTCAACAATCGTCGGCAAGGCAGGTTCGTACTTTGATCATACTTTCCAATACCTAGTTTTTATTGCATTAGCTATATCCTCAAACACTTGCATGAGTAGGACTGGTTACATGTGAAGATGCTTTGTAGTTCATGAGGTAGGAACCCAATGACTTGAGATCACCCCAAGGGAATATACGCTTTGTTACTTATTGCTTAGCCATGCTCATAGACGTGGATTGGTATGAGAGTTTCATGAAAGTTGTGACTGTAGTAACAACTAAGGGTTTCTTTAAGGTGGAAATTTAATAAACATCTGGGCGGATTGGTTGTGGCACCCTGGGGATGGACCAGTGGTTGTCAGGGCACCTGGGGATATACCAGTGTTGTCCAAGGAATGCCACCCAGGCTCAAAGGGATCATATATTGTTCATGCCTTGAAACTTCCGTGTGAAGCCACAAGCCATTATGGGCTCTGGCATAGTTGAGTATGTTGTGTGACCTCTTTCAGTGGTAGACTAGAAGATGTAGCGAATGTAGGTGTAACGGTCTACCCAGGGTAAAGAGTTAATGCTTCTGAAAGACTATGTCTCGGTCATTCTTTCTCAAACATCATGCAGTGCGAGAAAACAAACGGAGGCGATCGAGTCTTGTGGGGAAAAGTGCACAAACCTCTGCAGAGTGTGCAAACTATTCATGAGTAGCCGTGTCCCCGGTTATGGACATCTTGAGTATCCTGGTATTTGATTTATGGACTGATCTCATCACTTTATTTGACTTGTTGGGTTAATAATAACTTTGGTGTTTTGGGATTGAGATGGGGGTACCATTCTCAATGTTCATGCTTAACTTGAACTAAGTAGTTAAGAAAATATATTCCTTTGTTGTAGGGAAAAACTAGCTTTATGCAAAAAATTAACATTACAGCCTCCACCAGCCAAATATGGATATAGTTGTAGACATTGCTCTTTATCATTAGAGTGTGTTCTTGCCAGCATATTCAATGCGCTGACCTACATGGCTGCAACGTATCATGTTACAGAGTTTTCAGACGAAGATTAAGGTGCGATAGGTCATTGTTATGCACTCAATGTTTGCCGTGGAGTTGGATGGACTCAACTACTCTTCATAGCTTCCGCAGTTTATTATTTTAGATGCCCTTCAGCCATATTCGTGTATTGGATATTGCCTCTACGAGGATTTTCGATGTAATAAAGTGTGATCGAACCTCTGTTATAAATCCACGAGTACTATGTGTGCCAGCATACCAATCCAGGGATGACACTGAGCATAGAGACTTCGGTTCATTGGAATCATGGTCGCAACAACCATTCTCACGTCTTCGTCTAATTTGCGGCTAATGCAACAATCGTTTTGTATTAAACTTGTAGGCTAATTCAGAGTTTATGGACGCCAAATTGAGACAATTCTCTAATGGCTTTGACTATAAGGTTCGTTCATTTGACAAATACAACATCAACAGGTATCGCTTTTGTACCTACGACAAAGAGCAATCTATGGCCGACCGAAAGTCTACAAATTGTTGTGTCTCTACTATCAGTGATGGAGGTATCAAGTATTATGGGAGAGTTGAAGCAATTTATGAACTTCTATTCTATGGTCAAAACGCACCGAACTTTGTAGTCTTCAAATGTTACGGGTTCCAGCCGAAGGAGACCAGAAGGACTCATGAACATATAAGGCTAGTCGAAATCGAACAAAGCACCCATTTAGATGTTTCCAATGTCTATATTATGGCTCAACATGCAACCCAAGTTTGCTATCTGTCGTGGGCCGCCAAACTGATCCAAATCTAAATTGTTGGGATGTCATTTATGAAGTGCCGCCACGTGCTAGACCACCTCCCCCAATGAAGAGGATTATGAACCTCACATTAACCCAAACACATATGAAGGTGAATTCTTCCAAGAAACACGCCTTTCCAAAAAATGCTTCAAGAAGCGCTCTACTTCACACCAGAACATTGAAGTAGATAGCGACAGTGAACCCGACTTCACCCCCGAGACGGAACAAGAAGAGCCTGAAAGAAAAAAGGTTACTACTGCAGATAACTTGTCAATGCTTGACCGATTACGTAAAAGTGGCCTTCCACATGTTGATGTCGCTGAACCCGATGAGCACTTCATTCATTATAGTGACGATGATGATGCGTTTATTGATCCCGGAGCATTTATTGAACCCGAAGATCAAGATTATTTTTAGGTATTCAATTTTTTTAATGTTGTACTTGATGTATATACTTACTTGTACGATTGTATGATTTATATAGTTACTTGTATAATTTTCTTACTTTGTACGATTGTTTGTTATACATAGTGCCATGGTCTTGATATATGTCCCCGTCGGCCCTCGCCCGATTTATGATTCGGATGTGGTATATTCTCTTTTATAACTGTTTGTTTCATTTTGCATTTATGATAATTATGGCCATTAAGTTGTCATAGAGATAGTTTTATCTAGGAGGTATGTGAACCAGAAATTGCAACCGACCCTCTTGTTGAGAAGTTAAATTTAGTTGAAAAATAAAATGAGTAAATAATTGTAGAAGAGAAGATGGAATTGGAGTTTTATGTTGCCGATGTCATCGATGATCACAACATGAAGATGAATGCAATGCGCTTGAAGATGGATGCAATGCGCTTGAAAATTAAGAAGATTAGGAAATATGCCATTGATAATGAGGCTTGGTATAATTATGTCGTTAGATTAATTGTTACCTTAGTTGCGATCTTCATCGCATTTGTTGTGATGAGGGTATCTTCTCTTCTTATTTTTCTTCTTCTTCTTCTTCTTCTTCTTCTTCTTCTTATTCTTCTTCTTCTTCTTCTTCTTCTTCTTCTTCTTCTTCTTCTTCTTCTTCTTCCAGTCTTTTTCTTCTTCTAGTATTCTTCTTCTAGCTTTCTTCTTCTTCTTCTTCTTCTTCTTCTTCTTCTAGTCTTCTTCTTCTTCTTCTTCTTCTTCTTCTTCTTCTTCTTCTAGTATTCTTCTTCTTCTAACTTTCTTACTCCCATTTTTGCAGGTTTGATTCACTTCATGGGAAGCAACATTGATGGACTGCTAGTGTTTAGTTCTTGTTTTCATTTGTATTGATGAACAATGTGAAACTATGTATGTATATGTGGATGAACTCCGTGAAACTATGTGTGTATTGGATCTTTTAATACCCTATGTGTTCTATTGCATTGATGGACTGCTAGATGTTTGATACATGGGCTAGTTTGATGTTGAAACTATATATATCATATATATCTTTTGAAAATGTAGGGATGTAACAAAAAACAATAAAAACAGCAACAATACAGGCACTTTGCCGTCCGCCGCCGACGGCAATGGGCCCTTTGCTGTCTGCCACAGATGGCAAAGAGGCCACGTGGCAGCAACTTGTGCAACCTGGGAGCATACCCATTTGGTCAATGTGCCACTAGTGGTCGACGACAAAGAGATGGGTCTGCTGACGCGTCTACTGACGCGTCTGCTGACGTTATGGCTGGCAGCTTTGTCGTCTGCTAGCGGTCGGCATAGGCTGCCGTTAGCCACCTAATGTGACTGACACATATTTTTGCCGTCCATGTTCTTTGTCATCCGCCGCAGATGGAAAATGGCCTTTACCATCCGCTATGAGGAAATAGACGACAATGAACATGTTTACCGTCACTCTCTTTGCCGAGCAGGTTTGCCATCGGTGGAGGACGGTAAAGAGCTATGCTGTCCGCTTTTGGTGCCTTTGCCATCTACAATGGCGGACGGCAAATAAGCTGATTCTTGTAGTGTATTAATGCATATAAAACATCCAAAGTTGATAATATAATAGCATGGAACAATCAAAAATTGTAGATACGTTGGAGACGTATCAAGCATCCCCAAGCTTAATTCCTGCTCGTCCTCGAGTAGGTAAATCATAAAAACAGAATTTTTGATGTGGAATGCTACCTAGCATATTTAGCGATATATTTATTATTTATTTGGCATGAATTTTCAGATCCATATGATTCGAAACAAAATTTTATTGATATCAAGACAATAATACTTCAAGCATACTAGAAAGAAAATTATGAAGCTTCAAAAATAACATGGCTAAAGAAAGTTATCCCTATAAAATCATATAGTCTTGTTATGCTCCCTCTTCATAGCAAGCAGCTCTTCACACAATACTTGAGCGTGAGCCATGGACATAGCACTATAGGTGGAATAGAAGGTGGTAGTAGAGAAAAGTAGGGAGAAAGTCTCACATCAACTAGGAAAATCAATGGACTATGGAGATGTCCATTAATCGATATCAATGTGAGTGAGTAGGGATTTCCATGTAACGGATGCACTAGAGATATAAGTTTATGAAAGCTCAAAAGAAACTAAGTGGGTGTGCATCCAACTTGCTTGCTCGTGAAGACCTAGGACATTTGAGGAAGCCCATCGTTGGAATATACAAGCCAAGTTCTATAATGAAAATTTCCCACTAGTAATATATGAAAGTGTCAAAATAGGAGACTCTCTACAATGAAGAACATGGTGCTACTTTGAAGCACACGTGTGGAAAAAGATAGTAACATTGTCCCTTCTCTCTTTTTCTCTCATTTTTTTAGATTCCTCATTTTTTGGAGACTTTTTCTGTTTTTTCTTTCTTTTTTGGGCTCTTTGGCCTTTTTTATTTTATAACCTCACATGGGACAATGTTCTAATAATGATGATCATCACACTTTTATTTACTTACAACTCAAAATTACAACTCGATGGTAAACTCAAACATGATGATGGAACAATGGAGTTACATGGCAATATATCTCGGAATGGCTATGAAAATGTGTAGGATCGAAAGTAGGTATAGAGGAGGGGGTGATTAGACTACTTGACCAACTAAAAATCTAGCCTTTTCCCAATTTTAAGTGTTGGCAGATTTTAGCAATTAGAACAAGTCAAGCAACCAATCTACACATGCGATTCTAAGAGTGTAGCAGCAGAAAGTAAAACATTGCATATGAAGGTAAAGGGAAGGGTTTGGAGAGTGCAAACGTAATGGAGACACGGATATTTTTGGCGTGGATCCGATAGGTGGTGCTATCATACTTCCATGTTGATGGAGACTTCAACCCACGAAGGGTAACGGCCGCGCGAGTCCACGGAGGGCTCCACCCACAAAGGGTCCACGAAGAAGCAACCTTGTCTATCCCACCATGGTCATCGCCCACGAAGGACTTGCCTCACTCGAGTAGATCTTCACGAAGTAGGTGATCTCCTTGCCCTTACAAACTTCTTGTTTCAACTCCACAATATTTGTCGGAGGCTCCCAATCGACACCTAACCAATCTAGGAGACACCACTCTCCAAAAGGTAATAGATGGTGTGATGATGATGAACTCCTTGCTCTTCTGCTTCAAATGATAGTATCCCCAACACTCAACCCTTTCTCTCTCACACACAGATTTGGATATGGTGGAAAGATGATTTGAGTGGAAGCAACTTGGGGAAGGCTAGAGATCAAGATTCTTGTGGTTGGATTGGAATGCCTTGATCTCAACACATGAGCGGGTGGTTCTCTCTCAGAAAATGAGTAATGGAAGTGTAGGCAGGTTCGGATGGCTCTCTCAAAATGGAGAAGAGGGTGGAGGGGTATATATAGCCTCCACACAAAATCCAACCGTTACACACATTTGACCCAACTCGGTCAGACTGAATAGAAGAACTCGGTCAGGTCGAATGTAGCGACCACGATTCCAATGAATCAAAGTCTCTGTGCTTAGTGTCATCCCTGGATCGGTACGCTGACACACACAGTACTTGAGGATTTATAACAGAGTTTCAATCACACTTATTTGCATCGAAATGTCCTCGAAGAGGCAATATCCTTTACATGAATATGGCTGAAGGCCATCTAAAACAATAAACTACGGAAGCTATGTAGAGTAGTTGAGTCCATCCAACTCCACAGCGAACATTGAGTGCAAGACAACGACCTATCGCACCTTAATATTCGTTTGAAAACTCTGCAACATGATACGTTGCAGCCATGTAGGTCAGCACATTGAATATGCTGGCAAAAACACACTGTAGTAATAATGATGAACAATTTCTACAACTATATGCATATTTGGCTGGTGGAGGTTGTAAGGTTAATTTTGCATAAAGCTAGTTTTTCCCTACAACAAAGGAGTAAATTTTATTTACTACTTAGTTTAATTAAGAAAAATACTGAGAATGGTACCCCCATCTCAACCCCAATCCTCCAAAGTCATTAGTAACCCAACAAGTTATTAAAGTAATGAGATCAGTCCATAATTCAAATACCAGGATACTCAAGATGTCCATAACCGGGGACACAGCTACTCATGAATAGATTGTACACTCTGCGGAGGTTTCTGCACTTTTCCCCAGAATACTCGACCACATCCATGATCGGAGGATCGAGACACAGTCTTTCAGAAGCATTAACTCTTTACTCTGGGTAGACCGGTACACCTACATTCGCTACATCTGCTAGTCCACCACTGAAAGAGCTCACACAAGATACTCAACTACGCCAGAGCCCATAATGGCTTGTGGCTGCACACGGAAGTTTCGAGGCATGAATGATATATGACCCCTTTGAGCCTGGGTGGCATTCCATAGGATAATCACACGGTACCCCGGGATCTCCTTGGACAACACTGGTATATCCACAGGTGCCCTGGCAAACCACTGGCACATCCCTAGGGTGCCACAACTAATCCACCCAGATGTGTATTAAATTTCCACCTTAAACTTTCCCTTAGTTATAAATACACTCACAGCTTTCATGAAATCTCTCATACCAATCCACGTCTACGAGCATGGCTAAGCAATATGTAACAAAACATATATTCCCGGGTTGATCGCAAGTCATTGGGTTCCTACCTCATGAATTACAAAGCATCATCACATGTAACCAGTCCTACTCATGCAAGTGTTTGAGGGTATAACTAATGCAAGTAAAACTGGGTATTGAAAAATATGATCAAAGTATGAACTTTCCTTGCTGACGATCGTTGAAACCTAAAGACTCGTAGTAGCAAGCTTCGCACTCCGAAAATTCTATCGCAATCAAACAATAGCACACATAAGCAATCATGCAATAGAATTTGAAAACGAAACTCAAAAGACCTCGAAAACAAGCGAATAAGTCTTGCAATAGAAAAAAATTTCTAACAGTACCAATATTGAATGAATTTGGTCTTATCAAAAAGTTTGGATCACGAGCTTCGATTTGTAACAAGAATCGATGAAAACGGAGTACGAAACTCAAGATATGATCAAACGAAGTTCAAAATCAAAACTGCTTGAAATCAAATTTTAAAACTTTCAATAATATGTTTGAGTTGATTAACTAAACCGAGGGGATTATAACGAAAAGGTGGGCGTTGGTTTCACCTAATTCTGATAAACGAGTAAAAAGTTGTGATCAAAAGAAATTCAGGGGACTAAACTGCAAAATAAATAACTATGAATAGGTCCCTAGCTATTTAGAATAGGTCTAAATTAAAAATGTTCACTCTTTTATTCTAACTAACGAATATGTCCTCTACTAACCCTAAACGAACGAACGTTCGTTAAATAACAGAAAACAAAAAAATAAAACCGATCTAACCTAACAAACTGGAAAAAAATCGGACTAAGGAAAAAAAACATTCTAGGGTTTTACCTCGAAAATCGATGGGAAAAACCGGCCGACGGCGAGGTTAGAGGCGGTGGTGGCTCCGGCGGGGCTCGAGCTCCGGTGAGGGTTCGGCGGTGGCGAGAGGGCGAGGAGGGGCGGCACGGCGTGGTGCAGACGGCGGGGTCGCCGGTGGCGCGGGGCGGCGGAGTGGAGCGGAGCGGCGGCGGCTAGATGCGGCTGCGGCGGCTACTCCGGCAAGATGGCAGCGGCGCTGCGAGGCTCGGGCGGCTCGGCTTGGAGGAAAACGAGGGGAGGGCCTCGGGTTATATAGGTTGGGGGCGGCGTGGCTTGGGCGAGGGGAAAACGAGACGGCAGAGGAGTCCGGGCGGGTGCCGGCGGCCGGCGCGTACGGGAGCGGGACTCCCGCTCGGGGTCGGGGATGACCCGACGCGGTGGGCTGGTGGGCCGCGGCCCAGGCGGGCACGCGTGCGGGGAAGGCGGCGGCTTGGCCTGGCCTGACTGCTGGGCCGGCGCTGGCCTAGCGCTGCCGGGCGGCTAACTCTTTTAAAAACACATTTGCAGAGACGAGAAAATAAACCAAAAACTATAAAAAATACTAAAAATATCAAAAATTCACAATAATATATGGTATATTTGATAGATCCGGGCGCCACCTAGTGAACATTTTTCTGACATAAATAAAAATGCCAAAAAAATAAAATAACTCTTTAATGCAATTTTTAAAATAATAAATTGCAACTCAAAATCCAATAAAAATTATTTTTACTCAAAAATCAAAATCCAATATTTTTATTCTGTTTTTGAAGAAGTCATATTATCTTCTCTCATTTATTTTAAATATTGAAAAATAAAATTTGGCAAAAATATTATCGATCCAATCCCACTTGAAAATAATAAAAATAGTGGGTTTCTCTTGAGAAAACTTCCAACTCTCTCACTTGGGTCCTTGAGTTGCTTAAAGTTTTGGATCAACTTTCAAATAAACTCATACTCAAAATGCTCAAATGAAGAATGCATATGAATGATCTATGATACATCCAAATTGAAAATTGGGATGTTACACGGAAGCAGTTCAAAATGGGAATGTTAGGAATCTCGGTGAGACCGAATTGATCAACTCAGTGGGACCGATGTGCTAGGGCTAGGGCAAAACCTCATCTCGGTGAGACCGATTTCTTGAACTCTGTGAGACCGATTTCAGCGAAGAGCAAACAGAGAGTTGGTTAGGCAAACTCGGTGGGACCGATCGCTCTTTTCGGTGAGACCGAAATGTTACGACGAGAAACAGAGATTTTGCAAAACCATCTCAGTGAGACTGAGATCCATATCGGTGTGACCGAATTGTCTAGGGTTTCTGGCAGTGGCTATGTCAAATGAACCCGGTGGCGCTGGATAGATCAAATCGGTGGGGTCGAGTTTGACTTAGATTTTTGGACATATGTGGAATTTCAGAAAGTGGTTGAGGGTTTTGCAGCAATATCACTAAGCACTTGAGCAAGTAGAACATTAAGCAACACGTCATCCCCCTTTAATAGTATTGGCTTTCCTATGGACTCAATGTGATCTTGGATCACTAAAATGAAAATGAAGAGTCTTGAGCTTTTGCCAATCTATGTCCTTAGCATTTTGAGGGGTCCACATCTCTAGTCCATGGCATGCCAATCATTGAACTTCCTGAAATATTTAACTTGAATGGATATTAGTTCAATGAGCTGTATGTTGTTATGAATTACCAAAACCACCCGAGGATTAGTTGCACTTTCAATCTCCTCGTTTTTGGTAATTGATGACAACATATAGATCAAAGCTTCGACAAATGATAATATGAATGACATACATTGTCGCTTTGAGAAGTATGTGATAATCAAGAGCTCCCCTAAATTTGTGCATTATTTAAAATTTGCTTTTGAATGCAAATGCACAATCGATTAAGATCATGGGTCACTCTTCCATGTCACATACATCTTGGTGGAGCGCTGAAAAATGATAAAATTTGAACAACATGCACTCATCACCAAAACAAACAAGTCAATGATCATACACAATCATGCAAGCACACGTTAAGCATAGTATGATCAACCACATAAGTATCTCACGATCATAAGAAAACTGTGGCAGGGGTAGCAATAACCAAATGAACCAAGTAGCAAGAGCGAAAACCAACAAAAGAGGCAAAACACTCTCTCTCTCTCTCTCTCTCTCTCTCTCTCTCTCTCTGCCTAATGATCTATACACTTTCTCCCCCTTTGGCAACAAGTTACCAAAAATCTTGAAAATGCATAATGCCATGCGGCACTCTAGGCACGATCTCTGGGAGCTCCTGAATGGGTCTTCTGGTTTATAGCACCGGTGTGCGTAGACGACATGGAGATGAGGGCATCTTTAAATGCTTCTGAAGATGTTTGAGGAGCTGGAGGAGTTGACACTGGAGGAACAACTGTGGCAGTTGCTGCTGGTGCTGAAAGTATAGTCCTGGGCTCGACAACTGGCACAGCTCATGATCTTGGTCCTCTTGGGACTCTCTGAAAAGCATCAGTCGTTGGTCTGTCATTCCTGTCCTCAGCTTCTTCCTGGAGCTTCTCCACAGTGGTTTGGATCTCTGTGACCTCCACATCTAGATCATGGAATTTTGTCTCGATGATCCGCTCAAGACTCTCTTGATTCTGAGTCAAGCTGGCCAAGCTCTTCTCAATCCTCATGGAAGCCTCAAGCAGACAACTGAGTTGATCTTGCTTCGTCTTGGGTATCACAGTTGAAGCATCTGGTGCACTAGCTGCCTTTGCTGCTTTTGCAGCCTTTGCGCTCTCTCTCTCTCTCTCTCTCTCTCTCTCTCTCTCTCTCTCTCTCTCTCTCTCTCTCTCTCTTCTCTTGAGCTTCTGCACATGTAGGATGTGATGCATCCATGAAAATCTCATTGTCCTCAAATTCTGGCATCAGAGGAAGGTTCTCTTTATCTAGGAGATATGTCCTTGTTCCCATCTTGGAATTGATCAACATCTGTATATGAGGGGCCTATCCACATGATCTCTTCTGATCAGCTGCATTTCTCTTCACTGTTTCAACAATCAATCTAATCACTTTGAACTTCTCTGGCGCATCAAACATATGGAGCAAGTTGATGGAGTGACCACAGATCATTCTATGATCTCGTGACTTAGGCAAAAGAGTGTGCCTCGGAATGGTGTTGATGTTGGTCAGACCTGACATTAGATAGTATAGGGAACCAAGCTTGTGTGTATCCAAGGCATTATCAGGGATTTCCTTGTACATATTGGCCATAGAGTTGTGATCCTTTCTATACTTAGAATATACATCAGTGTCATTCTCATCTTCCTTTGGAGCATTGATCAACTTGGCCCATTCAGAAACAATTGACTCATACCTTGTACCTTCAGTCATCCAGACAATCTTTACATCCGGGTAAAACTGAGCTGTTAAACAGAATTGCATTATCATTTCATCATTCCATTTAGTCAATTTCTGACCAACAAACTTGTCCACATCATTCATCTTAAAGCTCTCATGCACACCTGGGAAGTAGTCTTTATTTTCATCAATGTAATCCCAGTCAACCCACTTCATATCACATACTATGGGTTTCTTATCCAACAAGACTGTCTCATAGAAGTCCTGTTGTTCATTGGTGTGGAAATGATAATCTGTAGCATTCCTTCTCCTGGTGGCATAGGGATCAGTCTACCTCCACAATCGCAGACATGCATCCTTCCTTTCGTTCATATTTTCAGCCACTGGATGATCATCATTATGATCTAGAATCTTGGGCTTTAATCTTCTGAGCACTTGTTGCTCTTCATCTTCTTGAGCCTCAGGCACTGGGGCCTTGTTCTTCTCAGCAGCAGATATGTTTCTGGTGGATCTCTTGGGTGCAGTAGACTTGGAGGCTTGAGCTTGAGTTGGAGGCTTGGGGGCAGACTTGGGTCGTGATGGTGCAGCCCCAGTCCTTATGGCATCCCCCATAAGCTGTTGATTCTTTGCAGGAGGTCCAATAGGCTCTTCCTCCTGCTCATCTTCTTCAGATTCTCTCATCATAGATGGTTTGCCAATGACTCTAGCAGTAGTCTTCTTGACTCTCTCTCCTTCCTTTTCTTTCCTCCAACAGCCTCATCTTCTCTTGGTTCAAGAGTTAATTCCATAGTTTGTTGAGTTGAGGCTCTGGATTTTGACATAGGCTTCCTCTTAGTAGGACAGGCCAAAATGGTTTCTTATAATAAGCAAAGCATTCTTGAGGGTACACAGGAATTTCATCCAGTCACTTTCATCATGTTAGTTTGATTTGTCTTCGCTACTTTGATAATTTGATATGTGGGTGGACCAGTGCTTAGGTGATGTTCTTACTTGAACAAGCCTCTTACTTATGATTAACCCCCTCCCAAGCATCCGCAACTACGAGAAAAGTATTAAGATAAAATCTAACCATAGCATTAAACATTTGGATCCAAATCAGCCCTTTACGAAGTAGCACATAAACTAGGGTTTAAGATTTTGTCATTGTAGCAACCCATCATCTAATAACTACTCCACAATGCATTCCCTTAGGCCCAAATATGGTGAAGTGTCATTTGTCATGTAGTCGACGTTCACATGAAACCACTAAGGGAATCACAACATACATATCATCAAAATATCGAACACATATCAAGTTCACATGATTACTTGTAATAAGTTTTCTCCCGTGACCTCAAGAACAAAAGTAACTACTCACAAATGATAATCATACTCAAGATTAGAGGGGTATTAAATAGCATAATGGAACTAAACATATAATCTTCCACCAAATAAACCATATAGTAATCAACCCCAAGATGTAATCAAACACTACTAGTCACCTACAGGTACCGATCAGAGGTTCTGGTACAAAGATTGAACACAAGAGATGAACTAGGGTTTGAGGGAGATGGTGTTGTTGAAGATGCTGATGGAGACTGGCCTCCCAAAGATGAGAGGGCTATTGGTGATGACAATGGCTTTGATTACCCCCTTTGGGAGGGAAGTTTCCCCGGCGGAATCGCTTCGCCGAAGGGCAAAATTGCTCCTGCCCAAGTTCCGCCTCGAGATGGCGGCGTTTCGTCCCGAAAGTCCTCCTCTGATTTTTTTTTCTAGGTCAAAATGACTTATGTACTAGAAGATGGGCACCAGAGGTGGGCCGTGCTGGGCACGACACACTAGGGCACGCCAGTGGGCCCAGGCTGTAACGCCCCAGATGTAACAATTCCATTTATGGCAATATATGCATCGTTGACTTAATCAATTCCATTATGGGCTCATCCTTCATTTAGGGTATTTTGTGTTTTTGCGTTGAGCGTGTGTGCATATCACCATGTCATGTCATCATGTGCTTTGCATCACATTCGAGTTGTCACTTGCACCCGGTGATGTTCGTTTCTCTCCGTTGTCCGTTTCGAGTTCCGACACTCACACACGTGCCCGTGGCACCTCCGAATCCTCCTTTTGAAAGTGACTAAAAATCATTCTTGGACTGGGCTGAAAGTTGACGTGCGTTGTTGCTATAGTGTGTGTAGACCGTTTGTTAAGTTTCATCTCGTTTGGACGTCGGTTGATACTCCAACGGTTAAGTGCGTTCCTCGTGGAAGCCATCTCTCTTTTGGCCCAACACCCCTCCACAACATCCAACTAGACCATTCCAACCACCTCCATGCTCTCGGTCGTTGGATCACGATCGTGTGGGCGAAAAGCGCACCTCATTTGGACTCTCCTAGCTCCCTCTACCTATAAATATGTCCATCTCCCCCGAATCCCGGATCTAACCCTAAAAAACCCCGCTTCTCGCCGCACCGGACACGAATCGGTGCCCGCCACGTGGCTTCACCACCGCCGGCCTCGTTCCCGCGCCGCTGGGCCCGCGAAGCCCGCGGCCGACCCACCCGGCCCACGACCACCGCCCCCGCGCGCCCCACGTCCCCGCGACTGCGACCAGACTTCGTCCCCGCCGCCCACCGGACCCGCGCGCCGCCCCGGAGCTCTGCCCCCGCGCGCCTCCATGCCTCGCCGCCACGGGCCGCGCCGCCGGCGAGCTCCGCCATCGCACCCCGGCCCCCTTGCTGCCGGACCACCTCACCGCCTCGTCCTCCACGTCTCCGGCGAGCTCCTCCGGCCATCTTCCTCAACTCCGCCGAGATCCGGTGGATCGGGACCAGATCCACCGGGAGACGAACCAAACGCCCTGCTCCATCCCGGATCCCTCCGTCCCGCTCCTCCTCATCCCGTTGACTTTCGCGAGGTTAGAATGCCACTAAGTCTCGGATCTGTGTAAATTTGTTGCCTCCTTGTGAGGGGCATAATTTGGTGCTCGGTGCTCCGTTTTGCATGCATAATATGTCAAAATGTTCGTCTCGAAGTGCTCTACGTGTTGGCATCAGTTTTGTGCATGTTAGGGTTCATCTACATGTCTTAATATTCATTGCAAAACTGCTATGTGATGTTGTTGTTTCAGCACTAGTTATCTGTTAACAATATGTGTGCATGTTCGTGAGGCCGTAACTTTGTGCATGTTTGTCCAAATGGAGTGTATGATATGTCAAAATGTTCGTCTTGTGATGCTCTTCATGATCGATGCATTTGCATACATGTTAGGTTGTATTATGACATGTTTAACCCTGTTGCAAAAGTTCTTGTGGCTGTTAAGTTGCTGAAATTGTTATAACTTGATGATTTGTCTTTTTCGTAGCATTTTGTGTGATTTTCCTTTGAGCCACATGTCAACATGTCTTAGGAGAATAATCATGTTATCTTTGAAGTGGGGCATTTGGTTTTTCATGATATACTCTATGGTGACTTGAACAAGCTTGAAAACATGCCATGTCAATGTTACTGTTTGTATACTTAGTGAAAAACTGCAAAGTCTGAAATCTGTTATAATATATTGTCATGTAAACTTGTTGCCACAATCTTTTCCAGGCATGCTTTGGAATAACTAGTGTGCATGTATTGATGTCCATGTATTTGTATATCAATCCGTGCCTTTGTTTGCATATATGCCCTGCTGTAGCTTGTTGGTATCTTGCTCTCAAAATGCTTGAAATCTGAACTGTCAGCCTGTTAACAGAACATTCATTTTGGCAAAGCTCGTGTTAAGCAACCCTTGCATGGAATGAATTGTTTCTTTGGATGATCTGGAAGTATAATATGTCTTCTTCATGCTCATGTAATTTTCATGCTTGTTATACTTGTTTTGCTTGATGTTGTGTGCCTCCAAAGGCAGTAACATATCGTTCCTCGTTGCATGCCCAGTAAAATTTCACTAAGTCTGGGAAATCTGTTAACTTATTGAATCTAGCCATGCCTGTTTAATTGTGTTCCAGTAAGTTTTTGGGTGTGCTCTGAGTTCATACTTGTTGAGAATCATGTCTACTTCACATCCATGCCTTTTGTCATCATGTTTGGGTGCTATAGCATATTTCTACCTTGCTCCAAAGATTACATGTTGCTATTAACTTCAGTTTTTGCATTGCATCTTGTTTTGCTTGCCATTTGCAAACCGTGCATCCGATTCCAATGATCCTTATATCGATTTCGACCAAAATCTTCCCCTCTTTCCAGTGCCGTGCTTGGTTGCCCAAGTTGAAGCCATTTTCGTCATCTTCTTCTTTAGGCTCAAAAGCATCCACATGCATATGCACATCATGACTTGCATCCCATGATATGTCTTGCATCATGTTGTTTGTGCATTGCACCGTGATTGATCTTGTACTGTTGTTGTGCTCTTGTGTTGGGTAGAGCCGGGAGCCGATACCGAGTTCGAGGATCTTGTTGAGACTGAGTTTGAGGAGCCGTTTTACCATCCGACCGAGGACTTAACAAGCAAGATGACCGTTCCCCGATATCACCTCTATCTTTGCTTTGCTAGTTGTCTCGCTCTATAGTTATGCCTCGATGCCTAATATTGTCTTGTCATCCTCCTATGTTGCCATGAAACACTCTAACCGCCTTCCTAGCAAATAGTTGATTGGCTAAGTATGATTTTGCTCAGCCCCTCTTATAGTGTTGTTAGTTGCAGGTGGAGTTGGAAGATTGCTCCATGTTTGGACTTCTTTATTGGGATAACACAATATATATCTTATTTAATCAATGCACATATATATATTGGTAATGGGTGGAAGGCTTGGCCTTCTGCTTGGTGTTTTATTCCACTCATGCCACCTTAGGACCCGATTAACCGGTGATATATTCCTTGATTTTTGCGTTCCTAACATGGTTGGGGTTTATGGGCCCCCCTTGATAATTCGCATTGCTTAAAGCTTTTGCAGCAATGCCCGACCTTGGTTTTACCATTTGCCTAATAACTAAAACTTTCATAGGGAGTAATTAACCCGAGTTCTTACTCAACAACCCGGGCGAGTGCTCCTCATGAGTGTTGGTCCAAACCTGTCAGCCGCCGATGACCACCAGGGGCAACTCTAGACTTGGCCTACCGGAAGTTTGGACAATCCGATCGTGGCCTAAGACGAGATACATGCGCCTCTTCTCAGGGTGTCGGCGCGTCGGGAGGATTTGCTGGATTAGTTTTACGTTTGTCGAAATATCTTGAGCACGAGATTCTGAGAATATTCGGGTCTTCCCAACATGGAGTTGCGACTCCGGATCATGAGCTTGTGATGGGCTAAGTTGGGACACCCCTGCAGGGTTATGAACTTCCGAAAGCCATGCCCGCGGTTATGTGGCAGATGGGAGTTGTTAATATCTGGTTGTAGATAACTTGACACCATATCCTTTAGAATACACTACCTGTGTGAGTAACCGTGACGGTCTCTTTTCGAAGGGTTTCGGAAAGTGAACACGGTGGGGTTATGCATGAACGTGAGTAGCTAGGATCACTTATTGATCATCTTTGGCAACCGTTGGCACATATCCTCATCTCGCTCTGACTTCGTAAGCTAGTTGCTTAGTGCTTGCTGCAGCCACTTTATTACCTCTCCACACCTAAAAGGCTTTGTTAGATTTGATACCCAGGAATGGGATTACTGAGTCCTTGTGACTCACATATTACAACACACATCAGATGCAGGTACAACTGAGTACGACGCAGGAGATGGACAAGAACTTCACTAGGAGTTCGATGAAGAGTGTGGCCGTATGTATGTGACGTATCCCGACAATCAGTAGTGGTTCCTACTAGGGGCGATCAGGACTTGTGGTTGTGGTATCTTTTCTCGTTTGATTTCATCCGTAGTCGGACCCTATGTTATTTGGATGAATGTATGAATGTTGAATTAATTGTGTGACATGGCGAGTGTAAGCCAACTATTTATCTCTTTTATCCCTGTTCATTACATGAGTTGTGCAAAGATACCACGCTTGTGATCATTCCAGAATGTGATTATGTCTCTAACTCGTGCCTCGACACGTAGGAGCTATAGTCACATCCTAGGCATTACAAATTGGTATTCAGAGCCTTCTCCGACCTAGGAGCCCCGTGATTGATCGAACCGATGCCGATGTTGTGTCTAGACACACACACACAAAAATGTTTTGAGTCCTATATATATATCGGCGAGTAGGATTTCTTTTTACTCGTCATCCCCTTCATCACTCTGGTGAGGATTCCTGACGTTCTTTTAACATCACTATCCTCAATTTTCACCAATTTTTTTTAGGATCACGCGGGTATTGTTTTGATTGTTCCAATATCTTTGTGACGAGAATTTTGTCTTGGTGCCTCCCGTCTGTTTAGGCTGAGTCCCGGGGAGTTGAGCTCTGAGGTATTGTTGTCCCATTGTGTATCGTTTCAGTTCTAGAATACCAGAGGCGACCGACATCGAAAACTCTTCTATGCGTGTCTGGTGGTGAGATAACCCCGGCGTCACCCAGTACTGGGGGGTAGTTCGGGAGTATTGCCACAGCTAGTATAGCGGATGTGTTTCGAAGGTCCGAGGTAAACGGTTTCTGAAGGTGCCTGGTTATGTGTTGACGGATGGATACAGCTGGGTGTAGGTATTGCTAGTTGGGTGAGATATTGTTCTTCCCATGTATCCCCAACACCAGATTGCATAACCGTAAAGCTTCGGGAATTAATAGGTGGGATTCAAGTAGCTCTTAGGTAATCTTCCAAGGGGTGTAGATATGAGGTTGGGGTTCAACATCTAGTGGAGAGGTTATCATGGGCGTTGTTACACTGGGGGTTGCTTCTTAAAGAGTCCTTGGCTATGCTGACTCGGGGATTGCAAGGCCCTTTGTAACACATGCCATGGGGCATCAGCACGAACATGTGGGACGAAACCTCTATTATGTATTTGTTCCATCTGTTACCTTGTTGTTTTATTCTATCATTTTGTTCTCCCAAGTGGCTTCTCGACAAGTTGATGTATCATTAAACTATGGAATTCAATCGTTCAATTTTGTTCGGATGTTCATTGTGAAGAATATATGTTGCAAATATCTATCCGTTGATTCAGCATATCTATTATTGCTTCAATGGCTAATGGTTGTCATCATCTTCAGGATGGCACCTAAGAAAATTCCCAGCTAGAACCCAGAGGGTGAAGAAGAGCGTCCTCCTTCCCCTCCTCATCCGGCTAAGGCATGGAGAGCGATTATGCAAGCAACCAATGCAAACACTCAGATGCTCATGCAAATGATGCAAAGTTTCCAAGCAAATCAAGGGAATCAAGGCAATCAAGGAAACCAAGGACAAGGAAATCTGTTCAATCAACCTCACTTTGCTACTCTGAAGCAATTCCTGGCAAACCAACCCAAGTCTTTCACCTACTGTGTTGATCCGCTCGATGCTGAAGATTGGATCACCAACATCAACAAGCATTTCGAGTGCAGTAATGTCAACCCAGTGGATTATGTCAAGTTTGCCGCTTTCCAACTCAAAGACCAAGCTGCAGATTGGTGGCAACAATACAAAGACTCCAGAGCGGGTCGTGAGATCTCTTGGACTGACTTTTGTCGTGATTTCCATGCGCACCACATCCCTACCAGTGTCATCGAGGGCATGCGTGAGCAGTTCCACAATTTGAAGCAAGGCACCATGTCTGTCTACCAGTACAATGTCAAGATCCAGAATCTTGCCCGTTATGTGAAGCAAGACATCCCTGATGCCAAGAGCAAAATATACTAGTTCCGAGGTGGTCTGAAAGATGAACTCCAACTTGCACTCACTCTGTTCGAACCAGATGAATTTGATCAATTCTACAACATGGCTCTCAAGCAAGAGGCAGCTCAGCTCAAATGTGAAGCTTCCAAAAAGAGGATAAGAGATGTTGTTCACTCCTCCTCTTCCTCTCAAGTGGTCACCAAGCAGCAGAAGTTCTGGCTCCCGCCTCCTCCAGCGTTCTGTCCTCCGAGTCAGAACAAGCACTCAGGTGGTCGTGGATTTGCCCACCCACCCAACCCAAGCAACCAGTCCAAGTCTCAGTACCAAGCCCCAAGGCCAATCGGTCCTTATCATCGGCAACTCTCAGAAGTTACGTGCAACAAGTGTACTCAGAAGGGTCACCATGCTAACAAGTGCCCAACCCAAGGCGCCTTCCACCTCCTCCACCTGTCAGCAGTGCTATTGTCAAGCACAATCCCAAGCATGCAAGAGTGAACCTGATGAACGCAGCTCAAGCAGAGGATTCTTCTGATGTGATTATGGGTAATCTTTCGGTTAACTCAATTCCTGCAAAAGTCTTGTTTGATTTTGGTGCATCGCTTTCTTTCATGTCATGTCCATCTGCATCTGAGCACAACGTGGGCATAGTGGCTTTGCCAAGGGCGTTGCAAATTATTTCTCCGGGAAAACACATGACTGCTAACTTGCTGGCTCCGGATATCTCCATCAAGATGGGCAATTACAAATTTCTAGCTTCCCAGTTGTTCTTGGCAACTCGGACATTGATCTTATTCTTGGGATGGATTGGCTCTCTAAGCATGATGCTCTTCTTGATTGTGCAAACAAAGAGGTGAATCTAACTCATCCTTCCGAAGACGTGATTATCTTCACATCTCGAGATAACACAATCAGGCTATTCTCTCTCAATGACAAGGGCAAGATTAATGCCATATCCCATATTCCGGTGGTTTGTGAATATGAAGACGTATTTACTAAAGAATTGCCAGGGATGCTCCCAACCGTCCAGTTGAATTCGTCATTGAACTTGAACCTAGTACGGAGCCAGTCTGTCGGCGTCCGTACAAGCTTTCTCCTAAAGAGTTGAAGGATTTGAAGAAGCAACTCGACGAGCAAGAACGCGTGGGCCTGATCAGACCAAGTTCTTCTCCTTGGGGCTGCGGTGTTCTTTTTGTCAAGAAAAAGGATGGCACGGAGCGACTTTGCATTGATTACCGGCCATTGAACAAGAAGACAATTAAGAATAAGTACCCTCTCCCCAATATCAATGAACTATTCGAGCAGCTCAAAGGAGCCAAGGTTTTCTCAAAGCTTGATCTCCGGATGGGCTACCATCAGATTCGTATCCGTGAAGAGGATATCCCCAAGACCGCACTCAGGATGAGTTATGGCTCCTATGAGTACACAGTCATGTCCTTCGGGCTTGCCAATGCACCTCCTACCTTCTCTCGGATGATGCATTTCATATTCAACCCATACACCAATGAGTTCATCCTCGTCTAGCTTGATGATATCTTGGTATTCTCCAAGACTAAAGAAGACCACGCCAAGCACCTCCGTTTGGTTCTCGACAGGCTCAGAGAGCACTGCTTTTATGCGAAATTCTCAAAGTGCGAATTTTGGCTCGATGAAGTCCTCTATCTTGGTCATATTATCTTTGCCAAGGGTATTTCTGTTAACCCCGAGAAGGTTGAAGCTATTGTTAAGTGGGAACCACCTCAGAACGTCAAGCAACAACGAAGTTTTCTCGGCCTCGCAAGCTATTGTAGAAGGTTCGTCGAGAACTTCTCCAAAATTGCCAAGCCGCTATCCAACCTCCTCCAGAAGAACGTCAAGTACTCGTGGACTCTTGAGTGTGATGTGGCTTTCAATACCGTCAAAGAGAAGCTCATTTCTGCTCCGGTACTTACTCCTCCGAATGAGTCCAAGTCGTATGAAGTGTTTTGCAATGCTTCATTGCAAGGCATCGTCGGTGTTCTCATGCAAGACAAGGAAATCATTGCATACACTTTGCGTCGGCTTAAACCAAATGAGAAGAATTACCCCACACAAGATCTTGAGCTAGCAGCAGTTGTTCATGCCTTGATCACGTGGAGACACCTTCTGTTGGGCAGAAAAGTGGACATCTTCACCGATCACAAGAGCCTGAAGTACATCTTCACCCAGCCAAACCTTAACCTCCGTCAGACTCGTTAGGTTGAGATGATTCAAGAGTACAACCCGAGCATTGAATATACTCCTGGCAAGGCCAATGTCATTGCAGATGCCTTGAGAAGAAAGGCTTATTGCAAGAGTCTCATCCTCAAACCCTTCCAACCTGAACTTTGTGAATCATTCAGGAAGCTCAACCTCCAAGTCGTTCCGCAAGGATTTCTTGCCAACCTTCAAGTAACTCCAACTTTGGAGGATCAAATCCGTGAGGCCCAACTTAGTGATGCTATGGTGCAGAATGTGAAACATGGTATTGCCAAGGATACTTCCAAGTACAAGTGCTATCGCTTTGATGACAGAGACACTTTGTTCTTTGAGGACAGAATTGTGGTTCCAAAAGGTGATCTCAGGAAGCTCATGTGACGCCCGAAGACCGACGCTCCAGAAGATTCCAGATGTTCCGGGTTTTGCCGTGTGTTTCTTGTGCTTGCTTTATTTATTTTGCATTGCATCATGTCATCTTTCCTTCATGTCTTTAATCTTTTGCATCTCAACTAAATAAACCATGTGGCTCTTCGATCCATTTAAATTGAGGGAAACACACATGGTGATTTCTCTTTATAACATATCCTCCTAATAATTATGGAGCTATTATAAATATTCCATTATTTGGAATTTACCTCAACACACTTGAAAAAATAATTCCGTGCCTTTCCGCTTCAAGTTTGGTCCCCAAACTTTGTCCGTAAATTCTTTCGTCTTTTCCTCAAGCTCCACCAAAATTCTCATCATTTATGGGCACTTCGAAATCCGAGTCTTTGTTCAAACCTTTTGAATTAAATTCAAAGGTTTTTGAATTTAATTTTTCTATCATGATCACCTTATTTTCTTGGGTCTCCCTCATTTTTGCGAGTCCAAGAAAATTGCCCTCATGCTAAAACTCTACTCCTAACCCCCACTCTTTCTTTTCCTTTATTTCTCTATTTCCTTTTTCTTCTTCTTTTTACTCTTTATATTAGAGAGAGCGGCCCAGCCACAGTGGGCAGCCCAGCTCGGCCAGCCTCTCCTTTGGCCCAAGGCCCACTTAACCTCCCCCATAACCTAGGCCCGACCAACCACTGTTGCTCGTCCCTCTCCCCGAACCCTCGATCCCATCTCTCCCTCCCAGCGCCGCACCTCCTCTCGTTCCCTTGCCCGACCCACTCCTCTCCCTCTCCCTCGTCCCTTTTCCATCGCGCCACCAGGTCGCCCCGCACTCGACCATGTCCTCTCGCCCGCTCGTCCCCTCCTCGTACTCCCTCGATCCCCTACTTCTACCCTCTGTTGCGCCGCTCCTCCCTATGTCGCGCGCCCCGCAACGCTCTACCCCGCCCCGCTCGACCTCCCTTCCTCCTCCGCTCCACTGCCTTGCCATGGCCCCAGCGCCGCCGCGCCTTCCCCGTCCTCGCCTCTGCACCTTCCCGTCGGCGAGCCAGCCGCCAGGAGCTACCTCGTGCCTGGCCATGTCGCCCCGTGCCTCTCCGCCTCCGCGTCGTTGTCCAGGACCCCGACAGCCGTGCCACTCGCCGGGGCTCCCCAAACTGTCCCCGCACCGGAGCTCCACTCTGCGCACCCGTCGGCAAGCCGTTCGGCCGGAGGTACATCCACGACAGCACCTTCTTCCCGCATGGAGTCTGCTCGCCTCGAGCCGCACCGCGCCTCGCCATCACGTCCCCGACCCCAGTTGCCGGATCTGGCCGGATCGAGCCCGCCCGTGTTCGCCACCTCTGCTCCGCCTCCGTCGCGCCCAGGCCCTGCCGAGCTTGCTGCTGGTTCCACTGGCTGTGCCAGCCCGCAGCCATGGCCTCAAGCCAAGCCGTTGCTCCCTCGTCCTGCCATGCCGAGGCCTCTTTTGTCCTCTCTGTTGTGGTTTTCCCTCGAGCTCCAAGTGCCATCGACCGAGGCCACCGCAAATTGTGCACCGCCAAGTTCATCTACAGCGGATCTGGGATCCTTGCCAAGTTCCACTACAACCCTTGCACAACTACGTTGCCGAGACCGAAACCGGCAAGTCCCGAATGTGCCCAAACGGCTATCGGATGCGCCAAGAACGCCAAGTACCTCTTCGAAACAAATGTGCACCGCTACTACCATGATGTCTGAGAACGACTACCCTCGAAGACCCGTGGACGCGTCAAGTACCCCTTCGGTCCGGAACGCGGCAAGTACCACGACACGATAACGAGAACGGCTACACGGCGACACGTCAAGTACATCCACCATCGCCGAAGATCTGCGTATAACAAGCGGCAAGTTCGACCCCACTCCGCGAACGACTACCGGCGTCGAGATGCCAAGTACCACTACATGCATGTACCACTACCGTCGCCCCGAAGACGTTCGATTCGCCAAGTACAACTGCCGCCGAAACGTGAACGCCTACTTCCTCTACGAATCGCGAGAATGGCTACTTCCACTACGAACTCGAACCGCTTTGAGAACGAACGTTCCGAAGGTATAACCCCGAGACGATGACCCATGGTCTGCATGTGTTGTATGAGATGAAATACTTGTTTGCGTCGTGTCCGTTGCGCCCCTCTTTTGTCGCCGAACCGTGGGAACCCGGAAGCCGGGAGCACCCCATCATCTTGTTGGACTCACTCACGCCGATCCTTCTTTTGCACCGGTCTTCCGACGAGTTACCGGAACCGAGATGTTGCCGTTGCATCATTTTCGGACCGTTGGTGTGGCACCCTTTCTTTCCACCACGGTGACAAATACTTCATATCTCTTTATGTTAACGTTTACTAAAAATTGCATAAAACTTGATCATGTCATCCGCATCATGTTAACAACATTAAAATGTGTGAATTGTTGTTTGCTTAAAATTGCTAAACATGCATATGGGAATTTTCCGGAATTGTTGTTGTTATTTCCGGCCTCATTTAAACTTGTTGACTTGTGTTGTTTTTTCTGTGCTTCCTACCTTGCCATGTTTTGCTTCTTTTATAGACTTGTCATGCATCATACCTTGCCATGTATTGCATCATATATAGACTTGTGTTGTTTTTCTGTGCTTCCTACCTTGCCAGGTATTGCTTCCTGTATAGACTTGGCATGCATCATACCTTGCCATGTATTGCATCATATATAGACTTGTGTTGTTTTTCTGTGCTTCCTACCTTGCCATGTTTTGCTTCCTGTATAGACTTGCTGTGCATCATACGTAGACTTGTTTTGCATCATACTTGATTGAGCATATTGTCATGTCTCGTGTGGTGTGTTTACCGTGTTGCTTGTTTCTTTCCGGTTTGCTTGTCTCGTTAGCTCCGGGTTCATTCCGGATTTGTGAGGATTGTTTGACTACTGCATGGACTTGTTCTTCTCCCTCGCGGAATCCCAGGCAAGATGACCATACCCTTGGATACCTTTACTACCATTGCCATGCTTAGTTGTCTCGATGCTATCGTTATATGTCGCGCTACCCATCTTTATTGCCAGTCCCTCTCCTTGTTGCCATGAAACCTCTAACCTTTGAAACCTTCCTAGCAAACCATTGTTTGGCTATGTTACCCGCTTGCTCAACCCCTCTTATAGCATTGTTAGTTGCAGGTGAAGATGAAGATCGTTCCATGTCGGAACTTGTTGTTGGCATATCACAATATCTATTATTATTATTAACACACCTATATACTGGGCATGGGTGGAAGGCTTGGCCTTTTGCTCGGTGTTTTGTTCCACTCATGCCACCGTAGGCGCCGATAAACCGGCATTATGTTCCTTCATTTTGCGTTCCTTACACAGTTGGGTATATGGTGACCCCTTGACACTTCGTCTTTGAATAAAACTCCTCCAGCAAGGCCCAACATTGGTTTTAATTTGCCTCATAATAACAACTTAATTAATTAATTAAATTTGCATAGGGGGTCGCGCCCTCGGGATTCTTTTCTACATAGCAGGGGGGCCAATGCTGATGGTGTTGGTCCCAAACGGGGAGTATGCGGGGCCACCTTGGGGAAACCCGAGGGCTGGTTTTACTCGTATAATCGCCCATTCGGACGTGGCCTGAGACGGGATACGCGCGGCTAATATCACGGTGTCGGCACGCCGGGAGGTCTTGCTGGACTTGTTTTACCATTGTCGAAATGTCTTGTGCATCGGTATGCCGAGCCTGATCGGATTTCCCTAAGATAAGGGGTGATGATATTATATTTATCACTTTAGCTGATCGTGAGAGCCTGTGATGGGCTAAGTTGGGACACCCCTGCAGGGTTATAATCTTTCGAAAGTCGTGCCCGCGGTTATGTGGAAGATTGGAATTTGTTAATGTCCGGTTGTAGAAAACTTGACAGAGGATCCGAAGTAAAACACACAACTGTGTGAGTAACCGTGACTGTCTCTTTTCACTTTGAGAAGAGAACACGGTGGGGTTATGTTTGACTCGTAGGTAGTTCAGGATCTTTAGCGATCACTACTAGTTTGCGACCGTTTGCGTAGATGCTCATCTTATTTTTGTACTCGTAAGTTAGCCACCATATTATGCTTAGCCACTGCTGCAACCTCACCACTACCCTTCTCCATACCCATAAAGCTTTGCTAGTCTTGATACCCATGGTTATGGGATTGCTGAGTCCTCGTGGCTCACAGATACTACAACACCAGATGCAGGTACCGCTGAGAACAGTGCAGGAGATGGTTCAGAACTTCACTGGAAGCTCGATGAAGAGAGTGGCCGTATGTATATGACGCGTTTCGACGACCAGTAGTGGTTCCTACTATGGGCGATCGGGACCTTGTGGCTTTATTTATTTGGTATCTTTCATTTGGATCTTCATCCATAGTCGGGCTGTGATCTTATTTGGATGTTGATTGCTTATGTAATGCATTGTGTGACGTGGCGAGTGTAAGCCAACTATCTCTTTTGCAATTCCATCCCTCCTTTACATGAGTCGTGCAAAGATACCATACTTGAGATCATTCTAGAATGGGCTTATACCTTTAAGTCGTGCCTCGACACGTAGGAGGTATAATCCCATCCTGGGCATTACAACTTGGTATTCAGAGCCTTCTCCGACCTAGGAGCCCCCACTGATTGATCGAATCGTTGACGGTTGAGTCTAGGCACACACGTAAAATGTTTTGAGTCCTATATATATATCGGAGGGTAGGATTTCTTTTTACTCCTCATCCCTTTATCACTCTGGTGAGGAATCCTGACGATTACTTGTCTCTTCTACTCTAAAAAATTCTCAATTTTTTTAGGATCACACGAGTATTGTTTGGATTGTTCCGATGTCTTTGTGACGAGAACATTGTTCTCGATGCCTCCTGTCATTTAGGGGTTGTGGCAGTGTCCCGGGGAGTTGAGCTCCGAGGTGTTGTCGTCACAAATATATCGCATCAGTTCTAGAATACTTAAGACGGACGACATCGAAAACTCTTCTATGCGGTTAGTGGCAAGATAACCCCGACATCACCCAGTACTGGGGAGGTAGTTCGGGAGTATTGCCATAGCTTGTATAGCAGATGCGTTCCGAAGGTCCGAGGTAAACGGTTTCCGAAAATAACTGGTTATGTGTTGAAGGATGGATACAGCTAGATGTAGGATTAGAGTTGAGTGCGCGATGCTTCCCCTGTATCCCCAACACCTGATTGCATAACTGGAAACTTTCAGAAATTAATAGGTGGGTTCATCTAGTAGCTCGTAGGCATTCTTCCAACGAATGCACGATACGGAGTTCGGGGTTCTACATTGAGTGAAGTGGTTTTATGGGCGTTGTTTCGATCGGGAGTTGCATCTTAAAGGGTCCTTGGCTATGCCGATCCGGGGATTGCAAAACCCTTTTGTAACACGTTCCATGAGCTTTCAGCACGAACATGTGGAACGAAACTTCTATCTTGTATTTGTTCTATCTGCTCCTTGTTGTTTTTGTTTATCTTTTGTTCTCCCTAGTGGCTTCTCGACAAGTTGATGTACCTACGGAATTCATTCGTTCAATTCTCTGTTCAGATGATATTGTGAAGATTATGCTGTAACATATCTACCCATTGTTTTTGTTTTGATTCTGGTATTCGAGTTGCTTCGATGTCAAATGTTGATTCCACACCTTTTTCCTAATCGGTGTTCTCATATTTCATGGGAGTGCTAATCCTTCTTGATCATCGAGATTGTTATGTTAAATTCTTTTCAACCTGTGTGCTTCGCTTCAAGTTAATCCGATCTCTTCATCATCTACAAGATCAACTCTCTGTCTTTTCTCAAGGGTGTTTATTTCATTCATTCCAAGTTGTCTTTGTTTTCCACACCCTCCCACCCTTCTTCTTCTCAGAGCCAGAATTCTTAATCAAGTATCCATTTTACTCATGTGATGTTTCTTCATTCTTTTCGTTCAATTTCATTATTCGGTGATTTCTCAGGAAGCTTCAAGTTTATCATTCTTCGTTCTCATTTTCTTCTCCGGTGGACTTAAGTTCAAGCTTCGATCATGATCATATCTCTTCCTTTTTGTTTAACATGTTTTCACATGTTGAAATTTCTTATCCGAAGTCTCTCTTGCTTATTCAACTCTCTAATTCTTATCCGGAGTGTTCGAGATAGCTCGGAAGATTCGTGTTCCAATTCATGATCCGTTCAAGCTATTTTGTGACTGTTATCTCATCCAAGCCATTTAATTCAACCGGTGCAATATCTCTCAAGCAATCTTTCCCAACGGTGATTTCTTTAGTGGGCCCTAACCCACAGGTATTTTCCCAGGATCTTACCTGACTCTTCCAATTCTTTCGGAGTTATACTCAAATTCTTTTCAAAGGGTGACGTAAGAATGATTTCCATCAGTCACATGCCTTCTCCAAGCTTGTTTTCAATTATTTCCATCTTTAGCTCCAACTTCCTCTTGTCATTCGTCCGGAGTATCTCGAAATTCTTCATGGCATTTCTCGTCTTCACTCTCAACATTTGAAGACCAGAGAAGTGTTTCTCTTAAATCTTGGCCGTTCTCTTGAAGGTTCGTGGTTCTAGCTTCATACCATCCTCATAAGTGTTTCGATGGTGAGGAATTCTTTTTATAACCACCCGAAGCTTTCATGAATCCTTTCCATTGTGATCCTCCGAAGGCCATCATTTCAGAAGATTTCTTCGTTCTCAGTTTGCAACTTCGTCCTCCAACTATTCTTAATTGTGCCTCGTCGTTCGTCTCCATATTCTTACGGTGGTTCATTCAAGATTACTCTTTCATTGTTATCGTATCAATTCATTTGTTCTTTTCATAATCCTACCGGTGCTTTGTTGAATATTTATCCAAGGTTGTGCAAGATCTCTCTTTAATTCTTTGCAACGGGATTAATTAGTATGTCAAATCCGTTGCTTGTCATCAATTTAATTTGATGAAGGATAAGCATACAGTAAATCTTAGTCTTATTTCCTCAAAGTGATTAATATCTTTTCCGGAGCTTTTTATTGGTGGACTCGCATGAAAAGAGAAATTGCTCAATTTGTGAACGAGTGTGATGTCTGCCGAAGAGTGAAAGTAAAGCATCAACGTCCAGCCGGACTCCTTCAACCTCTACCTATTTCGGAGTGGAAATTCGATCACATTGATATGGATTTCGTCACCGGTTTTCCCAAGTCCAAGCGAGGAAACGACGCCGTCCTTGTGGTGATTGATAAGCTCACAAAAGTGTCTCATTTTCTTCCAGTCAAGGAATCCATCAACGCAGCACAACTGGCAAAGCTGTATACCTCCAGAATTGTCTCTTTGCATGGTATCCCTCAAGTAATCTCCTTAGATCATGGAAGCTTGTTCACTTCCAAATTCTGGGATTCCTTCCAGTCAGCTATGGGTACCAAGATTTGCTTCAGCACAGCTTTTCACCCTCAGACTAGTGGCCAAGTCGAAAGAGTGAACCAAATTCTTGAAGATATGCTCAGGGGCATGTGTAATCTCCTTCGGTATGAAATGGGAAGACTGCCTTCCACTTGCCGAATTCTCCTACAACAATAGCTTCCAAGCAAGTGGGCAAAGCACCGTTTGAAATTCTCTATGGCAGAAAGTGTCGTACCCCTCTCAACTGGTGAACGTCAACTCCTTGGAAATGATTTGATCTCAGAGGCCGAAGAGATGTGCAAAGTCATACGTGAGAATCTCAAAGCCGCGCAATCGCGCCAGAAGAGCTACTATGACGGCAAACATCGAGACTTGGCTTTCGACATTGGAGATCATGTCTATCTCCATGTTTCTCCAATGAAGGGCACTCAGAGGTTCGGTATCAAGGGCAAGATTGCTCCAAGATACGTGGGTCCTTTCAAGATAATTGGCAAGAGAGGCAACCTAGCCTACCAACTCGAGCTTCCCTCCAACTTTGCAAATGTGCATCATGTGTTTCACGTGTCACAACTCCACAAGTGCTTCAAGACGCCCGAACGCACCATTCCATTTGAAGAGATTGATCTTCAGCAAGACATGTCTTATCGTGAGGACCCCGTTGCTATCCTTGAGGAAACTGAGCGCAAGACCCACAACAAGTCCATCAAATTCCTAAAAGTCAAGTGGTCACACCATACCGACCGAGAAGCTACATGGGAATGATAAGATCATCTTCGTTCTGAGTATCCCGCTTTCTTTCAGTCCTAGATCTCGGGACAAGATCTTTTCATAGTGGAGGAGAGTTTGTAACGCCCCAGATGTAACAATTCCATTTATGGCAATATATGCATCGTTGACTTAATCAATTCCATTATGGGCTCATCCTTCATTTAGGGTATTTTGTGTTTGTGCGTTGAGTGTGTGTGTGCACATCACCATGTCATGTGCATTGCATTGCATTCGAGTTGTCACTTGCACCCGGTCATGTTCGTTTCTCTCCGTTGTCCGTTTCGAGTTCCGACACTCACGCATGTGCCCGTGGCACCTCCGAATCCTCCTTTTGAATGTGACCGAAAAACATTCTCGGAATGGGGTGAAAGTTGACGTGCGTTGTTGCTATAGTGTGTGTAGACCGTCTGTCAAGTTTCATCTCGTTTGGAGGTCCGTTGATACTCCAACGGTTAACCGTGTTCCTCACGGAAGCCCTCTCTCTTTTTGCCCAACACCCCTCCACAACAGCCCACTAGCCCATTCCAACCACCTTCATGCTCTCGGTCGTTGGATCACGATCATGTGGGCGAAAACCGCACCTCATTTGGACTCTCCTAGCTCCCTCTACCTATAAATATGTCCATCTTCCCCGAATCCCGGATCCAACCCTAAAAACCCTCGCTTCTCGCCGCGCCGGACACGTCCGTGCTGCTGATGACCCATAAGTGTAGAGGATCTATCGTAGTCCTTTCCATAAGTAAGAGTGTCGAACCCAACAAGGAGCAGAAGGAAATGATAGGCAGTTTTCAGTAAGGTATTTTCTACAAGCACTGAAATTATAGGTAACAGATAGTTTTGTGATAAGGTAATTGGTAGCAAGTGACAAATAGTAAAAGTAAATAAGGTGCATCAAGATGGCCCAATCCTTTTTGTAGCAAAGGACAAGCCTGGACAAACTCTTATATGAAGGAAAACGCTCCCGAGAACACATGGGAATTATCGTCAAGCTAGTTTTCATCACGATCATCTGATTCGCGTTCGGTACTTTGATAATTTGGTATGTAGGTGGACCGGTGCTTGGGTGCTGTCCTTACTTGGACAAGCCTCCCACTTATGATTAACCTCTAATGCAAGCATCCGCAACTACAGAAGAAGTATTATGGTAAACCTAACCATAGCATGAAACAAGTGGATCCAAATCAGCCCCTTACGAAGCAACGCATAAACTAGGGTTTAAGCTTCTGTCACTCTAGCAACCCATCATCTACTTATTAATTCCCAATGCCTTCCTCTAGGCCCAAATAATGGTTAAGTGTCATGTAGTCGACGTTCACATGACACCACTAGGGGAGAGACAACATACATCTTCATATAAACCTTGTAAAATAAGAGAGAAAAGGCATGAGTATTGTGCCATAACATGTAATAACAGCCCATAGTGCAATAAATATCAACATAAAAGCATGATGCAAAATGGACGTATCAACTCCCCCAAGCTTAGACCTCGCTTGTCCTCAAGCGAAAGCCAATATCGAAAAATATGTCCACATGTTTAGAGATAGAGGTGTCAATAAAAATAAAATACGGACATGAGGGCATCATGATCACTCTTATAACAGCAACACACATATATATTGTCATATGATTCTTACGTTAAAGTAACAATTCATTCACAATGTCAAGTATGAATTAGAAACTTCATTGAAAACCAACAAACTATGATCTCAGTCATTGAAGCAATTACAATTTATCATAACATCGGAAAGAGTCAATATAAGAGCTTTTCAGCAAGCCCACATACTCAACTATCATATAGTCTTTCACAATTGCTCACACTCACGCAATACTTATGGGTATGGAGTTTTAATCAGACACAGAGAAAGATAGGGGCTTATGGTATTGCCTCCCAACCTTCTACCTCAAGGGTAATGTCAACAGTAATAGACCATGATAACTTACATCCAAGTGGGTATATATGTCAGGATCTTTCCAGCATAGTGTGCTTGCCAAAGGATAAAATGTAAAAGGAAAGGTGATTTTCACCTTGACTCTTATAAGGCAAGAATAATAGATAGGCCCTTCGCAGAGGGAAGCAGAGGTTGTCATGTGCTTTTTGGTTGGATGCACAAAGTCTTAGCGCAAAAGAACATCACTTTATATTGCCACTTGTGATAAGGACCTTTATTATCTAGTCTGTCGCTTTTATTACTTCCATATCACAAGATCGTATAAAGCTTATTTCCTCCACACTAATAAATCATACATATTTTAGAGAGTTTGCAAACATGACAACTTACTTGAAGGATCTTACTCAATCCATAGGTAGGTATGGTGGACTCTCATAGCAAAACTGGGTTTAAGGATGTATGGAAGCACAAGTAGTATCTCTACTTGGTGCAAGGAGTTTTGGCTAGCATGAGGGGGAAAGGCAAGCTCAGCATGTTGGATGATCCATGACAATATACTTTATTTCGAATATAAGAAAACATAACCCATTATGTTGTCTTCCTTGTCCAACATCAACTCTTTAGCATGTCATATTTTAACGAGTGCTCACAATCATAAAAGATGTCCAAGATAGTATATTTGTATGTGAAACCTCTCTTTCTTTATTACTTCCTATTAATTGCAACGATGACCAAAACTATGTTTGTCAACTCTCAACAACTTTTATTCATCATACTCTTTATGTGTGAAGGCATTACTTTCCATATGATCAATATGATCTCTTTGATACTTTTTATATTTTCTTTCATTCTATCATGACCCAAGTGAGGAAATCAAACCCTTGACTCAACACTAATCTTTATTATATAGCTCACGGGCTCGATTACAAAGGTAAAGATCATAAAGCAAAAGCTCACAACTAGATCATGCTAAATTTATTCTACTAGATCAAGATACTACCAAAAAGGATTGAACTAGGAAAAACGGTAAAGATAGGAGTGTGATGGTGATACGATACCGGGGCACCTCCCCCAAGCTTGGCAGTTGCCAAGGGGAGTGCCCATACCCATATGATTATGTCCCCTTCTTCGGAGGTGGTGATGATGGAGTTGTTGATGATGTAGGCTTGTTCCTTAACTTGCGCTTGAGGATAAAATTTTGCTCCCTCAAGTCATTGATTTCTTGCTCAAGGTTTAATATCTTCTTGCATAGTTCCTGCTTGTTTTCCTGCGAGAGGCGAAAAGGGATAAACTCGATCTTAGGTTTCTTTGCTCTATTGGGGAGGCTTGACTTCTTGAACTCCACATGCATTTCCCCAGGTTGAGGAAGTGGGACTTCGTCTTCATCTGAGTTGGTCCAATCCTTTCCCTTGGGATCATGGTCTTCTTCTTCCTCTGTGGTCCAACCATAATGCTCCCAGTCCCCATAGACCTTAGGGTCAGCGAGATCAGCCACATAGCTTTCTCCCTCCGAATCCTGGGACGACATATTGCTCATATCTGCGACGGAAACAACTCGAAACAAAACAAGAGGATTTTTGCCTGATACGGTGGTCAAAACCTTCGGGAGAATATATAATGATTTTTTACCGACCAAAAGAAGTAACATACAAGAAATCAGAGTCCGGGAGGCAGGGGTGCGCCCAGAAGAAGGGGGCGCGCCCTCCACCCTCGTGGATGCCTCATGTCTCTTCCGGACTGCCACTTATTTTTCTATTTTTCTAAATATTCCAAAATGGTGAAAAATTGCCATTAGAACTGTTTTGGAGTCGGTTTACTTACCGTACCACATACCTCTTCCTTTTCGGGGTCTGAATTGTTCTGGAAAGTGTCCCTTATGTATTCCTCCGGGGTTACGGTTTCAATAACATTGGTTTCAACATTTATAGGATTACCTGAGATATAATGTTTGATTCTTTGACCGTTCACCACATTCGGATTCGTGCCTTCAAAGTTGTGGATTTTTATGGCACCGGAACGATAGACCTCCTCGATAACGTAAGGACCTTCCCATTTTGAGAGAAGTTTTCCTGCAAAAAATCCTAAATGGGAGTTGTATAGCAAGACATAATCACCTACGTTAAACTCACGCTTTTGTATCCTTTTGTCATGCCATCTTTTAAATTTTTCTTTAAACATCTTGCCATTCTCATAGGTCTGGGTTCTCCATTCATCAAGAGAGCTAATGTCAAATAACCTCTTCTCTCCGGCAAGTTTGAAATCATAATTGAGCTCTTTAATAGCCCAATATGCCTTATGTTCTAGCTCAAGAGGTAAGTGCCAAGCTTTTCCATAAACCATCTTATATGGAGACATACCCATAGGATTTTTGTATGCAGTTCTATAGGCCCATAATGCATCATCAAGTTTCTTGGACCAGTTCCTTCTAGACCTATTAACTATCTTTTGCAAAATTAATTTCAGCTCTCTATTACTTAATTCTACCTGACCACTAGACTGTGGGTGATAAGGGGATGCAATTCTATGGTTAACATCATACTTAGCAAGCATTTTATGGAAAGCGCCATGAATAAAGTGTGAACCACCATCAGTCATTAAGTATCTAGGGACTCCAAACCTTGGAAAAATAACTTCTTTAAGCATCTTGGTGTTGTGATCAGCACTACTAGTTGGAATAGCTTCTACCCACTTAGTAACGTAATCAATAGCAACTAAAATATGTGTGTTCCCATTAGAGGAAGGAAACACTCCCATATAATCAAAGCCCCAGACATCAAATGGTTCAATAACAAGTGAATAATTCATAGGCATTTCTTGACGTCTACTGATATTACCAGTTCTTTGACATTCATCACAAGATAAGACAAACTTACGGGCATCCTTGATAGTAGGCCAATAAAAACCAGATTGCAATAACTTATGTGCAGTTCTATCTCCAGCATGGTGTCCTCCATAAGCTTCGGAGTGGCACTTGCGTAGGATATGTTCATGTTCATGCTCAAGTACACAACGTCTAATAATACTATCTACTCCTTCTTTATAAAGATGTGGGTCATCCCAGAAGTAATATCTCAGATCATAGAAGAACTTTTTCTTTTCCTGGTATGTGAAGCTAGGAGGTATAAACTTAGCAACAATGTAATTAGCATAATCAGCATACCATGGAGCAGTACGAGAAGTATTTATGACAGCTAATTGTTCATCAGGAAAGCTATCATCAATAGGTTGTGGGTCATCAAGAATATTCTCTAGCCTAGATAAGTTATCAGCTATGGGGTTCTCAGCTCCCTTTCTATCAATAATATGCAAGTCAAATTATTGCAGCAAGAGAACCCATCTAATAAGTCTAGGTTTAGCATCTTTCTTTTACATAAGGTATTTCATAGCAGCATGATCAGTGTGAATAGTTACTTTAGAATCAACAATATAAGGTCTAAACTTATCACATGAAAATACAACTACTAAAAATTCCCTCTCAGTAGTAGCAAAATTTCTCTGGGCACTGTCTAGATTTTACTAGCATATTGGATAACATTCGATTTCTTATCAACTCTTTGTCCTAGAACAACACCTACAACATAATCACTATCATCGCACATAATCTCAAAGGATAAATTCCAGTCAGGAGGCTGGACAATAGGTGCAGAGATCAATGCTTTCTTAAGTATTTCAAATGCTTCTAAACAATCATCATCAAAGACAAAAGGAACATCTTTTTGTAAGAGAGTAGTCAGAGGCGTGGTGATTTTGGAGAAGTCCTTAATGAACCTCCTATAAAACCCGGCATGACCAAGGAAACTTTGTATACCTTTGATGTCCTTAGGACACAAAATCTTTTCAATTGCATCAATTTTAGCTTTGTCAACTTCAATACCTCTTTCAGAAATTTTATGTCCCAAGACAATGCCTTCATTAACCATAAAGTGGCACTTCTCCCAATTCAAAACAAGATTAGTGTCTTCACATCTCTGCAAAACTCGATCAAGGTTGCTTAGGCAATCATCAAAGGAAGTTCCGTAAACGGAGAAGTCATCCATGAAAACCTCAACAATCTTTTCACAAAAATCAGAGAATATAGCCATCATGCATCTTTGAAAGGTAGTAGGTGCATTACATAAACCAAAAGGCATATGTCTATAAGCAAAGGTACCGAAAGGACAAGTAAAAGTGATCTTATCTTGATCCCCTTTTGACACACGTATTTGAGAGAAACCAGAATATCCATCTAGAAAGCAAAAATGAGTATGTTTGGATAACCTTTCTAGCATTTGATCAATAAAAGGCAAAGGGTAATGATCTTTATTAGTAGCTTTATTTAATTTGCGGAAATCAATTACCATCCTATAACCTGTAACAATTCTTTGCGGGATCAATTCATCTTTATCATTAGGAACAACAGTCATACCTCCCTTCTTAGGGACACAATGGACAGGACTTACCCACTGGCTATCAACAACTGGATAGATTATACCTGCCTCTAGAAGCTTTAGTATTACCTTCGTGACCACTTCTTTCATCTTAGGATTTAACCGTCGTTGATGATCAATAACCGGTTTAGCGTCCTCTTCCAATTTTATCTTGTGTTGGCATAAAGTGGGACTAATGCCCTTAAGATCATCCAGAGTATATCCAATAGCAGCACGGTGCTTCTTCAGAGTTTTCAATAATCATTCTTCTTCTTGCTCTGAAAGGTTAGCACTCATAATAATAGGATATATCTTCTTTTCATCAAGATAAACATACATAAGATTATCAGGTAATGGTTTAAGTTCAAACACGGGATCACCCTTGGGTGGAGGAGGATCCCCTAGGATTTCAACTAGCAAGTTGTTTTTCAATGCGGGTCCCTGCTTAAAGAATATTTCATCAATTTCCCTTCTCTCATTCATATACATATCATTTTCATGGTCTATAAGATATTGTTCTAAAGGATCATTAGGAGGCACAACAATAGAAGCAAGACTAATAATTTCATCCTTACTAGGTAATTCTTTATCATGGGGTTGTCTACGAAATTTAGCAAAGTTAAAATCATGAGACATATCCCCTAAACCAACGGTAACAATATCTTTCACTCAGTCTATCTTAGCATTAACGGTATTCAAGAAGGGTCTACCAAATATAATGGGACAAAAATCATCTTGTGGGGAACTAAGAATAAGAAAATCAGCAGGGTATTTAAAATTCCCACACAAGACTTCGACATCTCTAGCAATCCCAATTGGTGAAATTGTGTCTCTACTAGCAAGCTTAATAGTAACATCAATCCCTTCTAACTCAACATGTCACCGCCCTAGACCAGCCCTTGCCTGCCTTGCTTGGTCTTCATGTGCATCATGTTTAAATTTCTCAGAAACTGGAAATGGGGATGTTCAAACCCTAGCACCAAATGAATTCAACTAGGGTCAAGAATAAAATCATTTCCAATGACCCAAAATACCTTCATCAATGTTGATAATTTTGGCAAGGCTTTGGGACCAAACCAAAAATAGTAAACATTTTTGTGGAATATTTTGGGCACTGAATTAAATCATATCTTATTTGCATTTGGGCATTTAAATTTTAGATATTATTTTAAATGCTCAAATAATCATAAACTAAAATGTTTACTGTTGGATTTATTCTAAACAGTAGCCATGCAAGGTTTCATGATTTTTGAAAATACTCTAGCATTTTTAACAAAGCCAAAACAAATGTCAAAATTAGAAAACAACAACAGAAATAGAAAAGAGGAGAGAGAGAGAGAACTCACCTTGGGCCCAGCACTGTTGCAGGCCGGCCCAGCCCACCCAGCGCAGCTCCTGTCGCCTTCCACCTCGCGCCAGTAGGCAGCGCGCATGGCCACCGCGCGCCGGCACGCGCCCGGCCACCTCCAGCCTGCCTGCCTGCGTCCTCGACGCCCTGGACGCCTCCATGCGTCGCCACGCAGCCGCCCCGACCCCTCTCTCACTCTCCCTCGTCCTCATCTCCTTCCCCTGCTCTCCCCCTCGCACGCGCCCGAACACTGACATCGCCGCCGTTCGCCATAACCGCGGCCACCGTCCACCTCTCGCCTCGCCGGAGCGCCCAGTAGCTCCGCCTCGTCCCTCTCTTCCTCCTCGCCGAGCCGCCCGATGCCAGAAGCCCCTAGAGCGCCGTCGTCGACCTCGTCTTCTTCCTCGGCCACAGGAGATCGCCGTCGGGATTCCGACGCCGTCCGGCCCCCGTTGAGCCTGCTGGGACCTCCGACCGACCCCCTGTGAGCCCCTCCATCAATCCCCTCTCTCCCCTCCGTCGATTTCGACCCCTAACCACGTCAGCCACCAGAGCCGAGAACCCCTCGCCGCCGGCCATGTCGCCGCCGTCGTTCTAGCCATCGCCGCTCGTGTCCGAGCTCACCACTGCACTCAGTGCACCCCTGCGCGTCGATTGAGGCCACCGGTTGCCCCTGCCGTGCGCTGCAACGCTGTTTTCACCGCAGCCAGAACTCCGGCGAGCCACCGTCGTGTCTTTGGTCGCCGGCGCCTAACGCCGACGTGGCCGCCTACTTAGGGGCTAATCACCCCACTAACTAACCACCTAGCCCACTGACACATGGGCCCTACACACTTATTAACCACGGCTTTTGATTTTGTTTAGTTTAAGTTAACCACAGTGGCCCCACGCGTCAGTTTTGACCGTGCTGCTGACGTGGGCGTTGACTAGGCGCACATGTCAGCGACCCTAACCAGAACTGTGTCACAGGCATGTGGAGCCCACACGTCAGTTTTGACCTGGACCAGCCCGTTGACCTGCTGACGTCATGATGATGCAGTGCTGACGCAGTAAAGCTTTTCTGGAATTAAAATAAATCAGAAAGGTTTAGAATTTCCAGAAAATGCTTTAAACTTCTAAAAATCATATAAAATCAACCGTAACTCAGATGAAAATAATTTATATATGAAAATTGATCAGAAAAATCCAAGGAATCTGTTTATGGAATTTTCATGCATGTTTGAAGAAGTTAAACCTGTTGATCAGGTCAAATCAATTAAATGGCATTTAAATAATCACATATGGAGTTTGAATTTGAATCTTGGATTCAAACCAACTTCATTTAACCTGTTGTTAGTTGCATTAGCTCAAATCACAACATAATGCCATGTCATGATCATGCATCATATTGTGCATTGCATTGATTGTGTTTCTTTCTTTGTTGCCGGTGTTCTTCCCTTTTAGTAGACGTGTTCCGACGGTGTGATCGATGACACCGATGAAGACCCAATGTTATCTTCAGAAGTGCTAGGCAAGCAAAAAACCCATTGAGCATTCCAATACAATCCCACTCTCTCGCTCTTGCTCTCTTTTACTGCATTAGGACAACAACGTCATAACTGTTACCTGCTACGGTAGTTGAACCCCTTTCCACTGCATGACCTGTCATTGCCACAGTAAATAGTTGAAACCCACTAGTATGAGTAGGAGTTGTTTGAGCCATGTTGTGCCTACTCATTCATGCTTTCTGGTTATGCCTGCTATTGCTTGGAGTTGTGTCAGGTCTGATTCATCGGGGATGAATTGTCAGGGTGATGAACATGTCCTACTGTGTGAGAGCTAAGTGTGTGAACACGATTTGGTAAAGGTAGCGATGAGAGGCCATGTAGGAGTACATGGTGGGTTGTCACATTGCAGCCGTCCTCAGGAACTGAGTTCTGTGTTGGTTGGTCCATGAAACAGCTACTACCACACATTGGGATCCTCAATTGACTCTCTCGACTTATTAATCAACATAATCTCTGTCCAGGAGTTGCAATTAGTTTCTGGTGTTTGTAGTTTATTGGAGGTCGTGCGCAGCGCTGACCCTCGGGGTGGGTTGTGACGCGGCAGGTACGTGGCACGGTGTACCGGTCGCCCGTTTGGTGATGCGGGAACCCTGTACACATCGTTTGGGGCCGTGAGCGACACCCCGGCCGGATCTCCCCATGGATGGAACCCAAATAGGCGATAAACCTGGACGAGAGACTTGTGTGGTTAGTTAGGTCGTGGCCGACACCCTCGCCAGGCTTCCGCTTGAAGGTTGCTGAGATACATGACATGTACATGGTGGTAAGTGGCGAGAGTGTGTGTGAAGAAGTACACCCCTGCAGGGTTATATATAATCTATTCGAATAGCCGTGTCCGCGGAAATGGACTTCTGGGTTACCTCTACAGTTCATAGACAAGCGAAAGTGGATACTCTAAAACACGCAAGATAAGCGTGAGTGCTATGGATGGCCTTCTCGTAGGGAGACGGGAGCAGATCCATAGTGGTGTATTGATTGGTGAATATGTGGACTCGTGTGCGCCACCTCAAAAGAGTTACTTGCAGTCTTAGTTTAGGATAGCCATCGAGTCAAAGCTGGCTTGCTGTAGTCAAACTCCACCACCCCTTTGTTGATACTGATGCATATGTAGCTAGTTCTGATGTAAGTCTTGCTGAGTACCTTTGTACTCACGTTTGCTTAATTTATGTTTTGCAGAGAGACTTCAGTCTCGCTAGTGGTTCCGCGTGGACTTCGACATTTAGCTTGTTACCTCAGCTACGATCTTGTACCCTTGTAGGATCTTGTAGATAGTCAGGCTTCTCAGCCTTTTTCATTTGTAGTTGTCTGTACTCAGACATGTTATGCTTCCGTTGCCTGTATGCTCTGTATGATGGGTCATGTGACCTCTGTTTGTAATAAATGCTATGATGGCTCTTCTGGGCCTTTATCTATATGAGTTGTTGAGTTATGTTGTGATGCCATGTTGTACAGCACATACCTGCATGTTATGCGTACGTGTAATGTGTATTGCTATGTGTGGGATCCGACACCTAGTTGTTTACCTTTGGTAGCCTATCTTACAGGGAAATGTCTCCTAGTGCTTCCACTGAGCCTTGGTAGCTTTCTACTGCTCCGGAACACTTAGGCTGGCCGGCATGTGTCCTTCTTCATTCCTGCGTCTGTCCCTTAGGGGAAATGTCACGCGTTGTTTATTTAAGTCCTTGTAGATTGCTATGACTTGGGTTCATACGTTGTTGACCGACACGTTCGTTGCTGGGTCATGTATGTCTGTCTCTGTAATTTAGTGCCACTTTTGGTTTATAACTGGTCATGTCTGCCCGGGTTCTCTGTCATATGGATGCTAGCGACACTATCATATACGTGTGCCAAAATGCGCAAACGGTCCCGGGCCAGGTAAGGTGGCACCCGTGGGGATACCGTGCGTGAGGCCGCAAAGTGATATGGTGTGTTACAGGCTAGACCTGTGTGACTTAAGATCGGGGTCCTTACAGCTTTGGTATCAGAGCCTGACTGCCTGTAGGATTAGTAAGTCAAACTGGTCGAAGTCGTGTCTAGAAATTCTTTAGTTATATAAGGGAATTGATTGTGGAAGGGAACGTAAGGCTCTTTTTACTCCTTTACCCCATGACCTTCTGATCTGAGTCATCTTCTCCTTTTCTACGGGGATTAAGAAACTAGGATCCTCATTCTGTTTATCAGGATCATGTTAATGTGGATTCAACCCTCAGTTCAGTTTCTACTACTTCTGTTGGTTCAACTGTTGGTCCCAAAACCTTGATATGATGATGTCAAGTGGTTATGCTACCCTTTTGTTTGGATCTCAAAAGTATTTTTGAGCATTTACAGACGTTATGTTGTCCGAGTCATCTTAGGTTTCTAAATAGTCTGATGCATTTGCAAACCTTTCCTCCCTGTTTCCGATGTCCTTTTAGGCCAGATTAATCACACTAGTCGGTGTGTGGAGGTACTCCGTTACCTCGACACATGTGTTGGAGTTATTATTATGACCCAAGGTGTCTTCGAGGATCACCCAGTAATGCAGCAATGTTTTATATTCCCAGTGTGATGATTCTGGCCATCGTTCTCGAAAGCATCCCGTGATGCCATTTAGTAAGTAGGCATTCTACTCTTGGGTTCATGAACCCAAGATTCATTCTATTTACCTCATGTTGATAGTATTTGCTCGTCCCATTAGGATATTAGTAACCTTGTGATAGTCCTCGAGGTCTGTGGTTATCGTTCTTCCAATACCATGAACCATTATGGCAGAAGTTCTTCTGAACCAAAAGATCACAACCAGAGTGCTCTTGAGTAGTACTCCATTCATATTGTGACTGTCAATTCTACCTTTCTGCATAGGTTATCTGGAAGAAATATGTTGAACTAGTTCGACATACTAATCTATGCATCCACAACTCAGAAAGATATATGTTCCTTGAGTTGCCCCTTCTTAGTTGCATTGTGACCCCCGTCTATCAATTGGTAGTCAGGAGTAGTTGTGCATTTGTGTTTATCGATGCCTTTTACTCTTGTGATCCGTCAATTCATTCTATCTCGGAATGACTATGAGAAACCAACTCCAGTACCTTATCCTTATCCAGGATTGGGTCAAAGTAGTTGTATTCCGCAGATCAAAATGCCAATCCAGCTTTTGCTCTGCTCTACCTCGGAGTGTCACCCTCTTTTATGTCAAGAATGTCCTGGGGATTGCACAACCTCCTATAAACTCTTGATATAGTGATACTTCTCACCATCATCGTTCATTCCTCGGTCTCCGTGTTGTTGTAACCGCAATACTGACAAGTGAATCATGATGTGTGAAATCAATACTCCTAGCAACTTTGTTGCTTGGTAGCAAATGGACGATAATCTCATTCTTAGTGTGTTGGTTACCAAATCACCATTCTAAGATCGATCGTGCTACTAGCCCATCTTTCCTGGTGCACTCCTTGACCAATGAGTTAGGATTATTCAATCCCTTGCTTATTTGATCATATCATCTTGCCCTGAAAAGCAAGATTGTTCTCGGACTTAGCAACATATCGGTGGATCGTGATTTTCCGAATATCTTCTCGAAAGTATTACCAGGTTGTTCCCTGACCGCTATTTTGAGTTCGTGATCAAGTGGTTTTGTTGTAAACCACCCCTTCTCCGAGAATCTGTATTGGATACCCCGAGCTAATTGGTTAAGTTAAAACAATAACTTGGAGAGTTGGAAGATAAAAGATTGCCAGCTTAGTTCATCTCAAGGGGTATGTTTGCGTGTGTTGAAGATAGATGACATCTTCATCAATTGGTCCCTGTGATCAGTTGTTGGACCTATTGTCATATCAAAACTTTGATTTGAGTATGGGCTATCATCAAATCAAATCAGAACCAACGATGTTCATAATGTTGTCTTACTCGTGGTTGATTCCTCGAGCATACACCATTATATCTTCTGGGTCTGACCAATACTATCACTTGTTCACATAATTATGGAATTCCATCTCCATGGAAATCTGGATGGATTACTGTTGAGCCCATCAACAAACATCCTTATCTCCTCCATGATTTTGTAGGACATTAAGCTAGTGTTGGAAACTTTGTAAGCATTGTCTTCGTGTCCCGTTCATGAGGTATATGTTCGATGAGAGGAGAGACTTTCCCTAAGTCATGTATAATTGACGTAAGTTGACACCGTGAGTTCGAGAGAGTTGTTTTGCTTCCTGTGGAATCATCCCAAGTCAGTCATGCATACGTGCGAAGTATCCTGTTGTTTGGAGACTTGCAACCTTCATTCTATATGTATTCCTAGCACACCAAGCCACTGATTGATTTGTTCAAGAAAATGAAGTATGTTGTGCTAATCCTAGGTCATGCACATGACCTCGCTATCTTCAATGATGGTTCTCAATCTGAACTCGGTAGCATCTTGTTATAAGACTACCATGTGGTCATGTTTGTCTGGGACAACGTGTTCACCGGTACGTAGCAGAACTAGCTCATGTTTTGGAGCTGCTATCGTAGTTCATTCCCGAGAATCTCACAACGCCGTCTCGTCGATTTGTGTTGCAAACTTTCATTTTTCTTTCTAGGCTCGATGAGTCTGGAATATCCTGACACCAACCAGAACTGAATCTCAGGCAGATATGATGGTTGGAGCATTTTCCTAGAACTATAATATTGGTCTCTCGATAACCGGTAAAGTGGATGTCGTGGCCAACCCACCCAGCCGGAAGACCTATTGTTGTGGTATCTTGATTGAAGAAGTTGGCCACCTCCCCATAAGGAGTTCGTAGGATTTACCCCCCTATTTGTTCCTTATGGATTCGTGTGCTTCCAAAGTCCGACCCTTACTTGATGTTCAACATACCAAACATATCTATGAATGGATTTGCTAGCACATCAAGGAGAACATTAGAAGCGGAGTGCTAAATGTCTCTCGGTCGATCATCCAGATTTTGCCCCTTGACTCCGCTAAGGTGAAATCTGAGAAAGTGTTGTCTTACTTTGCATCTGCATCGTCCATCATTATTCATCATGGTAGTATGTGGTGTTGCCAGGATCCTTGACACGGATATGGGTAAAACCTTGATGAATATGGGAATGCTCAAGTTCTTGAGAGCACGCACAAGCACTAGGTGTTATCACTGGCACTAACCGGGATTGCTCTCAGTGTTCCTGGTTATGTTATAACCTCTCAAAGACTAGTTTCACTCTCTACTGTTGGGTTTCTTCCGAGTTACCAGAATCATTCCCAGCATTTGCATTTTGTTCCAAGCTTGCACCGCCAATGTGCCAATTTTCCATGGGTTGCCCTTCTCAGCATCTGCTGTTCAGGATTATCTTCAAAAGTGGTCCTACCATGGGTCCCATCCATTTCTGATGATAACCAAAATCATCCCTTGTGTTGTCTTAAGGTAGTCCACATCATCCATACTGGCCGAGAATGTCATTCTTTCGAACTCCGTCAAACGATCGGATGTGATTTGCCTCCGGCTGGCATAGAGAGTTTCAATGATCTCTATATCAAAAGTAATTCTTTTTGCCACTTAAGGGGATAATTCTACAAGTCATCTTCTTTAAAGGTGCCCCTTCTGATGACCTCGCTCACCCTTTTTCTTAGGTGTGGAGTTATTGCCACTAGATGAACCTTCATCATTTATTTCACTCCATCCCTCTGGAGATGTACTCCGTGTCTCAGCTCAAGAGATGTTTCAACCTCTCACTCCATGAGTTGATCTTGAGTTGCTCGATCTTTCAGAAGATCAATTTTGTAGAGTTTCTCCCATCGTCACCGTTTTGGACAAAGACCTCGAAATCAAGGATGTCAATATCAACATGATGCAAGCAATCGAAATTCATATGAAGGACACTTGGATCATGAAGATTGTGTTAGTTAGTGTCCCCTCTGATTTCTTACCCTACGCTTGAATCTCGGGATGAGATTCTTGTTTAGTGGGGGTGAGTTGTCACAGCCCTAGACCAGCCCTTGCCTGGCTTGCTTGGTCTTCATGTGCATCATGTTTAAATTTCTCAGAAACTGGAAATGGGGATGTTCAAACCCTAGCACCAAATGAATTCAACTAGGGTCAAGAATAAAATCATTTCCAATGACCCAAAATACCTTCATCAATGTTGATAATTTTGGCAAGGCTTTGGGACCAAACCAAAAATAGTGAACATTTTTGTGGAATATTTTGGGCACTGAATTAAATCATATCTTATTTGCATTTGGGCATTTAAATTTTACATATTATTTTAAATGTTCAAATAATCATAAACTAAAATGTTTACTGTTGGATTTATTCTAAACAGTAGCCATGCATGGTTTCATGATTTTTGAAAATACTCTGGCATTTTATTAAAGCCAAAACAAATGTCAAAATTAGAAAACAGCAACAGAAATAGAAAAGAGGAGAGAGAGAGAACTCACCTTGGGCCCAGCACTGTTGCAGGCCGGCCCAGCCCACCCAGCGCAGCTCCTGTCGCCTTCCACCTCGCGCCAGTAGGCAGCGCGCGTGGCCACCGCGCGCCGGCACGCGCCCGGCCACCTCCAGCCAGCCTGCCTGCGTCCCCGACGCCTTGGACGCCTCCATGCGTCGCCACGCAACCGCCCCGACCCCTCTCTCACTCTCCCTCGTCCTCATCTCCTTCCCCTGCTCTCTCCCTCGCACGCACCCGAACACTGACGTCGCCGCCGTTCGCCATTACCGCGGCCACCGTCCACCTCTCGCCTCGCCGGAGCGCCCAGTAGCTCTGCCTCGTCCCTCTCTTCCTCCTCGCCGAGCCGCCCGACGCCATAAGCCCCTGGAGCGCCGTCGTCGACCTCGTCTTCTTCCTCGGCCACAGGAGATCGCCGTCGGGATTCCAACGCCGTCCGGCCCCGGTTGAGCCTGCTGAGACCTCCGACCGACCCCCTATGAGCCCCTCCGTCGATCCCCTCTCTCCCCTCCGTCGATTTCGACCCCTAACCACGTCAGCCACCAGAGCCGAGAACCCCTCGCCGCCGGCCATGTCGCCGCCGTCGTTCTAGCCATCGACGCTCGTGTCCGAGCTCACCACTGCACTCAGTGCACCCCTGTGCGTCGATTGAGGCCACCGGTTGCCCCTGTCGTGCGCTGCAACGCTGTTTTCACCGCAGCCAGAACTCCGGCGAGCCACCGTCATGTCTTTGGTCGCCGGCGCCTAACGCCGACGTGGCCGCCTACTTAGGGGCTAATCAACCCACTAACTAACCACCTAGCCCACTGACACATGGGCCCTACACACTTATTAACCACGGCTTTTGATTTTGTTTAGTTTAAGTTAACCACAGTGGCCCCACGCGTCAGTTTTGACCGTGCTGACGTGGGCGTTGACTAGGCCCACATGTCAGCGACCCTAACCAGAACTGTGTCACAGGCATGTGGAGCCCACACGTCAGTTTTGACCTGGACCAGCCCGTTGACCTGCTGACGTCATGATGACGCAGTGCTGACGCAGTAAAGCTTTTCTGGAATTAAAATAAATCAGAAAGGTTTAGAAATTCCAGAAAATGCTTTAAACTTCTAAAAATCATATAAAATCAACCGTAACTCAGATGAAAATAATTTATATATGAAAATTGATGAGAAAAATCCAAGGAATCTGTTTATGGCATTTTCATGCATGTTTGAAGAAGTTAAACCTGCTGATCAGGTCAAATCAATTAAATGGCATTTAAATAATCACATATGGAGTTTGAATTTGTATCTTGGATTCAAACCAACTTCATTTAACCTGTTGCTAGTTGCATTAGCTCAAATCACAACATAATGCCATGTCATGATCATGCATCATATTGTGCATTGCATTGATTGTGTTTCTTTCTCTGTTGCCGGTGTTGTTCCCTTTCAGTAGACGTGTTCCGACGATGTGATCGATGACACCGATGAAGACCCAATGTTATCTTCAGAAGTGCCAGGCAAGCAAAACCCCATTGAGCTCTTGCTCTCTTTTACTGCATTAGGACAACAGGGTCATAACTGTTACCTGCTGCGGTAGTTGAACCCCTTTCCACTGCATGACCTGTCATTGCCACAGTAAATAGTTGAAACCCACTAGTATGAGTAGGAGTTGTTTGAGCCATGTTGTGCCTACTCATTCATGCTTTCTGGTTATGCCTGCTATTGCTTAGAGTTGTGTCAGGTCTGATTCATCGGGCATGAATTGTCAGGGTGATGAACATGTCCTACTGTGTGAGAGCTAAGTGTGTGAACACGATTTGGTAAAGGTAGCGATGAGAGGCCATGTAGGAGTACATGGTGGGTTGTCTCATTGTAGCCGTCCTCAGGAACTGAGTTCTGTGTTGGTTGGTCCATGAAATAGCTACTACCACACCTTGGGATCCTTAATTGACTCTCTCGACTTATTAATCAACATGATCTCTGTCCAGGAGTTGCAATTAGTTTCTGGTGTTTGTAGTTTACTGGAGGTCGTGCGCAGCGCTGACCCTCGGGGTGGGCTGTGACGCGGCAGGTACGTGGCACGGTGTACCGGTCGCCCGTTTGGTGAAGCGGGAACCCTGTACACATCGTTTGGGGCCGTGAGCGACACCCCGGCCGGATCTCCCCACGGATGGAACCCAAATAGGCGATAAACCTGGACGAGAGACTTGTGTGGTTAGTCAGGTCGTGGCCGACACCCTCGCCAGGCTTCCGCTTGAAGGTTGCCGAGATACATGACGTGTACATGGCCATAAGTGGCGAGAGTGTGTGTGAAGAAGTACACCCCTGCAGGGTTATATATAATCTATTCGAATAGCCGATTCCGCGGAAATGGACTTCTGGGTTACCTCTACAGTTCATAGACAAGTGAAAGTGGATACTCTAAAACACGCAAGATAAGCATGAGTGCTATGGATGGCCTTCTCGTAGGGAGACGGGAGCGGATCCATAGTGGTGTATTGATTGGTGAATATGTGGACTCGTGTGCGCCACCTCAAAAGAGTTACTTGCAGTCGTAGTTTATGATAGCCACCGAGTCAAAGCTGGCTTGCTGCAGTCAAACTCCACCACCCCTTTGTTGATACTGATGCATATGTAGCTAGTTCTGATGTAAGTCTTGCTGAGTACCTTTGTACTCACGTTTGCTTAATTTATGTTTTGCAGAGAGACTTCAGTCTCGCTAGTGGTTCCGCGTGGACTTTGACGTTTAGCTTGTTACCTAAGCTACGATCTTGTACCCTTGTAGGATCTTGTAGATAGTCAGGCTTCTCAGCCTTTTTCATTTGTAGTTGTCTGTACTCAGACATGTTATGCTTCCGTTGCCTGTATGCTCTGTATGATGGGTCATGTGACCTCTGTTTGTAATAAATGCTATGATGGCTCTTCTGGGCCTTTATCTATATGAGTTGTTGAGTTATGTTGATGCCATGTTGTACAGCACATACCTGCATGTTATGCGTACGTGTAATGTGTATTGCTATGTGTGGGATCCGACACCTAGTTGTTTACCTTTGGTAGCCTATCTTACAGGGAAATGTCTCCTAGTGCTTCCACTGAGCCTTGGTAGCTTGCTACTGCTCTGGAACACTTAGGCTGGCCGGCATGTGTCCTTCTTCGTTCCTATGTCTGTCCCTTAGGGGAAATGTCACGCGTTGTTCCTTTAAGTCCTTGTAGCTTGCTACGACTTGGGTTCATACGTTGATGACCGACACGTTCGTTGCTGGGTCATGTATGCCTGTCTCTGTAATTTAGTGCCACTTTTGGTTTATAACTGGTCATGTCGGCCCGGGTTCTCTGTCATATGGATGCTAGCGACACTATCATATACGTGTGCCAAAATGCGCAAACGGTCCCGGGCCAGGTAAGGTGGCACCCGTGGGGATACCGTGCGTGAGGCCGCAAAGTGATATGGTGTGTTACAGGCTAGACCTGTGTGACTTAGGATCGGGGTCCTGACACAACAGGTGAAATATCATGCATAATTTCTTTATATAAGGTATGAGGGATTATACTTGCACTAGCACCTACGTCACATAAACCATGATAGCAATGATCTCCTATTTTAACAGAAATAACAGGCAAGCCTACAACAGGTCTATGTTTATTCCTAGCATCGGGTTTGGCTATTCTAGCAGCTTCCTCTTGGAGGTAAATAACATGTCCATCTAAATTTTCTACCAAGAGATCTTTAACCATAGCAACACTAGGTTCAACTTTAATTTGCTCATAGTGTGTAGGTGTTCTAGTACTACTCTTACGAACCATAGTTGAAGCTTTAGCATGATCCTTTATTCTAACAGGGAAAGGCGGTTTTTTAATATAAGCAGTAGGAACAATAGGATCAACATTATAAGTGATAGTCTTTTCTTCAACTTTAACAGGTTCACGAAAAGAAGCTAATATCTCAGAGTCAAGTCCATATTTAGTGCTAAATTCACGAAAAACATCGGTATCCATAAAAGCTTTAACACAATCGAACTTAGGGGTCATACCTGACTCCTTACCTTCGTCGAGATCCCAATCTTTAGAGTTGCGTTTAATTCTTTCCAATAAATCCCATTTGAATCCAACAGTCTTCATCATAAAAGAACCAAAACAACAATTATCGAGCATGGTGCGATTATTGAGAGAAAGCCGAGCATAAAAATTTTGAATGATCATTTTTCTTGAGAGCTCATGATTGGGGCATGAATATAACATTGACTTAAGCCTCTCCCAAGCTTGAGCGATACTTTCTCCTTCGCGAGGCCAAAAATTATATATATATTTACGATCACGATGAACCTGATGCATAGGGTAGAACTTCTGATGAAATTCCAACTTCAGCCGATTATAGTTCCATGATCCAGTATCATCGCATAGCCTAAACCATGTCAATGTGTCTCCCTTCAAATATAAAGGGAAGACCTTCTTATTGATAACATCCTCGGGCATACCTGCAAGCTTAAATAATCCACAAACTTCATCCACATAGATTAGGTGTAAATCGAGATACAGTGTTCCATCTCCTGTAAAAGGATTATCTAGCAGTTCTCTATCATACCCGAAGGAATTTCAAAGCAAACATTTTCAGTAGGTTCAGTAGGTTGAGGGGCAACTCTTTGCTCTTCTGGTTAGGGTGAAGATACCCCGAACAAGCCCCTCAAAGGATGATGAGCCATATTAACAAGTGACAGTAAATTATAGCACACTATATAAATTTTTCCTTACCAAAGGCGCTTCACTCCCCGGCAACGGTGCCAGAAAAGAGTCTTGATGACCCACAAGTGTAGGTTATCTATCGTAGTCCTTTCGATAAGTAAGAGTGTCGAACCCAACGAGGAGCAGAAGGAAATGATAGGCAGTTTTCAGTAAGGTATTTTCTGCAAGCACTGAAATTATAGGTAACAGATAGTTTTGTGATAAGGTAATTGGTAGCAAGTGACAAATAGTAAAAGTAAATAAGGTGCAGCAAGATGGCCCAATCCTTTTTGTAGCAAAGGACAAGCCTGGACAAACTCTTATATGAAGGAAAACGCTCCCGAGAACACATGGGAATTATCGTCAAGCTAGTTTTCATCATGATCATCTGATTCGCGTTCGGTACTTTGATAATTTGGTATGTGGGCGGACCGGTGCTTGGGTGTTGTCCTTACTTGGAAAAGCCTCCCACGTATGATTAACCTCTAATGCAAGCATCCGCAACTACAAAAGAAGTATTATGGTAAACCTAACCATAGCATGAAACAAGTGGATCCAAATCAGCCCGTTACGAAGCAACGCATAAACTAGGGTTTAAGCTTCTGTCACTCTAGCAACCCATCATCTACTTATTACTTCACAATGCCTTCCTCTAGGCCCAAATAATGCTGAAGTGTCATGTAGTCGACGTTCACATGACACCACTAGGGGAGAGACAACATACATCTCATCAAAATATCGAACGAATACCAAATTCACATGACTACTTATAGCAAGACTTCTCCCATGTCCTCAGGAACAAAAGTAACTACTCACAAGACATAATATGGTTCATGATCAGAGGGGTATTAATATGCATAATGGATCTAAACATATGAGCTTCCACCAAGTAAACCAACTAGCATCAACTACAAGGAGTAATCAACACTACTAGCAACCCACAGGTATCAATATGAGGTTTGGGTACAAAGATTGGATACAAGAGATGAACTAGGGTTTGAGAGGATATGGTGCTGGTGAAGATGTTGATGAAGATAACCCTCCCGAAGATGGGAGAGTTGTCAGTGATGACGGCGGTGACGATTTCCCCCTCCCGGAGGGAAGTATCCCCGGCAGAACAACTCCGTCGGAGCCCTAGATTGGTTTCCACCAAGGTTCCGCCTCGAGACGGCGGTGTCTGGTCCCGAAAGCCTCCTTTTGATTTTTTTTTCCACGTCAAAACACCTCATATAGGAGAAGATGGGCATCGGGGGGTCATCGAGTGGCCCACGAGGCAGGGGGCACACCTAGAGGGGGGGCGCCCCCACCCTCGTGGACAGGTGGTGGCCCCCCTGGTGAATCTCTTTCGCCAGATATTTTTTATATTTTCTGAAACAGTGTCCCGTGGAGTTTCAGAGCTTTTTGAGTTGTGCAGAATAGGTTTCCAATGTTTGCTCCTTTTCCAGCCCAGAATTCCTGCTGCCGGCAATCTCCCTCTTCATATAAACCTTGTAAAATAAGAGAGAAAAGGCATGAGTATTCTAACATAACGTGTAATAACAGCCCATAGTGCAATAAATATCAACATAAAAGCATGATGCAAAATGGACGTATCAGTTGCGCCGGACTCGTCCAGCCGCACGCCCGACGAATCGGCGCCCGCCACGTGGCTTCACCGCCACCGGCCTCCTCCCCGCGCCGCCGGGCCCGCAAAGCCCGTGGCCGGCCAGCCCGGCCCGCGACTGTCGCCCACGCGCGCCCCACGCCCCCGTGACTGCCGACCGTCGCCAGACTTCGTCCCCGCCGCCCACCGGACCCGCGCTCTGCCGCCGGAGCTCCGCCCCTGCGCGCCTCCACGCCTCGCCTCCACAGGCCGCGCCGGCGGCGACCTCCGCCACCACACGCCGGCCCCCATGCCACCGGACCACCTCGCCACCTCGTCCTCCACGTCTCCGGCGAGCTCCTCCGACTGTCTTCCTCAACTCTGGCGAGATCCGGTGGATCGGGACTAGATCCACCAGGAGACGAACCAAACGCCCCGCTCCGTCCCGGATCCCTCCGTCCCGCTCCTCCTCATCCCGTTGACTTTCGCGAGGTGAAAATTCCACTAAGTCCCGGATCTGTGTAAATTTGTTGCCTCCTTGTGAGGGTCATAATTTGGTGCTCGGTGCTCCGTTTTGCATGCATAATATGTCAAAATGTTCGTCTCGAAGTGCTCTACGTGTTGGCATAAGTTTTGTGCATGTTAGGGTTCATCTAAATGTCTTAATCTTTGTTTCAAAACTGCTATATGATGTTACTATTTCAGCACTAGTTGTCTGTTAACAATATGTGTGCATGTTCGCGAGGCCGTAACTTTGTGCATGTTGGTCCAAATGGAGTGTATGATATGTCAAAATGTTTGTCTTGTGATGATCTTCATGATGGGTGCATTTGAATACATGTTAGGTTGCATTATGCCATGTTTAACCCTGTTGCAAAAGTGCTTGTGGCTGTTAAGTTGCTGAAATTGTTATAACTTGATGATTTGTCTTTTTCGTAGCATTTTGTGTGATTTTCCTTTGAGCCACATGTCAACATGTTTTAGGAGCATAATCATGTTATCTTTGAAGTGATGCATTTGGTTTTTCGTGATATGCTCTGTGGCGACTTGAACAAGCTTGTAAACATGCCATGTCAATGTTGTTGTTTTTATACTTAGTGAAAAACTGCTAAGTCTGAAATCTGTTATAATATGTTGCCATGTAAACTTGTTGCCACAATCTTTTCCATGCATGCTTTGGAATAAGGGGTTTTTATTTCTGTGCCCCTGGTTCCTTAGCTCTACTCATTCATCCCCACTCTATTAACTTTTGCTCACTTTTCCCCACTCCCTTGCCCGAAACCCTCCGAACAGGTTATAAGGGACGTTGTCGTTGGGTCAATGCCTTTGATCGTTAACACTGACAAGTGGGCCCGCGTTGGGGGTGGGCGCATGCAAGAGCGCGGTCGTGCGTAGCTGTGGGGTAGCACATGTCAGTGGACATGCCCGAAACGTCCCATCATATAAAGAGGGGCAACCACCTCCATCGCCCCTACCATTTCCCCCAAATCCCCTCCCTGCCGCATCGTCTTCTTCTCCCCAACCAGTGCCGTCTCGCTCTCCTCCACTGCCTCCACCGCACCATCTCGCTCTACCCCACTGCATCCTCTTCCTCACCTTCATCGCCTCCATCTATCCGATGGACAAAGCTTGTGGTGACGCTGGCGCAGCGGCCGGAGAAGTTGTGAAGCAGCAGGGCGCGGTGACCGCGGATGTCGGTGGATGTCGGCGGCGTCCAAGGCGGTGCAGGGAAACTCGCAACCGCTGCGGATGTGAGGAAGGAGGTGGCGGGATCTGCCTTAGCGCGGATGGTGACGGTGACGAGCGGCGCAGTCCATCCCGATGCCCCCCATGCGCAGCCCGGCGAGGAGCAGGAGGTATTTGCACTTGCTTTGCTTTAGGATATTAGCTTGTAGAGTTAGTAGAATTGGTTAGATTGTGGATTCATACGGTAGTTCAGTTGGTTAGAGTAGTTGGTTTGACGGATGGGTCGGGGTTTTTTTGTATGGGTTGGGGGGATGGGGGTATTTGGACTAGGGTTTGTTGGATAACTGCTAGCTAGATGTTGTGAACAATGATTTTAGGTGCTGCAATGATTGGGGTTTTTAGATTTGTTTTTAGATTTCGATAAATTCGTTGAAAAATGCTAGTTGTTGTGAACATATTGGGATTTTTAATGCTATGATGCTTATTAGATTTGTTTTTAGTGCTCACAGATTGGTTTTTTAATGCTATCATGCTTATTAGACTTGTTTTTTATGTTTATTACATTAGTTATTTTTATGTTGTTTTTTATGCTTATTAGACTTGTTTTTATGCTTATTAGCTCTGTTGTTCACAATAAGTCCATAAAATATAGGTATATTAGCTCTGTTGTTCAATGTGTGTGCATGACAATGGAAAATGCAAACCCAATGATCAAGTGTGCATATCTAAATTTCAATATGTAGTTATATTAGCTATGTTGTTCAATGTGTGTGCATGACAATGGAAAATGCAAATAGTCCTATGTATTTACTAGTAATGGATGTAATTGTATATTCAGGAGGATGTTGGTTGGGGTAGAAGAGGAAGATATACTATACCTTTGACAACCCATACGATCCAGCGTACGGTGACTACGAAGAGTATGAGGTAAGCCTACTTTAAATTTAGATTGTTCATTTAGTTCATTGACATGGTGTATTCCCATGAATATATAATGTACTAATTTAATTCATTCGTGTCTGCAGTATGTCTCTGGGGAAGATGTGGATGTGGACCGCGGCAACTTCACCTCCTTCAAAGAGAAGGAGGAGGAGAAGATCAGGGTCAAGGGTGTGGGTTACTACTACAAGAGCAGGACCAAAACTTGGCGCTGCCCCTACTGCACCACCAAGACAAAGCCAAAGTCCGGCCGCTTCGCTCTCCTTCTAGCTCATGCAGAAGATGTGGCCATCCACGACGAGGACTACAAGATCATAGCACGCTGCCCTAGCCAAAGTCCTGTCTCCCCTTCCCCGATGTGTTTTAAGTGCTTTATGTTGTTTGTTGTACTATGTTGGTGAATTAAGTTTGTGGGGCCCCATGTTTGTGGGTTAACTTTTGGTGGTTCGATGAATTTTATATGCATGTGGCTATCTATGTTGGGTATTTTTGTGTTTTTAAATTTGTCTGCTATGATTTGTTTTAGTGTTTTGAAAGTTCAGGTGTTGCAATGATCACACATATGCTGCAAATATGCTACAATCTGTCATTTTATCAAGGGTTCCCTTTTATCAAATATTCCAATAACATAGCAAAAAACAACATTTTAATGAAGATGTATTATCAACTATCTATGCTTGTGTAGGAGATCATGTGTGCAAAATTTGAGGTGATTTAGAGGAGTTCAAAGAAATTTGAATTTGAAAAATGTGCTCCAAATAAGCTCCCAGGCTAGGGTAAACAACCCATTTGTAATAAATTTTTTTGGACCTACTCTAAATGAGCCAAATGTTTTTTATTAACACCTATTCAATCTATATAGTGTAGATTCGAAGTCTCACTATTTTTTTTAAATAATCTTCATATTTTTACATTTTCTTTTGCAAAAAATGCTTTAATATAAAAACTATTAAAAACATGTTTAAAATATGAAAATGGAAAACTAACTTCAGATCCTTCTTATTCACTTTAAAACAAAGGTTTATTGATTTTTTTAAAACAAAAACAGAAGGTAACACCACCTCCTCTCCTTGAACTCTATGAAATCATGTAGGTGATGGCTCATATGTGTGAAGGTTTTCTCATGAAAATGACCATACACCAAGTTTATGATTTTTGGTTGGTAATATGTCACATAAGACAACATTGTGCGTATGTTTTATATTTTTTTGATTTTTTTTAAATTAATGGTGCTCATTTGACCTCGATCGTGCCAGCTAGGGTTTTATCATGAAAATGACCATAGACCAAGTTTGGTATTTTTCCTCAGTAGTGTGTCTTATAAAATGACGAACGGCGAAGTTTCATATTTTTCGATTTTTTTTAAATTAGTTATGCTCAGTCAAAGCCTTCGAAACCCCGTTGACCAGCTCAAAACCCCACGGGGTTTCGCCTAACCCTAGCTCCCAACGTCAGCCATCCGATCATACCCTCGCGCCAAGCGACAGCCCTCAGACCTGGCCTTCTAGAAGGAACTAGGCGGGCTGGCTGTGTGCAGGCTCTGCGCCGTTGGATCACAAGGATGGCTCCGCATCGTTGGATCGTGGGGCGATCCGCGAGAGGCAATCCTATTCGTTGTGCTCGGCTGCTCGCCCACCACTGACTCAGTGAAAAAAGCGTTGTTATTGGGCCCAAAAGGAAACCAAGCTCTGGTTGGGCCGCCGATTTGCGTCGGTTTTTTTTTGCATCGTTTGCTTTGTCATTTGTGAACGTGCTGGCTCTGTATTTTTGCATCGTTTGCTTTGTTCTTTGTGAACGTGCTGGCTCTGTATTTTTGCATCGTTTGAAATCAATTGACATTGCGTAGAAAATGACAAATTTATTTTTATCATGCAAAATGGCCACAAACTATTCAAAATTTGTCTCTTTCCTATAATATATATGACCACAGATTCCCACGCGTGCAATTAGCTTCTTTTACTTCTTCTTTTTCAAACCACCATTTCCCACGCGTGTACACTCCCAATGTTGCGGTGGGTTTGAAAACGGTTACTTCACATTTGACCCCGTTATTTCCACGGCCAAATAACACGTAGCACTATGGCTATTTAAGCCACCCTCTGCCATGGCCAAATAACACGTAGCACTACGGCTATTTTGACACGCCTTCTACCTCCTCGGCCGGGTGTTTTGGTGTGGCTGCGAGTTCATCGCTTTCACCACCCACAACACGTTCACGGAGTACAACAACATCTTCCCCACCGCGCCCCGCATGCACACTCTTCCGTACCCCATACACATCGCCCCAGAGGAGTAGTGAAGGGCGCCCGGAAAAGGAGCGAGGTGGAGAAGGCGACGTCTAGGGTTCTGAATCCTCTATCTATTTTTTTAGTCTATGCTATGTTAAGTTGTAATCCCATTTAACTATGTGAGAGATGCTATGGGCTTGTTGGCCCTTTTATCAAGTTCTATTATTAAGTTTTCTATCTAAAAAGTGCATGCAGCCACAACATATTTGTTCAATTTGTCGTAGCAAAACAGGTTCTAAATCGAGGAGACAAATATGCGAGAAGAGAGGAACCAGCGGGAGCGACCATCGCTGCATCCGTGGAGGCTGGCGTGCACGAAAGCGGCTCGGTCAGTGCATCGGGGCGGCACGAATCAGCGCATGCAGGCTCGGTCGGTGCATGCAGGCTCGGTCGCCGCATGCAGGCTCGGTCGGTGCATCGACGCATGCAGGCAGCTTGTTGGGTGCATGCATAGCAGGCTTCTGTCGTGGCAGCGCGCGTAGGCTTTTAATGCAAGGGACGGCCCAATGAAACCACAGCCCAACGGTCGAACAGCTACACCCCCAACGCGGCCCCACTCCTCAGAGTTAATGGTCAAAGCACTGACCCTGACGGCGATGTCCGTTATAACTGATTCTGAGGGTTTCGGGCAAGGGAGTGGGGAAAACTAAGCAGAAGTTAAGAGTGTGGGGATGAATGAGTAAAGCTAAGGAACCAGGGGCATAGATGTAAAAATCCCTTGGAATAATTAGTGAGCATGTCTTGATGTCCATGTATTTGTTTATCAATCCATGACTTTGTTTGCATATATGCCCAATTGCAGCTTGTTGTTATCTTGCTCTCAAAATGCTTGAAATCTGAATTGTCGGCCTGTTAACAGAACATTCATTTTGGCAAAGCTCGTGTTAAGCAACCCTTGCATGGAATGAATTGTTTCTTTGGATGATCTGGAAGTATAATATGTCTTCTTCATGCTCATGTAATTTTCATGCTTGTTATACTTGTTTTGCTTGCTGTTGTGTGCCTCCAAAGGCAGCAACATATTGTTCCTGGTTGCATGCCCAGTAAAATTTCACTAAGACTGAGAAATTTGTTAACTTATTGAATCTTTCCATGCTTGTTTAATTGTGTTCTAGTAAGTTTTTTTGGTGTGCTCTGAGTTCGTACTTGTTGAGAATCATGTCTACTTCACATCCATGCCTTTTGTCATCATGTTTGGGTGTTGTAGCATATTTGAACCTTGCTCCAACGATGCCATGTTGTTGTTAACTTCAGTTTTGCATTGCATCTTGTTTTGCTTGCCAATTGCAAACCGTGCATCCGATTCCAATGATCCTTATATCGATTTCGACTGAAATCTTCCCCTCTTTCTAGTGACTTGCTTGGTTGCCCAAGATGAAGCCATTTCCATCATCTTCTCTTTTAGGCTCGAGAGCATCCTCATGCATATGCACATCATGACTTGCATCCCATGACATGTCTTGCATCATGTTGTTTGTGCATTGCACCGTGATTGATCTTGTACGGTTGTTGTGCTCTTGTGTTGGGTAGAGCCAGGAGCCGATACCAAGTTCGAGGATCTTGTTGAGACTGAGTTTGAGGAGCCATCTTACCATCCCACCGAGGACTTAACAGGCAAGATGACTGTTCCCCGATATCACCTCTATCTTTGCTTTGCTAGTTGTCTCGCTCTATAGTTATGCATCGATGCCTAATCTTATCTTGTCAGCCTCCTATGTTGCCATGAAACACTCTAACCGCCTTCCTACCAAACCGTTGATTGGCTAAGTACGCTTTTGCGCAGCCCCTCTTATAGCGTTGTTAGTTGCAGGTGAAGTTGGAAGATTGCTCCATGTTTGGACTTCTTTATAGGGATAACACAATATATATCTTATTTAATTAATGCACATATATATATTGGTAATGGGTGGAAGGCTTGGCCTTCTGCTTTGTGTTTTGTTCCACTCATGCCACCTTAGGCCCCGATAAACCGGTGATATGTTCCTTGATTTTTGCGTTCCTAACACAGTTGGGGTTTATGGGTCCCCCTCGATAATTCGCATTGCTTAAAGCTTATCCAGCAAGGCCCAACCTTGGTTTTACCATTTGCCTAATAACTAAAACTTGCATAGGGAGTAATTAACCCGAGTTCTTAATCAACAACTGATACGTCTCCAACATATCTATAATTTTTTATTGTTCCATGCTATTATTTATGAAGTCTTGGATGTTTAATGGGCTTTATCATTCACTTTTATATCATTTTTGGGACTAACCTACTAACCCAAAGGCCCAGTCCAGATTGCTGTTTTTTTGCCTATTTCAGGGTTTTGCAGAAAAGGAATATCAAACGGAGTCCAAACGGAATGAAACCTTCGCGATAGATATTTTTGGAGGAAATCACGCACGAAATACTTCAGGGCCAAGCCAAGGGACAGAGGGGCCACCCTCGAGGGTGGGGGGCGCGCCACCCTTCCCAGGGCGCGTCCCCCTGACTCGAGGATAGCCCGTGTGGCCCCCGGTGCCCCCCTTCTTCCTATATATACCTACGTACCCTAGAAACTCCATAAGCAGAGAGAAAACCCTAATTCCACCGTTGTAGCTTCTGTTCCCGTGGAGATACCATCTTGGAGCCTGTTCCGGGAGAGGGATCCATCACGGGGGCCTTCATCATCATCATCATCACCCTCACCATGAGTTGTGAGTAGTTTACCTCAGACCTTCGGGTCCATAGCTAGTATCTAGATGGCTTCTTCTCTCTCTCTGGATCTCAATACAAAGTTCTCATCGGCCTTCGAGGAGATCTATTCAATTTAATCTCTTTTTGCTGTGTGTTTGTCGAGATCCGATGAATTGTGAGTTTATGATGAAGGTTATTTATGAAAGATATTTGGTTCTTCTCTGAACTTCTTATGTGTGCTCATAATATCCTTGCAAGTCTCTTCGAATTATTGGTTTGGTTTGGCCTACTAGATCTATAGTTCTTGCAATGGGAGAAGTGCTTGGCTATGGGTTCAATATTGCGGTGTCCTTTCCCAGTGACAGTAGGGGCAGCAAAGCACGTATTGTATTGTTGCCATCGAGGATAAAAAGATGGGGATTTCATCATATTTTATGAGTTTATCCCTCTACATCATGTCATCTTGCTTAAGGCGTTACTCTATTCGTATGAACTTAATACACTAGATGCATGCTGGATAGTGGTCGATGTGTGGAGTAATAGTAGTAGATGCAGAATCGTTTCGGTCTACTTTTCTCGGACATGATGCCTATATACAATGATCATGCCTAGATAGTCTCATAATTATTTGCTTTTCTATCAATTGCTCGACAGTAATTTGTTTACCCGCCGTAGAATATCGCTATCATGAGAGAAGCCACTAGAGAAAACTATGGCCCCCGGGTCTATCTTTATGATATTACTTTCCCGTCAACTAGCCAATTTCTGTTGCCGTTGTTTATTTGCTTTCTTTACTTTCTGTTTCTATACCAAAAATACCAAAAATATAATTATCATCTCTTCCAGATCTAACTATCGTAAGTGACCGTAAAGGGATTGACAACCCCTTATTGCGTTGGCTGCGAAGTTCTTATTTGCTTGTGCAGGTGCGAGGGACTGGCGCGTGGTCTCCTACTGGATTGATAACTTGGTTCTCAAAAACTGAGAGAAATACTTATGCTACTGTGCTGCATCTCCCTTTCCTCTTCGAGGGAATACAACGCAAGCTCAAGAGGTAGCAAGAAGAATTTCTATCGCCGTTGCCGGGGAGGCTTATGCAAAAGTCATATACCAAGTACCTATCACAAACCCTTATCCTTCGCATTACATTTATTTGCCTCTCATTTTCCTCTCCCCCACTTCACCCTTGCCATTTTATTTGCCCCTCTTCCGCCATGTGTTTTTCGTTCGCTTGCTTCTTGTTCGCTTGTGTGTGTTGGATTGCTTGCTTGTCACTATGGCTCAGAACAAAACCAAATTGTGTGACTTCTCCAATACCAACTACAATGATTTTATTAGCACTCCAATTGCTCCTATTACCAATGCTGAATCTTGTGAGATCAATGGTGATTTGTTGAATCTTGTCATGAAAGATCAATTCTCCGGCCTTCCTAGTGAAGATGCCGCTACCCATCTAAACAACTTTGTTCATTTGTGTGATATGCAAAAGAAAAGGGATACGGATAACGATATTGTTAAATTGAAGTTATTTCCGTTTTCACTTAGAGATTGTGCTAAAACTTGGTTCTCCTCTTTGCCTAGAAATAGTATTGACTCGTGGAATAAGTGCAAAGATGCTTTTATCTCTAAATATTTCCCTCCTGCTAAGATCATCTCTCTTAGAAACGATATTATGAATTTTAAGCAACTAGATCATGAGCATGTTGCACAAGCTTGGGAGAGAATGAAATTAATGATACGTAATTGCCCTACACATGGTTTGAATCTATGGATGATTATTCAGAACGTTTTTGTTGGCTTGAATTTTTCTTCTAGAAATCTTTTAGATTCGGCCGCTGGAGGCACTTTCATGGAAACTACCTTAGGATAAGCTACCAAACTCCTAGATAATATTATGTTTAATTATTCTCAGTGGCACACCGAAAGATCTACTAGTAAAAAAGTGCATGCTATAGAAGAAATTAGTGTTTTGAGTGGAAAGATGGATGAACTTATGAAATTGTTTGCTGCTAAGAGTGCTTCTTCTGATCCTAATGATATGCCTTTGTCCACTTTGATTGAGAATAACAATGAATCTTCGGATGTGAATTTTGTTGGTAGGAATAATTTTGGTAACAATGCTTATAGAGGTAATTTTAATCCTAGGCCTTTTCCTAGTAATTCCTCTAATAATTTTGGTAATTCCTACAACAACTCTTATGGAAAGATGCCTTCTGAATTTGAAACTAGTGTTAAGGAGTTTATGACCTCGCAAAAGAATTTCAATGCTATGCTTGAAGAGAAATTGCTTAAGGTTGATGAATTGGCTAGAAGTGTGGATAGAATTACTCTTGATGTTGATTCTTTGAAACTTAGATCTATCCCACCTAAGCATGATATCAATGAGTCTCTCAAAGCCATGAGAATTTCCATTGATGAATGTAAAGAAAGAACTGCTAGAATGCGTGCTAAAAGAGAAGATTATATTAAATCGTGTTCTTCTAGTTATCGTGAAAATAAAGAAGAAGATCCGAAAGTTATTGATGTGTCTCCTATTAGATCCTTGTTTTCTAGTATCGATCTTGATGAGAATAGGATTGGAGATGATTCTGCTTTGAGGTGTCCCAATGATTCGGAGTTTTTAGATCTTGATGCTAAAATTACTAAAAGTGGGATTGAAGAGATTAAAACTTTGCATAGTGATGAACCCACTACTTTGGATTTCAAGGGATTCAATTATGACAATTTCTCTTTGATTGATTGTATTTCCTTGTTGCAATCCGTGCTAAATTCTCCGCATGCTTATAGTCAAAATAAAGCTTTCACTAAACATATAGTTGATGCTTTGATGCAATCTTATGAAGAAAAACTTGAGTTGGAAGTTTCTATACCTAGAAAGCTTTATGATGAATGGGAACCTACTATCAAAATAAAAATAAAAGATCATGAATGCTATGCTTTGTGTGATTTGGGTGCTGGTGTCTCCACTATCCCAAAAACTTTGTGTGATTTGCTAGGGTTCCATGAGCTTGATGGTTGTTCTTTAAATTTGCATCTTGCGGATTCCACTATTAATAAACCTATGGGAAGAATTAATGATGTTCTTATTATTGCCAATAGGAATTATGTGCCCGTAGATTTCATTGTTCTTGATATAGATTGCAATCCTTCATGTCCTATTATTCTTGGTAGACCTTTCCTTATAACGATCGGTGCAATTATTGATATGAAGGAAGGAAATATTAGCTTCCAATTTCCGTTAAGGAAAGGCATGGAATACTTCCCTAGAAATAAAATCAAATTACCATATGAATCTATCATGAGAGCCACTTATGGATTGCCTTCCAAAGATGGCAATACCTAGATTTATCTTGTATCGGGCCTAGCTAGGGGCGTAAAATGATAGCGCTTGTTGGGAGGCAACCCAATTTAATGTTTTTTTGGTTTTGTTGCTGTTAGGGAATAAACATTGCATCTAGCCTCTGCTTAGATGTGTTTTCATGTTTCGTTTAGTGTTTGTACCAAGTAGAACCTTTGGTAAGACTTGTGTGAAGTTTATATGATCTTGCTGTGAAAAACAGAATCGTTAGCGCTCGCTAAAGTAGTCTTCAGATTTTACTGGAGCGTGCTTTTTAGTTGATTCTTTTTGCTGCTGATTGGTAAACAAATTTTTCAAATTGAAAAATTTAGTTTGAATTTTTTGAAGTTCCAGAAGTAGGCGAACCCAGCAGATTACTACATATTGTTCTGTTTTTGACAGATTCTGTTTTTCGTGTGTTGTTTGCTTATTCCGATGCATCTATGAGTAATATTGGAGGATATGAACCATAGAGAACTTGGAGTACAGTAGGTTTACCACCAATATAAACAAATAATGAATTCATTGCTGTACCTTTGAGTGGTGGTTTGCTTTCTCTTACTAACGGAGCTCACGAGAATTTTTGTCTAAGTTTTGTGTTGTGAAGTTTTCAAGTTTTGAGTATTGCTTTGATGGACTGTGGAACAAGGAGTAGCAAAGGCCTAAGCTTGGGGATGCCCATGGAACCCCAAGTAAATTCAAGATAATCCAAAAGCCTAAGCTTGGGGATGCCCTGGGAAGGCATCCCCTCTTTCATCTTCATCCATCGGTAACTATACTTGGAGCTATATTTTTATTCGCAACATGCTATGTGTTTTGCTTGGAGCGTCTTGTATAATTTGAGTCTTTGCTTGTTAGGTTGCCACAATCATACTTTCTGGACACACCTATTTGAGAGAGTTAAATATGGCCTGGAAATTGTTAGAACACTCTATGTGCTTCACTTATATCTTTTGAGTTGAATAGTTTTTGCTCTAGTGCTTGACTTATATCTTTTAGAGCATGGTGGTGGTAATATTTTGTAGAAATTGTTGAACTCTCATGCTTCACTTATATCTATTTGAGAGTCTATTAAAACAGCATGGTAAAGTGTTTAGGCTAAAGAAACTAGTCTTCACATGATAAACATCCAATGTCAATGTAGTAAAAAAAATCACACCAAGTGCATTGAATAGAAAGAGATGTTGGATGCTTGATAATTGTTTTGAGACATGAGGATAGTGATATTAGAGTCATGCTAGTGGAGTGATTATGAAATTGAGAAATACTTGTGTTAAGGTTAGTGATTCCCGTAGCATGCACATATGGTGAACCGTTATGTGACTAAGTTAAAGCATGAGGTATTTGTAGAGTGTCAACCTTTGTGTGGAGGTTGGGGGCGCGCGATGGTTAACTCCTACCAACCTCCCCCCTAGGAGCATGCGTTGATTGCTTTGTTTTGATGACTCGTAAATTTTTGCAATAAGTATATGATTTCTTATGACTAATGTTGAGTCCATGGATTATACGCACTCTCACCCTTCCACCATTGCTAGCCTCTCTTGTACTGCACAATTCTCGCCGGTGCCATAAACCACTATATATCCTTCCTCAAAATAGCCACCATATTGTTCCTCAAAACAGCCACCATACCCTACCTATCATGGCATTTCCATAGCCATTCCGAGATATATTGCCATGCAACTTTCCACCGTTCCGTTTATATGACACGCATCATATTGTCATATTGCCATGAATGATCATGTAGTTGACATCGTATTTGTGGCAAGGCCACCATGCATAATTTATCATACATGTCACTCTTGTTTCATTGCACATACCGGTACACCGCCGGAGGCATTCATATAGAGTCATACTTTTTTGTTGTAGTATCGAGTTGTAATATTGTGTTGTAATGAAAGTGTGATTATCATCATTATTAGAGCATTGTCCCATGGGAGGAAAGGCTAAATCTATAAAGCCCCTCCGCAAAAAAAAAAGAAAAAAAAAGAAAGGCCAAAGAAAAAAAAGGTCCAAAAAAGAAGAAGAAAAAAGGGACAGTTGCTACTATCTTTTTCCACACATGTGCTTCAAAGTAGCACCATGTTCTTCATTGTAGAGAGTCTCATGCTTAGTCACTTTCATATACTAGTGGGAATTTTCGTTATAGAACTTGGCTTGTATATTACAACGATGGGCTTCCTCAAATGCCCTAGGTCTTCGTGAGCAAGCAAGTTGGATGCACACCCACTAGTTTCTTTTGTTGAGCTTTCATTCATATTTAGCTCTAGTGCATCCGTTGCATGGCAATCCCTACTCACTCACATTGATATCTATTGATGGGCATCTCCATAGCCCGTTGATACGCCTATTCGATGTGAGACTATCTCCCTTCTTTTTGCCTTCTCCACAACCACCTCTATTCCACCTATAGTGCTATATCCATGGCTCACGCTCATGCATTGCGTGAAAGTTGAAAGGTTTGAAAAGATAGAGCATGAAAACAAATGCTTGGCTGAAATCGGGGTTGTGCATGATATGAATATTTAGTGTGAAAATAAGGGAGCATAGCCAACACTATATGATTTTGTAGGGATAACTTTCTTTAGCCATAGTATTTTGAGAAGACATGATTGCTTTGTTAGTATTGCTTGAAGTATTGTTATTTCTGATGTCAATATAGACTTTTGTCTAGAATCTTTCATATCTGAACATTCATGCCACAATTAAGAGAATTACATTGAAAAACTATATTGGTTAGCATTCCACATCAAAAAATCTTTCTTTATCATTTACCTACTCGAGGACTAGTAGGAATTAAGCTTGGGGATGCTTGATACGTCTCCAACGTATCTATAATTTTTTATTGTTCCATGCTATTATTTATGAAGTCTTGGATGTTTAATGGGATTTATCATTCACTTTTATATGATTTTTGGGACTAACGTACTAACCCAAAGGCCTAGTCCAGATTGCTGTTTTTTGCCTATTTCAGGGTTTTGCTGAAAAGGAATATCAAACGGAGTCCAAACAGAATGAAACCTTCGCAAGAGATATTTTTGGAGGAAATCACGCACGAAAGACTTCAGGGTCAAGCCAGGGGACAGAGGGGCCACCCTCGAGGGTGGGGGCGCGCCCCCCCTTCCCAGGGCGCGCCCCCTGCCTCGAGGGCATCCCGTGTGGCCCCTGGTGCCCCCCCTTCTTCCTATATATACCTACGTACCCCAGAAACTCCATACGCAGAGAGAAAACCCTAATTCCATCGTCGTAGCTTCTGTTCTCGTGGAGATCCCATCTTGGAGCCTGTTCCGGGAGGGGGATCCATCACGGAGGCCTTCATCATCATCACCATTGCCCTCACCATGAGTTGTGAGTAGTTTACCTCAGACCTTCGGGTCCATAGCTAGTATCTAGATGGCTTCTTCTCTCTCTCTGGATCTCAATACAAAGTTCTCCTCGGTCTTCGAGGAGATCTATTCAATGTAATCTCTTTTTGTGGTGTGTTTGTCGAGATCCGATGAATTGTGAGTTTATGATCAAGGTTATCTATGAAAGATATTTGGTTCTTCTCTGAACTTTTTGTGTGCTCATAATATCCTTGCAAGTCTCTTCGAATTATTGGTTTGGTTTGGCCTACTAGATCTATAGTTCTTGCAATGGGAGAAGTGCTTGGCTTTGGGTTCAATCTAGCAGTGTCCTTTCCCAGTGACAATAGGGGCAGCAAGGCACGTATTGTATTGTTGCCATCGAGGATAAAAAGATGGGGTTTTCATCATATTGCTTGAGTTTATCCCTCTACATCATGTCATCTTGCTTAAGGCGTTACTCTGTTCGTATGAACTTAATACAGTAGATGCATGCTGGATAGCGGTCGATGTGTGGAGTAATAGTAGTAGATGCAGAATCGTTTCGGTCTACTTGTCTCGGACGTGATGCCTATATACAAAGATCATGCCTAGATAGTCTCATAATTATTCGCTTTTCTATCAATTGCTCGACAGTAATTTGTTTACCCGCCGTAGAATATCGCTATCATGAGAGAAGCCACTAGAGAAAACTATGGCCCCCGGGTCTATCTTTATCATATTACTTTCCCGTCAACTAGCCAATTTCTGTTGCCGTTGTTTATTTGCTTTCTTTACTTTCTATTTCTATACCAAAAATACCAAAAATATAATTATCATCTCTATCAGATCTCACTATCGTAAGTGACCGTAAAGGGATTGACAACCCCTTATCGCGTTGGCTGTGAAGTTCTTATTTGTTTGTGCAGGTGTGAGGGACTGGCGCGTGGTCTCCTACTGGATTGATACCTTGGTTCTCAAAAACTGAGGGAAATACTTACGCTACTGTGTTGCATCTCCCTTTCCTCTTCGAGGTAATACAACTCAAGCTCAAGAGGTAGCAACAACCAGGGCCAGTGTTCCTCATGAGTGTTGGTCCAAACCTGTCAGCCGCCGGTGACCACCAGGGGCAACTCTGGACCTGGCCTACCGGAAGTTTGGACAATCCGATCGTGGCCTGAGACAAGATACGCGTGGCTCTTATCAAGGTGTCGGCACGTCAGGAGGCTTTGCTGGATTAGTTTTACCTTTGTCGAAATATCTTGAGCACGGGATTCCGAGAATACTCCTATCTTCCCAACATGGAGTTGCGACTCCGTGGATCGTGAGCTTGTGATGGGCTAAGTTGGGACACCCCTGCAGGGTTATGAACTTTCGAAAGCCGTGCCCGCGGTTATGTGGCAGATGGGAATTGTTAATATCTAGTTGTAGATAACTTGACACCGTATCCTTAAGAATACACTACATGTGTGAGTAACCATGACGGTCTCTTTTCGAAGGGTTTCGGAAAGTGAACACGGTGGGGTTATGCATGAACGTGAGTAGCTAGGATCACTTATTGATCACCTTTGGCGACTGTTGCCACATATCCTCATCTCGCTCTGACTTTGTAAGATAGTTGCTTAGTGCTTGCTGTAGCTACTTTATTACCTCTCCACACCTAAAAGGCTTTGTTAGATTTGATACCCGGGAATGGGATTGCTGAGTCCTTGTGACTCACATATTACAACACACATCAGATGCAGGTACAACTGAGTACGACGCAGGAGATGGACAAGAACTTCACTGGGAGTTCGATGAAGAGCGTGGCCGTAAGTATGTGACGTATCCCGACGATCAGTAGTGGTTCCTACTAGGGGCGATTAGGACTTGTGGTTGTGGTATCTTTTCTCGTTTGATTTCGTTAGTAGCCAGACCCTGTGTTATCTGGATGAATGTATGAATGTTGAATTAATTGTGTGATGTGGCGAGTGTAAGCCAACTATTTATCTCTCTTATCCATGTTCATTACATGAGTTGTGCAAAGATACCATGCTTGCGATCATTCTAGAATGCGATTATGTCTCTAACTCGTGCCTCGACACGTAGGAGCTATAGTCGCATCCTGGGCATTACACAGGCGCGGCCTGGTGGGGCCCCTCCGGTATTTATTTGCTCCAATATTTTTTTATTCCAAAATAATTCTCCGTAAATTTTCAGCTCATTTGAAGATGTGCAGAATAGGTAACTCTGCCGTAGCTTTTTTAGGTCCAGAATCCCGCTGCCGGTATTCTCCCTCTTTATGTAAACCTTGCATATTATGGGATAAAAGGCATTATAATTACTCCCTAAAGCATTATTATGCATGAAAACATTATAAATAATAGTAGGAAAACATGATGCAAAATGGACGTATCATGCCCCTCTCCCTCCACACACACACATATATAGCTGGAGGGGGGAGAGGAGGCAGCCCTAGGGTGCCCCCAAGTGGCCCGCGGCTGCCCTAGCAGCCTGCCTAGCCGCGCCCCCCTTCCATATATGGACATGAGGGAAGGAAAGGAGGGCTGGTTGTTGTTGACACCAGATTTTGACATGGTAAAAAACATAATTAAGAAAGCCTCAAATGAAAAGGTACTCAAAGTGAGAAAGTAAGAAAGCCTCAAATGAAAAGGTACTCACAGCTTACCTGTTTTGCACGAGCAATTTGGCCTGAAGATGGGATCGAATCAAAAAACATTCAATACAAAAGTTGTTTGTCTCGTCGAAACGAGTAAATATACTTTCGAGCGCATTTTCATTAGAGATCGTTTACTGCCTCAAAAGTGACCCGCAAGGTATAAGCCGAACAATTTTGGGAAGTTCGGATTCTGAGCTGGACCCAAACTAGGATTTTGAATGTGAATTATAACCTTTCCTTGCATGGGAAGTCCATCCGCCTCTTATATACATGAGGGGTGATGGCCGATTAAAACAACAACACACAATCGCAAAACCCATCTACTTTTTACCCTAGTTTTACATCTCTCCCTTGTTCTTTATGTCTCATTCTTCAATCATACTTCGTCGTGAAGGGCAGCGATCCTTGAGACTCTAGGGGTGAGTGAACCGACCTAGGGCAGACCATAGCCATCGCGTGTCTAGACGGGGTCCCTCCCGAGCGCGTGGGTTTTCGGGTCTTCAAAAGCACCCGCCGGATTACTTGTGTACCGCGCTTTTGGTCGGGTCTCCTTTGACGTGAGCTGCGGTGTATCACCCTCGGTGTTTGATGTCGCTTAAAGCTACGTCGGTATTTCCCAAAGAGGAAGGGATGAGGCAGCACAGCGGCGGTAGGTATTTCCCTCATATGTGAAACCAAGGTTATCGAACTAGTAGGAGAACCAAGCAACACAACGTAAATAGCACATGCACACAAATAACAACTTCTCGCAACCCGATTTGTAAAAGGGGTTGTCAATCCCTTTCGGGTGACGAACGTGAGAGAGATATAAATACAGGTAGATTGGTTGATAAATAAGATAAATTGCAGCAAGGTATTTTTGGGTTTTTGGTTTAATAGATCTGAAAATAAAAGCAAAGGAAAAATAGATCGCAAAGGCAAATAATATGAGGAAGAGACCCGGGGGCCATAGATTTCACAAGTGGCTTCTCTCGAGAAAAATAGCAAACGATGGGTGAACAAATTACTGTTGGGCAATTGATAGAACTTCAAATAATTATGACGATATCCAGGCAATGATCATTATATAGGCATCACGTCCAAGATTAGTAGACCGACACCTACCTGCATCTACTACTATTACTCCACACATCGACCGTTATCCAGCATCCATCTAGTGTATTAAGTTCATGGAAAACATAGTAATGGATTAAGAACAATGATGTGATGTAGACAAGATCCGTTTATCTATGGCGTTAGATATGGATCTCGTCGTTTTATCCTTACTAGCAACGATACATACATGACAGTTCCCTTTGTCACTGGGATCAAGCACCGTAAGATCGAACCCACTACAAAGCACCTCTTCCAATTGCAAGATAAATAGATCAACTTGGCCAGACAAAATCCAAATATCGGAGAAGAAATACGAGGATGTAAGCAGTCATGCATAAAAGAGATCAAAGAAACTCAAATACTTTCATGGATATAAAAAGATAGATTTGATCATAAACTCAAAGTTCATCAGATACCAACAAACACACCGCAAAAAGAGTTACATCATATGGATCTCCAAGAGACCATTGTATTGATAATCAAGAGAGAGAAAGAGAGAGGGAGAGAGAGAGAGAGAGAGAGAGAGAAAGCCATCTAGCTACTAACCATGGACCCGTAGGTCTACAAAGAACTACTCACGCATCATCGGAGAGGCACCAATGGAGGTGGTGAACCCCATCCGAGATGGTGTCTAGATTGGATCTGGTGGTTCTGGACTCAGCGGCGGCTGGATGAATATTTCGTCGACTCCCCTAGGGTTTCTGGAATATCTGAGTATTTATAGAGCAAAGAGGCGGTGCGGGAGGCCACCGAGGTGGGCACAACCCACCTGGGCGCGCCAGGGTGGCCTGGCGCGCCCTGGTGGGTTGTGCCCCCCTCGGGGCACCCCTAGGTGCAGCGCTGGCCCGTCAGGTGTCTTCTGTCCCATAAAAATTCTCTGAAAAGTTTCGCGGTGTTTGGGCTCCGTTTAATATTGATTTCCGGTGATATAAAAAACATGCAGAAAACAGCAACTGGCACTTGGCACTATAGCAATAGGTTAGTACCATAAAATGACTATAAAATGATTGTAAAACATCCAACAATGATAATATAACAACATGTAACAATCAAAAATTATAGATACGTTGGAGACGTATCAGCATCCCCAAGCTTAACTCATGCTCGTCCTCGAGTAGGTAAGTGATAAAAACAGAATTTTTGATGTGGAATGCTGCCTATCATGTCATATCATATTATTTTCTTTATAGCACGGACATTTGGACTTTTATATAGTTCAAAGCAATAGTTTAGTTTTGACATAATAATTTAGATACTCAAGCATATCAACAAGCAATCATGTCTTTCAAAATATCAATGCTAAAATAAGCTATCCCTAGCCCGTTATGCTCAACCATTGATCCATTCATGAAACACACTCGCATATCAGTTACACCCAATGCTCGAGTACGATCATAGTGTTTCCTCGTTGGTGCTTGTAAGAGAAGATGGAGACTCAAATTCAAAAATAAAAATTGCATAAGTAAAAGAAAGGCCATTCGCAGAGGGGAGTAGGGATTTGTAGAGGTGCCAGAGGTCAAAGCTTAAATTGAGAGATAATTTTTTTGGGAGGTATACTTTTCCCACCAACGAGAACGACTTGAGGTTCCCAACACTTTCCATGCTAGATATATCATAGGCGGTTCCCAAACAGAAAATAAAGTTTATTCCTTTTCCACCAAACTTTCACAAGCCATGGCTAGCCGAATCCACAGTTGCCTTCCATACCAACACTTTCCAAGGAATTTATTATTTGACAACATAAAGTAAATTTGTTTTTCATTTAGGGACTTGGCATCCCTAATACCTTTGCCTTACTCTCATGCAATGAAAATTGAATAAACACTCATCGTGAGAATAACACATCTAGCATGGAAAATATTGGCCATCCCTCACCGCCTCGCGAGCGGTACGGGCACACAAAAGGGAAATTTATTTTGAAAGTTAGAGATGGCACATACAAATTTGCTTAGAACGGCAAGGGAATACCACATATAGGTAGGTATGGTGGACTCATGTGGCAAAACCGGGATAAAGGATTTTGGATGCACAAGTAGAGATCATACTTAGTGCAAAATGAAGGCTAGCAAAAGACTGGGAAGCGACCAACCATGAAACGAATAATCTCGTAAGCGGACATTGAGCACAATAACACTGAATAATGCACCACAAGTAGGATATAATTTCATTGCATAACTATTGACTTTCGTGCTTGCAGAGGGAATCACAAACTTTAACACTAATATTCTTACTAAAGCATAATTACTCACTAACATGACTAACATATCATATCATCATGTCTCAAAACTATTACAATGAATCAAGTTTATTTTGTCCAATGATCTTCATGAAAGTTTTTATTATATCCTTCTTCGATATTTATCACTTTGGGACTAATTTTCATGTGTTGCCTTTGATAAGCTCGAACAAATATAAGTGAATATCATGAGCATAATTTTTCTTCATTCTCTCAAAATAATATAAGTGAAGAAAGAGAGAATTTATTTTAAAATTTTAATAACTCTCAAATAAATTTAAGTGAAGCAAGAGAGTATTTCTTCAAAAATACTAAGCACGTCGTGCTCAAAAAGATATAAGTGAAGCACTAGAGCAAGTCCATTGCTCATAAAAATTTAAGTGAAGCATAGAGAGCAATTCTAGCAAGTCATCACATAACTTTGGCTCTCTCAAATAACTGTGTAAAGCAAGGATTGATGACTTAAAAAGCAAAACAAAACAAGAAAAGACTCATATCATACAAGACGCTCCAAGCAAAACACATATCATGTGATGAATAAAAATATAGTTTCGAGTGAAATACGATAGTTGTTGGAAGAAAGTGGGGATGCCACTCGGGGGCATCCCCAAGCTTAGTTGGTTGCTCATTTTTGGATAATAGCTTGGGATGTCGGGGCATCCCCAAGCTTAGGCTCTTCCATCCTTCCTTCATCCATGGTAAGATAACCCAAAACTTGAAAACTTCAATCACACAAAACTCAACAAAACCTTCATGAGATCCGTTAGTATAAGAAAGCAAATCACTATTATAAGTATTGAATCAAACCAATTCATATTTTGTTTTTGTATTATATCTATTGTATTCCAACTTTTCTATGGCATAAACTCATCAAAGAAAACCATAGAGCCATCAAAATAAGCACACAACACAAAGAAAACAGAATCTGTCAAAAACAAAACAGTCTCTAGTAATCTGGAAGTTTTGAATACTTCTGAAACTCTAAAAATCTTGGAAAAATAGGGTCACGTGGTAAATTTGTATATTAATCTTCTGCAAAAAGAATCAAATAAAAAGCACTTTTCTGTTAAAAATGAGAATTTTTCTCGTGAGCGCAAAAGTTTCTGTTTTTTCAGCAAGATCAAATCTACTAACACCCAACGTGTTCCTAAGGCTTTGCTTGGCACAAACCTTTATTCAAACCACAAAAACACATCTCAATAGAGATATTAAAGTTTTTTTATTCAAGAACAGAAAATAAAAAGCAAAAACTTATTTTATTCGTTGGGTTGCCTCCCAACAAGCTCTTTCTTTATAGCCATTAAGATAGGCTTGGAATTTCAATGATGCTCACATGAAAGACAAGAATTGAAGCACAAAAGAGAGCAAGCTAAAATATGTGACAAACACATTTAAGTCTAACATACTTCCTATGCATAGGAATTTTATAAGCAAACAAATTATCAAGACAAGAATATCTAGCATAAACAAAGGACAGGAATAAAACATTGCAAATCTCAACATAACAAGAGGTGATTTCGTAACATGAAAACTTCTAGAACCATATTTCCTCTCTCATAATAATTACATGTAAGATCATACTCAAATTCAACAATATAGCAGTCATATAAAATTTTCTTTTCATGATCCACATATGTAAAAGTCTTATAATCTTCCAAGATAGTGGGACTAACATCAAATAAAGTCATGACCTCTCCAAACCCACTTTCAATATTATCACAAACATATTCATCATGAGGCTTAAATAAATTTTCAATATCGTAACAAGAATCACCCCAATCATGATCATTGCAATAAGTAGATGACATATCAAAATTAGCATCCCCAAGCTTGGGGTTTTGCATATTACTAGCATAAATGACATTAATGGAATTTATTATAACACCATTGCAATCATGCTTTTCATACAAGTAGCTATCATGAATCACTTCATAATTTCTTCTTTTATCACTTCATCACAATTATCAGATTCATGAATCTCAAGCAAAACTTCATAAAGATAATCTAGTGCGCTCAATTCACTAACAATTGGTTCAACATAATTGGATCTTTCAAAAAAATTGGCAAGTGGAAGAGGATCCATAAACGCTTTCCTTACGATTTCCAATAAAATACCCAATTATACGAAACGACCAAGCAAAGTAACCAAGTAAGACATAAGGGCAAACGAAAACAGATCTGACGAGAAAATAACAAACGAAAAAGAAGGCGAATAAAAACGGCAAATGTTTGTGCAGTGGGGGAGATGAAAACGAGAGGCAAATGGCAAATAATGTAATTGCGAGGAGATGAGATTAGTGATTAGGAACCTGGTATATGTTGAAGGTGCTCCCCGGCAATGGCGCCAGAAATTCCTTTTGATGTCGCTTAAAGCTACGTTGGCCAAAGAGGAAGGGATGATGCAGCACAGCGGCGGTAGGTATTTCCCTCAGATGTGAAACCAAGGTTATCGAACCAGTAGGAGAACCAAGCAACACAACGTAAACAACACCGGCACACAAATAACAACTTCTCGCAACCCGATGTGTAAAAGGGGTTGTCAATCCCTTTCGGGTAACGGACGTGAGAGAGGCATAAATATTGGTAGATTGGTTGATAAATAAGATAAATTGCAGCAAGGTATTTTTGGGTTTTTGGTTTAATAGATCTGAAAATAAAAGCAAAGGAAAAATAGATCGCAAAGGCAAATAATGTGAGGAAGAGACTCGGCGGCCATAGATTTCACTAGTGGCTTCTCTCGAGAAAAATAGCAAATAGTGGGTGAACAAATTACTGTTGGGCAATTGATAGAAATTCAAACAATTATGACGATACCTAGGAAATGATCATTATTTAGGCATCACGTCCAAGATTAGTAGACTGACTCCTGCCTGCATCTACTACTATTACTCCACACATCGACAGCTATCCAGCATGCATCTAGTGTATTACGTTCATGGAAAAATGGAGTAATGCATTAAGAACGATGACATGATGTAGACAAGATCCGTTTATCTATGGCGTTAGATATGGATCTCGTTGTTTTATCCTTAGTAGCAACAATACATACGTGTCGGTTCCCTTTCTGTCACTGGGATCAAGCACCGTAAGATCGAACCCACTACAAAGCACCTCTTCCCATTGCAAGGTAGATAGATCAAGTTGGCCAGACAAAATCCAAATATCGGAGAAGAAATACGAGGCTATAAGCAATCATGCATAAAAGAGATCAAAGAAACTCAAATACTTTCATGGATATAAAAAGATAGATCTGATCATAAACTCAAAGTTCATCGGATCCCAACGAACACACCGCAAAAAGAGTTACATCATATGGATCTCCAAGAGACCATTGTATTGATAATCGAGAGATAGAGAGAGAGAGAGAGAGGAAGCCATCTAGATACTAACTACGGACTCGTAGGTCTACAAAGAACTACTCACGCATCATAGGAGATGCACCAATGGAGGTGGTGAACCCCATCCGAGATGGTGTCTAGATTGGATGTTGCGGTTCTGGACTCTGCGGCGGCTGGATGAATATTTCATCGACTCTCCTAGGGTTTCTGGAATATCTGAGTATTTATAGAGCAAAGAGGCGGTGCGGGAGGCCATCGAGGTGGGCACAACCCACCAAGGCGCGCCAGGGGGTCCTGGTGCGCCCTGGTGGGTTGTTCCCCCCTCGGGGCACCCCCAGGTGCAGCTCTGGCCCATCAGGTGTCTTCTGGCCCATAAAAATTCTCCGAAAAGTTTCGCGGTGTTTGGGCTCCATTTGATATTGATTTCCTGCGATGTAAAAATAATGCAGAAAACAGCAACTGGCACTTGGCACTATGTCAATAGGTTAGTACCAAAAAATGATATAAAATGATTGTAAAACATCCAAGAATGATAATATAATAGCATGGAACAATCAAAAATTATAGATACGTTGGAGACGTATCAGCATCCCCAAGCATAACTCCTGCTCGTCCTCGAGTAGGTAAGTGATAAAATCGGGATTTTTGATGTGGAATGTTGCCTATCATGTCATGTCATATTATTTTCTTTATAACATGGACATTTGGACTTTTATATGGTTCAAAGCAATAGTCTAGTTTTGACATAATAATTTAGATACTCAAGCATATCAACAAGCAATCATGTCTTTCAAAATATCAATGCTAAAATAAGCTATCCCTAGCCAATTATGCTCAACCATTAATCCATTCATGAAACACACTCGCATATTAGTTACACCCAATGCTCGAGTATGATCATAGTGTTTACTTGTTGGTGCTTGTAAGAGAAGATGGAGACTCAAATTCAAAAATATAAATTGCATAAGTAAAAGAAAGGCCCTTCGCCGAGGGAAGTAGGGATTTGTAGAGGTGCTAGAGCTCAAAGCTTAAATTGAGAGATATTTTTTTTGGGAGTTATACTTTTCCCACCAACGAGAATGACTTGAGGTTACCAACACTTTCCATTCTAGATATATCATAGGCGGTTCCCAAACAGAAAATAAAGTTTATTCCTTTTACACCAAACTTTCACAAGCCATGGCTAGCCGAATCCAAGGTTGCCTTCCATACTAACACTTTCCAAGGAATTTACTATTTTACAACATAAAGTGAATTTGTTTTTCATTTCGGGATTGGGCATCCCTAATACCTTTACCTTACTCTCGTGCAATGACAAGTGAATAAACACTCATCGTGAGAATAACACATCTAGCATGGAAAATATTGGTCACCCTGTAATGCCCAGGATGGAGTTATACCTCCTACGTGTCGAGGCACGACTTAAAGGCATAAATCCATCCTAGAATGATCTCAAGTTTGGTATCTTTGCACGACTCATGTAAAAGAGGGATTAAATTGCAAAAGGAGATAGTTGGCTTACACTCGCCACTTCACACAATACAATAAATAAACAAATCATCATACAAAACATCACAACCCGGCTACGGGTGAAGAACCAAAGGAAAGATACCAAAACAACATAAGGCCACAGGTCAGGATCGAATCCTAGTAGAAACCACTACTGAACATCGAAACGTCACAAGCAAACGGCTAAAACTTCATCGGACTCCCGGGTGAAGAACTGATCCAGCTCCTGCATCAAACTCGGCTGAACCTGCATCTGGTGTGGTGAAGTAACTGTGAGCCACAGAGGACTCAGCAATCCCGTTCCCGGGTAACAAGACTATTTAAGCCTTGGGTGAGGACAAGGCTGAAGAAAGAATAAGAGGTGAAGGAACAAACAAGAGTCTGCAGCAGCAACTAGCACTAACTTACGTAAAAGAGAGCGAGAAGAGAAGAGCATCGGTCGAAAGATGATCACGAAGTGATCCTAACTAAAGCCGGTCAAACATAACCCCACCGTGTTCAACTCCCGAATCCCTATTCGGAAATTGACAGTCACGGTACACACGCTGGTAGTGTATTGAAACATTGTGTCAAGTTATCTACAACCGGAATTAACAAGCTCCCATCTGCCACATAACCGCGGGCACGGCTTTCGAAAGTTCAAACCCTGCAGGGGTGTTCCAACTTGGCCCATCACAAGCCCACGATCCGCGGAGTCGCAACTCCATAGGTGGGAAGACCCGAGTATTCTCGGAATCCCGTGCTCAAGTTAAACCGAACTAAGGTAAGGCTAATCCAGCAAATCCTCCCGGCGTGCCGACACCCTGATAGTAGCCGCGCGTATCTCGTCTCAGGCCACGACCGGATGGGTGATGCTACAGGACCCAAACCTCGAGTTTCCCCGTGGTGGTTCCCGCAGGACCCCCGTTTGGGACCAACACCATCGGCACTGGCCCCCCCTGCTATGTAGAATTAAGAATCCTCGGGTAGCGCTATCTCCCTATGCAATTTAATTAATTAATTAAGTTGTTATTATGAGGCAAATAGTACCAAATGTTGGGACTTGCTGGAAAAGACTTAGCACTTAGCGGTTTATCAAGGGGGTCCCATACATCCCAACCGTGTTAGGAACGCATAATCAAGGAACATAATACCGGCTTATACGGATCCTAACGGCATGAGTGGAACAAATCACCAAGCAAAGGCTTAGCCTTCCACCCTGCCAGTATATAGGTGATTTCATTTTAAGCATTTATATAGTGTGATATAACCCAACCAAACTTCAACATGAAGCAAGCATATTCAATCTTCACCTGCAACTAACAATGCTATAAGAGGGGCTGAGCGAAGCGTACTTATAGCCAAGCAACGGTTTGCATAGGTAGGTTGGTTAAACATGGCAATTGGTTACAAGTAGGAGGCTGACAAGAAAGACATGGGCATCGAGGCAAAACTATAGAGCGGAACTACTAGCAAAAGGCAAAGATAGTAATGGTATCCGGGTTCGGTCATCTTGCCTGGGATTCCACAAGGGAGAAGAACGGATCCAAGAAGAAGACGGAGCAACACAGACGAGAGAATCCTCACAACTCCGGAACGAAACCGAAGCTATCAAGAGAAGCAACCGGAAAGAAGCAAACAACACGGTAAACATACAAGCATAAACATGGCATACGATGCACAAACAAGAATGATGCATGTCCGGTTTAAATATGCATGGCATGGCAAAGTGCACAAACAACACTACAAGTTAAGTGGAGATCAATATGCAACGAGTTGCATATTGACGAAACACCACATTTAATTATTTAGTTGACTCTCATTATTTACAAGACAAGGTTAAATGTTTTTTTAACATGGCAAGAGGTGAAACATAAAGAAACTACACTAACTAGGCAATTTAAATGAGGCCGGAGTATAACAACAACATATCCGGAAAATCCCCATGAGCATGTTTAATAATTATAAGCAAACAACAATTAAGCATTCAAAGGTTGTTAACATGATGCGGATGACATGAACAAGTTTATGCAAGTTTTATTAAAAGGGTTGACATTAAGAGATATGAAGTATTGTCACCGTGGTGGAATGAAAAGGGTGCCACGGCAACGATCCGAAAATGATGCAACGCATCATATCGGTTCCGGTATCTCGTTAAGAGACCGGTGCAAAACAAAAGGTGGAGTGAACGAGTTGAACAAGATGAAAGAGGTGGGGTGATCCCGTTGCCGGGTTCCCACGAGTCGGTGGCGAGGCAACCGAGGAACATGACAAAAGGTGGAACGGGCACGAAGCACACACGGGAAACATTTCATACAACCACAACAAGCATGCATCACACGGGTCATCGACGGGGTTATACCTTCGAAACTCTCGTTTCGGGGCGGAATCGAGTCGTCGAGGGACGTAGTGGAAGTAGAGGAAGTAGTTGTACACGGCCGACGGTAGTGGTACACGTTCATCGGAGAGGTACTCGCCGGCGGGGTACTTGTTACATCGCGATCGTAGTGGTACTTGTCGAGCCGGTCGTCGTGGTACTTGGGGTTCTCGATCTCGCGACGGTAGTTGTTCGGGCGTCGATCTCGTACACGGTTCGTAGACGTTCGGCCGTAGATGTACTTGAGGGTCTTCGACGACGTAGTCGTTCATGAATCGTAGACGTACTTGCAACGAAGGGATACTTGCTGCTCCAAGTTATTTACAGGATAAAACAAAACACAAAACCCAACCAAAAGTAGCACAGCAGCAGCAACAAAACTCGGAGCTCGCTCCAAGGCGTGACGAGGAGGCGAGGCTGAGGCTGCACGGGACGGGCAGAGGAGGATCCGCGGCAGGGGTGCTCCAGCGGCCTTGGGGCGAAGCGGGGCGGCCGAGGCAGGGGCTGGCCGGAGGGAGAGGGCCGGCGCGGCGGGGCCGTTGCCCGCGCGGAGGAGGCCGCGGGCCTCTGGTTGCTGGCGCGGACGGCTGGAGGCGCGGCGCTCACCGGAGATGGCGGCCGCCGGCGCGGCTCCGCGCGAGGAGGAAGCAGGTCGCGGGATGGTGCTAGGGGAGTCGACGCAGAGGTGGCGGGGCGACGGGATCCGACCCGGCTGGGAAGGCGCCGGTGCCTGGTCGCGGGAGCGCGGAGGAAGGGGCGCTCGGGGCCGGGCCGAGCTCGGAGGAAGCTGCTACGCGTGGTCGCGGCCGGCGCCCTGTGGTGCGGGAGGCCGAAGGGGTCGCTGGGGAGAGGGAGAAGCGGGAAGCAGAGGGGAACGAGAGGGAGCTCGAGGGAAGCGGGCACGAGGCGAGGGAGAGATCGGGTCGAAGGGAACGGGGTGCGGGGCGCTGCGGGATGGGTGGCGGCGGTGTGAGGGAAGGAGCGAGCGAGGGAAGGAGCGAGCGAGGGAACTGGCTCGGGCTCGAGCTAGGGTTTGGTGCGGCCGGAGTGGGTTTGGGCCGATGGGCCAAGGAGCAGGAGGCCCAAGAGGGAGGAGAGAGGCCTGGAGGGAGGTGGGCTGCTGCTCTCATTCTTCTTTTTATTTTCTTTCGCAGAAAATAAAAGAGAAGAAAGAAAAGAGGAGGGAAGAGGAAAAAGATAGCACACGGGAGCATTTCTTCTCGGGCATCAGAAAAGGAGCAAGGACCGAGAAAAAATAAGAAAGGCATGATTGGAAAATAATTCAAACATATTTGAATTTAATTCAAATAGGTTTGAACTAAGACGAGATTATTGAAGTGTCCAAAAATGTTCAAATTTTTGGAGGAACCTCGAAACAACGGAAAGAAAAATTATAGCAAGGTTTTTGGAGGAGAAACTTGAAGTGAAATAACATGGGGAATTATGCAAGTGTGTTGCAGGTAATTCCAAACGAATGGAATATTATTGTATAGCTCCCTAAAATAATGGGAGACTTTTATATGTTATAAAGAGAAGTCACCTTCCCTCGATTTAAATGGACCGAAGGTCCACACGGTTTATTTAGGTTGAGATGCAAAAATTAAAATATGACATGATGACATGATGACATGATGCGATGCAAAAAATAAAATAACACAAGCTCAAAAGAACACACGGGCAACCCGGAACATCTGGAATCTTCGGGAAGCTTCTGGAATCTTCTGGGACGTCAGTCTCGGGCGTCACACACCCCTCAGCTCCTCGCGAGCGCTACGGGCACACAAAACGGAAATTTATTTTGAAAGTTAGAGATGGCACATACAAATTTGCTTAGAACGGTAAGGGAATACCGAATATAGGTAGGTATGGTGGACTCAAGTGGCAAAACCGGGATAAAGGATTTTGGATATGTTGGGGAATGTAGTATTTCGAAAAAATTCCTACGATCACGCAAGATCTATCTACTAGATGCATAGCAACAAGAGGGGAGAGTGTGTCTACATACCCTCGTAGACCGAAAGCGGAAGCGTCTAGTGACGCGGTTGATGTAGTCGAACGTCTTTGCGATCCAACCGATCAACCACTGAACGTACGGCACCTCCGCGTTCAGCACACGTTCATCTCGATGATGTCCCATGAGCTCTTGATCCAGTTGAGCTTCACGGGAGAGTTTCGTCAGCACGACGGCGTGGTGACGGAGCTGATGAAGCTACCGGCGTAGGGCTTGGCCTAAGCACTGCAACGGTACGACCGAGGTGTGTTTCTGTGGAGGGGGGCACCGCACACGGCTAAACGATCAATGATTAACTTGTGTCTATGGGGTGCCCCCACCCCCGTATATAAAGGAGTGGAGGGGGGAGAGGCCGGCCCTCTATGGCGCGTCTAGGAGGAATCCTACTACCACCAGGAGTAGGATTCCCCCCTTCCCCAGTTGGAGTAGGAGAGGAAGGGAAGGAGGAGTAGGAGAGAAGGAAAGCCCCCCCCCCCCCCAAAAAAACCAATTCCAATTCGGCCTCCTACCCAAGGGGGGCGCACCAGCCCCTTGTGGGCTGGTGTGCTGCCTTCTTATGGCCCATAAGGCCCATAACTTCTCCCGAGGGGTTCCGGTAACCTCCCGGTACTCCGGGAAAATGCCCGAACCACTCGGAACCTTTCCGATTTCCGAATATAGCCTTCCAATATATCGATCTTTACGTCTCGGACATTCTGAGACTCCTCTTCATGGCCGTGATCTCATCCGGGACTCCAAACTACCTTTGGTACATCAATACTCATAAACTCATAATACTGATCGTCATCGAACGTTAAGCATGCGGACCCTACGGGTTATAGAACTATGTAGACATGACCGAGACTCATCTCCGGTCAATAACCAATAGCGGAACCTGGATGCTCATATTGGCTCCTACATATACTACGAAGATCTTTATCGGTCAAACCGTATAACAACATGTGTTGTTCCCTTTGTCATCGGTATGTTACTTGCCCGAGATGCGATCGTTGGTATCTCAATACCTAGTTCAATCTTGTTACCGACAAGTCTCTTTACTTGTTATGTAATACATCATCTCATGACTAACTCATTAGTCATTTGCTTGCAAGGCTTATTATTATGTGTATTACCGAGAGGGACCAGAGATACCTCTCCGACACTCGGAGTGACAAATCCTATTCTTGATCTATGCCAACACCACGATCACCTTCGGAGACACCTGTAGATCATCTTTATAATCAGCCAGTTACGTTGTGACGTTTGATAGCACACAAGGTGTTCCTCCGGTATTTGGGAGTTGCATAATCTCATAGTCATAGGAACATGTATAAGTCATGAAGAAAGCAATAGCAGTAAAACTAAACGATCATAGTGCTAAGCTAACGGATGGGTCTTGTCCATCACATCATTCTCCTAATGATGTGATTCCGTTGATCAAATGACAACTCATGTCTATGGCTAGGAAATATAACCATCTTCGATCAATGAGCTAGTCTAGTAGAGGCATATTAGCGACACTCTGTTTTGTCTATGTATTCACACATGTACTAAGTTTCCGGTTAATACAATTCTAGCATGAATAATAAACATATCATGATATAAGGAAATAAATAATAACTTTATTATTGCCTGTAGGGCATATTCCTTCAGTCTCCCACTTGCACTAGAGTCAATAATCTAGATCAGATCACCATGTGATTAACACCAATAGTTCACATCACCATGTGACTAACACCCATAGTTCTCATCGCCATGTGACCACTACCCAAAGGGTTTACTAGAGTCAACAATCTAGTTCACATCGCCATGTGATTAACACCCAAATAGTACTAAGGTGTGATTATGTTTTGCTTCATGAGAGAAGTTTAGTCAGCGGGTCTGTTACATTCAAATCCGTATGTATTTTGCAAATTTCTATATCTACAATGCTCTGCATGGAGCTACTCTAGCTAATTGCTCCCATTTTTAATACGCATCCAGATTGATACTTAGAGTCATCTGGATTAGTGTCAAAGCTTGCATCAGCGTAACTCTTTACGACGAACTGTTTATCACCTCCCTAATCGAGAAACATTTCCTCAGTCATCCAGTAACTAAGGACAATTTTGACCGTTGTCCAGTGGTCTACTCCTGGATCACTATTGTACCTCCTTGTCAAACTCATGGCAAGGTACACAACAGGTTTGGCACATAGCATGGCATACTTTATAGAACCTATGACTGAGGCATAGGGAATGAATTTCATTCTTTCTCTATCTTCTGTCGTGGTCGGGTTTTGAGTCTTACTCAACTTCATACCTTGTAACACGGGCAAGAACCCTTTCTTTTGACTGATCCATTTTGAACTTCTTCAAAACTTTATCAAGGTATGAGCTTTGTGAAAATACAATTAAGCGTATTGATCCATCTCTATAGATCTTGATGCCTAATATATAAGTAGCTTCACTGAGGTCTTTCTTTGAAAAACTCCTTTCAAACATTCATTTATGCTTTCCAGAAAATTCTACATCATTTTCGATCAACAATATGTCATTCACATATACTTATCAGAAAGGCTGTAGTGCTCCCACTCACTTTCTTGTAAATACAGGCTTCACCGCAAGTCTGTATAAAACTATATGCTTTGATCAACTTATCAAAGCACATATTCCAACTCAGAGATGCTTGCACCAGTCTATAGATGGATCGCTGGAGCTTGCATATTTTGTTAGCACCTTTAGGATTGACAAAACCTTCTGGTTGCATCATATACAACTCTTCTTTAATAAATCCATTAAAGAACGTAGTTTTGTTATCCGTTTGCCAGATTTCATAAAATGTGGTAATTGCTAACATGATTCGGACAGACTTAAGCATCGCTATGAGTGAGAAAATCTCATCGTAGTCAACACTTTGAACTTGTCAAAAACCTTTCGCAACAAGTCGAGCTTTGTAGACATTAACATTACCATCGGCGTCCGTCTTCCTCTTAAAGAACCATTTATTTTCAATGGCTTGCCGATCATCGGGCAAGTCAACCAAAGTCTGTACTTTGTTCTCATACATGGATCCCATCTCAGATTTCTTGGCCTCAAGCCATTTTGCGGAATCTGGGCTCATCATTGCTTCCACATAGTTCATAGGTTCATCATGGTCTAGTAACATGACTTCCAGAACCGGGTTACCGTACCACTCTGGCGCGGAACGGACTCTGGTTGGCCTACAAGGTTCAGTAGTAACTTGATCTGAAGTTTCATGATCATCATCATTAGCTTCCTCACTGATTGGTGTAGGAATCACTAGAACTAGTTTATGTGATGTACTACTTTCCAATTTGGGAGAAGGTACAATTACCTCATTAAGTTCCACTTTCCTCCCACTCACTTCTTTCGAGAGAAACTCCTTCTCTAGAAAGTATCCATTTTTAGCAATGAATGTCTTGCCTTTGGATCTATGATAGAAGGTGTACCCAACAGTCTCCTTTGGGTATCCTATGAAGACACATTTCTTCGATTTGGGTTCGAGCTTATCAGGTCGAAGCCTTTTTCACATAAGCATCGCAGCCCCAAACTTTAAGAAGCAACAACTTTGGTTTCTTGCCAAACCACAGTTCATAAGGCGTCGTCTCAACGGATTTAGATGGTGCCCTTATTTAACGTGAATGCAGTTGTCTCTAATGCATAACCCAAAACCGTAGTGGTAAATCGGTAAGAGACATCATAGATCGCACCATATCTAATAAAGTACGGTTACGACGTTCGGACACACCATTATGCTCTTGTGTTCGGGGTGGCGTGAGCTGTGAAACTATTCCACATTGTTTTAAATGAAGACCAAAATCGTAACTCAAATATTCGCCTCCACAATCAGATCGTAGAAACTTTATTTTCTTGTTGCGACGATTCTCTACTTCACTCAAAAATTATTTGAACTTTTCAAATGTTTCAGACTTGTGTTTCATCAAGTAGATATACCCATATCTGCTCAAATCATCAGGGAAGGTCGGAAAATAACGATACCCACCGCGAGCCTTAACACTCATTGGTCCACATACATCAGTATGTATGATTTCCAACAAACCAGTTGCTCGCTCCATTGTTCCGGAGAACGGAGTTTTAGTCATCTTTCCCATGAGGCACGGTTCGCAAGCACCAAGTGATTCATAATCAAGTGATTCCAAAAGTCCATCATTGTGGAGTTTCTTCATGCACTTTACACCAATATGACCTAAACGACAGTGCCACAAATAAGTTGCACTATCATTATCAACTTTGCATCTTTTGGCTTCAATATTATGAATATGTGAATTACTACGATCGAGATCCAACAAACTATTTTCATTGGGTGTATGACCATCGAAGGCTTTATTCATGTAAACAGAATAACAATTATTCTATGACTTTAAATGAATAACCGTATTGCAACAAACATGATCAAATCATATTCATGCTCAACGCAAATGCCAAATAACATTTATTTAGGTTCTACACTAATCCCAAAAATATAGGGAGTGTGCGATGATGATCATATCAATCTTGGAACCACTTCCAACACACATCGTCTCTTCACCTTTAACTAGTCTTTGTTCATTTTGCAACTCTCCTTTTGAGTTACTAATTTTAGCAACTGAACCGGTATAAAATACCCATGGGTTGCTATGAACACTATTAAAGTACACATCAATAATCTGTATATCAAATATACCTTTGTTCACTTTGCCATCCATCTTATCCGCCAAGTATCTAGGGCAGTTCCGCTTCCAGTGACCATTTCCTTTGAAGTAGAAGCACTTAGTTTCAGGCTTGAGTTTAGCTTTGGGTTTCTTCACGGGAGTGACAACTTGCTTGTCATTCTTCTTGAAGTTCCCCTTCTATCCCTTTGCCCTTTTCTTGAAACAAGTGGTCTTGTTAACCATCAATACTTGATGCTCTTTCTTGATTTCTACCTTCGCCGATTTCAGCATCGCGAAGAGCTGGGGAATAACTTTCGTCATCCCTTGCATATTATAGTTCATCACGAAGTTCTACTAACTTGGTGATAGTGTCTAGAGAACTTTGTTAATTACTATCTTATCTGGAAGATTAACTCCCACTTGATTCAGGCAATTGTAGTACCCAGACAATCTGAGCATATGCTCACTGGTTGAGCTATTATCCTCCATCTTATAGGCAAAGTATTGTTAGAGGTCGCATACCTCTCGACACGAGCATGAGTATGAAATACTAATTTCAACTCTTGAAACATCTTATATACTCTGTGGCGTACAAAATGTTTTTGAAGTCCCGGTTCTAAGCCGTAAAGCATGGTGCACTAAACTATTAAGTAGACATCATATTGAGCTTTGCCAAACGTTCATAAAATTTGCATCTGCTCCTGCAATAGATCTGTCACCTAGCGGTGCATCAAGGACATAATACTTTTGTGCAGCAATGAGGATAATCCTCAGATCATGGACCTAGTCCGCATCATTGCTACTAACATCTTTCAACTTAGTTTTTCTCTAGGAACATATCAAAAACATAGGGGAGCTATAACGCGAGCTATTGATCTACAACATAATTTGCAAATACTATCAGGACTAAGTTCATGATAAATTAAAGTTCAATTAATCATATTACTTAAGAACTCCCACTTAGATAGACATCCCTCTAGTCATCTAAATGATCACGTGATCCAAATCAACTAAACCATGTCTGATCATCACGTGAGATGGAGTAGTTTTCAATGGTGAACATCTTATGTTGATCATATCTACTATATGATTCACGCTCGACCTTTCGGTCTCCAGTGTTCCGAGGCCATGTCTGTACATGCTAGGCTCGTCAAGTTTAACCCGAGTATTCTGCATGTGCAAAACTGTCTTACACCCATTGTATTTGAACGTAGAGCTTATCACACCCGATCATCATGTGGTGTCTCGGCACGACGAACTTTCGCAACGTTGCATACTCAGGGAGAACACTTGTACCTTGAAATTTTGTAAGGGATCATCTTATAATGCTACCGTCGAACTAAGCAAAATAAGAAGCATAATAAGATAAACATCACATGCAATCAAAATATGTGACATGATATGGCCATCATCATCTTGTGATTTTGATCTCCATCTCCAAAGCATCGTCATGATCACCATCGTCACCGGCGCGACACCTTGATCCCCATCGTAGCATCATTGTCGTCTCGCCAACTATTGCTTCTACGACTATCGCAACCGCTTAGTGATAAAGTAAAGCAATTACATTGCTATTGTATTTCATACAATAAGGCGACAACCATATGGCTCGTGCCAGTTGCCGATAACTTTACAAAACATGATCATCTCATACAATGATGTATAACTCATCACGTCTTGACCATATCACATCACAACATGCCCTGCAAAAACAAGTTAGACGTCCTCTACTTTGTTGTTGCAAGTTTTACGTGGCTACTACGGGCTTAGCAAGAATCGTTCTTACATACGCATACAAAACCACAACGATTTTTCGTCAAGTATGTGTTGTTTTAACCTTCACAAGGACCAGGCGTAGCCATACTCGATTCAACTAAAGTGAGAGAGACAGACACCCACCGGTCACCTTTAAGCAGCGAGTGCTCGTAACGATGAAACCAGTCTCACGTAAGCATACGCTTAATGTCGGTCCGGGCCGCTTCATCTCACAATACCGCCGAATCAAAGTATGACATGCTGGTAAGCAGTATGACTATTATCGCCCACAACTCATTGTGTTCTACTCGTGCATATCATTTACGCATAGACTTGGCTCATCACGCCACTGTTGGGGAACGTAGTATTTCAAAAAAAATCCTACGATCACACAAGATCTATCTACTAGATGCATAGCAATGAGATGGGAGAGTGTGTCTACATACCCTCGTAGACCGAAAGCAGAAGCGTCTAGTGACGCAGTTGATGTAGTCGAACGTCTTCGCGATCCAACCGATCAAGCACCGAATGTACGGCACCTCCACGTTCAGATCGATGACGTACCACGAGCTCTTGATCCAATTGAGCTTCACAGGAGAGTTTCGTCATCACAACGGCGTGGTGATGGAGATGATGAAGCTACCGGCGCAGGGCTTCACCTAAGCACTGCAACGGTACGACCGAGGTGTGTTTCTATGGAGGGGGGCAGTGCACACGGCTAAAAAATCAATGATCAACTTGTGTCTATGGGGTGCCCCCCACCCCCGTATATAAAGGAGTGGAGGAGGGGGAGAGGCCGGCCCTCTATGGCGCACCTAGGAGGGGTCCTACTCCCACCGGAAGTAGGATCCCCCCTTCCCTAGTTGGAGTAGGAGAGGAAGGGAAGGAGGAGTAGGAGAGAAGGAAAGGGGGCGCCCCCCCCCCCCAAACCTATTCCAATTCGGTCTCCTGCCCAAGGGGGGCGCACCAGCCCCTTGTGGGCTGGTGTGCTTCCTTATGGCCCATAAGGCCCATAACTTCTCCCGGGGGGTTCCGGTACTCCGAAAAAATGCCCGAACCACTCGGAACCTTTCGGATGTCCGAATATAGCCTTCCAATATATCGATCTTTACGTCTCGGACATTCCGAGACTCCGCGTCATGTCCTTGATCTCATCCGGGACTCCGAACTATCTTTGGTACATCAAAACTCATAAACTCATAATATTGATCGTCATCGAACGCTAAGCGTGCAGACCGTACGGGTTCGAGAACTATGTAGACATGATCGAGACTCATCTCCGGTCAATAACCAATAGCGGAACCTGGATGCTCATATTGGCACCTACATATTCTACGAAGATCTTTATCGGTCAAACCATATAACAACATACGTTGTTCCCTTTGTCATCGGTATGTTACTTGCCCGAGATTCGATCGTTGGTATCTCAATAACTAGTTCAATCTCATTACTGGAAAGTCTCTTTACTCGTTCCGTAATACATCATCTCGTGACTAACTCATTAGTCATTTGCTTGCAAGGCTTATTATGATGTGTATTACCGAGAGGGCCCAGAGATACCTCTCCGACACTCAGAGTGACAAATCCTATTCTTGATCTATGCCAACACCACGAACACCTTCGGAGACACCTGTAGAGCATCTTTATAATCACCCAGTTACGTTGTGATGTTTGATAGCACACAAGGTGTTCCTCCGGTATTCGGGAGTTGCATAATCTCATAGTCATAGGAACATGTATAAGTCATGAAGAAAGCAATAGCAGTAAAACTAAACGGTCATAGTGCTAAGCTAATGGATGGGTCTTGTCCATCACATAATTCTCCTAATGATGCAATCACGTTGATCAAATGACAACTCATGTCTATGGCTGGGAAACATAACCATCTTTGATCAATGAGCTGGTCTAGTAGAGGCATACTAGGGACACTCTGTTTTGTCTATGTATTCACACATGTACTAAGTTTCCGGTTAATACAATTCTAGCATGAATAATAAACATTTATCATGATATAAGGGAAAAATAATAACTTTATTATTGCCTCTAGGGCATATTTCCTTCAGAATGCACAAGCAGAAATCATACTTAGTGCAAAATGAAGGCTAGCAAAAAATTGGGAAGCGACCAACCATGAAACGAATAATCTCGTTAGCAAACATTGAGCATAAATAACACCGAATAATGCACCACAAGTAGGATATAATTTCATTGCATAACTATTGACTTTCGTGCTTGCATTGGGAATCACAAACTTTAACACTAATATTCTAACTAAAGCATAATTACTCATTAACATGACTCACATATCATATCATCATGTCTCAAAACTATTACAAGCAATCAATTTTATTTTGTCCAATGATCTTCATGAAAGTTTTTATTATATCCTTCTTGTATATTTATCACTTTGGGACTAATTTTCATGTGTTGCTTTTGATAAGCTCAAACAAATATAACTGAAGATCATGAGCATAATTTTTCTTCATTCTCTCAAAATAATACAAGTGAAGAAAGAGAGAATTTATTTTAAAATTTTACTAACTCCCAAATAAATCTAAGTGAAGCAAGAGAGTATTTCTTCAACAATTTAAGTGAAGCACGGAGAGCAATTCAAGAAAGTCATGACATAATTTTGGCTCTCTCAAATAAGTGTGTACAGTAAGGATTGATGACTTAAAAATCAAAATAAAACAATAAAAGACTCATCATACAAGACGCTCCAAGCAAAACACATATCATGTCATAAATAAAAATATAGTTTTGAGTAAATACCGATAGTTGTTGGAAGAAAGCGGGGATGCCACTCGGGGGCATCCCCAAGCTTACTTGGTTGCTCTTTTTTGGATAATAGCTTGGGATGTTGGGGCATCCCCAAGCTTAGGCTCTTCCATCCTTCCTTCATCCATCGTAAGATAATCCAAAATTTGAAAACTTCAATCACACAAAACTCAACAAAACCTTCATGAGACCGTTAGTATAAGAAAGCAAATCACTGCTATAAGTATTGTATCAAACCAATTCATATTTTGTTTTTGTATTATATCTACTGTATTCCAACTTTTCTATGGCAAAAACTTATCAAAGAAAACCATAGAGCCATCAAAATATGCACACAACACAAAGAAAACAGAATCTGTCAAAAACAGAACAGTCTGTAGTAATCTGGAAGTTTTGAATACTTCTGGAACTCTAAAAATCTTTAAAAAATAGGGTCATGTGGGAAATTTGTATATTAATCTTCTGCAAAAAGAATCAACTAAAAAGCTCTTCTCTTTTAAAAACGAGAAATTTTCTCGTGAGCGAAAAAAATCTGTTTTTTCAGCAAGATCAAATCTACTAACACCCAACGTGTTCCTAAGGCTTTGCTTGGCACAAACCTTTATTCAAACCATAAAAACACATCTCAATAGAGATATTAAAGGTTTTTTTATTCAAGAACATAAAATAAAAAGCGAAAAATTATTTTATTCGTTGGGTTGCCTCCCAACAAGCTCTTTCTTTATAGCCATTAAGATAGGCTTGGAATTTCAATGATTCTCACATGAAATACAAGAATTGAAGCACAAAAGAGAGCATGATAAAATATGTGACAAACACATTTAAGTCTAACACACTTCCTATGCATAGGAATTTTATAAGCAAACAAATTATCAAGACAAGAAATATCTAGCATAAGCAAAGGAGAGGAATAAAACATTGCAAATCTCAACATAACGAGAGGTGATTTAGTAACATGAAAACTTCTAGAACCATATTTTCCTCTCTCATAATAATTACATGTAGGATCATACTCAAATTCAACAATATAGCAATCATATAAAATTTTCTTTTCATGATCCACATACGTAAAAGTCTTATAATCTTGCAAGATAGTGGGACTAACATCAAATAAAGTCATGACCTCTCCAAACCCACTTTCAATATTATTGCCAACATTTTCATCATGAGGCTTAAATAAATTTTCAATATCGTAACAAGAATCACCCCAATCATGACCATTGCAATAAGTAGATGACATATCAAAATTAGCATCCCCAAGCTTGGGGTTTTGCATATTACTAGCATAATTGACATTAATGGAATTTACTATAACACTATTGCAATCATGATTTTCATACAAGGAGCTATCATGAATCACTTCATAAATTTCTTATTTTATCACTTCATCACAATTATCAGATTCATGAATCTCAAGCAAAACTTCATAAAGATAATATAGTGTGCTCAATTCACTAGCAATTGGTTCAACATAATTGGATCTTTTAAAAATATTGGCAAGTGGATGAGGATCCATAAACGCTTTCCTTACCTTTTCCAATAAAATACCCAATTATACCAAACAACCTAGCAAAGTAACCGAGTAAGACATAAGGGCAAACGAAAACAGATCTGACGAGAAAATAACAAATGAAAAAGAGGGTGAATAAAAATGGAAAATGTTTGTGAAGTGGGGGAGATGAAAACGAGAGGCAAATGGCAAATAATGTAATTGCGAGGAGATCAGATTAGTAATTATGACCCTGGTATATGTTGAAGGTGCTCCCCGGCAACGGCGCCAGAAATTCCTTTTGATGTCGCCTAAAGCTATGTCGGTATTTCCCCAAAGAGGAAGAGATGATGCAGCATGGCGGTGGTAGGTATTTCCCTCAGATGTGAAACCAAGGTTATCGAACCAGTAGGAGAACCAAGCAACACAACGTAAATAGCACCTGCACACAAATAACAACTTCTCGCAACCCGATGTGTAAAAGGGATTGTCAATCCCTTTCGGGTAACGGTCGTGAGAGAGGTATAAATATTGGTAGATTGGTTGATAAATAAGACAAATTGCAGCAAGGTATTTTTGGATTTTTGGTTTAATAGATCTGAAAATAAAAGCAAAGGAAAAAAAGATCGCAAAGGCAAATAATATGAGTAAGAGACCCGAGGGCCATAGATTTCACTAGTGGCTTCTCTCGAGAAAATAGCAAACGGTGGGTGAACAAATTACTGTTGGGCAATTGATAGAACTTCAAATAATTATGACGATATCCAGGCAATGATCATTATATAGGCTTCATGTCCAAGATTAGTAGACTGACTCCTGCCTGCATCTACTATTATTACTACACATATCGACCGCTGTCCAGCATGCATCTAGTGTATTAAGTTCATGGAAAAACAGAGTAATGCATTAAGAACGATGACATGATGTAGACAAGGTTCGTTTATCTATGGCGTTAGATATGGATCTCGTCGTTTTATCCTTAGTAGCAACGATACATACATGTCGGTTCCCTTTCTGTCACTCGATCAAGCACCGTAAGATCGAACCCACTACAAAGCACCTATTCCCATTGCAAGATAAATAGATCAAGTTGGCCAGAAAAAACCCAAATATCAAAGAAGAATACGAGGCTATAAGCAATCATGCATAAAAGAGATCAAAGAAACTCAAATACTTTCATGGATATAAAAAGATAGATCTGATCATAAACTCAAAGTTCATTGGATCCCAACAAACACACCGCAAATAGAGTTACATCATATGGATCTCCAAGAGACCATTGTATTGATAATCAAGAGAGAGAGGAAGCCATCTAGCTACTAACTACGAACCCGTGGGTCTACAAAGAACTACTCACGCATCATCAGAGAGGCACCAATGGAGGTGGTGAACCACATCCGAGATGGTGTCTAGATTGGATCTGGTGGTTCTGGACTCTGCGGCGGTTGGATGAATATTTCGTCGACTCCCCTAGGGTTTCTGGAATATCTCAGTATTTATAAAGCAAAGAGGTGGTGCGGGAGGCAACCGAGGTGGGCATAACCCATCTGGGCACGCCAGGGGGCCTAGCGCGCCCTGGTGGGTTGTGCCCCCCTCGAGGCACCCCCCAGGTGCAGCTATGGCCCATCAGGTGTCTTCTGGCCCATAAAAATTCTCCGAAAAGTTTTGCGTTGTTTGGGCTCCGTTTGATATTGATTTCCTGCGATGTAAAAACAATGCAGAAACAGCAAGTAGCACTTGGCACTATGTCAATAGGTTAGTACCAAAAATGATATAATATGATTGTAAAACATCCAAGAATTATAATAGAACAGCATGGAACAATCGAAAATTATAGATACGTTGGAGACGTATCAGTGTCAGAGGTACACGGTGATGTGTTCGAGTGCGAACACACTTTTTGGCAACTCCGCTGGGGACGAAAGATCAAGAATCATTATCACCCATATCTAATCTCCCAAGCCCTCGGAAGTTGACGTCAATAACATCATTAAGCACAATCTTGATGAACTATCAAAGGAACATCGCCAAGCCTACAAAGTGCACAAGAAACATCATGAAGAGGCTTTTGAGGCGCTCAAGAAGAAGCACGAGGAGGAGGATTTGGAGGCGTTTCTTGCAAGCTTCAAGAAGGACCGTCAAGGCAACACCACTCCGGTTGGAAATGTCAATTTCCCTCCTCTCATTGACGAACAAGATGAAATCACTGTGAGTAAAGTTTTTTCTCCTGAGCAAGTGGCTGTGATTGAAAGTCTTGTTAGTAAGGGTAATGTGATGACGTACAATTCTTTTGTGGCAAATACTAATGCTAAGGAAAATATGCCTCCGTCATCTAGTGGTACTGTTGGTATATCTAAAACCCTAGTCCAACTTTACCTATTTCATCGGCACCTCCTATGCAACAACAATATAGTATGTCGTTGAATTTGTACCCTAATCAAACCAACCAGCTTGTGGCTGCACCTACATATCCTAATCCTATTATGATTGTGCCCAATTCCATGTCAACACTGAATCACTTTGTCATACCACCTATAGGCACAAGCATGTTTGGTCTTCCACCAAATTACGGTTCAGCGCCCATCCCACAAGTTGCACCACTAATAGTGCTCAGGTTGCTCCTATGTGATTGCCACAAACATCTTCATCTACCTCAGATCCAATTTTAGCCAAATTAAGGGAGGATTTGCATAAAATGTTTCAAGAAACTTTCGGAAACGAGCCGAAAGTAAAGAGTCGTGTATACCAAAAGCCTTATCATGAACACTTTGATGCAGTTTTGTACCCTCGAGGTTACAAGGTTTCTAATTTTGTTAAATTTAGTGGAGAGGGCACTAAAACAACTTGGGAGCATGTGAGACAGTATCTAGCACATTTGGGTGAAGCAGGTTCCATAGAAGAGTTGAAAGTGCGCTTATGTCCCTTGTCTTTAACTTGCGCCGCATTTTCATGGTTTGTTGCTTTACCACATGGTTCAATTCTCTTATGGTTGCAGTTAGAGCAAAAGTTTCATGATCACTTTTATAGCGGCGATAATGAGCTAAAGTTGTCACATATTACATTTGTTAGGCAAAATATAATGAATCGGTCACCGATTATGTCAAGAGATTTAGATATATAAAAAATGACGTTATAGATTAGTGATAACTGAGCTACCTGGCAGATCTTGTTCTTAATGGTTTAAAAACTCACATTAAAGAGAGGTTGCAAAGTTATGAGTTTTTGAGCATTAATCAACTCTTACAAAAAGCTTTGGCTCAAGAGAGTCGAAGTAAAGAGATTCATAGGTCTACAACCGATCGTCCTAGGATGCATATGGTTGAATACAATGATGATAATCCAAACGATGAGGTTGATGTCTATACTAGTGAATTTGTTTGGTCCTCAAACACCAAACCTTATACATGTAATGCTCTTAAGACGATTCGCAAGAATCGTGATGAGGAGATGAAGTTTACTTTTGATATATCCAAGTGTGATAAAATATTTGTTGCTCTATTGCAAGATAAGATGATTAGAATATCACACACATTACCGCCGTTTGAGGAGCTAAAACGGCGTGCTTATTGCAAGTAATTCATTTTCTCATGCTATTAATGATTGCAATGTTTTTTGACGATAGATACAATTGGCCATTAATGACGAACGATTGAATTTTTCTGAGATGCAAGTTGATAAACAGCCCTTCCCGGTAAACACCATGGGCTTGGAGGGAAAGAAAATGTTAATTCGGCCTAACATAGCCAAATCTGCGAATAAAGATAATGTTGTTATTGGTGAACCCATGAACAACAACGAGGGCGACAAGGTCTTGGGAAGAAAGATTGTGCTTGATAAGCAACCCGATGGCAAGGAAGTGTTGAAGATCACTACAGAAAATGCTACACTCGGGGAGGGGGCAAACACAATTACAACATTTACTCATGTTAAATTGATCAAGCGCAAGAATTCAGAAGTTGGCAAGTGGAAAAAGAATGAAACTAAGCACAAGAGAATCAAGCCAACGTTTAATATGTTGCTATACAAAGTATGCCAATCAAGAGGCCAGTTCTAGCTCTAATCGATCATCACATTCAAAGCGTTCAAGATGGCCTCCGAAGCAAGAGTTCCGATGCTATGCAAGGCGACATATGGGTCATGGGCACCGACACTAGGGATGCCACAACCCCCCTATGCGCCATATTACATGGGAGACTTCAATGGAGGATGGGGGCATCCCCCAATGGCTCCTTATTCTTTTCATATGGGGTGGGCAGCACCTAGAAGGCCTTCTCATGAGAGACTTTATTATCCCACACAAGGCCGTTTGAGCTATGGTGCTAATCGGCCAACAAAAATTTCTCCAAGAAAGGTAAATAAAAAAGTGTGGCTTATTAAGTCACCTAATGCGGAGATTTCAGAATGCGACAAGCAAAAGGAGATCAACAAGCCAATTGTTGGTAATCTAGCTAATTCTAATGGTGATATTGTTATTGTTCAGCAGGGTTTCATGGTTAATCATCATGAGGCTAGCACAAGCAATGCCAAACCAAGGGATCCCAAATATACTCAACCTAAGTGGTGTCCTCTGAGTTTAACTATGACCATGAAAAGGAGATTACAATGTATGAGGAACCACGAGAAGGTAGAGCGCAAAGAAGATAAGCAAAGGGGCGAATTGTTCAAGGAAATTCGGCCCATGGCACTCAGGAAACAAGTTTGGAGGCCTAAACAAAACGAAGATGCAGATGCTCCTACATTAGCTACAGCAACACCTACACCACCAAAATAGGATGATGCGACCCTTATTACATTGTTCAGACCGCCTGAAACATCTCCTTCAGTTGATGAAACTTCAAGTCCAATATACACATTGGGAGATGAAGATAAGATGGTGGATTACGAATCTATGCCGATTCGGGGAAGGTATGGATATTAATATGGTGTATTACTTACCTGTCGAGTTTCGTGCTATAGGTGAAGAAGGGGAGGTGGCCCAGCTAGATTTTAGTCCTAAGAATGCCATCTTCGAGAAGCCAAAATAACCAATGAAACACTTGAAGCCATTGTACCTCAAAAGTCATATTAACGGATCACCGGTCGCTAGGATGCTCGTTGATGGTGGTGATGTGGTAAATCTTATGCCCTATTCGATCTTCAAGAAGTTGGGGTTACATGATGATGCATTTATGAAGATTAATATGGTAATTAACAGATTAGAGGATAAAGAACAGACATAGGCCAAAGGTGTGGTGTGCATGGAACTCACTATGGGAAGCAAAACTTTGGCCACCACATTCTTCATCGTCGAGGTGCAAGATAACTAATGTTATATTAGGTCATGATTGGGTTCATACTAACCAATGTGTGCCTTCTACTATGCATCAATTATTAATACAATGGGTCGATGATGAAGTAGAAGTCATTCATGCTGATAATTCGGCTTGTGTTGCTTTGGCCGATGCGTCGGTGGATTGGAATCATCCTCATGTTACTTGCTTAACAGGACATGACCTCTCGGAGTTTGATTTCCTTAGTTCTACAAGAAACAGGTTCATTCCCGTCTCTTTAAAACCAATTGCTGGTAATCGGCTAAACAAAAATTTAAAATCAAAGGCCGATATAGAATTACCGCCCTAAGCATAAGCATGGCCGATATGGAATTATCGGTCTAAGTGCATACAAATGGCTGCTGGAGTGTTGACATCGTCCTTAGAAAAAATACATTGCAAATTATTTTTTGGCACACAAGTTTTGCCTATAAACGGGGGGCATGTGTTGACACCAAATTTTGGCATGGTCAAAAACATAATTAAAAAAGCCTCAGATGGAAAAGTACTCAAAGTGAGAAAGTTTTGTACGTCAAAAGGAGGAACTTTGATATTTGGGCCATAGCCATCCGATCTCATCTCTAAGGCCGAAGTTGTGTTCAAAATAATGAGATTTTGTATCCAGAACATTGTTTAGCTGATTACGCCCCCAAGACGGCCTCATATGGAAAACTGGTCTACACTAATTGTCCTCGTCTCATCGAAATGATCGATTTTGATATACAAATCATCTGAATCTGAGGTCGTATGAAGAAGTTAGAGCCCGCACAGCGCGACCCATCAGTGAGCAAAATATGACGCGCGGGACCAGACGCACAAGTGACTATGTGTGATGAGTTGCGTGAATACTTACCTATTTTTCATGAGAGATTTGTACCTGAAGATAACATTGAATCAAAAAACATTCAACATGGAAGTTGTTCGTCTCGTTGAAACGAGTAAATATGCTTTTGCGTGCATTTTCATTCAAGATCGTTTACTGCCTCAAAAGTGACACGCGAGGTATAGCCGGATTATAAGCCGAATAGTTTTGGAAAGTTCAAATTTTGAGTTGGACTCAAACTAGGGTTTTGAAGGTGAATTATAACCTTTCCTTGCACGAGAAGTCCATCCGCCTCTTATATACATGAGGGGTGAGGGCCGATTAAAACAACAACTCACAATCGCAAAACCCATCTACTTTTTACCCTAGTTTTACATCTCTCCCTTGTTCTGTATCTCTCGTTCTTCATTCGTTCTTCATATTGAAGGGTGATAACCCACAAGTGTAGGGGATTAGTTGTAGCCTCTTTTGATAAGTAAGAGTGTCGAACCCAATGAGGAGCTAAAGATAGAACAAATATTCCCTCAAGTTCTATCGACCACCGATACAACTCTACACACTTGACGTTTACTTTACCTAGAACAAGTATGAAACTAGAAGTACATTGTAGTTTTTGTGGGATAGGTTTTCAATAATATAAAGAGCACGTAAATATAAACTAGGGGATGTTTAGGTAAAGAAGCAATAAAGTTAGGATAGCGAGTGTGGAAAAGTGGTGGTATGAGTTGCGAAATTGTCCCTAAGTAATTGACTACGTTACTAGACCGATAGCAAGTTTTATGTGGGAGAGGCCACTGCTAGCGTGCCTATGCACCTATGATTGGAACTATTAGCAAGCATCCGCAACTACTAAAGTTCATTAAGGTAAAACCCAACCATAGCATTAAGATATATTGGTCCCCCTTCAATCTCGTATGCATCAATTTCTACGCTAGGTTGAAGCTTCTGTCACTCTTTCCCTCCAATACGTAGTCCTATCAACATACAACTAACCCTATGTGTGATCCACACGCGCGCTCATGTGATGGGCACCAAAGGACAGCAACATAACCACAAGCAAATTAAATCAATCCTAGCAATTCACCAATCACCGATAGGACAACAAAAATCTACTAACATCATAGGCTGGCAACACATCATTGGATAATAATATGAAGCATAAAGCACCATGTTCAAGTAGAGGGTACAGCGGGTTGCGGGAGAGTGGACCGCTGTAGATAGATGGGGAAGGTGATGAAGATGTTGGTGAAGATGATGGAGGTGTTGGTGCAGATCGCTGTCGCACGATGATAGCCCCGGTGGCACTTCGGTGCCACCGGAAGCGCGGGGGAGAGATCCCCCATCCTTCTTCTTCTTCCTCGACCTTCTCCCTAGATGGGAGAAGGGTTATCCCTCTGGTCCATGACCTCCATGGCATGGGAGGGGCGAGAGCCCCTCCGAGATTGCATCTGTCTCTCTGTTTCTGCGTTCCCAGATTTTGGCCTTTCATCGTTTCTTATATTCCCGGAGATCCGTAACTCCGATTGGGCTGAATTTTTGACACGAATTTTATCCGAATATTAGCTTTCTTGCAGCAAAAGAAGGGCACCAACCGCCTTACGGGGTGGCCACAAGGGTCAGGGGCGCGCCTGACCCCCTGGGGCGCACCCCCTGCCTCGTGGCCCCCTCGGGCATCGTCTCGCGTTGATTCTTCTTCCCAAAATTCATAAATATTCCAAAAAAAATCTCCATCCGTTTTTATCCCGTTTGGACTCCATTTGATATGGATATTCTATGAAACAAAAAACATGCAACAAACAGGAATTGGCAGTGGGCACTGGATCAATATGTTAGTCCCAAAAATAGTATAAAAAGTTGCCAAAAGTATGTAAAAGTTGTAGAATATTGGCATGGAACAATAAAAAATTATAGATACGACGGAGACGTATCAAAGGGCAGCGATCCTCGAGGATCTAGGGGTGGGCGAACTGACCTAGGGCAGCCTGTAGCCGTCGCGCGTCCAGGTGGGGTCCCTCCCGGGTGCGTGGGTTCCAGGTCTTCAAAAGCGCCCACTAGATTGCTTGTGTATCGTGCTTCCGGTCAGTCTCCTTCGACCTGAGCTACGGTGTATCACCCTCGGTGTTTGAAGTACACGGTGACGTCTTCGTGTGTGAACAGCTACCTTAGGGTGCTTCCCATTTCCTTCCCTCCTTTCCTTGGTGCGTGGGCAAGGGGTGGGGCGCGCCAGCCCCCTTGTGGGCTGGTGTGCTCCCCTCCTTTCGCCCATAAGGCCCACCACTTATCGGTGGCCTCCCGGAACCCCTTCCGGCACTCTGATAAATATCCGGTACATTCCAGAACCTTTCCGGTGGCCAAATAGCATTGTCCTATATATCAATTTTTACCTTCGGAGCTCCTCGTCATGTGTGTGATCTCACCCAGGACTCCGAGCGACATTCGGTCACCAATTCACATAACTCATATAATAGTATATCATTAACAAACGTTAAGCGCGTGAACCCTACGGGTACGAGAATGATGTAGACATGACTGAGATGACTCTCCGGTCAATAACCAATAGCGGGACCTAGATGCCCATATTGGCTCCTACATATTCTACGAAGATCTTTATCGGTCGAACCTTTATGACAACATACATAGTTCCCTTTGTCTGTCGGTATGTTACTTGCCCGAGATTCGATCATCGGTATCTCCATACCTAGTTCAATCTCGTCACCGAAAAGTCTCTTTACTCATTCCGTAATACATCATCTTGTAATTAACTACTTAGTCACTTTGCTTCCAAGCTTCTTGTGATGTTGTATTACCGAGAGGGCCCAGAGATACCTCTCCATCACACGGAGTGACAAATCACAGTCTCGATCCATGCGAACCCAACAGACACCTTTAGAGATACCTGTAGAGCATCTTTATGACCACCCAATTACGCTGACGTTTGATAGCACACAAGGTATTCCTCCGGTATCCGTGAGTTGCATGATCTCATGGTCTAAGGAACATGTATTTGATATTGAAGAAAGCAGTAGCAATAAACTGAACGATCATATGCTATGCTAACGGTTGGGTCTTGTCCATCACATCATTCTCCTAATGATGTGATCCCGTCATCAAATGGTCTATGGTTAGGAAACCTTAACCATCTTTGATCAACGGGCTAGTCTACTAGAGGCTCACTAGGGACACTGTATTTGTGTATGTATTCACACATGTATTTTAGTTTCCGATCAATAAAATTCTAGCATGAATAATAAACCTTTATCGTGAATAAGGAAATATAATAATAACAACTTTATTATTGCCTCTGGGGCATATTTCCATCAGAGCGGTACTGGCACACAAAAGAGAAAGTCGTTTTGAAAATTATAGTTGGCACATACAAATTTACTTGGGGCGGCATGGAAATAGCGCATATAGGTAGGTATGGTGGACTCATTTGGCACAACTTGGGTTTAAGGAATTGGATGCACAAGCAGTATTCCTGCTTAGTACAAATGGAGGCTAGCAAATAGATTGAGAAGCGACCAACCATGAAACGAAAATGGTCATAAACGAACATTAAAGATAACTAACACTGAATAATGCACCACAAGTAGGATATAACTTCATTGCATAACTACTGACTTTATGTGCATGCATAGGGAATCACAAACCTTAACACCAATATTCTTACTAAAGCATAATTACTCACCAACATGACTCCCATATCACTATCTCCATATCGCAAAACTATTGCAGGGAATCAAGTTTAATATCCAATAATCTTCATGAAAGTTTTTATTATTTGCCTCTTGAATATCTATCACTTTGGGACCAGATTAATATTTAAAGTATATTTCCCTTGTTAATAACAAGCTCTCAAACAAATTTAAGTGAGGTACGAGAGCACAAAAATTTCTTCATTTCAACTCTCAAAATAATCTAAGTGAAGCATGGGAGCATTTCTTTAAAAAAAGGTTCTACAAGCTCTATAAATGATCCAAGTGAAGCATGAGAGCATATTTATTTAAAATAACAGCACCACCATGCTCAAAAAGATCTAAATGAAGTACTAGAGAAATTCCATAGCTCAAAAAATTTAAGTGAACCATATATAGCAATTCTAACAAATCAAGATGTCATTATGGCTCTCTCAAATAGATGTGTCTAGCAAGGATGATTGTGACAAACTAAAAAACAAAACAAACAAATACTCATATAATACAAGATGCTCCAAGCAAAACTCACGATAAGTGACGAATAAAAATATAGTCCCAAGTAAAATTACCGATGATTGTTAGAAGAAAGAGGGGATGCTTTCTGGGGCATCCGCAAGCTTAGTTGTGTGGTTATCCTTGAATATTGCCTTGGGGTTCCATGGGCATCCCCAAGCTTAGTCTCTTGGCACTCCTTATTCCTTCATCCATCGTGATATCATCCAAAACTTGAAAACTTCAATCACACAAAACAAAATCTCGTGAGATCCATTAGTATAATAAAACCATTCTTTATTTTTAGTATTGTTGCAAACCCATTCATATTTTGTTATCACATAATATCTACTATATTCTAACTTTACCATGGCTTATACCCCCCAATACAATCCATAGATTCATCAAAATAAGCACATAATGCAATGAAAATAGAATCTGTCAAAAACAGAATAGTCTATAAAGACGTAATTTTTAGTCATACATATGTTATTCTAAAAATCCTTACAAATTAGGACAACATGTGAAATTTGTAGATCAACCATGTGTAAAAAAATCAGAAAATTTTCATGCTCCAGCAATTGCAAAACAATTGTGCTACTGGACGCAAAAGTTTCTGTTTTCCAACAGGACCAAGTCAATTATCACCGAAATCAACCCAAATCCTTTGCTTTGCACAAACATTAATTAAAACACCAAAACACAATCACAACAGTAGTATAATTGTGTAATTATTGAAAAACAAATAGGAAAGCAAAAAAAGCAAAAATTAAAGATAATTATTGGGTTGCCTCCCAACTAGCGCTATTGTTTTACGCCCCTAGCTAGGCATACTGTATAGATTCAAGTTTTGTCATCTTTGGTTGTAATCCATAGGCTGCCCGCATGATTAATTCATATGGTAGCTTAATCTTAGTTCTAGGGAAGTGTTCCATACCCTTTCTCAACGGAAATTTAAATTTAATATTCCCTTCTTTCATATCAATCACAACACCTATAGTTCGGAAATCAATATCACGAACAATAAAATCCATGAGCACATAATTCCTATCTGCAATAATAAGAACATCATTAATTCTTCCCAAGGTTTTTTTAATAGTAGAATCCACCAAGTGCAAACTAAGAGGACACTCCTCCAAATTGGTAAGACCAAGTACACGACAAAGAGATTTCGGAATTGTGGAAACACTAGCACCCAAATCGCATAAAGCATTGCACTCTTAATTTTTATTTTCACTTTAATGGTAGGTTCCCATTCATCATATAATTTTCTAGGGACAGAAATATCTAATTCTAGCTTTTCTTCTAAAGCTTTCATCAATGCTTCTATGATATGTTCAGTAAAAGCTTTGTTTTTTTTCATAGGCATTGGGTGAAGTTAACATGAATTGCAACAAAGAAATACAATCAATCAAACTCCAACTATCATAATTAAAGTCTTTGTAATCCAAAAGAGTGGGCACATCACTAGCGAAAGTTTTTACCTCACAAAACCCACTTTTATCACTTTTTCAACAAGATTCCACCCTCTGAATCATGGGAATGCCTTATAGCTAAAATTGACTCTTCTTCAGTTCCCTTATCATCAATTTTAACATTACTAAACAATTAATCAATAGAAGAAACCCAAATCATTTTAATCTCTTCATCATTATTATGAAAGCAATTGGGAAAAGTTTTTTCTAAAAATTCTCTCTTAGCTCTAAGCATAGTTGTTCTTTTCTTACTTTCATCTATAGAGACATATCAAGCTTTAATTGATTCATTGATATCAACCTTAGGTGGAAAAAAAATTATCTTGAGATTTTCTACATCATGAGAAATTCTATCAATGCTTCTAGACATATCATCAATCTTATTGAACTTTTCTTCTATCATAGTGTTGAAAACTTTTTGTGCATTGATAAATTATTTAATATTATTATCAGGATCAAAGGGCATCATATTATTATTACAAGAATTTTCATAGGAATTGCCATAATTATTAGAGGAACTTCCAGGAAACAGCTTAGGATTAAAATTACCTCTATAAGCGTTATTATTAAAATTGTTTCGCGAGACAAAATTCACATATACGGGATCATTATTTTTCTCAATCAAAGTAGACAAAGGCACATCATTAGGATCAATAGGAGCATTTTTACTGGCAACCAATTTCATAAGAGCATCAACTTTATCACTCAAATTACTAATTTCTTCAACGGGATAAACCTTTTTACTAGCAGGGGCTCTTTCAGTATGCCATTGCGAATAATTAGCCAAAATATTATCAAGCAATTTAGTAGCTTCACCCAAAGTAATCTCCATAAAAGTACCACCCGCGACGGAATCCAAAATATTTCTAGAAACAAAATTCAATCCCACATAAAAAAAATGTATGATCATCCACAAATTCAAACCATGAGTTGGGATATTTCTTATCATTAACTTTATCCTTTACCAAGATTGGGCAACATGTTCGTTCTCAAGTTGCTTAAAATTCATAATTTGATTTCTAAGGGATATATTTTTTGCTGGAGGAAAATACTTAGTGATAAAAGCATCTTTGCACTTGTCCCAAGAATCAATACTATTTTGTGGCAAAGATGATAATCAAATTTTAGCATGATCACGCAAAGAGAACGGAAATAATTTCAGTTTCACAATATCATTGTCTGCATATTTTTTTTCTTTTGCATATCATACATTTCTACGAAGTATTTAGATGGAACGCAGCATCCTCATTAGGAGTATCGTAAAATTGCTTGTTCATAACAAGATTCAACAAAGCGGCATTAATATCATAAGACTCTGCACTAGCGGCGGGAGGAGAAATCAACGTACCAATAAAATCATTATTATTAGTATTGGAAAAATCACACAACTTAGTGTTTTCATGCCATATCGTGACTACGCAAACAAGATCACAAGCAAACAAGAGATCTGACAACAAAAAAACAAATGAAAAGAAGGGAAAATAAAAAGGCAAATATTGTTGTGTTTTTGTAAAAATGTTTTAGAAGTGGGGGGATGAAAACGAGAGACAAATGGCAAATAATGTAATTACAAGGAGATGAGGGTTTATGCATAGGAAACCGATAGATGTTGATGGTGTCTCCCTGGCAACGACGCCAAAAATTCTTCCTGCTACTTGTGGTCCGCGTTGGGATGCCCTCGAGGAGGAGGGGATGATGCAGCATAGCAGAGGTAAGTATTTCCCTCTGTTATGAAACCAAGGTTATCAATCCAGTAGGAGAACCAATCAACACTATGTAAACAGCACCTACACACAAACCACAAATCTTGCAACCCAACGTGTAGAGGGATTGTCAATCCCTCAACGGTATTGAGATCTGATAAATAGATAGATTAATAAATGCAAATAAAATAAAATAAAATAAAATAAAATGCAGAAAAGTATTTTTGGGCTTTTGGTCGAATAGATCTGAAAATATATGATAGGAAATACACCTGGGGCCCGTAGTTTCACTAGTGGCTTCTCTCGAGAAAATAGCATATAGTGGGTAGACAAATTACTGTTGGGCAATTGATAGAAAAGCAAATAATTATGACGATACCCAAGACAGTGATCATGTATATAGGCATTATGTCCAAGATTAGTAGACCAAAATGATTCTGCACCTACTACTATTACTCCACACATCGACTGCTATCCAGCATGCATCTAGTGTATTAAGTTCATGTAGAAACGGAGTAATGCAATAAGGACGGTGACATGATGTAGACAAGATCTATTCATGTAGGAATAAACCCATTTGTTTATCCTTAATAGCAACGATACATGTGTATCATGTCTCTTTCTGTCATTGAGATTGAGCACCGAAATTTCGAACCCATAACAAAGCACATCTTCCCATGTCAAGATAAATCAATCTAGTTGGCCAAACCGAACCAAGGTATCAAAGAAGAAATATGAGGCTATAATAATCATGTATGGATAGATCTGATCATAAACTCACAATTCATCATATCCCAACAAACACACCGCAAAAAAGAGTTACATCAAATAGATCTCTAAGAACATCGAGGAGAACATTGTATTGAAGATCAAAAAGAGAGAAGAAGCCATCTAGCTACTAACTATGGACCCGTAGGTCTGTGGTAAACTACACACGCATCATCGGAGGAGCACCAATGAGGATGATGAACCCCTCCGTAATCGTGTTACCCTCTGGCAGAGTGCCGAAAAAGGTCTCTAGATTGGATGTCGTGGTTCTGGAACTTGCGGCAGCTGGAAAAATATTTCGTCCACTCCTCTAGGGTTTTTTGGAATATTGTGGTATTTATAGAGCTGGAGGTCGATGGAAAAGGGTCTCATGGGCACCACTACCCACCTGAGCGCGGCTGGGCCCCCTGGTGTGCCCTGGTGCCTAGTGGGCCCCACGGGCCTCCTCCTGTGTGGTCTCTTGGCTCCTTGGGTGTCTTCTGTCCAGAAAAAAATCTCCAAAAAGTTTCGTTGCATTTGGACTTAGTTTGATATTGATATTCTGCAAAGTAAAAAAACAAGCAAAAAACAACAACTGGCACTGGGCACTATGTCAATAGGTTAGTCCCAAAAATGATATAAAGTTGCTAGAAAATGTATATAAAACATCCAAGATTGATACTATAACAACATGGAACAACAAAAAATTATAGATACATTGGAGACGTATCAGTTACCTCCTTCCTTGGATGATTTGGGGTTGCCAGAGGCCATACGAGCGCTTGCGCTCGTATGGGACACCATATTGTGCTTTGGAGCCTTCACTGTGCCTACGCATACCTCATATGACCGCACGTACGAGCGCTCGCGCTCGTACGGGACACCGTCGTGCGTTATGATCCCATGGGGGTCTCCTCATTGTTGCCATACAAGCACGCACACTCATATGGGACATTGTCCTAGGCTGTGGACTCATTGTTGTTTTTGCCAAAGGGTCATACAATCATGCATATGAGCGTGTGTGCTCGTATGACATGCCATATTTGCCTCTGGTGCCTCTGGCTTGTTTCGTTGGCTCCTACCACGCGGCATACTACTACATATACGGTTGTTGCGGTTGTACGATAGGCCCTCTTGCACTCTCTTTTCTCCGAACTCCATTTTATTTGGTGATCCCTAAGGGGTTAGTTCCAACACAACATATAGGCATATTTCAAGGCTTTCGAACGGTGGTATGAAACATAACAATTTTTTAGCATTTCCACTCAAGTAGAAAGTAAATAGACGCAACTTCAAAGCGTCAGGGTCACAATCCCTTATGCGTCTGATGTTACACAACTCGGAAAAATTATGCAAATGCATGCCGCATCCTCAGAAGCAAATCCTTCAAATTGGTCATGTTGAACCATAGAGACTAAGTTAGGTTCTATCTCATACTCAGCGGCATCAACATCAGGTTGTGCAAATTTTTCACGCACGAAACTATTGCTAGGAGCAGCAAAGCTTCCAAGATTACAAGCCATACTAAATTTTCTGGTGTATTCCACTGACAAGACTTGCAACAAAAATTAAACCAGTACAAGAACAAAAACTAAAACAATGATTCTAACAAAACACTAACACAAAGTCTGGCACGCAAATCTCCCTGACAACAGCGCTAGAAAAAAAGGTTTGATGAGTCCCTTTAGTGATTCGATAAATGAGCATAAATGATTCTCGCCTTTTTCCCCACAGGTGACCTTGAGTTATCGAACCCACAAGAGCAAGTGTACTTTTAGGAAAAGTGTTTCTAACAAGATTTGCAAGAGAATTAAATTCCAGTTTTTTGACTGGATCAAATCAAGTTGCGCAGTTGAACACTTATGAATGGAAATAGGCATGGGTACGAGGACTTGTTCTTAAAACCATATATTTGTGAACAGGATCATCATGATATTCGTTGGTACTCCGGAGTCAGCATCATGATGTGATTGCGGCGTCGATGTATCCAAAGTATGTCTTAACCGGCGTGCGTCCTGCATTAAGAGTCGGTTTTCCAACCGAAGTCTATATCTATCATGCAGGATTGCGTCAGTAGTTAAGATAAAGTAGACAAAAGCATTGGGCGTTTAATGACTACACCTCTTGTATCCCCAAAGATAGGATTCACGTCACCATACTAAACCTTTGTCACTGGTGTTCAGAATGGCGTTTCATGGCCTCTCCGCCTTTAGCCTCTCTGTTGCTCGATATTTGTGATCCTAGGTAATTGGAGGGACAAAGTTCGTGAACGAGACAAGAGACATCTATGAAGAAATTTTATTTCACACATACAAGACAATATACTTCCATTGATCCATGAGACAAATACGTAGGGTTGCAGGGCTATGCCTCAACCCATGACCTTGCCGAACTACTCACACATGAAGAAACCATTAAAGAACATGGAGATTGATTGATTGATTGATTGATAAGCAATTACAAAGTATGGCTAGTTTGGATGAGTGCTACGATGATGGTGGTGGAGATGGTTATAGTGATGGAGATGGGAAATGGTGGCGGCTAGGGTTGTTGGTGATGACGAAGGTGGAGGTTTTGGCGATGTTCTGTTGCTTGTTTGGAATCGACCCCTTTGTAGAAGTTGGATGAGATGGAGCCATCGGCGCCTCATACGAGGAGCATATGAGCGGGTGCGCTTGTATGACATGATGTCTTATGCTCTATTGGCTCTACAGTGCCTCCCACTTGATCCTCTTGATCTCCGCTTTTAATCCTTTCCAAGTATGTGCTGGATTTCGTCCATGTTTTGCCCCATTTCCTGTGGAAAAAAATAAAAGAAAGGATTGTGGAATCATTTGCATTCATTAGTCATTAGTGGAAATATCAGAGTGGATTTCTTGGTATTTATGAAATAACCTGGTCTAATCTCAGGTGTGGTGAGTGTTAAAAGAACACTCATCAGTCTGCGGACACCTATTGATGATGTGGGTTCATACGACCCATTAGATTGATGGTGTGTGTGGATTTGGCCAATTACCGGCTCATGGATCTTTTGATCTGATCATGGCTTGTTATTCCTTTCAACCCATATGCGGCATGTGGTTTCTTCCATACCATTTTAACCTGTTGTTGCTTTTCATCGGCCCATTTGCGGCCCTTGATTATTTCGGTCCATTTGTGGCACATGGTTCATTCGATCCATTCATGGCTCATGTTTCTTTCGAACCTTTGCAGTATGTGCTCTTTCAGGTTGTATGTGGCATGTTAATTGTTCATGGTTCTTTCGAACCGTTTGTGGGGGCATGGTTCATTCGGGCCGTTAACGGGTTAGGGTTCAATAGGCCGTGAAATTCGTAAGTTGATTCAAAAAATGGAACTTATTACATGACCTGGAAAATATATATTCTATGTGACATCTTGGCATCGCTCACATACATACATCTTGTAGTTGCTCCACACTTCAAAACATCAACTTTAACTGAATCATTATTTCAACAGGGATATTATTAAGGAATATTTGATAACCTGGGGTTTTAGATTGCATAAGACACTTGGTCTACTCAACCTATGCTAGCTTCTTTCTAGCTTCCTCCATTTCTTGTTTGGCTTTGGTGATAAGGCACTTGATTGCTCTATTTGCCTCATTAAGAGGACGACTACATTTTGGAGGGATGTTGCACCCTTTTCTTTCTACCAGCCATAAAGACATGAACACTTGTCAACTTCGAAAGGCTTGCGTGTAGTTGGGGATCATTTGGGAACTTGTATGTAGGATTGATCTCAAAACATGGTCTTGATGTCGATTGTATGACCCTCCTAGCACAAATTGCATTCTCACATGCAGAAGTAACAATAACGGAACAAGTCGGACAGACTAAATTTTACATGGTAAATTGTACATGTATCATTTTGCATCCTACAACATTGTGTATCTCTTACATGTACTGGAGAGTGAAATGCACCATCATCACATCAAGTTGTGCAAAATGTACAATTTAGTACATGCACTTTTATTTTTGCTTCTTCCTTTGACTTGTTGACCATGAAAATGTTTGCTTGGACTTTTGTTGACTAGTGTGGCTTCCTTGGATTTTTTTACCATCTATGACTTGTGTTTCTTGATATCCCACAAGTGTAGGGCGGGTCAATAGTATATCATTTCGGTAAGTAAGAGTATCGACCCCACGGGGAGCTGGAGGAAATTGTATGCGCAAAAATAACAAGGTCTCACTGAAAGTACTAAAGGATTTAGCGGTTCGGTATTTTGTGGGTGTGATTGAGAAATGAAACAAGAGTAAAAATAAAAGGTGAAAGAATAGAGCAAGTGTCCCAATCTTTGATAATGTGACAAGATGGACGTGTTACTTATGATGATCAAGTGCCATGTAGTCGACATTCACATCACACCACTAGAGAATTACACTACAACATGGTTAATCGACAACCTTTGCTGCAAATAAATACGTCACTTGACAACTAGCCTTCTCCCATATCCTCAAGAACACAAGGGAACTACTCACAACATATCATGGTGATCATGTTCAGTATGGTAATGGTAATTATAACAATCTAAAAGTAATGATATTTCACCAATAAAACACAAGTCATCAACTACTATGATAGTCATTATCAACCACAAGTGCAAATGGTGCTTCAAACTACAAAATATTGGTACAAAAGTGATGAGATGGGAATGAAGATGGTGGCGTTGATGATGGAGATGGTGAAGATGGCCCGGATGAAGATGATCATGTTGATGTGATGGCTTCAAATTCCCCCGGCTAGAGGGATAGATCATGCCAGAAATAGCCCTCTGGAGGAAGAACTAGGTTTTTGCCTTGAAGCGGGTGCTAATTTTTTAGCAAAAAATGGATATCGGCGAAACTCCTCGGGGTGGACCTAAAAAGGTCTATGAGCTCTCCAGGGCCTCCCTATAGTCGGTAAGTGACCCTGCAGGCACCTTAGGGTGGCGTGCCTAAGGTAGGCGCCTAGGCCCTTGTGCCTAGGCCCCACAAGGACTGTGTGGGTGCCTCCTAGTTCTTGGCATTTTGGGGTCCAAAACTCTAGGAACTTATTTTATTTTATTTTTGGGGGCTCTCGCAATATACTCCCTTCATGAAGGTAATTCTTCAATTCTTTGTATTTTAAGATAAACCATAATTAAATTAATGGAACAGTGGTTAAAAATGCAAAAAAAAGTGTTGGAAATATGCCCGGAGGCAATAATAAATTGGTTATTATCATATTTCCCTGTTCACGATAATCGTTTATTATCCATGCTAGAATTGTATTGATCGAAAACTCAGATACATGTGTGGGTACATAGACAACAACGTGTCCCTAGTGAGCCTCTACTAGACTAGCTCATTGATAAAAGATGGTTAAGGTTTCCTAACCATAGACGTGAGTTGTCATTTTATAAAAGGGATCACATCATTACGAGAATCATGTGATGTACAAGACCCAACCATGAGCATAGCATTTGATCGTATCAGTTTATTGCTACTGCTTTCTTCATGTCAAGTATATGTTCCTAAGACCATGAGATCATGTGACTCCCTGACACCGGAGGAATACCTAGTGTGTATCAAACATCGCAACGTAACTGGGTGACTATAAAGATGCTCTACAGGTATCTCCAAGGGTGTCTGTTGAGTTGGCATGGATCAAGACTAGGATTTGTCACTCCGTGTGATGGAGAGGTATCTCAGGTCCCACTCGATAATACAACATCACAACAGGCTTGCAAGCAATGTGACTAAGGAGTTAGTCACGGGATCTTGTATTACGGAACGAGTAAAGAGACTTGCTGGTAAATAGATTGAACTGGGTATGGAGATACCGACGATCGAATCTCGGGCAAGTAACATACTGATGGACAAAGGGAACTGCATACGAGATTAGCTAAATCCTTGGCATTGAGTTTCGACCGATAAAGATCTTCGTAGAATATGGACGAACCAATATGGACATATAGGTCCCGCTATTGGTTATTGACCGTAGAGGTGTCTCGGTCATGTCTGCATGGTTCTCAAACCCGCAGGGTCTACACACTTAATGTTTGGTGATGATCTAAGTATAGCTGAGTTATTGTGTTGATGACCGAAGGTTGTTCAGAGTTCCGGATGTGATCCCAAACATCACAAGGAGATTCAGAATGGTCCAGAGGTAAAGATTCATATATGGAAAGTTGTTATTGGGCGTATATGACATTACGAGTAGAGCACAAAGGAGTTTGTGGGCGTTGATATTCAGATTGCTTCCTTCCTTACTCTTATTTTAATTCAGTGGTATTGTGGGATGAAGCGGCCCTGACCAACTTTAAATGTCCATGTACATGAGATCATTCCATCGACAGACATGCAACTTGATTGCATAAAGATGGCTGGCAGGTGTCTGTCTCTCCCACCTTAGTTGAATCGAATTCAACAAAGGCAGTCCTTGTAGAAGGTTGAATAGAAACTTGAATATCACTGTTGTGGCTTTGCGTAGGTAAGAATGGTTCTTACTAGTCACCCATAGCAGCCACGTAAAACATGCAGCAACAAAGTAGACGACGTCTAACTTGTTTTTGCAGGGTATGTTGTGATGTGATATGGGCAAAGACATGATGAGATATATTTGATGTATGAGATGATCATGTTTTGTATAGATTATCACGACTTGCATGTCGATGAATACGGCAACCGGCATGAGCCATAGGGTTGTCTTTAATTATTGTATGACATGTTGTTAATCATTAAGCGTTATGTGATGCTTTACTTTATCGCTAAACGGTAGCAATAGTTGTAGAAGCATGGTTGGCGTGACGACCCCGATGGCGACACGGTGATGGATATCATGGTGTGATGCCGGTGATGATGGAGATCATGCCGGTGCTTTGGAGATGGAGATCAAAATCACAAGATGATGGCCATATCATATCACTTATGATTTGCATGTGATATTAATCCTTTTATGCTTCTTGTTTTGCTTAGGATGACGGTAGCATTATAAGGTGATCCCTCACTAAAATTTTAAGATAAAATTGTGTTCTCCCCAAGTGTGCACCATTGCAAAAATTCGTCGTTTCGAAGCACCATGTGATGATCGGGTGTGATAGACTCTACGTTCGCATACAACGGGTGAAAGCCAGTTTTACGCATGTGGAACACTTGGGTTAAACTTGACGAGCCTAGCATGTACAGACATGGCCCCGGAACACAAGAGACCGAAAGGTCGTACATAATTCATATAGTAGATATGATCAACATGGAGATGTTCACCATTGAAACAACCTCATCTCACGTGATGATCGTACTTGGGTTGGTGAATTTGGATCATGTTACACTCATACGACCGGAGGGATGTTGATTTGAGTGGGAGTTTTTAGGTAATATGATTAATTGAACTCATCATGAACAATAGTCTAAGTTTTCTTTGCAAATTATGTTGTAGATCAATAGCTCGCGATGTAGCTCCCTGTTTTAATACGTTCCTAGAGAAAGACTAAGTTGAAAGATATTGTAAGTAATTATGCGGACTAGGTCCGTAGTCTGAGGATTGTCCTTGCTGCTGCACAGAAGGCTTGTGTCCTTGTTGCACCACTCAGTGTGCCAACCCCTCTAGCGTTGTATGTGGATGTTGTGAACATCTGTCACACACGTTCTGATGACTTGATAGTTTAGTGCGTCATGCTTTACGGCTTAGAATCGGGGCTCCAAATACGTTTTGCACACCATGGAACATATGAGATGTTCCAAGAGATGAAATTGGTATTTCAGGCTCATGCCTGTGTTGAGACGTATGAGACCTCTGACAAGTTCCTTGCCTACACGATGAAGGAGAATAGCTCAGCCAGTGAGCGTGTCCTCAGAATGTCTGGGTGCTACAATCACTTGAATCAAGTGGGAGTTAATCTTCCAGATAAGATAGTGGTTGATAGAGTTCTCTAGTCACTGTCAGCAAGCTACTAGAGCTTCATGATGAACTATAACATGCAAGGGATGGAGATGATCCCAGAGTTGTTCGTGGTGCTTAAGGCCGCGAAGGTATAAATCAAGAAGGAGCATCAGGTGTTGATGGTTAGCAAGACCAGGTTTTGAAGAAGGGCAAGGGCAAGAAGGGAACCTTACGAATGGCAAGACAGTTGCCGCTCCAGTGAAGAAAGCCAAGGTTGAACCCAAAACCCGAGACTAAGTGCTTCTATTGTAAGGGGAACGATCACTGGTAGCGTAACTACCCCAAATACTTGGTAGATAAGAAGGCTGACAACTTAAACAATAGTATATTTGATATACATGTTATTGATGTGTACCTTACTAGTACTCCTAGTAGCACCTGGGTATTAGATATCGGTTCAGTTGCTAATACTAGTAACTCGAAACAAAAGTTGTGGAATAAACGGAGACTAGCTAAGGGCGAGGTGACGATGTGTGTTGGAAGTGTTTCCACGGTTGATGTGATCACTATTGCATGCTCCCTCTACCTTCGGGGTTAGTGTTGAACCTAGATAAATGTTATTTGGTGTTTGCGTTGAGCATGAACATGATTAGATCATGTTTATTGCAATACAGTTATTCATTTAAGTCAGAGAAAAATGGTTATTCTATTTACATGAATAATACCCTCTATGGTCATGCACCCAGTGTGAGTGGTTTGTTGAATCTCGATCATAGTGATACACATGTTCATAATATTGATGCCAAAAGATGCAAAGTTAATAATGATAGTACTACATACTTGTTGCACTGTTGTTTAGGACATATTGGTGTAAATCGCATGAAGAAGCTCCATGCTGATGGATCTCACTTGATTTTGAATCGCTTGAGACATGTGAACCATGCCTCATGGGAAAGATGACTAAGACCCCATTTTCCGATACGATGGAGCGGGCAAGTGACATGTTGAAAATGATACATACTGATGTATGCGGTCCAATGAGTACTGAGGCACGCGGTGGATATCGTTATTTTCCTACCTTCACTGGTGATTTGAGTAGATATGGGTATATTTACTTAATGAAACACAAGTCTGAAACGTTTGAAAAGTTCAAACAATTTCAGAGTGAAGTTGAAGATCATCATGACAAGAAGATAAAATGTCTATGATATGATCGTGGAGGTAAATATCTGAGTTACGAGTTTGGTATACATTTAAAACAGGTGTGGAATATGTTTCACAACTCATGCCACTTGGAACACCATAGCGTAATGGTGTGTCCGAACATCATAATCGTACTCTATTGGATATGGTGTGATATATGATATCTCTTACTGAATTACCACTATAGTTTTGGGGTTATGCATTAGAGACAACTACATTCACTTTAAATAGGGCACCATCTAAATCTGTTGAGATGACACCTTATGAATTATGGTTTGGCAAGAATCCTCAGTTGTCGTTTCTTAAAGTTTGGGGCTGCCACGCTTATGTGAAAAGGCTTCAGCCTGATAAGCTCGAAACCAAAGTGGACAAGTGTGTCTTCATAGGATACCCTGAGGAAATAGTTAGGTACCTTCTATCTCAGATCCGAGGGCAAGGTCTTTGTTGCCAAGAATGGGTCCTTTCTAGAGAAGGAGTTTCTCTCGAAAGAATTGAGTGGGAGGAAGGTAGAACATGGTGAGGTTGTTGAACCGTCACTTCGGTTGGAAAGTAGCACGACGCAGAAAGATGTTTCTACGGCGCCTGCGCCAAGTGAAGAGGAAGCTAATGATGATGATCATGAAGCTTCAGATCAAGTTACTACCGAGCCTCGTAGGTCGACAAGGACTCGTATGCCCCTGATTGGTACGGCAATCCTGTCTTGGAGATCATGTTGTTAGACAACAGTGAACCTACGAACTATGAAAAAGCGATGATGGGCCTAGATTCCAACAAATGGCTAGGAGCCATGAGATCCGAGATAGGATCCATATATGAGAAAAAAGTACGGACTTTGGTGGACTTGCACGATGATTGGAAAGCCATTGAGAGTAAATGGGTCTTTAAGAAGACAGACGCTGGTGGTAATGTCATCGTTTATAGAGCTTGACTTGTCGCAAAGGGTTTCCGACAAGTTCAAGGGGTTGACTAAGCTGAGACTTTCTCGCCCGCGGCAATGCTTAAGTCTGTTAGAATTATGTTACCTATTGTCGTATTTTATGATTATGAGATCTGGCAAATGGACGTCAAAACGGCATTCGTTAACGGGTTTCTTAAGGAAGAGTTGTATATGATGCAACCAGAAGGTTTTGTCGACCCTAAGGATGCTAACAAAGTATGCTAGCTCCGCGATCCATCTATGGACTGGTGCCAGCATCTCGGAGCTGGAATATACGCTTTGATGAGGTGATCAAAGCTTTTGGGTTTATACAAAGTTTGCAAGAAACTTGTATTTACAAGAAAGTGAGTGGGAGCACTATAGGATTTCTGATAAGTATATGTGCATGACGTATTGTTGATCGGAAATGATGTAGAGTTTTTGGAAAGCATAAAGGGTTGTTTGAAAGGAGTTTTTTTTCAAAGGAAGACCTGGGTAAAGTTTCTTACATATTGGGCATCAAGATCTATAGAGATAGATCAAGACGCCTGATAAGACTTTCACAGAGCACATACCTTGACATGATTTTGAAGGAGTTCAAAATGGATCAGTCAAAGTTTCTTGCCTGAGTTGTAAGGTGTGAGGTTGAGTAAGACTCAAAGCTCGGCCATGACAGAAGAAAGAGAAAGGACGAAGGTCGTCCCCTATGCCTTAGCCATAGGCTCTATATGATATGCCATGTTGTGTACCGCACCTAATGTGTGCCTTGCCACGTGTCTGGCAAGGGGGTACAAGACTGATCCAGGAGTGGATGACTTGACAACGGTCAAATTTATCCTTAGAGGAATAAGGAAATGTTTCTCGGTTATGGAGGTGATAAAGAGTTTGGCGTAAAGGGTTACGTCGATGCAATCTTTAACACCAATCCGGATGACTCTGGGTAGCAAACTGGATACGTATAGTCGAGCAGCCATTTGGAATAGCTCCAAGTGGAGCGTGGTAGCAACATCTACAATATGACATAGAGATTTGCGAAGTACATGTGGATCTAAATGTTGCAGACCCGTTGACTAAAACCTCTCTCACAAGCATAACATGATCAAACCCCAGAACTCATTGGGTGTTAGTCACATGGTGATGTGGACTAGATTATTGGCTCTAGTGCAAGCGGGAGACTGTTGGAAATATGCCCTAGAGGAAATAATAAATTGGTTATTATCATATTTCCCCGTTCATGATGATTTTTTATTATCCATGCTAGAATTGTATTGATCGGAAACTCAGATACATGTGTGGATACATAGACAATAATGTGTCCCTAGTGAGCCTCTACTAGACTAGCTCGTTGATCAAAGATGATTAAGGTTTTCTAGCCATAGACATGAGTTGTCATTTGATAACGAGATCACATCATTAGGAGAATGATGTGATGGACAAGACCCAACCGTAAGCATAGCATTTGATCATATTAGTTTATTGCTACTACTTTCTTCATGCCAAGTATCTATTCCTGAGACCATGAGATCATGCAACTCCCTGACACTGGAGGAATACCTTGTGTGTATCAAGCATCTCAACGTAACTGGGTGACTATAAAGATGCTCTACAGGTATCTCCGAGGGTGTCTATTGAGTTGGCATGGATCAAGACTGGGATTTGTCACTCTGTGTGACGGAGAGGTATCTCAGGGCCCACCCGGTAATATAACATCACAATTGGCTTGCAAGCAATGTGACTAAGGAGTTAGTCACGAGATCTTTTATTAAGGAATGAGTAAAGATACTTGCCGGTAACGAGATTGAACTAGGTATGGAGATACCGATGATCGAATCTCGGGCAAGTAACATACCGATTGACAAAGGAAACTGCATACGGGATTAGCTGAATCCTTGGCATCGAGGTTTGAACGATAAAGATCTTCGTAGAATATGTAGGAATCAATATGGACATCCAGGTCCCACTATTGGTTATTGACCGTAGAGGTGTCTCGGTCATGTATGCATAGTTCTCGAACCCGCAGGGTCTACACACTTAACGTTTGGTGACGATCTAAGTATAGTTGAGTTATTGTGTTGGTGATGGAAGGTTGTTCGGAGTACCGTATGATATCCCATACACCACGAGGAGCTCCGGAATAGTCCGGAGGTATAGATTCATATATGGAAAGTTTCTATCGGGATTCCAGAAAAAGTTAGAGTTTTTCGGTATTGTACCGGGAAGGTTCTAAAAGGTTCCGGGGTGGGGCCCACCTGCATGGGGGACACAAATGAACATGGGTAGTGGGGAAAGTCCCCACAACCCTGGTCTAGGTGCACCAATATCCTCCCTTAAAAGGAATAGTATCATACCCCAAAGGGATAAGATCAGGATCGCTAAAAGGGGGGATAGCGGTCGGTGGGGAAGGAAAGGAGGGATTTCCTTCCTCCCCCTTTGACCAATGACCCTAGAGCCTTGGAGGGCAAGCCACCAGCCCCCTCCGCGCCTATAAAAAGGAGGGGAGGCGTTGGGGGCAGCAACCCTTCAACCATTGCCCATCTCCATCCCGTTACACCTCCTCCACCTCGCGCACACGCTTGGCGAAGCCCTGCTGAGATTGCTCCACCATCACCGCCACCACGCTGTCGTGTTGCCGAGAACTCGAGCTACTACTTCACCATCACTCACTAGATCGAGGAGGTGAAGGCGTCACCAAGCCGTACGTGTGTTGAACGCGGAGGTGCCGTCTGTTCGGCACTTGATCGTGAGTTCGTGGGACGGATCGTGATTGGATCACGAAGACGTTTGACTACGTCAACCGCGTTTCTTAACGCTTCCTCTTAGCGATCTATACGGGTATGTAGATCCAATCTCTCCTCTCATAGATGGTCATCTCCTAGATTGATGTTGGTGAGCGTAGGATTTTTTTTGTTTCCCATGCAACGTTCCCCAACAAAAAGTACATATGTATCCTTTAAAATTGTGATGCACGTATCAGATCCCCCAAGCTTAGACACTTGCTTGTTGCTACTTGTGAGCTGCTGATGACCCACAATTATAGGGAATCAATCATAGTCCTTTCGATAAGTAAGAGTGTCAAACCCAACGAGGAGCAGAAGGTAATGACAAGCAGTTTCCAGCAAGGTAATTTCTGCACGCACTGAAATTGTGGTAACAAGTTGTTCGATAGCAAGATAATTTGTAACAAGTGACAAGTATCAATAGTAACAATAGGTGCAGCAAGGTAGCCCAATCCTTTTTGTGTCAAAGGACAGGTCGGAACGGTCTCTTATAATAAGCAAAGCGTTCTTGAGGACACACAGGAATTTCATTTAGTCACTTTCATCATGTTGGTTTGATTCGCGTTCGCTACTTTGGTAATTTGATATGTAGGTGGACCGGTGATTGGGTTCTTTTCTTACTTGAACAAGCCTCCCTTCGCAAGCATCCGCAACTACGAAACAAGAATTAAGATAAAATCTAACCACAACATTAAGTGTATGGATCCAAATCAGCCCCTTACGAAGTAGCGCATAAACTAGGGTTTAAGATTCTGTCACTCCAGCAACCCATCATCTAATAACTTGTTGGAAATATGCCCTAGAGGCAATAATAAAATGGTTATTATTATATTTCCTTGTTCATGATAATTGTCTATTGGTCATGCTTTAATTGTATTATTCGGAAACAGTAATGCAAGTGTGAATACTTAGACCACAATGTGTACCTGGTAAGCCTCTAGTTGACTAGCTCGTTGATCAACAGATGGTTACGGTTTCCTGACCATGGACATTGGATGTCATTGATAACGGGATCACATCATTAGGAGAATGATGTGATGGACAAGACCCAATCCTAAGCCTAGCACAAGATCGTGTAGTTCGTATGCTAAAGCTTTTCCAATGTCAAGTATCCTTTCCTTAGACCATGAGGTTGTGCAACTCCCGGATACCGTAGGAATACTTTGGGGGTGCCAAACGTCACAATGTAATTGGGTGGCTATAAAGGTACACTACGGGTATCTCCGAAAGCATCTGTTGGGTTGGCACGAACCGAGACTGGGATTTGTCACTCCGTATGACGGAGAGGTATCTCTGGGCCCACTCGGTAACACATCATCGTAATGAGCTCAATGTGACTAAGGGGTTAGTCATGGGATGATGTGTTACGGATCGAGTAAAGAGACTTGCCGTAACGAGATTGAACAAGGTATCGGTATACCGACGACCGAATCTCGGGCAAGTGCTATACCGATAGACAAAGGGAATCGTATACGGGATTGATTGAATCCTTGACATCGTGGTTCATCCGATGAGATCATCGTGGAACATGTGGGAACCAACATGGGTATCCAGATCCCGCTGTTGGTTATTGGCCGGAGAGTTGTCTCGGTCATGTCTGCATGGTTCCCGAACCCGTAGGGTCTACACACTTAAGGTTCGATGACGCTAGGGTTATAGGGAATGTAGTATGTGGTTACCGAATGTTGTTTGGAGTCCCGGATGAAATCCCGGACGTCACGAGGAGTTCCGGAATGGTCCGAAGGTAAAGATTTATATATGGGAAGTCATCATACGATCACCGGAATAATTCGGGGGGGTGCCGGTATTGTACCGGGACCACCGAAGGGGTTCCGGGGGTCCACCGGGAGGGTCCACCTGCCCCGGAGGGCCCTATGGGCTGTATGTGGAAAGTGACCAGCCCCTAAGTGGGCTGGGCGCCTCCCCCCTAGGGCCCATGCGCCTAGGGTTTGGGAGGAAACCCTAAGGGGGGCGCCCCCCTTGCCTTGGGGGGCAAGCCACCCCCCCTGGCCGCCGCCCCCTACTCAGATTGGATCTGAGGGGGGCGGCTGATAACCCTCAACCGTAGGGGATCGAGATAGTCTTCGCGGGTAAGAATAACCCAATTTATTGATTCGACACACGGGGAGCCAAAGAGTATTTATAAGCTTTGACAGTTGAGTTGTCAATTCAACCGCACCTGAAATATACTTACTTGCAACAAAAGATAAGTGGTAACAGTGATATGATAGTGATGATAGTAATAGTAAAAGTAAACAGCAAAAGTAAATAGCTGTAGTAAATGGCAAAAGTAGCAACTAGTGACAAGCAGGGTTTAAAACACTGTAGGCTAGGGAGATGGATGGTTGGGCGCTGCATGGATGAGATAGATTCTAACTTGGGGCACGGCACACGGAAAAGTAATGATCATCTAGGCAAATATCAAACATTAGGCATGTATCCCGTAGGTAGTTGTGCGTGCTTGCAATAAGAACTTGCACAACATCTTTTGTCCTACCATCCCGCTACGAACGGGGCCAAAAGGAACTTATGGATATTAAGGTGCTCCTGTCAAAGAGCACCGGAACAAAGCAATGAACTCAATGGATACATGTAATCCTCAAACTACGGACCATCCCCTTTGGTGTCCCAAGCTGTCACTTTTGGGATCGCCGGTTCCGGACCGTAACAGGTGCAAACAACTCATAGATAGGATCACAAACACAAATATATTCATGCAAACACATATGGTTCAGATCTGAAATCATGGCACTCGGGCCCGAAGTGTCAAGCATTAAGAATAACAAGTTGTAGCAAAGATGATAAACACCATAGTAGATGATAGGCAACATGCCCCCAACGATCTGATAAACTATTACATGATCTAACTCATCCAATCCCTACCATCCCCTTCGCCTACAGCAGGGGAATTACTCACACATGAAAGGGGAAGTCATGGAGGGATGATGGAGTGGTGATGATGATGACGATGGCGACGATCTTCCCTCTCCGGAGGCCAGTTCAGCCTCCAGATTAGCCCTCCCGAGGAAGAACAGAGGGTGGCGGCGGCTCCGCGACGGAAAACTGCGAAAGAACTTCTGATCTGGGGTTTCTGCGTCGGGAGTAAAAATACGAGGCAAAGTAGGGCACCAGGGGGTGTGGGACCCACCTAGGCGGGCCCCCGGCGCGGCCCAGGGGGGGCGTGCCCACAGGGCGCCTGGGCACCCCCTGGCCCCCCTCTGGCCCCACTTCTGGCTCCTGGTTCCTTCGGGTGCGTGGATTTTCTATGATTTTTCGAGGATTTTTCTGAGATACCTAAAAATCCGTTTTCCTGCACACAAATAAACCATACAGGCAGCTCTGCTGAAAACAGCGTCAGTCCGGGTTAGTTTAGTCCAAATCATGCAAGAATGAGGCCAAAACAATGTCAAAAGTGTTTGGAAAAGTAGATACGTTTGAGACGTATCAGCGGCCCCCCTCTCCCTTGCCCCTATATATATGTGGGGGGTGGGAGGGTAGCCGCACCCAAGTACTGGCGCAGCCCTCCCCCTCTCCCAAGTCCTCCTCCTCTCCCGCGGTGCTTGGCGAAGCCCTGCAGGATTGCCACGCTTCTCCATCACCACCACGCCGTCGTGCTGCTGCTGGACGGCTTCTTCCCCAACCTCTCCCTCTCCCCTTGCTGGATCAAGGCACGGGAGACGTCACCGGGCTGCACGTGTGTTGAACATGGAGGCGCCGTTGTTCAGCACTTAGATCGGAACCAACCGCGATCTGAATCGCTACGAGTACGACTCCTTCATCCGCGTTCTTGTAACGCTTCCGCATCGCGATCTTCAAAGGTATGAAGATGCACTCCCCTCTCGTTGCTAGTAGACTCCATAGATAGATCTTGGTGATGCGTAGGAAATATTTTGATTTTCTGCAACGATCCCCAATAGTGGCATCATGAGCTAGGTCTATGCGTAGTTACTAAGCACAAGTAGAACACAAGATTGTTGTGGGCGTAGATCATGTCAATTTACTTGCCGCTACTAGTCTTATCTTGATTCGGCGGCATCGTGGGATGAAGCGGCCCGGACCGACCTTACACGTATGCTTACGTGAGACAGGTTCCACCGACTGACATGCACCAGTTGCATAAGGTGGCTAGCGGGTGTCTGTCTCTCCCACTTTAGGCGGATCGGATTCGATGAAAAGGGTCCTTATGAAGGGTAAATAGAAATTGGCATATCACATTGTGGTTTTGGCGTAGGTAAGAAACGTTCTTGCTAGAAACCTATAGCAGCCACGTAAAAACTTGCAACAACAATTAGAGGACGTCTAACTTGTTCTTGCAGCATGTGTTGTGTGATGTGATATGGACAAAAGGATGTGATGAATGATATATATGTGATGTATGAGATTGATCATGTTCTTGTAATAGGAATCACGGCTTGCATGTCGATGAGTATGACAGCCGGCAGGAGCCATAGGCGTTGTCTTATTTTATTGTATGACATGCGTGTCATTGAAAATGCCATGTAATTACTTTACTTTATTGCTAACCGTTAGCCATAGTAGTAGAAGTAATGTTTGGCGAGACGACTTCATGAAGACACGATGATGGAGATCATGGTGTCATGCCGGTGACGATGATGATCATGGAGCCCCGAAGATGAAGATCAAAAGGAGCAAAATGATATTGGCCATATCATGTCACTATTTGATTGCATGTGATGTTTATCATGTTTTACATCTTATTTGCTTAGAACGACGGTAGTAAATAAGATGATCTCTCACTAAAATTTCAAGAATTGTGTTCCCCCTAACTGTGCACCGTTGCTAAGGTTCGTTGTTCCGAAGCACCACGTGATGATTGGGTGTGATAGGCTCTAACGTTTGCATACAACGGGTGTAAGCCAGATTTACACACGCAATACACTTAGGGTTCACTTGACGAGCCTAGCATGTACAGACATGGCCTCGGAACACGGAAGACCGAAAGGTCGAACATGAGTCGTATAGAAGATACGATCAACATAAAGATGTTCACCGTTGATGACTAGTCTGTCTCACGTGATGATCGGACACGGCCTAGTCGATTCGGATCATGTATCACTTAGATGACTAGAGAGATGTCTGTGTGAGTGGGAGTTCATTAAATTTGTTTAGATGAACTTAATTGTCATGAACATAGTCTAAAATCTTTACAATATGTCTTGTAGATCCAATGGCCCACGCTAATGTTGCCCTCAACTTCAACGCGTTCCTAGAGAAAACCAAGCTGGCAGACGATGGTAGCAACTATACGGATTGGGTCCGTAACTTGAGGATCATCCTCATAGCTACCAAGAAAGCATATGTCCTTGAAGCACCGCTAGGTGATGCACCCGTTTTCCCAGCAGCTCGAGACATTATGAATGACTGGCAGTCGTGTAGTGATGATTACTCCCTGGTTCAGTGCGGCATGCTTTACAGCTTAGAATCGGGGCTCCAAAAGCGTTTTGAGCAACACGGAGCATATGAGATGTTCCAAGAGCTGAAAATGATTTTCCAAGCTCATGCCCGAGTCGAGAGATATGAAGTCTCCGACAAGTTCTACAGTTGTAAGATGGAGGAGAATAGTTCTGTCAGCGAACATATACTCAAAATATTTGGGTTGCACAACCGCTTGTCTCAGCTGGGAATTAATCTCCCAGATGACGCGGTCGTTGACAGAATCCTCCAGATGCTCCCACCTAGCTACAAGAGCTTCGTGATGAACTTCAATATGCAGGGGATGGAGAAGTCCATTCCCGAGGTATATTAAATGCTGAAATCAGCGGAGGTGGAGATCAAAAAGGAACATCAAGTGTTGATGGTGAATAAAACCACTAAGTTCAAGAAAGGCAAGGGTAAGAAGAACTTCAAGAAGGACGGCAAAGGAGTTGCCGCGCCCGGTAAGCCAGTTGCCGGGAAGAAGCCAAAGAATGGACCCAAGCCTGAGACTGAGTGCTTTTATTGCAAGGGAACGGGTCACTGGAAGCGGAACTGCCCCAAATACTTAGCAGATAAGAAGGCCGGCAACGTCAAAGATATATGTGATATACATGTTATTGATGTGTACCTTACCAGCGCTCGTAGTAGCTCCTGGGTATTTGATACCGGTGCAGTTGCTCACATTTGTAACTCAAAGCAGGAGCTGTGTAATAAGAGGAGACTGACGAAGGACGAGGTGACGATGCGCGTCGAGAATGGTTCCAAGGTCGATGTGATCTCCGTCGGCACGCTACCTCTGCATCTACCTTCAGGATTAGTTTTAAACCTCAATAATTGTTATTTAGTACCATCTTTGAGCATGAACATTGTATCTGGATCTCGTTTAATGCGAGATGGCTACTCATTTAAATATGAGAATAATGGTTGTTCTTTTTATATGAGATAAATGTTGTATGGTCATGCCTCGCTGGTCAATGGTTTATTCTTAAATCTCAAACGTGATGTTACACATATTCATAGTGTGAATGCCAAAAGATGTAAGGTTGATAATGATAGTCCCACATACTTGTGGCACTGCCGCCTTGGTCATATTGGTGTCAAACGTATGAAGAAGCTCCATGCAGATGGACTTTTGGAGTCTCTTGATTATGAATCATTTGACACGTGCGAACCATGCCTCTTGGGAAAGATGACCAAGACTCCGCTCTCTAGAACAATGGAGTGAGCAACCAACTTATTGGAAATCATACATACTGATGTGTGCGGTCCAATGAGTGTTGAAGCTCGCGGTGGCTATCGTTATGTTCTCACCCTCACTGATGACTTAAGTAGATATGGGTATGTCTACTTGATGAAACACAAGTCTGAGACCTTTGAAAAGTTCAAGGAATTTCAGAATGAGGTTGAGAATCAACGTGACAGAAAAATAAAGTTCTTACGATCAGATCGTGGAGGAGAATATTTAAGTCACGAATTTGGCACGTACCTAAGGAACTGTGGAATTGTTTCACAATTGACGCCGCCTGGAACACCTCAGCATAATGGTGTGTCCGAATGTCGTAATCGTACTCTATTGGATATGGTGCGATCTATGATGTCTCTTACCGACTTACCGCTATCATTCTGGGGTTATGCTTTAGAGACTGCCGCATTCACTTTAAATAGGGCACCGTCTAAATCCGCTGAGACGACACCGTATGAACTATGGTTTGGGAAGAAACCTAAGCTGTCATTTCTAAAAGTTTGGGGATGCGATGCTTATGTCAAGAAACTTCAACCTGAAAAGCTCGAACCCAAATCGGAAAAATGCGTTTTCATAGGATACCCTAAGGAAACTATTGGGTACACCTTCTACCTCAGATCCGAAGGCAAGGTCTTCGTTGCCAAGAATGGATCCTTTCTGGAGAAAGAGTTTCTCTGGAAAGAAGTAAGTGGGAGGAAAGTGAAACTTGATGGGGTGATTGTCACCCCTTCCGAACCGGAAAGTAGCGCAGCGCAGGAAGATGTTTCTGTGGTGCCTGCACCGACTAGGGAGGAAGTTAATGATAATGATCATGAAACTTCAGATCAAGTTACTGCTGAACTTCGTAGGTCCACAAGGACACGTTTCGCACCAGAGTGGTATGGCAACCCTGTCATGGAAATCATGTTGTTAGACAACGGTGAACCTTCGAACTATGAAGAAGCGATGGCGGGCCCGGATTCCAACAAATGGCTTGAAGCCATGAAATCGGAGATAGGATCCATGTATGATAACAAAGTATGGACTTTGGTGGAGTTGCCCGATGATCGGCACGCCATAGAAAATAAATGGATCTTTAAGAAGAAGACTGACGCGGATGGTAATGTGACCATCTATAAGGCTCGGCTTGTCGCTAAAGGTTATCGACAAGTTCAAGGAATTGACTACGACGAGACTTTCTCTCCTGTAGCGATGTTGAAGTCCGTCCGAATCATGTTAGCAATTGTTGCATTCTATGATTATGAGATATGGCAAATGAACGTCAAAACGGTATTCCTTAATGGCTTCCTCAAGGAAGAACTGTATATGATGCAGCCAGAAGGTTTTGTCGATCCTGAGAATGCTAACAAGGTATGCAAGCTCCATCGCTCAATCTATGGGCTGGTGCAAGCATCTCGGAGTTGGAACATTCGCTTTGATGAGGTGATCAAAGCGTTTGGGTTTATACAGACTTGGGGAGAAGCCTGTATTTACAAGAAAGTGAGTGGGAGCTCTGTAGCATTTCTCATATTATATGTGGATGATATATTGCTGATGGGAAATGATGTAGAACTCTTGGAAAGCATAAAGGCCTACTTGAATAAGTGTTTTTTCAATGAAGGACCTTGCAGAAGCTGCTTACATATTAGGCATCAAGATCTATAGAGATAGATCGAGACGCCTCATTGGTCTTTCACAAAGCACATACCTTGACAAGATATTGAAGAAGTTCAATATGGATCAGTCCAAAAAAGGGTTCTTGCCTGTATTGCAAGGTATGAGATTGAACACAGCTCAATGCCCGACCTCGGCAGAAGATAGAGAAAAGATGAGTGTCATCCTCTATGCCTCGGCCATAGGTTCTATTATGTATGCCATGCTGTGTACCAGACCTGATGTGAACCTTGCCATAAGTTTGGTGGGGAGGTACCAAAGTGATCCCGGTATGGAACACTGGACAGCGGTCAAGAACATCCTGAAGTACCTGAAAAGGACTAAGGATATGTTTCTAGTTTATGGAGGTGACGAAGAGCTCGTCGTAAAGGGTTACGTCAATGCTAGCTTTGACACAGATCTGGATGACTCCAAGTCACAAACCGGATACGTGTATATTTTGAATGGTGGGGCAGTCAGCTGGTGCAGTTGCAAGCAAAGCGTCGTGGCGGCATCTACATGTGAAGCGGAGTACATAGCTGCTTCCGAAGCAGCGCAGGAAGGAGTCTGGATGAAGAAGTTCATCACCGACCTAGGAGTTATTCCAAGCGCGTCGGGCCCGATGACTCTCTTCTGTGACAACACTGGGGCTATTGCCATTGCCAAGGAGCCCAGGTTTCACAAGAAGACCAAGCACATCAAGCGCCGTTTCAACTCCATCCAAAATTATATTCAAGATGGATAGATAGATATTTGTAAAGTGCATACGGATCTGAATGTCGCAGATCCGTTGACTAAACCTCTTCCACGAGCAAAACATGATCAACACCAGAACTCTATGGGTGTTCGATTCATCACAATGTAACTAGATTATTGACTCTATTGCAAGTGGGAGACTGTTGGAAATATGCCCTAGAGGCAATAATAAAATGGTTATTATTATATTTCCTTGTTCATGATAATTGTCTATTGTTCATGCTTTAACTGTATTATCCGGAAACAGTAATGCAAGTGTGAATACTTAGACCACAATGTGTCCCTGGTAAGCCTCTAGTTGACTAGCTCGTTGATCAACAGATTGTTACGGTTTCCTGACCATGGACATTGGATGTCATTGATAACGGGATCACATCATTAGGAGAATGATGAGATGGACAAGACCCAATCCTAAGCCTAGCACAAGATCGTGTAGTTCGTATGCTAAAGCTTTTCCAATGTCAAGTATCCTATCCTTAGACCATGAGGTTGTGCAACTCCCGGATACCGTAGGAATACTTTGGGGGTGCCAAACGTCACAACGTAATTGGGTGGCTATAAAGGTACACTACGGGTATCTCCGAAAGCATCTGTTGGGTTGGCACGAACCGAGTCTGGGATTTGTCACTCTGTATGACGGAGAGGTATCTCCGGGCCCACTCGGTAACACATCATCGTAATGAGCTCAATGTGACTAAGGGGTTAGTCATGGGATGATGTGTTACGGATCGAGTAAAGAGACTTGCCGTAACGAGATTGAACAAGGTATCGGTATACCGACGATCGAATCTCGGGCAAGTGCTATACCGATAGACAAAGGGAATCGCATACGGGATTGATTGAATCCTTGACATCGTGGTTCATCTGATGAGATCATCGTGGAACATGTGGGAACCAACATGGGTATCCAGATCCCTCTGTTGGTTATTGGCCGGAGAGTTGTCTCGGTCATCTCTGCATGGTTCCCGAACCCGTAGGGTCTACACACTTAAGGTTCGATGACGCTAGGGCTATAGGGAATGTAGTATGTGGTTACCGAATGTTGTTCAGAGTCCCGGATGAGATCCCGGATATCACGAGGAGTTCCGGAATGGTCCGGAGGTAAAGATTTATATATGGGAAGTCATCATACAGTCACAGGAATAATTCGGGGGGGTGTCAGTATTGTAGCGGGACCACCGAAGGGGTTCCAGGGATCAATCGGGAGGGTCCACCTGCCCCGGAGGGCCCTATGGTCTGTATGTGGAAAGGGACCATCCCCTAAGTGGGTTGGGCGCCTCCCCCTAGGGCCCATGCGCCTAGGGTTTGGGGGAAAACCCTAAGGGGGGCGCCCCCCTTGCCTTGGGGGGCAAGGCACCCCCCCCCCTGGCCGCCGCCCCCTCCTCAGATTGGATCTAAGGGGGCCGGCCCCCCTCTCCCTTGCCCTTATATATATGGGGGTGGGAGGGCAGCCGCACCCAAGTACTGTCGCAGCCCTCCCCCTCACCCAAGTCCTCCTCCTCTCCCGCGGTGCTTGGCGAAGCCCTGCAGGATTGCCACGCTCCTCCATCACCACCACGCCGTCGTGCTGCTGCTGGACGGAGTCTTCCCCAACCTCTCCCTCTCCCCTTGCTGGATCAAGGCGCGGGAGACGTCGCCGGGCTGCACGTGTGTTGAACGCGGAGGCGCCGTTGTTCGGCGCTTAGATCGGAACCAACCGCGATCTGAATCGCTACGAGTACGACTCCTCCATCCGCGTTCTTGTAATGCTTCCGCATCGCGATCTTCAAAGGTATGAAGATGCACTCCCCTCTCGTTGCTAGTAGACTCCATAGATAGATCTTGGTGATGCGTAGGAAATTTTTTGATTTTCTGCAACGATCCCCAACATAACTACTCCACAATGCTTCCCGTAGGCCCAAAGATAGTGAGTGTCATGAATTCGACGATCACATGACACCACTAAGGGAATCACAACAAACATATCATCAAGTATTGAACGAATATCAAATTCACATGATTACTTATGACAAGATTTCTCCCATGTCCTCAAGAACAAAAGTAACTACTCACAAAGCATATTCATGTTCAATATCAGAGGGGTATTAAATAACATAATGGATCTGAACATATTATCTTCCACCAAATAAACCAACTAGCATCAACTACAAGATGTAATCAACACTACTAGCAACCCACATGTACCAATCTGAGGTTTTGATACGAAGATTGAATACAAGAGACGAACTAGGTTTTGAGATGAGATGGTGGTGGTGAAGATGTTGATGGAGATTGATCCTCCCATGATGAGAGGGTTGTTGGTGATGATGATGGCTTCGATTTCCTCCTCCCGAAGGGAAGTATCCCCGGCAAAATCTCTCCGCCGGAGAGCAAAAGTGCTCCTGCCCAAGTTCCACCTCGAGACGGCGGCACTCCGTCCTGAAGGTCCTCTCCCTATTTTTTTTCTAGGGCAAATGTGAACATGTACCAGAAGATGGTCTCCAGAAGTGGGCCAGGGGGCAACTACCCACCAGGGCGCATCTCGG
>LR738714.1:460545943-460560331 GCA_902687465.1 Secale cereale
GGGGGGGGGGGGGCTAGTGCCTTGTGGGCTCCTCGGTGGCGTCCTCCAGTAACTCATTTCTCCAGTATTTTTCATATACTCCAAAATAATTCTCCGTAAAATTTTAGCCCATTTGGAGATGCGCGGAATAGGTATCTCTGATGTAGCTTTTTCAGGCCCAGAATTACAGTTGCCGGTATTCTCCCTCTTTGTGTAAACCTTGCAAATTATGAAAAAAAAGGCATTAGGATCACTCCTGGAAGTATTATAATAGACAAAAACACTAAAAATAATAGTAAGAAAACATGATGCAAAATGGACGTATCAGCTGCGTTGGGATTTCCCCGAAGAGGAGAGCATGATGCAGTATAGTAGAGATAGGTATTTCCCTCAGTTAAGAACCAAGGTTACCAATTCAGTAGGAGAACTAGACAAGACCTCGTGAACAACACCTACACACAAAAGAACAAATACTTGTACCCAACAAGATCAAGGGGTTTGTCAATCCCTCGGCGGTTAATTGCAAGGATCAAGTCTGATAATGATAGATAGATAAACAAAAACACAAAATAAAAGAACGATAAATAAATTGCAGCAATGTATTTTTGGATTTTGTATATGATAAAGATAGACCTGGAGCCATAGTTTTCATTAGAGACTTCTCTCTTGAACAAAAAGCACATGGTGGGTAAACAAATTACTGTTGGGCAATTGATAGAAAAGCACATAGTTATGACAATATCCAAGGAATGATCATGTATATAGGCATCACATCCGATACGAGTAGACCGAATCCTGCTTGCATCTACTACTATCACTCCACACATTGGCCGCTATCCAACATGCATCTAGAGTATTAAGTTCATAAAGAACGGAGTAGCGCCTTAAGCAAGATGTAGACAAAGTAAATCCAATCAATATGAATAAACCCCGGAATTTTCCCCCTTAACGACAACAATACAAATATGTTTCTTTTCCCTTTCTATCACTGGGATATAGAGCACCGCAAGATTGAACCCATCACAGAGCACCTCTCCCATTGCAAGATAAATCAATCTAGTTTTTCAAACCAAACGGGTAGATCGGAGAGCAGTACAAAGCTATAATAATCATGCATATAAGAATTCAAAAAAGACTCAAATAATATTCATGGATAATCTTATCATAAACCCATGATTCATCGAATCCCAACAAACACACTATAAAAGAAGATTACATCGAATAGATCTCCAAGAACATGGAGGAAAACATTGTATTGAAGTTCAAAGGGAGATAAGAAGCCATCTAGCTACGGCTATGGACCCGTAGGTCCGTGGTAAACTACTCACACATCATCGGAAGGGCGGCAAGGTTGATGTATAATCCCTCTGTGATCGACCCCCCCCCCCTCCGGCGGAGTGCCAGAAAAGGCCTCGAGATGGGATCCCATGAGAACAAAAACTTGCGGCAGCGGAGAAAGTATTTTGGGTGGCTCTCTGTTGGTTTCCCGATTTTAGAGAATTTATAGATGCAGAATTAGGTCAAACGGAGCCACGGTGGCCCCACGAGGGACAAGGGCGCGCCTACCCCCTAGGCGCACCATTGTGCCTTGTGGCCACCTCATTGCACGTCTAGTATCCTCTCAAAGCTTCTAGGGTCTCTTTTGTCTAGAAAAATATCTTCAAAAAGTTCCGTGGCATTTGGACTTCGTTTGGTAGAGAATTTCTAGAAAACCAAAAACAAGCAAAAAAATATCAACTGGCACTTGGCACTAGGTTAGTCCCAAAAAATGATATATAAATGCATATAAAACATTCAAGATTGATACTATATGGAGCAATAAAAATTATAGATACTTTGGAGACGTATCATTTGTCCTCAAGCAAAACTTGAACTTGATAAACATCCATAGATTTCACAGATGAAAGGTCGATAACAAAAGAATACGGGCATGAAGTAATCATAAATAGCAAAGAGTTACTTAAACAAGTTAGTACAACAACACTCAAAATAGAAATACCCTATGTGACGGTCATGTATTCATTACTAAGCACTAATCACAACAACTTAGATGTTTATGCAAGATATTCAACCAAACACTGGATCTTGTAATGACTTTTTCATCTCAGTTTCCAAGAAAGGTCTATGACAAACCTTTTAATAAGCAAGTGACACACACTCAAATTTCTCTTTGGTCTTCTTTCAACATTGACTATCAATATTCCACTAAACCATAAGCCTAAGGCAAAAACTTGATAAAATATGTGAAGTGAGATACCCAACAACCTCCCCAAGTTTCGATAGATGTAAGGAGGGAGTGATGTGTGTTACCACTTTTAGTTCGCGGGTGGGGGATGCTTGTTGTTATTGGAAGACTTGTTGTGCCCTTATCTTGGTTTTGCAGGTTCTCCGGAATAAGATAAACGGTGGCAGAAAGATCGACCAAGGATCTCATGATATCTTGGGTGGTAGGGCCCTAGTCGTTGATTTTCTTATCACCTTCAGCACCCATCTCGTATAAAGGTGATGAGTCCACTCTGCCGTTATGCGAGCATTATGGATGTTATGATAAGGGTTCCAACTTCCATCTATACCTCATAGATGATTTTGGAGCCAGTTGTTATCTGGTACCTTGCCCGCCGTCGACATCCTTGCAGTCTACTTCAAGATCTTCTTTGATCCCAGAGTAACTTATGCTAGCAACCGATGTGGAAAGCAAGTGAGTTGCTTGGACTACAAGCGTTGGAATGAGCCTAAAACACCGCTATCATCGCCCCTCCCTCACCAAAGCTGAGAAAACATGTTGTTGTAGACAGTCAAAAAGTCGTCATGCTAAGGCCCCATGAGACCAGCGCATCAAAACAACAATTATTGATGATAACGTAGATCAGAAGGATCCAACCCATACGCACATGAACAAACTAAGACTGGGTCCAAGCGGATTCACCATAGACAAACACCATCAAAGCCTACGAGTTCCGCCAAATAGACCTCCACACCTTCTGCCACGATGAAGGGAGGCAGGAAGAACTTTATTCTATCTTCAGAGAGCAACCGCCTACACAAACCCTAACCAAAATCAGAAAAGAAACATGTAGATATGAATCCCTCCCGCTAGCAAGGGCCTATATCCACCACACCCCCTTTTTTATGAACGGTTACACCAAGCCTTCATCGCCTTAGGGCATCGCTAACGCTGACCCGCAAATTCTTCCACATCCGTCCTCGGACCCGGGGGGCAGGTGGACTAGTGCGAGGACACGAATGCGGGAGCCAGCTATCCAAAGCTAGCCGCATATGTATGGTTTCATTTTAGATAAATTTAAGTGAAAATGTACAAATTTGATTCAAACTAGAACAAACCGAATGATATTCATTTAAACTAGGATAAATTTAACATAAAACTAGACGATATTTCATCCGGTGTACTAAAAACTTTTAAAACTAACCCTACACTACCCTATACTTGACGGTGTCCTCTTAGGCCATGTTGTGCTGGCCAGCGGATCCTCCGTCATTGTCATCGAAGCTGTTTTCGAAGTCGGCAAAGTCGGGCTTCGAGAAGTGGAAGGGTGTGGCGTCGCGGCAGGGCTTCCCCACAGTTGGGGCCATGGCGAGAGGGGCTTCTCCTTGACGCGGCGTCCGATTTGGACACCGTGTGCACAAGGGAGACCGAGGAGGGGATGTGGGCTTCGGCTTGACGCGGAGGAGCGTCTCCGGTGGGGCCGCCAAGCCATTGACGTGGAGGACGGAGCATGACCTCCATCTGCTGCTCGTACTCCTCGTCAGTCACGACGCAAACCGCGCCCTGAGTTGCAGGCTGTTGTTGTGGTGGCTGGTCCTTCTCGTCCAGAGGAGACGACGATCTCCTCCTTCGCCAAGGAGCCGACCACCGATGAGGACGACAACCTCGGAGTTTGAGGACGGCGTTGCCATGAACCTCCGAAGCATGTTCCGAGGGTGCCGAGGCCCACGACTTGCCCATCACGGGAGTTGTGGAGGAAGAGGGGAGATGAGAACGAGGATGTGCTGAGCGATGCGGTGAGTGCGGTGCGAACAGACGATGAGCCATTTCAATGCGGCACGGCGACCGAAGCTGGTTCCTCGGAAAGTTGTGTCTGTATTAAAGCGGCGACTCCCGAAAGGTTGCGTTGGTCAGCGCCGCCCTCCCGTTCAGTCACATCACCAATGCCAACCAATGCATGCTCTCGATCGGCATTGACGAGACGCGGTTAGTGGCTCGTGCATCATAAGAAAAGCACACGACACCAATACCAACCACTGCATGCTCTCAGCTAGCATTGACGTGACGTGAAAAGCGGCACATGCATCATAAGAAAAGCGCAGGAAATTCCGCATCACGTGCATCATAAGAGCATCATAAGAAAAGCTCAGGAAAGACAGATGGGGTTGTTTGGTGGGTCAAATTAGTCAAACGCAAACATAATAGCGACGCAGCACGTTCGGACCGCCGTGCGGTCTGAACAGTTTGAGGTCGGCACTGGAGATGCCCTTATAACTTAGAAGGCTGGCCTCCTTGGAACTTAAAAGGCTGGCCTTACGGAAGAAAGGCAGACCAACAGCACCAGCAGGAGGCAGAAAACTCATCACATGTGTGCGTCGCGAGTCACGAGCATGCACAAAAGATATCGACCACGACAGCCATAAACACTTGTGGTTGTAGTAGAACTTAAGTATACTTCCATTTCACGTTTTCCATTCAGAAGAAAAAGCGTAGAAGACATTGTCCATTAACATTTTCATGGCCTCTGGAGCTAGAGTAAAACAACATACTAAATGACTAAAGAGGGGAATAGTTAGCTAAATGGCTAACCTACTGATAATTGAACAGCTACTGCATCCTGCCACAACCTAAAATCTAGGAGTATCTATACTACAGCCGCTGATAAAAGAAATAGCTCTACAACTTCAACCCAAATCTACAACCTTGTACAACATCCACCAAAACCTCAGCACCATTGCAAATAAAGCCAGCAGTGCTCTTCGATCTGCAGGGTTCCATGGCAAATCCAAACAGAAACTGTAGCGGCTGGGAACCCCAACAACAATGTGGCGTACCAACTGGGGTAGAACCACGCTGATACCGTGAGGGCATGACCATCTGCTTTACTTACCAGCTCATTGCCTCACAATTCCTCTGCGCTTCGAAAACCATCTTGTCTCTGGTAGCCAGAAAAGACTTGGCAGTCCACCAGATGGAAGAATTTGCTTTGCAAGTTGATAGGTCCAACTCAAAACCCAATGTCCCAGACATCCATTCTGTCAAATCTGCTCAACAAAAATGGCTTTCGAACCTAGAATATGTACCATGGCAATACACATCCTTTCTCGAAAACTCTGCTCAAGCAACATGGCCTCCAATTACTCTGAAACTCTGCTCAAGGAACATGGCCCTCAATCCTGGAATATCTACCGTAGGGAGGCCTTTGCACTGCCCGGGGGAAATCTGACTTGAAGCGCTTATTATAATTGGGCGCCAAAGACCTGCAGACATAGTACACATCTAAGCATACGAAAATATAACACAAAATGCATAGACCAGACTTGACAATGAAAGAAAACACAATGAACACTTAAATCAAAATCTGCAAAAACTAATATCATCATACCAGAACAGTGATTGGGCATGTCATGCTAGTTTGACATATCTGAGTAAGCTAAGCAGCAATAATCATTCCTCAACATTCTCTAGGCCTTAGCACGCTACTGCCGCCATGATCCTACTTATAAAGATATTCATGAAGAAATCATCTGCGTCTTTGAAAGGACTTAACTGAGCATGCACTGGCATAGAGCTTACGACAGCAACTGGACTACCACTTTGTTACATGCTTATCGTATGCATAGTACTCCCAACAAAATCTAACAAAATGTGGATACCATAGATACAAATCTAATTAGCCAGAGTTAAAGTCTCCCAACTACAAAGGCAAAAACATCCAGCAAGTCCACCTAGCATCATAAAGTTGATTTAACTACGTACATCAAAAGCAAAGAAGTACTTCTAATGACCAAACATTAGATACATGGCATGCAAAGGCCAACAAACAATCACCTTGGAGAACCAGACCGTTTCTGAGCAAGTTGACCAAGCATGGATCTCAAAGTTCCAAGAGCCTCATCAGCGGCCTACAAGATGTCAAAGTATATGTAAACTTAATTCAGAACTACAGCAAAACCGAACCATAGAAAGTTCTCAACTGATTAAGAAGAAAAATGCATTTACGCTGAAACACTGAAAAGTGAACCTGGGTCTACTGGACCCTGTCTTTTAAAGAAATGGTAAGCACATTTTAAAGATTAAAGCAATTCTGAACTTTTTACACGATCACATAGCTATCATAGAAATATAAATCCACTGCCCTAAAGCTTGCCACCAAAAGCAAGTATAAAGAGCAGTAAATCCCACCTAAGAAACAAGTAAAATTTGTTTGGGACAGAATTTTAAGTGCGAGGCGGAAGTACAGTTACATATCCAAACTTTTTCGGCGTACTAATATTCAATTTTAACATAAAACCCAAAGTATAGTTACACAGCCAAACTTTTTCGACGTACTAATATTCAATCAGAACTTAAAACCTAAGTATAGTTATATATCCAAACTTTTTAGACGTACTAATATTCAATCTGAACTTAAAAACCTGGAAAAAAAAAGGAAACCTAATTTCTTCACTATGTGAGGTATATAACCTGAAGCTTAGCTTCTTCCCATGTTATTCCGACTCCTTTGCCAAGAGTTTGCCCACCAACTTCTACCTGAAAATCCAAAGCACAAGCAGTTAAGTTTAAAGTTAATATTGTTTGTTCAAACACAACTATAAACAAACTAACTAAGCAAGATGTAAAGTAAAGCGTTGATGTCATCACCAAAATGACACCCACTTACATATGTCCAAGCATCACCGTACAGGCGCACACAACCATGTGCAGTACATAATTCTATTACTAAATTCCAATCATGTGTATGACAGGAACTTTTCCATATAAGATCAGTTCTACAATGGGTAATCAACAAAAGAGAAAAAGCTGCCTGATAAGCCTATCAGAAAGGAGCATTTCTATATAAGATCAGTTCTATAAACAGTAATCGGCAAGGTAAAAAAACTGGTTGGCAACCCCAATGGAGAGGAACATTTTCTGTATAAGATGAGTCCTATATATAGGGATCAGCAAGAGACAAGAAACTGCTTGAGATCCTACTGGCTCACAACAAAAGAATTATATGCCGCGAGACCCGCACCAATAGCGCTATATGATACATCAGGGTGTACCAGATACTAAAATAGGACAAGACACCACGCATTTTCACCATGAAATAACTTCACGGCAATATGTTTACTTTATAATAAATGTGTATGCTGTCAACACTACAGATATCAGGACAAACAACTCGAAGAAACAAAGCTGCTAACTGACCTGAGCATAAGTCTCCTTGCCTCCTGAACCATCTAGAGGACTTGGACGAGCTTGAAAAACCAAGTTATATCCCTCAACTGTGCACTGCAGTATGTTTTCACACATCTTCATTACCGGTTTAATGAGAGCAGAGAGTCAAATGACCAAAAAGCAGGTACTTACAAGTTGCTTAAGAGCAGCAATAGAACCTCCTGTTATTCTGGAATTGTTCTCCCCTGTTTTCGTAAATCGGGAATCCTCTGAAGTGCTTGCAACTGGCAACATATTGTTCCTAGTATTTTCAGAGTATCCAAAAAAGTTTGGATTGCTACCGAAACCATCTTCATTCACATCAGTCATCTTATTTGGATCAGACAACAGGTATTTATCTGCAAGTGAATTTGACACACCAAATCAGTACAAAATGTTGACAACGTAAGAATGCGCTAGACAATGAGCACAACAACACTTTGAGGGTCAGACTATTCATTACCCTGGATCCTTAAAGATAAAAGAAACAAAGCTCTACCGATAGGTTGTCATGCAAGAAATTAAAATGCAAATTATTCACGTGCACATATGAGGACAGGGATATCCAGCACCATCATGTGCCAACTCATATAATTTGTTGACCGGTTCCAAGATATTGGATGGTGCTAAAAAGAGAAAAATCAATTCCATGCAGTAGAACATATATGCCCCAAGTAAACATAAGAACAATTCAAATTTAAAATGAATCTCTTGGTTGCCAAGACATACTATCTTATATTTGTGAAAACTAAACTGGACAGGTTAATGGAAATATGCAACAGCACAAACTTACTAGCCAAGTTTCTTAAAGATATTTCCGCAGCTTGACGCTGTGCTTCTTTCCTTGTACTACCAATGCCTTCACCCACTTTTTCTCCCACCATCCAAACCTGAATAAATAAAGCAAGTTCAAGCACACTGAAGGAGACAATAACAAAAATTGTTCAGCAGAAGTTCTGGTTCAGACAGCCGATGAGAATTGCACACAGCAATAAACTTTGGTGCTTGCTGACAATTGTTAGTCTCTCTGGAGAGAATTATGTTACATCCCAGGTGTAAGGCAATCCTATGAGCTTTAAAAAATTCAGATAGATTCAAGAGAGAAATCTGCTTTGTTTACTTAATTCAAACGTGAAAAATATATGAACATACCAACCAAGAACTGAAGTTCGAAACTTACCTCAATGGAGAACTGCAGGTCTGCAGAATCACATAATGTTGACCTGTACTCCACCTAAATAAGGAAAATAATAATAATCAGAATTGACCACTAGAATAGGTATTCAGAACCATTAATATTGATAACTCAAAAATACCTTAGATCCAGACTTCAGTGCAATCTCCTCTAGTATGCCAACAGAGGTACCTATATTTCGTGCATAGCTTTGTCCAGACTCAATCAAGTTGTTTCTCTGACCTGATGAAACATGCCAAGTTCAGTTAAGAACAGACCATCCCAAAAGAAAAATCCAATTTATTTCTAATATAACAACATCAGTAAAACAAACTCAACGGCAAACATGACAAGCCGAGCAGTAAGTGTCAAACACAATGTTGCTGCGCAAGCTTTAAAGTCTATTTTGCTTGTCCCATTGTGGGTAAAATGAAATCAAGTAAAATCACATGCAAATTTATAATGTGGAAGCAGGGCTTTTTTGAAATCATATGCAAATTTTGAACACAAATTCAGGGCTTGTTTGACATTTAAAATGCAAAAGTATGTGGTACTAGTAGACCTGCACTCCAACCCAGCATCTGTTCTCACTTCTCAGACCAAAGGCTGGTAAGCCTGATAAAGCCTAACAAAAGATAATGTTCTACACTGAGAATATTTCCAAATGATATATAGTTCGTAAAATAACAAAAAAATGTAGAAAGATTCTTCAGGCCTTGACTTAGTTTTTCAGGCAATGACAGACAGGACTGGCCTTTCAAGGCTATGCTTCTCTCATGCCCTGGCCAGCTGGCCTTGAATAATACTACATCCCTGATGCTAAACCAAAGGTTCTCAAGTTGAATTATGTAATTTGCAGCGCCAATACATGAGTATGAAAAAAGAAAAGTACAAACTGAAAATTGCATGCTGGTCATGCACAACACACAAAAATTAACAAAATCTCAAGCTCTGTTCAATGAGTGTTGTAGGAGGACATGATAATTGCCCAGTTCTCTTCATCACCCCCCAAATGAACATCAAATTTCCAAAACGAGTGCACATACATACCAGGAAAGGATCTGTATCTTGGAGGTACATTGTTCTGAAGCATGCAGTGATCCTCAGTATGTGTTACCTGAACCAAGCAAATGTTTGTCACCGCATGGTATAGATACGCCTTATTAGCAAACACATATATTAAACACTCCATTTGAATCACCTACCTGAGAGGGAAACCTCTGGCTCTGATAACTAAATCTGTCAGAGGACACCGGATTATTATCGCCACCATGGAAGTAAGATGGATGTGGTGGTTGCTTTTTATCATAATGCATGGTATCAGATTCTGACGGGAACCCAGCTGAGCCCCTGTTCAAATTACTTGAGTTCATGCCATCCTCGACAGGGAACCAATTCCCATGAGATTGCACCGGAGGAACTGAAACTTGCGCAGGAGGTACCGCCGGAAGAGGTGGTGTAGGATCCCTTGTGTCTTGGCCATGTTGTAATATGAGAAGCCTTCTCCTTGTGTCAGGATCTAACTCAGACTCTGGAACTTCACCCTCTTCTCTACCTGGAGAAGCTTGCAGTGGATCTAAGAGACCTGGTTGAACGACTGGTTGGGTGAATGGAGGTGGTGGAACCTGATTGTTACTCAAAGGCATTATGCCAAGAGGTGGAGCAAATGGCGCTACTGAAGATGGAATAAAACTTTGACTAGGGGCTACTGGCATCACCAAGTTAGCCATTGTTGGATTCAAAGTACTGCCACTGCCAGATGCTTCCTGAAAATAGCAGAGAAGCGCTGCCACATAAGTAAAACAAGGCAAACATAAAAACAAACCCACCCACAAAGTAGCATGCGATGATATATGCAATTAATTGTAGTTTCCACTTTCCATCAAGCTACTCATGAGAGAAGCATTTCAAGCTAAAACTATAGCATTATACTATTATACGGTAATGCATACAGAGACACGGTTGCTATGAGAGAGGGTAGAAACCCTACTTAGGGAGAGAACGGGGGCGGCAGCAGCTGGTAGCTGGCTAAGAATGAGAAACAGTATGGGACTGTCACACGGGCTCCAGTGCGTCATAACTTTTTGACACATCATGATGGAAACTTGATTGACACAACTTAATTTGCTGAGTGATTCCATAATGGAAAACATCACAATCCACACTAGCATAACCACCCTAAAAGCCACCTTAGGTGTTATTTACCCTGATTTTATAGGTTCAGGGGAGTTGAAGTAGATGGTTTTGTAGTCCAGATGAGTTAACTAGATGCACCCCATGGCTATAGATGTACAAAAGCAAACCTTCATTCTCCTCTCAACCTCAGCATCAGCCATACCATCAAAAGCCAGTGAATCTTTGTTCCCATTCACTACTGCAACATTATCATCCTGACGAAGATAAACAGAACCGTTAATTGCTGAGGAAAGAGCATGTAAGCATCAGCTTTTACCAGACCCACCTCTGAAATCAAATAATTGCCCACATCTGGGGCTGATGAGATATCCTGTATTTCGTCCTCATAAAGAACACTAGTAATCCTTGGCAAGAGGCCTTCATCAAAGTCCCTGTCAATTGAAACATGAAGTTCTATGTTAAGAAGCCAGAAGGCCTCAGATGTTGTATAATAAACACACACAAAAAAAAAACATGGCAGCCCAGAGTGGCCTTAGTTTGATAGTTGAGAATGCCATAACAGTTAACCGAATCATATTAACAAATATGGCGATCTTACTTGAAGAAGCCGCCCCTAACATTGCACGCGACATTTCTGGCAACACACAGAACAGGGATAGAGCAGTTTGCCTATGGGAAATACATACATTAGTAACCAAAAAAGTAATGTAATTTTGTATCGATACCCATCTAATACGAGCATTACCTCGGCTTGAGGTGCATAGTACGGGGTGAAAGCAGGGACCACATGAACTCTAGATTGGTCTTTCTCATCCCAAACTTTCAGACGATCATCAATTACTAATGCCATTCCAGGATGGCAAGATCCATCATGGAAAACATTCAGCAAGGACTTTTTTAAGCCTAGAAACAATAAATAAGATATTAACTTCAAACAATGGAATGAAAATCAAACAACAAATAATGTGCGCAAAGGAGAATGAAAGCTTCAAAGCTTCATCTTACAGCCTCTAATTACAGGAACATCTGAAAGATAATACTGTGTATTAAGCTCTTAAGTACTTAGTCCAAAAATGAAACAGCTCACTTACCAGATTTTACACACACCATTCTGTCACTAAGTTGAACAGAGTTAATCAGTCTTGAGTCTGGATCAAGTAATCTCCACATTTCTAAAGCATAGTCTCTCTCCGCCATTGTACACACATAGACCTCAAAACGCTTGCGGCCTCTTGCAATCAAATAGCTTCGGAGATCCTCCCATGCTGGCCTTAACCGAACAAGAACACTCGTATCCCTTATCTAAAAAAATAAAACCGAATTCACCTGTCAGTTCTGGACTTTTTTGTTGCAACCATATAATTCGAATATATAACACATGCAAATTCATTCTAGAAACGAAGAGAGAACACAGAAGCAGGTCCACAACATTCCAGGCAGTACAAATGTAAGACCCTTAAGAGGCCTGATGTGCAACAGAAATTCAAATAAACACCATGCCGTAAACTAGAATTATAATGCATCTGTAAACGTCATACCCTAAAACAGAATTATAATGCGTCTACATGCGGATTAAGGACCGCTGTTGACAAAGATGCAGAGCAAATTTAAGCAACAGATCACATACCAAAGGATTTATTCTGGTCAAGATAATATTTTTCTCTTGTAATCTTATAACTGGGCGTGTCAATGATTGATGGTTATCAGACAATGGTGGAACAATCTCAGGTTGCACTTTATACATTTTTCCATCATCATAGACCTGATCACCTTCTATATACTGCTTTAGGATAGACTTATCATCTTGGTACCTCTTGATCTCTGCTAACATACCATTCATGCGTTGTGGATCAGTCTCATTACTCAGCTTTCTTTGAAGTGAATCAATTCTGTCCTCAAAAGACCGTGTAGTATTGGCAACAATCAATGTCTCATCAAGGTCAAACACAATACCAAGGCAGCGGAGATTCAACATGGTCAAGCAAGAATTATACAGACCAAATGGCACTTTATAGCCCCAGAAACATGCATGGTTCGTCAAGTTTCTCCTTGATGTCATTGCCACTAAATGCAATTCTTCCTCTCCCAACGGAACAACTGCAGTCTGCAAGCACAAGCAAATAGAAGGTGCAATATCAATAATATATAAATGTTTTTTTGGTATAATCAGAAAATAAAGGTAAATGGAATGTGGAAAATGAAGATGGATGTTTTTCAACAGAACGCAATAAATATTTAAGTTCCTAGGCAAACAGGGGTGCAAGAATTTGATTCCGAGTGATGAAATCAGAATACGATTTAAATTACACTTGTTTCTAAGGCAGTAAGTTGAGGATGGAAATATTCATATCCAAGCAACAACACCTCTCAACTTTAAAAGCTCACAGAAGTGGATTACTAAATACGAAATTAAATGCATTGCCAAACTGAAACATCGAATTTTTCTTTATAGATGACATTAAGCACATATCTCTTCAAGTTTTTTTGCAGTGAAAATACAGCAGAACCTTGTTAGAATGGATGTCAATGTAAGTTCATACGTACGTCCTTGAAATTCTTTCCAAAAACAACGAATCAAAGTTCAAATTAAATTCAATTAGCAACTGATGTGACGTCCAAGTAATTAAAGTCCATGAGTATCAGACAAGTTAACACTATTACATAAGCCATCAGACTTTATGTTCCAACTCATCAGTAATCAAACTTGGCAAGTTGAGATTCTATTTATTTAGGATAGGAACGAATTAAAAGCAAGTCCAAGTCCACAAAACACCATCTATAAAGTGATTCCTTCGAGTCAGCATCAGTAATGGAAAAAATATCAGGGCATTTTGTCAGCTGACTTATTCACGAGTCCACATACATACATATCCATGCAGTAAATGTCAAGGTTTTGTCCTGGTGAACTTGTCCATGTAAGATTAAAAGATTTTTTTCAAAATGTCATATAAAATTTAGAGAGTTTCCCTGAAACCTTCCGTGTAAAATTAGAGATTCCTTAGAACCTCCCATGTAAAAATCCTCAAGCTGTTCTCGTTAATATTTGTTTTAGAGTGACCTCTTTTTTTATGCCGGGGATGATTTAGATACCTTATTGTCCCTGAGGCAAGCAGCGTGCATGGCGACGAGTGGCGGTGGTGGCTCGTCGGCGGCCTTGGGCGGCCTGGACTCCATGACGAGGCAGCGAGCCCCAACCGCCACGGTGTGCATGACGGCGAGCGGCAGGCAGCGCTCGCTGGGCGGGGAAAGGCGGTCCACGCGGATCTCTCGCGCCCAAGCCGCCGCGCCCAGGTTCGTGTCGCCCTTGGGCCACACCTCCACCTCCCCGATGGAGGTGTTCCCGTAATAAACCATGGACTTGATCATTCTCTCCAACGAAACCAACAAAACAGACAAACAGATCTCGAAGGAACGAATCCTTCCTCTAGGTCAAAAGTTTCGTTCGACGCGTCCGAAATCAAAGGGGCCTGGTTCTCACACAGGTAGATCTGCAATTTGCTTGCAGATCTGTTCTCATGAAGCGTCCGAAACGAAAAAGTAAAATTGAGACGGGCGGATGGGGGAGGGAGGACAGATGCGTGCGCGTGTGGTCTTAGTAACGATGGTGCTTCAGATCGTGCCCGAACTATTCACCGTTTCTAGCCCAGATTTGGGGGTGGATTGGTCAGATCTG
>LR738714.1:460560391-460626338 GCA_902687465.1 Secale cereale
AAGCTTGAAACCCTAGGCGTCTGATCTGAACGAGGGAGAGGAGACGGATTTATTTGGTAGGTTGCGGCAAGGCCTGGTGGTGGTGGGCGCAGAGGAGAGGACGAGAGGGTGCGCGCGCGGATATGTTGGCGTTATCGCTACGTAATTAGCATCGGTTTTTAGTTTTGCGCCTCTTCTTTCCTGGACGAGCGCACGAGGCTGTCACGTCTCGTGCGTCGGGCAGAGGCTGCTGAGCTTTTATTATGGTGGGTGAGTGGGTGGGTGGTTGGCGACATTTTCTCTTTCAGGGCCCTGCACGACTCCTTTTGCATAGAGCGGCAATAAATAAAAAGACTTAAAAATAGATGCGCTAAGAAAAAAAGACTTACACATAGAAGTAGCAGTCCTATTCGGAACGCTAATAAAAAGATTTAATGTGAACCAAGCTTGGTTTTTTTTTGCGAGAAAAAGGGAGTTTTATTAAGAGGTAATAGAGTTACAATCAAGAGGCCATATTTCCTCGATACATGGAGGTGCCGAGGTCAGCCACACAGCAGTAGTTCTCTCCGTGCGGCTATATTTGGCCAAACAATCTGCTACTCTATTTTGAGTACGTTTAATTTTCTGTGTAATAAACTCCCTATCAGCCATTAGATCTTTAATCTCCCTAACCAAGTGACCATAGGCTGAGCGCTCAAGCCCCCGGTTTAGCAGGCAAGAAAGCGCTTCTGTTGAGTCCGACTGAACAACCACCGGCAGGGACGAATGTTGGATTGCCAGTGCCATGCCTTGCATGATCGCATGTATCTCCGCTTCCAAAGGATCGTTGCAATTGAAGATCACCCGGTAGGCCGAGAATATGATGTGGCCGAAGCTGTCTCGCAGCACCATCCCAGCAGCCGCCGATCCGTCCGAGGCATAGAAGGAACCATCAACGGAGAGTGCAACTTGCCCTGGCCCTGGATGCGGCCATGGCTCAACAGGCTGCAGTGTTTTGTCAGCCACATAGGGGACTTCTGAAACTGGCATCTTCCCTTTGATTATTTCAGACGTTGTAAACCTCCCCGCTAGTCTGATCGACTGGTAGTAGCTATCCAGGAAATCAACCGTTACCTGAGTTGGGGGAACTTCTTTCCCGTGCGCTTGATCTGACCGAAGCTGCCATATGCGCCAACAGAGCATTATGATCATATCGCGCGTATTTGGCGAACACCGAGATAGAAGATGAAGCAACCACTCCTGACCATCCTCAATGAGCATTTCATCTGGTGGCAATGGCCATCTGGACCTCATGTTGATCCATATTTCTCTAGCGTGAGGACACGCTACTAGCGCATGATAGGAACCTTCCTCTTCGATGCCACACAAGGGGCATGTGGATCTGGTGGATAGATGTCTGAACCTTTTGCATTTTTGCGTTGGGAGTGCTCCGGTAGCTACTTTCCATGCTGATATCTTCATGCGCTGGGGAACCGAAGATTTCCATATGCAATCCCATAATGTGCGACGACCGCACGGCTCGGAGCTAGAAGAACCCCCTGCTATGGCAGCATCTGCATCACATGTAGCAACTCTGTAAGCGCTCCTTACTGTAAATAGCCCATTTTTCTCCGGTGCCCAAGCAACAAAATCTATCCTCATCCTGGGAGAAGTTCGGATCTTTAATATATGCTCTATGTCCATTGCCCAGAAATGATCTGTTAATATGTCCATTCTCCAAGCACCATTAGCATCCAGGAAATCCGAAACTCTGTTGAAGCGACAGTTACTCTTCGGGGTGATTGGTCTGTATGAATGAGGCCGAGGGATCCACGGATCTCTCCAGGTTCTGATAAGTGTCCCATTCCCTACTCGCCGGATTATACCCTTCTTTAGCAGTCAAGTCCGTGTAGAATTCCTTTCCATACCGCCGAGCCATTGCCTGAAAACACAGTATCAAGAATATGGCTAGTTGCAAAGTACTTGGCTTTCAGCAGTCTCGCACATAAACTGTCAGGTGCCTCAATGAGCCTCCAGGCTTGTTTGGCCAGAAGAGCCTGGTTGAAAGCTCTCATGTCCCTGAAACCCATACCGCACATAGCTTTCGGAAGTTGCATCTTCTCCCAACTTAGCCATGCCATTTTCCTTTTCCCTTTTTCCACTCCCCACCAGTACTGCCGAATCAAACGGGTGAGTTCATCACATACTGACATGGAAAGCTTAAAGACACTCATAACGTACGTCGGTATCGCTTGGGCCACTGCCTTGATAAGGATTTCTTTGTTGCCTGAGGACATATACTGCTCTCCCCAATCTACCAATCTCTTGCGCAGTCTCTCTTGGACAGTTTCAAATTTACCTTTGTGCATTCTTCCTTCAGGCACTAGAAGACCAAGATATTTTGGCTCAAAGCATTCCTGAGTGATTTCCAGAGTACTCTTTACTTCTGCAACGACTTCTGGCGAGCAGTGATCAGCAAATAGGATGGAGCACTTTGATGGGTTAATTAACTGGCCCGTGGCCGCCGCGTAAGTGTTCAACACATCCTTCACCAATACCGCCTGCTGAAGAGACGCTTAGAAGAATAACAGAGAATCATCTGCAAATAGGAGGTGAGATATCTCGGGAGCACCTCTACATATTCTTACCCCTTTCAAGCCATCCTCTAGCATTGCCTTGTTTAGCAAGCATGACAAAGCATCTGCTACAAACAGGAAGAGAAAGGGGGATAAGGGATCACCTTGGCGCAGTCCCCTCGAGGGGAAGAAAGCCTCCGTCAGCTTGCCATTGATCTTCACTGAATATTTAACCGAAGTGACACATGCCATGACGCGAGAGATCCATTGATGAGAGAACCCCCACTTGAGCAGTGCCTTCTCCAAGAACTCCCAATCAATCCGGTCATACGCCTTCGACAGATCAAGCTTGTAGGCACAGTAGGCCTCCGAATTCTCCGCACGTGTCTGGATGTGGTGGATACATTCGAAGGCAATAATAGAGTTATCTGTGATTAGCCGCCCCGGGATGAAGGCACTTTGGTTCTCCGAAATAAGCTCCGATAGTATGGGCCGAAGCCTGTTCACCAAGCACTTGGATATCAACTTATACACCACATTACACAGGCTAATGGGTCGAAAATCCTTTAGCTCTCTTGGATGGGGAATTTTTGGAATCAACACAATGCCTGTGTCATTAATCCCCTCCGGCATAACTCCGGTGGTGAAGAACTCCTGTACTGCGGCAACGATTTGTTCCTTGAACACCGTCCAGTTCCTCTGGTAGAATCGTGCTGGGAAGCCATCCGGGACAGGGGCTTTCAATGGTCCTATCTGGAAGAGAGCATCCGAGATTTCCTTTTCAGTATAAGGCTGACAGAGTGATTCATTCATTACATCTGTAACTTTAGTAGTAATGCAGTCTAAAACCTCCCCGGTGACAAGGGTAGGATCTTTAGTATATACTTCCGCAAAGTAAGACTTTGCCATTCGTTCCATCTCTGTCGGGGCTGAACACCATGATCCATCCGCTTTAAGCAAACGTTGTATATGGTTTCTCCTATATCGCCAAACCGCCCGTCTATGGAGGTAGCTAGTGTTCCTTTCCCCTTCCTTTAACCACTCAATACGTGATCGTTGCAACCACATCATTTCCTCTCGATATAACAATTCATCCAGCTGGTTCATTTTACGACGGATCTGCAATTGATCCGCCCCACCGATCTGGAGTTCAGAGAGTTGTGAGCGTAAGGTCTCTATCTCCTTTAGCACATTACCGAAGTTCTCTTTACTCCAACCTTTTAAATCTTTCATCATTCCATTCAACGAACCCGCAAGTGAGCCAATCCCCTCTGACGGCTTATTCTTCTCTCATGCTTTGACAATCACCTCCGCGAACGCTGGGTGACGTTCCCACATGATTTCATACCTTGGGTGTTGAGTTTTTTGCCGCCTATCCGGGACGTCCTGTAGTTGCAGTAAGATTGGAGCATGATCTGAACAAGACGTGGCCAAATGCAGGACCTTTGTCGCCGGGAACAACTCCCTCCAGCCCTCGTCCGCACACGCCCGGTCTAGCCGTACCTGCACATTCCGAGGTCCAATCTGTCCGTTATTGTATGTGAAGGGTATACCAGAAAAGCCCAAGTCCTCCAACTCGCATACAAGTAAGCAATCTCGGAATGCCAGCATTTGTGATTCCGCTCTCATCACCCGAGACAAGTGTTCGTGCTGCCATAGCACCTCATTGTAATCACCACAGACAAGCCAAGGATCTTGCGATACAGCTCGTAAATTAGACAGATGATCCCACATTAACTGTCTATTCTCAACTCTTGGTTCCCCGTAGATGAAGGTCCCTCGCCAAGAGACCCCGGTGCCTCCATCTACGACCTGGACATCTATATAACGATTGCATGAATCCAATACTGTTACTGTTAGAGATTCATCCCAGAACAAGGCTAAACCACCACTTTTTCCAACACTACTGACACCATGAAATCCTTTCAACCCTAGCCTCCACTTGAGTTTCTCCACCTTAGCTGAATCTTGCCTTGTTTCACATAGGAAAACAAGACTGGGGTTGTTGGTTTTAGAGAGGGCCAACACCTCACGAACTGTCCGGCGGTTCCCCACCCCCCGGCAGTTCCAGGATAAAACATTCATTGCGTCCGGCGGTCCTCCTCTAGGGAGGCCGCCGATATCTCATATTTGTCGTTCACCATATCCACCTTGAACCTTTTACTGCTTGAGTTACTGCTAGTGGGCGATGCATCCTCATGCTGATCTACATCCGTACCATCAGTTATAGCAAGCATCGGTTTTGCGGACCCCTTTGTAGCCATAAGGGCGTTAGCCCCTTCATCCATAATCAATCTCTTCTTTGGGGCCTTGTCCACTTCCATTCTGACGCCGGTGGTCTTCACCGGGCTTGTCGCGGTGTCCATTAGCTCCGGGTCTACTGGTTTCCGGACCTCCACCTGCCTCCCTATGTTAGGGTTCCCAGATTCTCTATGTTCAGGACCTGCCGGCCGACTAGGGCGTATGTCTGGGCGAGGCCTACCAGGGTTTTCAACATAGAGCCAATCCCCGAACTTGAGCGAACTCTCTTCGTGGACTCCTGAACCGCATTCTTTGTACTCGTGACCAATCAAGCCGCAAAACTTGCAAAATCTTGCGAGCCTTTCATAGCGTACTAGGAACACCTGACGCTCTTTGCCACGGACGATACTCACAAATTTTGTGAGGGCCTGGCGGATATCATGATTGACTCTCACCCGGATGTAATCACCTCTTGTGTTCCCATTGAGACGCATCTCCATAATTTCTCCTGCCCCTTTCAGCAGCTTCTCAACAATCGTTTGCTTGCAGTATGGATCGGGGAGCTTGTGAATTTGCAACCATATAGGCATATGAACTATCTCTGCTTCCTCCGCACGGCTGAATCCATTATATGGGCGCATAAGAACTGCCATGTTATTGCAGAACAACCAAGGACCTTGCAACATGATTCTTTCCCAATCCCCCAGGCAAGACGCCTAGACGACGAACCGCTTAGGCCCGACCGGCCTAAATCTCACGCTTTGCGCAGGGTTCCACGCCGCTCTCATCTCTCTATAGAAGGCGGCTGGGCTGAAATCTTTGTTTGTATGAACCCTAGCAATGGCCAACCATCGTACACTTTCCTGTATCTCGGGGTCGTCTTCATCGATCTCCACATCTGCGAATTCCTCACCATTGAGATCCAGTTGGTCGAAGAACTCTCCCAGATCTGATCTGGCCGCCGCGTCAAAGCCGCCGCCGCTCGTGCCTGAGTTGGCATCTGAAGGAGACGCCATCTCCTACCACCGTTCCTTTAGTTCGCTTCGCCGATGAGTGCGTCGACCAGATGAATCTCGTCGAAGCGATCAGGGCAGCCTGCATCCGATAATGTGCGGGTAGAGACTCAGAGGCGATGGGAATCGCCTAAGAGGAGAAAAACCCTAGGCCGAGACCTAGGGGAAAAAACTTTTGGCTGAGACTTGTGAACCAAGCTTGGTTGAATGGTTATAGGGACAGTAGGGTTCAAGTCCAAGTGCTGGATTTATTCCTGGATTTTCGGCGATGCGCTTTCGGTGGGAGGAGACGGGCGCCTACAGTGACTTTATAAATCTCAAGGCGATATGTCGGCTCAGTCTTTCGAATCTGCTAATAGTGGTAGGGTATGTACTGTGGTTAAAAAGACTTACCTAATTACATCTCGCTCATGTGCCGCTCCCGAGCGGCACCGGGGCGCCCGACCTAGAAACCCTCAGCCCCACCTCCTCTCCCATCCCCCGGCCGCATGCCGGCGGCGGTGGGTCTGCTTTGGCGACGGCCGATTTTTCCCCTGGCGTCACAGCTCCGCCAGCGGGCGCGGTCGCAGGGTAGACTCGTGCGGCGAGGCTGCGGTTGGGTGGCGGTATCGGCTGGTTCGCTCGGTGGAGGGAGGCTCCCCCCTCTTCGGCGGCGCGCCGCGGTGGCTTCAGCGGCTGGGATCTTCAAGGTTGCATCTCCAGTGGGCGACAGACGTCGTGACAGCGTCATCGGGCTCCTGGGTTGCGGTCCGGTGCTCCTGTCGGCTCGTCGGGGCGGGGTGGTGGCCCCCCCTTCCGGCCTTTGGTGACTCCTCTACGGCGGGCCGGCTACTGCCGGCCATGGGTGGCCTCTGCGATGATGTTGCGACTGGGGGTCATCGGATCTGGTCGTCCTGCCTGGTTTCGGCTTGTCGGCGTGTGCCGACGGCGAGGTGGATGGCTCCAGCGCGATGGTGGTGCCGCCACGGCGTCGAGGGTGTGCGGTTCAGCGGATCGGCGGATCGGCTACACGCTCCTTGCTCGTGGCTGATTGCGTGGGGGTGTGGAGGCTAGTGCTCCGGGTGATAGCCTACGTGTCTTCTGCCGACGCCGACTATGCGGCGCCCGTGGGCGTCGTTCTTCCTTCCTCAAGGGTCGTCGTGAAGCTCTTTGGCCTTGTCCACCTTCAGGGTTTGTCTTCGGGTGAAAGCCTATGGCCTGTCGCAGGGTCGGGCGACGACGTCGTTTCCGCGTCGCTTCCCCCTTGGGGGCGTCGTCTTGAAGACTTGTTCCCCTCCACGCTTTCCATGGGTTGGACGTGCACGGCATCAAGGTTGGCTGGTGCCCAACCGGTGATGCGAGGTGTTGGCGTTGCAATTTGTGCGGTAACGACGATGGTGACGCGTGGTGCTGGGTCGTGGCTGGTCCTTCTGATGTCGGCGGTCCGGTGCGCCAATGGGTGTGCCTATGTTTGCTTCTCGTCGTGACAGAGAAATCGAAGTTGCGCGTGGTGTGGCCCTTGCGGCAACGATGACTCCATGAGGACGCTTTCAGCGGACGGTGCTCTCCGGAGGTTGCTATGGACTAGGTCGATGCGAGGCATGCAACTTTCTCCCGTGAAGCGCATCAACAAAATCGGAGTTGCCGGTCTTCGACGTCTCGGTCGATTGTTTGGCTTTGGCCGATGAGGTCCTCGGGTGTCGTTCGTTCGGAGGGGTCTTGACGGGTCGTCAGCGGCGAAGTCGGAGTCGCCTGCTCTGGGAGAGGTGACGACAATGACATTGCAGGCAACCTTGATGGTGTCCTCTCCTCGACGGTGTATGTGGCCTTGTGGGTGTCAGGTCGACCGGTGTGCCCTTTCGATGGGCGTGTTGTGACGGTTTTCGCCCGGATTCACGTTAATTAACCGGCAACTCTCTTCTGGTTAATCAATGAAAATGGCAAATCGTTTGCCTCGTTTCAGAAGAAAAAAACTTAATTTTATCTACTCTAGTTGATGCTTAAACAATTAATTAAATATATTGTTTGTGCTAGTTAAATATTATTTTTAAAGTGCTTCACTTAGCCATCTCCAACTCTAATCCCAGCGTCCGCGGATATTGATGTAGGAACTGGTCATCCAACCGCGGCCACATATATTTCAAAGCGGATTTCTACAAACCGGACCAATTACATGCGAACCGAATGTTTCATCTAAATCAGAGCACATTCATTATGTTTCCGATGTTTTTCAATTAAAAAAATGACCGAACCCAAACCTAGCCTACGGCGGCGCCCACCCCCTCCCCGTCTTGTTGTTTCCTTTTGGCGATCACCGGGCTCATCTCGTTGTCTCCATGAGCAACGGGGACAAGACCCGTGAAGTGAAGGTGCGGTCACCGGTGAGGAAAAGTAGAACATGGAGATGGACTGGCCCACTTGGGGCTCAAGGCCCCATCGTCTCCCATTCCATGTTCATCCTCGTCAGAGCTAGCGACCTCCTCGTCGGCGGTGGACGTGAAGTCGACGATGGATGTGTACGGGTGGCACAATCATCGTCCCACTGGTGCGGCCTAATACGTCAAGTATTCATGCTGGATTAACATCAATGATATATGGTTTTGGTGCACTTTTATATTATTTTTCTACACTAACCTATTAATCTAGTGCCTAGTGTCAGTTCTTGTTTTCTATTGTTTTTGGTTTTGCAGAAAATCAAGGTGTTGGGGAACATAGTATTTCAAAATTTTCCAACGATCACGCAAGATCTATCTAGGAGAAGCATAGAAACGAGCGGGGAGAGTGTGTCCACGTACCCTCGTAGACCGAAAGCGGAAGTGTTTAGTAACGCGGTTGATGTAGTCGAACGTCTTCGCGGTCTAACCGATCAAGTACCGAACGCACGAAACCTCCGTGATCTGCACACGTTCAGCTCGGTGACGTCCCTCAAACTCTTGATCCAGTTGAGGCCGAGGGAGAGTTTCGTCAACACAACGGTGTGGTGACGGTGTTGATGAAGTTAACGACGCAGGGCTTCGCCTAAGCACTGCGACAATATGCCCGAGGTGTGTAGCTGTGGAGGGGGGCACTGCACACGGCTAAGAAATCAACTTGTGTGTGTATGGGGTGCCCCCTCCCCACGTATATAAAGGAGTGAGGGAGGAGGAGGCCGGCCTGCATGGGGCGCGCCAAGGGGGAGGAATTTTACTCCTAGTAGGAGTAGGTTTCCCCCCTTTCCTAGTCCAACAAGGAGGAGAAGGAAGGAGGAAGGGGAGAGAAGGAAGGAGGGGGCGCCGCCCCCACCCCTTTTCCAATTCGGACTAGGGGGCGCGTGCCACCTCCTGGCCGGCCCTCTCTCCTCTAGGGCCCGTGGTGGCCCATTAACCTCCCGGGGGATTCTGGTAACCCTCCGGCACTTCAGTTTTAACCGAAACTCTCCGGAACACTTCCGGTGTCCGAACAACATGGTCCAATATATCAATATTTATGTCTCGACCATTTTGAGACTCCCCGTCATGTCCGTGATCTCATCCGGGACTCCGAACAACCTTCGGTACATCAAAACACATAAACTCATAATATCGCTCGTCATCGAACATTAAGCGTGCGGGCCCTACGGGTTCGAGAACTATGTAGACATGACCGAGACACATCTCCGGTCAATAACCAATAGCGGAACCTGGATGTTCATATTGGCTCCTACATATTCTACGAAGATCTTTATAGGTCAAACCACATAACAACATACGTTGTTCCCTTTGTCATCGGTATGTTACTTGTCCAAGATTCGATCGTCGGTATCATCATACCTAGTTCAATCTCGTTACCGGAAAGTCTCTTTACTCATTCCATAATACATCATCTCGTGACTAACTCACTAGTCGTTTGCTTGCAAGGCTTATTATGATGAGTATTACCGAGAGGGCCCAGAGATACCTCTCCGACACTCGGAGTGATAAATCATAATCTTGATCTATGCCAACACCACAAACACTTTCGGAAACACATGTAGAGCATCTTTATAATCACCTAGTTATGTTGTGATGTTTGATAGCACACAAGGTGTTCCTCCGGTATTCGGTAGTTGCGTAATCTCATAGTTAGGGGAACATGCATAAGTCATGAAGAAAGCAATAGCAGTAAAACTAAAAGATCATAGTGCTAAGTTAACTGATGGGTCTTGTCCATCACATCATTCTCCTAATGATGTGATCCCGTTGATCAAATGACAACACATGTCTATGGTTAGGAAACATAACCATGTTTGATTAACGAGCTAGTCTAGTAGAGGCATACTAGGGACACTCTGTTTTGTCTATGTATTCACACATGTATCAAGTTTCCGGTCAATAAAATTCTAGCATGAATAAAAGACGTTTATCATGATACATAAGGAAATATAAATAATAACTTTATTATTGCCTCTAGGGCATATTTCCTTCACTAGGAAGGCGAATCAATATGTTTTTTCCAAAATATATGTGATTAGGGGTGAAGGAATCAACACAAGACGATGTCCAAGGGCCCCACACGGCTAGGGGGCATGCCCGTCCCCCTAGGCATGTGATGCCCACAAGTTTAGGGGATCAATCGTAGTCCTTTTGATAAGTAAGAGTGCCAAACCCAACGAAGAGCTGAAGGAATCAATAACCGGTTTTCAGTAAGGTATTCTCTGCGAGTGTTGTAAAGTACTCCCTCCATTCCCAAATATTTGTCTTTTCTAGAGATTTCAACAAGTGACTACATACAAGCAAAATGAGTGAATCTTCACTCTAAAATATGTCTACATACATCTGTATGTTGTAGTCCATTTAAAATGTCTAGAAAGACAAATACTTGGGAACGGGGGAGTAGTTGTGACGGATAGTTTGATAGGAAGATCATTCGTAACGAGTAACAAGTAATAATAGTAGTAGTAGTAGTAGTAGTAATAATAATAATAATAATAATAATAATAATAATAATACTAAAATTTAAAAAGGTGGTCCAATCCTTTTATTGCAAAGGACAAAACGGAAGTACTTACTGTGAACAAATCATTTTCCAAGGCACATGTGAATTTTGTCTAGTCACGTTTGTTGGATTCAGGGCTCCGCAGACCCAAGAAAAGGTTCGAACTCTGGGGAGTGTACGAAGAACTCTATCTCCCTAGCCAACCAGTTCGTCGTCCCTACGCCCTGGCTCAATGATCAAGGAAGAAGATGGACACGACAGTTTACCCAGGTTCGGGCCACCTTGCGGTGGAAGACCCTACTCCTGCTTTGTGGTGGATTTTCCTCACGAGGGGCACAAAATGAACTAGTATAAGGGAAGAACAACCTCGCGAGGTTTGCTCTGGTGGGAGAATGAGTCGAGGATGGGAGAGGATGGATCGGATCGGGGGTCCCCCTCCTTAGTGGTTGCTAACCTATATTTGTAGTGGCCACGGTCCTCTTCCCCCAAAATGTAGGTGGGAAGTGATTCCACAATGGCCAATTTGAAAAGGGGATAAGCAGTACATCTTATCCAGACGAAAGGTGGTCTTCGTCTGCAAAGTCCCTGGTCGTGACGCTGCGGTGGGCTCGACCATGAAATCCGTCGTGCCGTCCTGGTGGTTTTGGTCTCGTTGCACAGGAATGGAAACCTTTGGCTGATTCCTTAGGACCCCGTGCGTGCGCTTGCCTCCTTAGCACCAAAGTGGAAACCTGCTCCTCTGCGCCCGCCTGGCCTTTGTCGTCATGGCTTGTGTCACCTCAACCTCATGAGGTGGGCACCTGCATAGAAATCTCCGCTCCTCAGGAGGTAGCCCGGGGAGGACGCTCCCTCCGGAGGTCTTTATGTCGCCCGCCTCGCGAGGCTTGGCCCCTCGCGAGGGTCTTGTCTTGTTGGTGTTGTAGATGGGCCATACCAGGTCGTCGATGAAGCCACGCCACAGCCCGGAGGCAAGCAAGTCTGGGTACCCTGGTTCCCAGAACGCCGACAACGTCCGTCACGATTCACTGGTTTGCATTCACTACTTTGATAAGTTGTTGTGTAGGTGGACCGGCGCTAGGGTGTTGTTCTTACTTTGACAAACAACCCACTATGATTACCCCCTCTCGCAAGCATCCGTAACTATGAAAGAATAATTAAAGTAAATCTAACAATAGCATGAAACATATGGATCCAAAATCAGCCCCTTACGGAACAACGCGTAAACTAGGGTTTAAGTTTCTATCACTCTCGTAAACCATCATCTACTTACTAATCCCACAATGCCTTCCCCTAGCGACGGTGTCCCAAAGTAGGGGGTACTGACCTAGTCGGCCCATGTTCCTCGGAATAGGCTGGTGGGTCCTCATTCTTCTCAAGATGGACTCCGGAAGCTGCATTTTGGGGGCGTAATCGAGACTTCATCTACCAAAGAATTGTCGTATGCTCCAAGACTTCTTCTGTCGCCTCCATGCTTAGATACCGACCCTGTAACCCTAGATACCCTACCTAGTGTGTATATAAGCCAAAGGATTTAGCCCGCATAGGGGGCTTGAACACAATCGCATTCACCTAGCCCTAGAGTTAATTAGAACACATCTCACGATGTTGATGTAGATCAACTCTGTACTTGATACGTCTTCATCAAGATAAACAAGAGCGGGACATAGGGTTTTACCTCCATTAGGTGGGCCCGAACCTGGGTAAACATTGTCTCTTTGTTCTTGTTACCATCTGTCTGAGATCCACAACACGAGACTCCCTACCCCGAGGACTGCCGGTTTTCACACTAACACTGGCGCTTCCATTGAGTGTTCCGCTATGAGATTGACAGAAGGATCGATGGCCCATCTTCAAATCAACTGCGGCAGCGGCAACAGGAATGTTTATGTCCCCGACCAACTTTACGTGTTTGCTAGCATGATCTTTTGTGCCGACTCGGCTGGCCATCTAGCCTCCATTGAAAACTATGCCTCGGGTCAGACCGTGACCTTTGGAGGCCTAGAGTACATTGCGGATTCCCGCAGCGGACTCATCCTATCGACGCCCGGCTGGGTTGACGGCCTATCAGGCATTGGAGGTTCAACTCCAGAACCAATCTCATTCAAGGACATCAGACCAAACTCCTTGGCGCCACCGGAGGACCCAGACATGACGACTCCGGGCGATCTTGCCTCGACCCCCGACCCGAACTCTAGTATGGTCCCTATCTATGAAGCTACGTCGGATTTAGAGCCGACCCCGGCGCAGGATCTGGGATCGCTCTTGGATCCTCTCCACACCAAAAACATGTCGATCTATACGTCGGGCATACTTCGAGTCAGCCCCGCCTATAGCCACGCCATGAACCCTGAAGAGCTATATCACCTAAACGAAATACTTGACCGTATCCGGAGTATGTCGATCTCGGACGGCAAGACTTTGGTTTACAATAAGATCGGACTTAAAGCCGACGACCGGAAATTTACATCCCACCCCCCACACACCTAGTCGCCACTGTCGATGACTTAACCGACGTGCTAGACTACGACGAGACCACGGACATGGATGAACATGTCGATGGCCCCACAGAAAACACTTCGCCGTTAGTAAATACTGGCAAGTGGACCTCAACATCCACTTACGACCTATGCATGGATGACACCCCTAAATCCCCTTCAAGACACCAACACAGACGTAGAAGAGGTACCATCGGGGAAGCCAGCGGCAACAATGCCACCGCCGAGAACGGCGATGCGCCAGCCAGTGACGCTGATAGACCTAGAGAAGACTTTCAAGCCTACCAAGTTCGGAATGGCATTCCCAAAGGAAATAACAAAGACTTGGATCCCAATGACCTCTTTGAAGGGGCCGACGACAACTATATGATGAAGTCCGAGGAAGACGAGAGCCTCCGCACCGAAGACTACATCGTCCCCAAAGACCCCTTCGAACAGGAGCACTTCCGGCGGCGCCTCGTTGCCACTGCTTGAAGTATGAAACGCAAGCAGCAGCTACTACAAGCCAGTACTGGCGTTGAGTGAAAAGTGGGTTGAAGTACTCTCGGCCGAGCATGATCTCGAAGATCGACTCCATAGCGCACCCAGATCATATGCACGGAGGCACTTGCTGCCAGACTTCGATGACGAACTAGCCGACGATGCGCCTGATCACCCCCTAGAGGTCAAGACAGGCCAGTGCGGGAAAATCCCAACACCCGAATGGTTCCACGTCGTCATGGCAAGGACCCCGTGAATTACCTAGACCCTCGCGACACTCGATGACACATTGAGGAAAACAGAGCACCTCCTCGGTCCATTTACGGACCAAGAGGACGTGCGCCAGCGGGGCTTGACGGCTATGATGCCTGGTTGGATAGGAACAACCGCGCCCGTGATCAAGGCTACACACGTCTCTCTCCCGACCTCTGACGTGATACAACTTGGTTCCGTGGTCCAGCCCACCCTATCTGTTTTACACACAGGGTGTCGGGGGAAACTGTCCACCACGAGCACCTATGGGACCGGAGCCCCTTGTCGTTGCGGTGAGGGAGCGGAGGGAGCACAAAGAGCAGATCGTGGTGAGCACGCGGGCAGTTTACCCAGGTTCGGGCCGCGATAGACGCGTAAAACCCTACTCCTGCTTGATTGTATTGAGTGTTGGAGCTCGGGAGCTTGAAGAACTAGCTACACCGAGCGAATGAGTGATCTAGGTTCCGAACCCTTTCTACGTTGTGCATGGGCCTCCTTTTATAGCTCAAGGGGTCACCGACAGGTGTCAACGTAGGAGAAAGGGTAAAAATGTAATAGTGGTGGTAGTTGTAACAGTGCGGGAATAGTGGAGCAACAGTGCATGAATAGTGGTCGCTACCTACTTTGACAGTGGGGGACAAGAGCATTTAATGCCCGTCGCCGTCGACCCCAAAAGCGCCCGCCCTTGCGTCTCCGTTTGCCACGGCGATGGCTTTACCACCGTGGAGTGCCACCGTGTCCCCCAGGCTGCACAGCCATCCGCCACGCGTCCCTGGAGTGGCCCCAGGGCGACGCGTGGTTCGATGAGCTGGAGCGCGGGCACACAGCGCAACTCTCCCCGGCAAGCACCTTGCCGGGGTCTTGACCTTGCCGGGCCCGGAAGCTTGCCGGGCTCTGAAGCTTATCGCTCCCCGGGCCCTGCCGGGGCGCATGCTGCGCCGAGGCATGTCTTCTGTAATGTAATCTTCTGGCCTTCCTGGCAAGCTCCTCTTGCCAGGGTCTTGTGCTAGTGAGGTAATCTTGAGCCTGGGACGGCCTTCCCGGCAAGCTCCACTTGCCGGGGTCTTGATCTTCTGTCTTGTATACTTTGTTTTTGAATGGTTTTATATGGAGCAGGAAGGTCTCCGGCAAGCGCATGGTAGGCCCTGCCGCGGGAAGCTGCTACTGCCCGTGCACAAGTTGGGGTACTGAGGTACCCCTACCTTAGTACACCGACAGGAGCCCCCGGGCCTGGGCCACACACGGTGCCGAGCGCTGTTGGGCCAGGCCCAAAACAGTGCACGGGCACGCGTGGTCCACGACGCGCCGAATCCACTTCCGTATCCGCCGCGTCCCTCCGTAACGGCACGCGTCGATTGCGGCGTCGTGGGATGGGACGTGGCCACGTTCTTTTAATGGAAAGAGCAAAACGTCCCCCACTTCCCCATAAAAGCAGAGGAAGCAGGAGCGGTTCCCCTCCTACGCCTTCATTGCTTCTTCTTCCATCTCCAGAGATTCCCCTTTGCGCTCCGCCTCCACACCTCCTCCGCCGTCTTCCGCATCCGCGGCGCCGCCGGACTCTTCGTCCCCCTTCCCTCGCCGCCTCCGCCATGGCCCCGAAGACCGAGAAGGTGAAGGCGGAGAAGACCAAGAAGGAGAAATCCGATCAGGCGGCGAGGCTTGCTCTTCTGCGGAAGAGGAATGTCGTCTTCGCGCCAAGGCTCAGCGCGCGGGAGCTCTGGAACAAGTATTACTTGTTCTGGGCCAAGGAGACCAAGGCGCATCCTCGGACCAGAGCTTATCCTGCCGCCGCCAAGGACAATTACCCCGGCGGGTATTTCTTCTTCGCAGCTTTCTTCCATTGCGGCCTTTGTCCCCCTTTTTCTGAATTCTTCTGCGATATCATGCACACCTACGGCCTCCACCTTCTAGACTTCACCCCCAACGCCATCCTCACGATGGCGGTTTTCGCACATCTGTGCGAAAACTATATTGGGATCTATCCGAATGTAGCACTTTTTAGGCATTTCTTTACGCCTAGAGTAGAAGCCGGCGCTCCCCTCTCCGGAGGAATCTCTTGGGTCTTCCGTCTGAACAAGAAGGAATCCTACTTGCCGGGGGAACTCCGCGGCAAGTGGGAGGAGTGGCGCGCGGACTGGTGCTGGGTAGTTGAGGACGAGCCGCAACCTTTCACTGCGCCGTGCACAACAGCCATCGTGCGCGGCAGGGACTGGAGTGAGTTGGATTCGGACGACATCAAGCTCAACGTCGCCCTCATCAGAATTCTTCGTCTCTAGGTAGCAAAGTTGTCCGTCGGAGAGGTAGGAGCAGATTTCCTCCGCCGCCGCATTGCCCCTCTACAGGATAGGAAGAGGCCGGCATGGGAGTACGGCAACGCGGCGGACGTAATGAGATTGCGCCCGGGGCTAAACTTCAACTTCACGGCGCTGGAGCTGAAGGGGATGGTCCGGGAACTCTTTAAGCACGACCCGGCCCACCCAGAGTGGTTCAGAGCTCCCCGGGGAGTGGTGCCCCTATGCAACAGCACGGCCCGGGATCCTCTTCGCGCCATGATGCCCGCATGCGACTCGCATGGCGTGGACCGCACATGGATACCGCCCAAGTCAGCAGACATCATGAGCTTCTTCGACAACCTGGTGGAGGTGCCGAAGAACAAGGATGAGATCAAGGTGCTCACCCGGGACACCACCGACCAGGAGATTGCTTATATAGCTTCTCGGGTTGAAGAGGCCGCTGCAGCCGCAGCGGCAGGAGAGTTTGGCTTTACAGTCGAGGAGGCAGAGGCTGCGGATGCGTCCTGCCAAGCAGAGGAGGCGGAGATCCGCAGGCTGCTGCAGCTTCCTCCCGACGAGCTCGCCGGGGTCCCTTCTTTGAGGCACTCCGGGATCCCCGGAATCGTGACCGAGGCCGCGGCGAGAGGCGGTGCTGCCGGAGGAAACAGAGGCGCCGCAGGGAGCGGAGGCGCCGGAGGGGGCGGAGGCGCCGGAGGGAGAACGGCCGCAGGGCAGGGCGCTGGGCCCAGCAAGCCTGCCGAGGAGGAGGAGGAGGAGGAGGACGTCGGGGCCGACGAGGACTCCGACGGGTCTCTGGGGCTCTATGCCGACGATGTCTCCTCGTCATCGGAGACCTCCCCGCCTCGGGCAAGTTCCAAGCGGTCTCCGCTGAAACGTCTCCGCAAGGCGACGACGGGGACGAGGGCGCAGGCGCCCCGACAACAACCAACTCGCCGGGCGGCGCGAGCTACCCGGGGGAGTCAAGCTGCAACGGGGGCGCCCGGCGCACCAACCACGGCGGGGGCGACCCGCACACAGGCCACAGCGGGGGCGACCCGCACACAAGCCACGGCGGAGGCGCCCCGCACGTCAGCGCCAAGCGGAGGAGGGTCTTCACCGAGCGGAGCAGCTGCTCCGCCTGCTCCCCGGGCCTCGGCGTCCACAGGGGCCGGGTCCTCGCAGCCCCCAGCCCCGGGGACCGCCAAGCGCTCGAGGGAGTCTTCGCCTCCTGCTCCTCGCGCGGACGCGCCTCAGGTGGCGTTCGACTTCTCCGCCCTAAGCGACGACGACGACGACGAGGAACAGGAGTAAGAACTTGAGGTTTTGTATTTTCTTCAATTTTATCTTGATTCTTGTTGATTCTGATCTTGCTTCTTGCTTTGATATCAGGACCCTGGCCCAGCGAGCAGCGAAGAAGGCCAAGGTTCCCGTCGTCGAGGTCGCGGACGACTCGCCCGTCGCGGCGACTGGGGACGCGCCGGAGACGAGCCTGCCGGACCCGAGCGCTGCTCCGAGGAGCAGCCCCCAGCGCAGCCCCCAGCGTAAGTTTGGTTTCAATCTTTCTGCTCGTCGGGCGCGCTTGAGGATCTTGTTTATGCTAACACCTTGTCGTTCTTGTTGTTGTCTTGATTATTTTGTGCAGAGGTGGAGCCGCAGCCACAGGAGCATCCGGAGACCGCTCCCGAAGAGCCGCAGGCCCAGCCGTCCCTGCCAAGGACGAACTCTCCGGCAAGGGAGAGTGCCCCGCCAAGGGCGGGTACCCCGCCAAGGGCGAGCAGCCCGGCGAGGGCGGCCACCCCGCCAAGGCAGAGCTCCCCGGCGAGGGAGCCCGCCGTCGACGAAGTCCGCCAAGGTATGTTTTGCAACTCCGTCTTCTTGAACTCGTCTTTTTTGGATATTTGCTTGAACTTCTTCTTCTTTTTCTTCTTCTTCTAGATCTTCCTCCCCCAGAACAGATGGAGACGGAAACCATCGTCGTGGAGGAGGGCGCGCAGGGCGACGGCGGCAACGCCCCTGTCGCTGAGGACACGGCGGGAGCCGCCGAGCCGGCTGTGGAGGAGACTGCTCCGGCCGCAGACGCAGCAGCCGGGGAGGTGGACGGCGGCCATACTGCCGGCCCGGAGGCGGCAGGAGCGTCGAGCGCTGCGCCGGCCGCCGACCCTTCCACCGAAAAGGAGCCGCCTGCCTACTATCTCGAGGCCCCAAACGGCGTCTACATCCAGGTGCCGTGGGGATCTTCGTCGCGAGCCCCCGCGGAGGGAGAGGCCTTTGATGGGGAGGTCCTCGCCTCCGCGGGTCTGAAGGTTGTCGAGGCGCCCGGCGGGAGTGACGAGCCCGAGGAGGAGAAGCTGCTCCACCGGCTCCTGGCCCTTTACCGGGCCAGGCAGGCAAAGCTCGCGTCTCGGGAGGCCCTCGCCGCCAAGGCCGCCGCTGACATGGAGAAGCGCGCGGCGGAGCTCCGCGCCGCCAACCAGGCTGCCCTCCGCGACGTGGCGGAGGAGCACGAGAGGCTCGCCGGGGAGTACCAGGAGTGGCTCTTGGAGAAGGCCGAGGCCGAGGAGCAGCAGCGTCTCGCCGGAGAAGAGCTGTCCCGGCGAGAAGGAGAGCTCACCCAACGGAAGGTCAACCTCGACTCTCATGAGGAAGACCTTGCCGCCCGGGAGCAGGCCCTTGGCGGAGAGCTGAAGGAGGCGAAGGCCGCCGCGGCTGCCGCGGAGACCGCCAAGGAGGAGCTCGAGGCCAAGGTTGCGCAGCTGGAGGAGTCCCTGAAAGCGAGCGTGGAGAGGGTCACCGCGCTCAACACAGAGCGCGAGAAGGACGCCCACACTAACTCTGAACTCCAGGTGCGTCTCTCCAAGCAGGGCGACGAGCTGAAGGCCGCCAAGGATTCGATTGAGGATCTGGAGCTGAAGGTTTCCACGCTGAAGGACTCGCTTGATGCCGTCCGGGACCGGGAAACCAAGCTGAAGGAAGAGCTCCGCAAGGAGCGAGGCTTGGTGGAGAGCGCCACCACTGCGGCTGAGAACTTCCGCCGGACCGTCGAGGTATGGACCGATGACTTGGTGGCCTCTGCATCCAACATCGACCAGGAGCTGTTGGCGCTGAAGGTTGAGCATCTTATATACTCTACGGATCCAAACCTCCCCCACAGCGCCAAGCTCAGCCTCTTCTTCAGAGGGATCGCGCCGGCTCTTGCAGATCTTCGGAAGAAGCTCCCCGCGCAACTGGCTGAGGAGTCGCGCCAGCTATGTGCGGGAACTTTGGAGCGCGTTCTGACGAAGATTGTGTACCGCAATCCTGGTATAAATCTTGTCAACGTTCTCCGCAGCTTGCCGGCCGACGCGGATATGGAGGCGCTGAAGGCGCAGGTCGCCCACATTATCGCCAAAGTGAACAAGATCTCCAGGATTGAAGGCGACCGCGTAGACTAGGCCTCCTTTTCCTTTATCTCTTTTGTTACTGCATAGTGTGCTATGAACTCATTAGTCATTGCGACAAGTTATCCCTTGTAAGATATTTATCTTATTTTGATCAATCAGTGCAATGTTATCTTCCTTGTCTTGGTCCTTTACTTTGTATGCTTTTTACCCTACGCTTCCAGGGAGCTTGCCGGCAAGGGTCCTTTGCCGCGAGCGCTGAGTGCTGGACTCTGAGCAGCCTGCTGGCCAAGGTCCTTCCGGCAAGCAACCTTGCCGCAGCTAGTCGCAACGCACTCAGCTTGTTGAGTGAACTCGAAAACGAAATAAGGGCGCGACACTTGTCGCAGCTCACTTAAGTCGTTGAGCGTACTCGAAAACAAGATAAGGGTGCGGCTAGCCACAGGTAGGTTCCTCCGCGCACAGGTTTTCCATACAAAGTGTGATTGTTCAAGGAAGACAACTAAAAAATTTAAAAATTTGAACTTGCTCAAATTCTGGTAACTTAGCTTTCATATATTGCTTGCTTCTCTGACAAGGCTTCTCTTTCTTGAACAGCACTTGGTTCCTCTTCCATCTCCTTCCCCCCCCGGCAAACTTGTGCGCGAGGAACATTCCTTCTGCTTAAGAGGCAAGGAAAAAGAAGAGGGAAACAAGTATATGGCCTTTCGGTGTGCTAATGCTTACCGGATACGTATGTTGCACAAGAAATGCCAAATAACGCATGCAAATAGCGAAGAAAAGCATGGAAAAGGCAAATAGCGCAAAATACGAAAGCTTTACTGATGCACGGGATCTGAGCCCGGCTTTGTACAAAGGGTTACATGCGATAGCGGCAAAGCTTGTACAAAAGGTGGTTGCCGGAGCGGATCACGGCAACCGCGCCTTATGGGTGAAACTTGCGAAGATGCTCTATGTTCCAGGAGTTGCTCACCAGTAAGCCTTCTTCGGTCTCAAGGCGGACGGCGCCGGGCCTTGTGACTTGTCTCACCCGATAAGGGCCTTCCCACTTCGGCGTCAACTTGTTGGAATTCTTGGCGGACTGAACACGCCGAAGAACAAGGTCGCCTTCCTCGAGACTCCTGGCCTTAACCTTGCGGCTATGATAGCGGCGCAAGGCTTGCTGGTATCGAGCAGCTCGTACAGCAGCCTGGAGACGTTCCTCCTCGAGGAGCAATGCATCATCTTGCCGCAGTTGCTCTTGCTCGAGCTCATCATAAGCGAGCACTCGAGGAGATCCGTATACGAGTTCCGTGGGGAGAACTGCCTCTGCTCCATAGACTAGAGCAAAGGGTGTCTGTCCGGTGGCTCGACTTGGTGTCGTTCTGATTGACCAAAGAGCCGCCGGTAGCTCCTCTATCCAGTTTTTTCCGCACTTGCGCAGCCTGTCAAAGGTCCTTGTCTTGAGTCCGCGCAGCACTTCAGCATTTGCCCTCTCCGCTTGACCGTTGCTCCTCGGGTGAGCAACAGAAGCGAAACAGACCTTGGCGCCAAGGTCTTGGACGTATTGCATGAAGGTGCGACTAGTAAATTGTGTACCGTTGTCGGTGATGATCCTGTTAGGGATTCCGAAACGGCTAACAATCGACCTGAAGAACCTGACCGCTGACTGTGCTGTCACCTTTCTCACTGGTTCCACTTCTGGCCACTTTGTGAACTTGTCGATTGCGACGTACAAGTACTCAAAGCCCCCGACAGCGCGAGGGAAAGGGCCGAGGATATCGAGCCCCCAGACCGAGAAGGGCCAGGACAAAGGGATCGTCTGGAGAGCTTGAGCTGGCTGATGAATTTGTTTTGCATGGAACTGGCACGCTTCACACTTGGTTACTAGTGCAGTTGCATCTTGGAGGGCTTCTTGCCAAAAGAACCCTTGCCGGAAAGCTTTCCCGGCAAGCGCCCTTGCGCCAATATGGTGGCCGCATATGCCTCCGTGTATTTCCGCCAACAGCTTCTGTCCATCTTCTCTGGAAATGCACTTCAACCTGACACCATTGAGTCTTCTTCTGTACAGCTCATTGTCCACGAACTGGTACATACTTGACTGCCTGGTTATCTTCTCTATTTCTTCTGGGTCGTCGGGAAGTTCTCCAGTTTGCAGAAAACGGACGATCTGCTGCGCCCATGCCGGAGCCCGAGGCTCAACGGCAAGGACTAAAGGCATGAGGGCCGCTGCGGGGACCTCAGCTTCTACGGCAAGAACCTCTGGTTCTGCCGGAGCTGACGGTCCCCCGGCAAGCTCGCCGGGGCGAGGCTTGTCGGGAACACTTGCTTCAACTGCACAGATCCTCGGATCTGCAGGAGCAGACTGTTCCTCAGCGTTCTGATCGTTGATCTTAGGGACCTTGGCGGCGGCCTCGGGGAGATCCGCCGGCAAGTAGTCGCCGGAGACCAACTTTCTCTTCTTGGTCTGCCCAATTGATGGTGTAACGGACGGCTGAGTTAGCTTGAGCAAGAAGGTCCCTGGTTCCACAGGTAACTTCATCGCCGCACACTTCGAAAGGCCATCTGCAATTTCATTCTGAGCTCTCGGGACGTGCTCCATCTGCAGACCTTCAAAGTGCTCTTCAAGCTTCCTCACTTCATCTACATAAGCTTCCATCAAAGGGCTCTGGTAACTCTTGTTAACTTGTCGGACCACCAACTGAGAATCTCCCCGCACAATCAGCTTCCTGATCCCAAGTTCGGCCGCAATCCTGAGGCCGGCGAGCAAACCTTCATATTCAGCAGTGTTGTTTGTCGCTTGCTCCCTGGGAAAGTGCATCTGGATAACATACTTGAGGTGTTCTCCGGTGGGTGCTATGAGTACCACACCAGCTCCAGCACCTTGCAGCGAGAAGGCACCATCAAAGTACATTACCCATTCACTTGTTGCTTCTTGTACGGGTACACTTGTTTCTTGGACTTCTTCATCGGGTGTCGGGGTCCACTCAGCTATGAATTCTGCCAAAGCTCGGCTCTGTATGGTTGAGGTACTTTCAAACTTGAGTCCAATGCTCGATAATTCCAGTGCCCACTCAACGATCCTGCCTGTTGCTTCCGGATTGTGCAATATCCTCTTCAGCGGAAAGCGAGTGACCACTGTTATCTCATGTGCCTGGAAGTAATGGCGCAGCTTTCTCGAGGCCATGAGGAGGCCGAAAAGCAACTTTTGCACCCCGGAGTATCTTGATCTAGCCCCCTGCAAGAGGGAACTCACAAAATACACCGGGCGCTGCACCATCTTTTTCCGCACTTCTTCCCGTTCTTGCGCAGAGTTGTCCTTGTCGGGGCCAGAGCTTGTCGGAGCAGCCCCCTGCTTGTCGCTGGATTCGCTTGCCGGTGGTGCAGACTCCTCGTCGGCCTCCCTCTCCGCTACTAACGCAGCACTAACCACCTGGTTGGTTGCCGCTAGGTATAGCAGCAACTTCTCCTGTGGTCTAGGTGCGACAAGTATTGGAGTGGAGGATAGGTACCGTTTCAAGTCCTGCAACGCTACCTCCGCTTCCGGAGTCCATTTCATAGGGCCTGCCTTCTTCAGGATTTTGAAGAAAGGAAGGGCGCGCTCTGCAGACTTCGAAATGAACCTACTGAGGGCAGCCACACAACCTGCAAGCCTTCTGACATCCTTGACGCGCTTCGGGGCTTCGATCTGCTCGATGGCTTTAATCTTGTCGGGGTTAGCTTCAATCCCCCTCTGTGACACAAAGAACCCGAGAAGCTTGCCGGAGGGGACTCCAAAGACGCACTTCTCGGGGTTCAACTTAAGCTGTATCTTGCGCAGGTTCTGAAATGTCTCTTCCAAATCTTGGACCAGGGTATCTTTGCTCTTACTCTTCACCACGATATCATCCATGTAAGCCTCTACATTTCTGTGGATCTGTGGCTCGAAAGCAGTGTGCACTACCCTTGCAAATGTTGATCCTGCATTCTTCAGTCCAAATGGCATGCGTATGAAGCAATAAGTGCCACATGGAGTGATAAATGCAGTCTTCTCTTCATCTTCCTTGGCCATGAAAATCTGATGGTAGCCTGAATATGCATCAAGGAAAGAGAGCGACTCACATCCGGAGTCAACGATCTGGTCAATGCGCCAAAGATGTCGGGGGAAACTGTCCACCACGAGCACCTATGGGACCGGAGCCCCTTGTTCGTGCGGTAAGGGAGCGGAGGGAGCACAAAGAGCAGATCGTGGTGAGCACGCGGGCAGTTTACCCAGGTTCGGGCCGCGATAGACGCGTAAAACCCTACTCCTGCTTGATTGTATTGAGTGTTGGAGCTCGGGAGCTTGAAGAACTAGCTACACCGAGCGAATGAGTGATCTAGGTTCCGAACCCTTTCTACGTTGTGCATGGGCCTCCTTTTATAGCTCAAGGGGTCACCAACAGGTGTCAACGTAGGAGAAAGGGTAAAAATGTAATAGTGGTGGTAGTTGTAACAATGCGGGAATAGTGGAGCAATAGTGCATGAACAGTGGTCGCTACCTACTTTGACAGTGGGGGACAAGAGCATTTAATGCCCGTCGCCGTCGACCCCAAAAGCGCCCGCCCTTGCGTCTCCGTTTGCCACGGCGATGGCTTTACCACCGTGGAGTGCCACCGTGTCCCCCAGGCTGCACAGCCATCCGCCACGCGTCCCTGGAGTGGCCCCAGGGCGACGCGTGGTTCGATGAGCTGGAGCGCGGGCACACAGCGCAACTCTCCCCGGCAAGCACCTTGCCGGGGTCTTGACCTTGCCGGGCCCGGAAGCTTGCCGGGCTCTGAAGCTTGTCGCTCCCCGGGCCCTGCCGGGGCGCATGCTGCGCCGAGGCATGTCTTCTGTAATGTAATCTTCTGGCCTTCCTGGCAAGCTCCTCTTGCCAGGGTCTTGTGCTATTGAGGTAATCTTGAGCCTGGGACGGCCTTCCCGGCAAGCTCCACTTGCCGGGGTCTTGATCTTCTGTCTTGTATACTTTGTTTTTGAATGGTTTTATATGGAGCGGGAAGGTCTCCGGCAAGCGCGTGGTAGGCCCTGCCGCGGGAAGCTGCTACTGCCCGTGCACAAGTTGGGGTACTGAGGTACCCCTACCTTAGTACACCGACACAGGGTAATGGAACATCAGTTCCCTGAAGGTTATAAGCCCATCAACATAGAAGCATACGATGGCACTATGGATCCAACAGTATGGATCGAAGACTTCCTTCTCCATATACACATGACCAATGGAAATGACCTCCATGCCATCAAATATTGCCACTCAAGTTTGTTGGTGAAATAATTGTCCCCTTATGTTTTGGAGTTTGTTGACACAAACAGTATGGGACTTATGTGTTTGCTAGTGCACACAGAGTAACAGGTCCCTTGAGTCTCGAGGAGTTTGATGCAAACAACGAAGATAATCTCCTGTGTAGCAATGAAGATTGTCACCGAATATTATGATGAAAAAGTGACCAAGACAAAGTGAAGACATGGCATTTATTTCGTAATTCTTCTTCTCTTTATTGATTCATAGGACCACCGTACTATTAAGAGGGGTGTAGCATACAAAACTTTGATTCTCTCATGCTAAACCCAGATCCTATGAAAGTTGCGAGAGAAATCTCTTTGCGTTCCGAGCAAATACTTGCTAGCAAGAGACTGTGATCTTCTTTGTTGCGAGAGATTTTTCTCACACCGAGGAGTAAGCATTACTTGTTCCTCAAGTAATGTTGCCGTTGCTCCAAAATCTAACCGTTGTGAATGTGTCGGTTGGCCATTGGCTGGACCGCATGTCCAAAATGGTCATTTCCCATCAGGGAAGGCTGCAACTAAATATCCACCCCGCACCGGCTTTGTCCGGTGGCTGCTTCGTTTGATTCTGAGAAGATTTGTGGGCAACCCCCTCTCCAAGTGATTTGAGTTTAAAGTCCACCAAGAGAAAACCCCTAGAGTCGAAGAATTAGATAATGGTTCGGCATCACTCGAATCTAAGTCCAGTAAGCGCCGCCTATTACTCTCGAGAGCTGCAAACTCTCTAGATGGTTAGGTGTCAAATTCTTAAGTGACCAAGAGTGATTGTGGTTCTCGAAGTAGAAGTCTGTAAAGGTTTGGAGATCGCCTCAAGTATCTACCACAAGTGATCGACATTGGTTGACGAACCAATTGTCGAGGAGAATAGGGTGAAGAGAGTTTATCTTCCGTGTTAAGTCACAACCCCTCCAACCAGACATAGTCCTTGTGCAGAAGGACGAACTAGTTGAACAAACACCATGTCACCATTGAGCATCACTGGTTACCCCTGCTACTCCTATTTATTTTCGATCATGTGATTTGTCTCGATGCATGTGTTAGTTTCCTTTCGGTAGTTTGTTTTAGCTCATAGTACTTTGTTTTTCATTCTCTTCGATGCCGGCTTCCGAGAGTTTTGAGATTTTCGAAAGAAATTTTAATACTCCCATTCATCCCCTCTGGTAGACATACTTCGTTCCTACAATTGGTATCAGAGCAAGGTACTCCTTGACTCTGCTCATTTTGGTGTAACAACCTTGGAGTTTAAGTATGTCTTAAGTGAGCTACAAATCGCATCTCAACATTCCAATCTTCGACGGGACAAAATATCCCTTTTGGAAAGAGAAGATTAAGATCTATCTCTGAGCTATTGATGATGATATGTGGAACATGGTGCTGAATGGAGTCATGCTTGAAGTGCCCCAAGTTCCGAATGATCGAGAGAACAGACTCATTCAACTATACGCTCAATCTAAAGATGAAATCGATGGTCATCTCTCTCGTGCTCAATTTCTTCGATATCGTCAGTGTGAATCTGTGAAGGAATTGTTGTACATTCTCGAGAAGATAAATGAAGGTGTTTCAACTCAGAAAGAATCTTGCATTGACACCCTTCGAGCAAAGTTCAATAGGTTCAAACGCATTGGAAATGAAAGTTGTTAGCAAACATTCGATCATCTAAGTGACATAGCAAACGAGCTGCAAGGTCTCGGTGCCAAAGACATCACTGACCATGAAGTTGTGAAGAATCTGCTTCGCTCTCTCGACAGTTCATTCGACACGCTGGTTCTGATGACTAGAGAACGACCTGATTTCAAGGACCTCGATTCTGCTGATATAATGGAAAGGCTAATTAAACACCCACAAGGAACAACAAGAAGAGAATATATATATATATATATATATATATAGGGTGGGTCTATTCTCATAACACCCCTTAAGACCTTATTCTCATAACAAAGGCCTTATTCTCATAACACCCACCCAGCCGGCCAGCCCCACGCACCCCACCCCATCGAACCCACCTTCTTCCCCCGGCTCCACCCATCTATCCTCGATGCCCACCTCCCGACCGCCACCCACGCCCCAGCGCCATCACCCCCAATCCCCACCTCCACGAGCATGGCGCCTCGGCAACCACCCGAGCCACCCGCCCCGGGCTATGTCCCACGCCGGGGCGGACGACGGCACAACCCTCCACCTCGTCTCTCGTGTCGTCCGCAGCCGAATCCGCCTCATCGCAGCCAGATCCGCGTCACCATGGGCGGATCCACCACCGTCCCGAGCCCCAGCCCGCCCAACAAGCAGATCGACAGTGCCCCGGCCTCCCGCCCACCGTGCCCCTGCTCCTCACCGCACCAGCAAGGATCGTCCGAGCCACCACATCCCACTACACGCGCCACCACCTCTCCGGGCTCGCCGGTGCTCCACCCCTCCCTAGATCTGTCGGGCGTGCACCGGGTCAGCCGAGCCACAGCCGTATCAGTCGCCATCCACGACCACCACGCCATCCCTCACCTCCCTTCCCTCTTGTCCCCTTATGTTTTGGAGTTTGTTGACACAAACAGTATGGGACTTATGTGTTTGCTAGTGCACACAGAGTAATAGGTCCCTTGAGTCTCGAGGAGTTTGATGCAAACAACGAAGATAATCTCCTGTGTAGCAATGAAGATTGTCACCGAATATTATGATGAAAAAGTGACCCCTCAAAAAAAATGCTGACGTGAAGCAAATGACTCGGTGTTCGTCCGAAGAAAATGACTTCGCCGAAGAGATTGAAGACAAAGTGAAGACATGGCATTTATTTCGTAATTCTTCTTCTCTTTATTGATTCATAGGACCACCGTACTATTAAGAGGGGTGTAGCATACAAAACTTTGATTCTCTCATGCTAAACCCAGATCCTATGAAAGTTGCGAGAGAAATCTCTTTGCGTTCCGAGCAAATACTTGCCAGCAAGAGACTGTGATCTTCGTTGCGAGAGATTTTTCTCACACCGAGGAGTAAGCATTACTTGTTCCTCAAGTAATGTTACCGTTGCACCAAAATCTAACCATTGTGAATGTGTCGGTTGGCCATTGGCTGGACCGCGTGTCCAAAATGGTCATTTCCCATCAGGGAAGGCTGCAACTAAATATCCACCCTGCACCGGCTTTGTCCGGTGGCTGCTTCGTTTGATTCTGAGAAGATTTGTGGGCAACCCCCTCTCCAAGTGATTTGAGTTTAAAGTCCACCAAGAGAAAACCCCTAGAGCCGAAGAATTAGATAATGGTTCGGCATCACTCGAATCTAAGTCCAGTAAGTGCCGCCTATTACTCTCGAGAGCTGCAAACTCTCTAGATGGTTAGGTGTCAAATTCTTAAGTGACCAAGAGTGATTGTGGTTCTCGAAGTAGAAGTCTGTAAAGGTTCGGAGATCGCCTCAAGTATCTACCACAAGTGATCGACATTGGTTGATGAACCAATTGTCGAGGAGAATAGGGTGAAGAGAGTTTATCTTCCGTGTTAAGTCACAACCCCTCCAACCAGACGTAGTCCTTGTGCAGAAGGACGAACTAGTTGAACAAACACCATGTCACCATTGAGCATCACTGGTTACCCCTGCTACTCCTATTTATTTTCGATCATGTGATTTGTCTCGATGCATGTGTTAGTTTCCTTTCGGTAGTTTGTTTTAGCTCATAGTACTTTGTTTTTCATTCGCTTCGATGCCGGCTTCCGAGAGTTTTGAGATTTTCTAAAGAAATTTTAATACTCCCATTCACCCCTCTGGTAGACATACTTCGTTCCTACAATTGGTATCAGAGCAAGGTACTCCTTGACTCTGCTCATTTTGGTGTAACAACCTTGGAGTTTAAGTATGTCTTCAGTGAGCTACAAATCGCATCTCAACATTCCAATCTTCACGGGACAGAATATCCCTTTTGGAAAGAGAAGATTAAGATCTATCTCTGAGCTATTGATGATGATATGTGGAACATGGTGTTGAATGGAGTCATGCTTGAAGTGCCCCAAGTTCCGAATGATCGAGAGAACAGACTCATTCAACTATACGCTCAATCTAAAGATGAAATCGATGGTCATCTCTCTCGTGCTCAATTTCTTCGATATCGTCAGTGTGAATCTGTGAAGGAATTGTTGGACATTCTCGAGAAGATAAATGAAGGTGTTTCAACTCAGAAAGAATCTTGCATTGACACCCTTCGAGCAAAGTTCAATAGGTTCAAACGCATTGGAAATGAAAGTTGTTAGCAAGATCGTCCGAGCCACCACATCCCACTGCGCGCGCCACCACCTCTCCGGGCTCGCCGGTGCTCCACCCCTCCCTAGATCTGTCGGGCGTGCACCGGATCAGCCGAGCCACGGCCGTATCAGTCGCCATCCACGGCCACCACGCCATCCCTCACCTCCCTTCCCTCTTTCCCAGGCCGTGCGCCCCTCCACTGCCATCGACGGCGAGGTTAACGGCTGAGGCCGTGGCCACCATGCGTGTCTGCAACAGCGAGATCCCACCCCCCCGGGTGCACTGCACTTCAGTTTTGGTGTTCGCCACTGTCCTCCGACGGGCGTGTATGCAGTGCGGTCCGGCGGCAGGGTAGCCACCGCTCGACTCCGGGCATACCTGTAGTCCATAGTATGGGCGCCTGCAGCTCTCTCTCCCTCTCGTGGAAGTACACCACCAGAAAAGGTGCCTAGATGTGAGCGAGGTCCAGTCCTTCGAACTCCGTGCGCCTCCTTCCTTCTTCTGAAGTTGTTGGTCGTCGGCGTGGTGCTGCACCAGGCGACATTGTCGCTGGATGGTTTGTCGCGCGGGGCGCACATCATTCTCTTCTGCAGTCCAGCGCTCGTGGTGTTGGAGTACGCGTTGTGCAATCCTACAGCTCGGCCCCTCGCATGCGTGCATTTCATGTTTTTCCTGATTTTTGATTGCTAGTGGACTGCAAGCACGGTGGGCAAATACAGATGAGAGGGAATTCAACGACGGATGCAGGAGGTGATAGCATAAAAAAATAGAAAAAGTGAACTACAGATGAAGTTCTCTGCCTAGTGTAGTCCTGAGATGTTTCTGCAGTACCAATGTCTTATAAATTTGTATGAAAAACACACAAAAAAGTAGTTCACTCCAATTTGTGTAGCAGCTCATTACCCCCTATGTATGAAGTGCAATTTGTTTCGTCTGTTTCAGAAACCAGTCGATTACATCAAAACACATGCAGTGCGTTTGGTCCTCCAATGTGGTTCACTTTTGAGAGAGATGTTGTTCACTCGCGCCTAGCATGAAAGATGTGAAAAAAATTAGCGAAACAAACAAAATAGTAATGTGGTTCACTTCGACATATGACGCGTTTCACTTCTCCTCGTCTCTGCAGTCCACTCTCGTTCATATTTTTTTTGAAAAAAAGACAGTAAAAACTCGGCTGAGAAATTTTACATCCGACAAAAGAATTCATGAAGTTCACTTGCCCGTCTGATGTAGTGCGGTTTTCATTCGATGCAGTGCGGTTTTCTGTCGGATGAGGTTCACTCGTCGATTTGGGTGCCGCAAAAAACAGAGTACCGCATTTTCGTAATGTTAAAACTGCTCTTCAACCGTAAGGAATTAGAGGGAACGTTCTGCATGAAAAAGTTGCGTCTCGACGATATCTTTCCAACGGCGTATATGTTGAATCATTTCGACCAGCGGTTCATCAAAATTTCGCCAAAAACTACTGCTGCCTCTCGTAGTCAGCCGCACGATTTTCAAAATTAAATTAAAACCGTAATGAATCTCAAAAACATTTCAACATATGAAAGTTGCGCCTCGTCCATAGCTTTTCAACGGTATATTACACGCCTTGTTTCGATAAACGGTAGGAAAACTGGAGTGAAAACAGTACTGAAAATTTGAAAAAAATTCAAAAAACTGAATTCCGCGATTTAGTAAATTTGAAACTGCTTCTAAACCGTAACGAATTAGACAAAAAAAATATATGAAAAAGATGCGTGCCGACGATATCTTTCCAACGGTGTATCATATGCTCAATTCCGATGAGCGGTTTAGAAAAAAAACGCAAAAAAAAACGCTCGCTGCCATTATTCGCCGGTCGCACCGTTTTCAAAACTGCTCTTAAACCGTGCGGAATCTCGAAAAGTGTTCAACATGGTGAAGTAGCGCATAATCCATACCTTTTCAATGGTATATTACACACATTGTTCAGACAAACGGTTAAAAAACTAGAGCAAAAATGTATCGAAAAAACAACACGTACAATTTTTTCGAGACGAAGTTCACTGGTCGCTGTGTTGCAGTGCCTCAGCTACTAAGAGTGCAGTGCTCTTGATTTGTGCGTGCAGTGTGGAAGTGTTATGAGAATATTATTCTCATAATATATAGTTCAAGTCATTTCAAAAGTCATGCTCTCAAGGTTGCGGTTGATTCTTCCTCCGAAGGAAATGCCGAAGAAGATTCTGATGACCCAAAAAGGCTTAGCAAAGATCTCGCACTAATCACGAAAAGATTCCAGCGCCTTCACAGGAAAAATCAGTTCCAGAAGAAAGGATCAAGAAACTCTCGTGGTTCAAAATCTCCATCAAAACCTATGGGAGAGTACATCTACTTCAAGTGCAAGAAACCAGGACATTTCATTTCGGACTGCCCACTCTCGGAAGCAGAAATTTGTGCTAGTGGAAGATATGACTCTGGAAACTACCGTGGCAAAGGCAAGAGCAAGACTTACGATTCCGATGATGAGAAGAAAACAGAGAAATTCTTCAAGAAGAAGGACAACTCCACATCAAACCTTCATCAAGATCTTCCTCAAGGAACCCCTCCAAGTCCTCATCCAACCGCAAGAATACCTCTCGCAAGGCCAAGGCCCACATCGACAAGGAGATGGACTCCGACGAAGAAGAGTCATCTGACTCCGAAGAAGTTGATGAATTTGATGAGCATTCTGACTCCGGCATGGCTGGGATAGCATGTGCCTCTACACCTGCGTCATGCTTCTTCGAAAATCATTCAAGCGACAACGAATCTCGTGCCTACTGCTTCATGGACAAAGCTTCGAAACAAAAGGTATCCTCCAAACATCGCAAGGTTCACTCCAGTGATCAATATTCTTTAGATGAAAATGACCATGCTAAGATGATTAAAATTGCTAACATGCAACAAAAATCTCTTGATAAAATTGAGAAAACCCTCAGGAAATCTGATGGGTTGTTGGTTAAGGAGATGGAGAAAAATCAATCGTTGGCCGAAGAGTATTCCACTCTTAAGTCACAAATGGAAGAACTGACAAATCATCATGATTTTCTCTCGATCGATCACGAGAGATTGACTTATGACTACCTGAAGAAGAAACAAGAAACTCGAGTCACTGAGAGTGCTCATGATGATTTGATCAGAGAAAAATCTCTTCTCTTCCAACAACTCAAAGAGAAACCTAAAGTGTTTGTACCACCTTGCTTAAAATGCCTTGAACAAAGTAATGTTGAATCAAATGTTGAATCTTCTGTAAAAGCTAACCCCTCGGTCGAGGAAAATGGTTTTGTGTCTGATGAAAATGCTAGGTTGAAGGATCTTCTCCAGACAGGGATGTTCAAATCTCTCAAAGGGCATCAAACCCTGTGTGGTGTTCTGAAGAAATCCATCCTTCACAAAAATCCTAGGCAGGAAGGTATCGGCTTCGAAAGGAAACTGAATGAAAATGGCTCCTACTGGGAACCTATAAATATCCTTGCACTGTGTGGGTGCCTGCAAAGAGAAAAATGCTCGATCCAGCTCTACTTCCGGGATATGACTCTCCTATCCCCGAATACGCTCATGATGATTCTCTAGACAACTACAAGTTAAAAAATCAACATGGTGAGGCTATTGCTCGCTATGTTGTACCTAACTGCAGGAATGACCCCCAAATAAAGCAATATGGGTGCTTCAAAAAACTATCAATGCATTGCTTGTTACCATTCAACTAGCCATGCAGGCAGAAAGAGTTCGACAGAATGAGTATATGCATACCTCATTCAAGCACTATACTCATTCGCCTGGAAAAAAAATTCAATGCATATTCCTTTGATTATGCTCGCACCTCATCGAGTAACAATTATGGTTATCATAGGAAATCATATCATGCTCGTTCATTTGTTTTGAACCATCTGCAAAGATGTGGGCGGTTAAGAAAACCGAATTCTTCTGCAGGACTATGTCTCCGGGTGTACCGAATGGTTAATGGATAGCAGATGCACTAGTCATATGCCCGGAGACAAGTCATTGTTTGTCGACCCCAAATTAGCCGCTTCTCGTCTGGAGTATATTACTTTCAGCGACAACAACAAGGGAAAGGTAATTGGTTTAGGTAAAATTGTAATATCTAGATACAAGACTATTGATGATGTTTTACTTGTTCAGTCTCTTGGATTCAATCTCATGTCAGTTGGCAAGCTTTGTGATCTAGGCATGCTAGTCTTATTCTCTATATCCAAATGCATTGTCTTTATGGCCTCTGACAATTCCTTCGTCTTCGAGGGAAATAGAAATGGTGATTTATATATTGTGGATTTCTCTAAGGGTCCTTCGGTCCAAACTATTTGCTTGCACAAGCAACCGAAGGTTGGCCGTGGCACCGAAGGCTTGGTCATGTAGGTATGAGAAATTTGCAGACTCTCATGAGGAAAAATCATCTTCGTGGCATTCCTGATGTGAAATTCGACAAGGATCGTCTTTGTGTCGCTTGTGAGGCTGGTAAATTGGCCAAGAAGCAGCACCACATCAAAAACTGTCATGACCACAGCAAGACCTCTGGAAATTCTTCATATGGATTTATTCGGTCCTCAAAACTATGCAAGTTTCGGTGGCAGTCATTATGATCTGGTTATTGTTGATGATTTCTCTCGTTACACTTGGGTATTCTTTCTCGAAGACAAGACCCGCACTCAAGATATCTTCAAAAGTTTCACCAAGAAAGATCAGAATGAATATGATGTGCGAATTAAGCATGTTAGAAGCGACAATGGTACTGAGTTCAAGAATACCCATATTGAATATTTTCTCGATGAACATGGTATTACTCATGAGTTCTCTACCGCATACACTCCCCAACAGAATGGAGTTGTTGACCGAAAGAATAGAACTCTTATCGAGATGGCGAAAACTATGCTTAGTGAGTATAAAACTCCTATTCGCTTCTGGATTGATGCTATCAACACTGCTTGTGATGTTGTCAATTGTGTTTGTATTCACAAGTTCCTTAAGAAAACTTCATATGAGCTTATTAATACGTCCATTTTGCATCATGCTTGTATGTTGATATTTATTGCATTATGGACTGTTATTACATGTTTTGTCACAATACTTATGCCTTTTCTCTCTTATTTTACAAGGTTTACATGAAGAGGGAGAATGCCGGCAGCTGGAATTCTGGCTGGAAAAGGAGCAAACTCTGGAAACCTATTCTGCACAACTCCAAAAGCCCCAAAACTTCACAGAACTCCGTTTCAGAAAATATAAAAAATATCTGGCGAAAGAAGATCACGAGGGGGGCCACCTGCTGTCCACGAGGGTGGGGGGCGCGCCCCCCCTCTCTGGGCGCGCCCCCTGTCTCGTGGGCCCCCCGATGCCCATCTTCTCCTATATGAGGTGTTTTGACCTGGAAAAAAATCATAAGGAGGCTTTCGGGACCAGCGGTACCTTGGTGGAAACCAATCTAGGGCTCCGACAGAGTTGTTCTGTCGGGGATACTTCCCTCCGGGAGGGGGAAATCGTCACCGCCGTCATCGCCAACAACTCTCCCATCATGGGGAGGGCTATCTTCATCAACATCTTCACCAGCACCATCTCCTCTCAAACCCTAGTTCATCTCTTGTATCCAATCTTTGTACCCAAACCTCAGATTGGTACCTGTGGGTTGCTAGTAGTGTTGATTACTCCTTGTAGTTGATGCTAGTTGCTTTATTTGGTGGTAGATCATATGTTCAGATCCATTATGCATATTAATACCCCTCTGATCATGAACAATATTATGTTTTGTGAGTAGTTACTTTTGTTGCTGAGGACATGGGAGAAGTCTTGCTATAAGTAGTCATGTGAATTTGGTCTTCGTTCGATATTTTGATGAGATGTATGTTGTCTCTCCTCCAGTGGTGTCATGTGAACGTCGACTACATGACACTTAACCATTATTTGGGCCTAGAGGAAGGCATTGGGAAGTAATAAGTAGATGATGGGTTGCTAGAGTGACAAAATCTTAAACCCTAGTTTATGCGTTGCTTCGTAAGGGGCTGATTTGGATCCATTTGTTTCATGCTATGGTTAGGTTTACCTTAATACTTCTTTTGTAGCTGCGGATGTTTGCATTAGAGTTTAATCATAAGTGGGAGGCTTGCACAAGTAAGGGCAGCACCCAAGCACCGGTCCACCCACATACCAAATTATCAAAGTACAGAACGCGAATCAGATGATCGTGATGAAAACTAGCTTGACGATAATTCCTATGTGTCCTTGGGAGCGCTTTCCTTCATATAAGAGTTTGTACATGCTTGTCCTTTGCTACAAAAATGATTGGTCCACCTTGCTGCACCTTATTTACTTTTACCTTTTGTCACTTGCTACCAATTACCTTATCACAAAACTATCTGTTACCTATAATTTCCGTGCTTGCAGAAAATACCTTACTGAAAACTGCCAATCATTTCCTTCTGCTCCTCGTTGGGTTCGGCACTCTTATTTATCAAAAGGACTACGATAGATCCCCTACACTTGTGGGTCATCCAGACTCTTTTCTGGCGCCGTTGCTGGGGAGTGAAGCGCCTTTGGTAAGGAAAAATTTATATAGTGTGCTGAAATTTATTGTCACTTGTTACTATGGCTCATAATCCTTTGAGGGGCTTGTTCGGGGTATCTTCACCCCGACCAGAAGAGCAAAGAGTTGCTCCTCAACCTACTGCACCTACTGAAAAGTTTGCTTTAAAATTCCTTCGGGTATGATAGAGAAACTGCTTGAAAATCCTTTTATAGGAGACGGAACACTACATCCCAATTTACACCTAATCTATGTGGATGAAGTTTGTGGATTATGTAACTTGCAGGTATGCCCGAGGATGTTATCAAGAAGAAGGTCTTCCCTTTATCTTTGAAGGGAGATGCATTGACATGGTTTAGGCTATGTGATGACATGGGATCATGGAACTATAATCGTCTGAAGTTGGAATTTCATCAGAAGTTCTACCCTATGCACCAGGTTCATCGTGATCGTAATTATATCTATAATTTTTGGCCTCGCGAAGGATAAAGCGTCGCTCAAGCTTGGGGGAGGCTTAAGTCAATGTTATATTCTTGCCCCAATCATGAGCTCTCAAGAGAAATGATCATTCAAAACTTTTATGCTCGGCATTCTCTCAATAATCGCTCCATGCTCGATACCTCTTGTTCTGGTTATTTTATGATGAAGATGGTTGAACTCAAATGGGACTTATTGCAAAGAATTAAACACAACTCTGGAGATTGGGATCCCGACGAAGGTAAGGAGTCAGGTATGACCCCTAAGTTTGATTGTGTTAAAGCTTTTATGGATACCGATGTTTTCCGTGAGTTTAGCACTAAGTATGGACTTGACTCTGAGATCGTAGCTTCTTTCTGTGAATCATTTGCTACTCATGTTGATCTTCCCAAGGAGAAGTGGTTTAAATACTATTACCCTATTAAAGTAAAAGTAGTTGAACCTGTTAAAGTTGAAGAAAAGACTATCACTTATAATGTTGATCCTATTATTCCTACTGCTTATATTGAGAAACCACCCTTCCCTATTAGAATAAAGGATCATGCTAAAGCTTCAACTGTAGTTCGTAAGAGTAATACTAGAACACCTACACCCTCTGAGCAAATTAAAGTTGAACCTAGTGTTGCCATGGTTAAAGATCTCTTGGTGGAAGAATTAGATTGACATGTTATTGACCTCCAAGAAGAGTCTGCTAGAATAGCCAAACCCAATGCTAGGAATAAACATAGACCTATTGTAGGCTTGCCTGTTATCTCTGTTAAGATAGGAGATCATTGCTATCATGGTTTATGTGACGTAGGTGCTAGTACGGGTATTATCCCTCTTACGTTATATCGGGAAATTATGCATGATATTGCACCTGTTGAGTTAGAAGGGATTGATGTTACTATTAAGCTTGCTAATAGAGACACTATTTCACCAGTTGGGATTGTTAGAGATGTTGAGGTTTTGTGTGGGAAGGTTAACTACCCTGCTGATTTTCTTATTCTTAGTTCCCCACGAGATGAATTTTGTCCCATTATATTTGGTAGACCCTTCTTGAATAATGTTAATGCTAAGATAGACTGCGTGAAATATATTGTTATTGTTGGTTTAGGGGATATGTCTCATGATTTTAACTTTGCTAAATTTCGTAGACAACCCCTTGATAAAGAACTACCTAGTAAGGATGAAATTATTGGTCTTGCTTCTATTGATGTGCCTCCTAATGATCCTTTAGAAAAATACTTCTAGACAATGAAAATGATATGCATATGAATGAGAGAAGGGAAATAGATGAAATATTCTTTAATCAGGTACCCGTATTGAAAAATAACTTGCCTGTGGAAATCCTAGGGGATCCTCCTCCACCCAAGGGTGATCCCGTGTTTGAACTTAAACCTTTACCTGATAATCTTAAGTATGTTTATCTTGATGAAAAGAAGATATATCTTGTTATTATTAGTGCTAACCTTTCAGAGCAGGAAGAGGAAAAATTATTGAAAACTCCGAAGAAGCACCGTGCTGCTATTGGATATACTCTGGATGATCTTAAGGGCATTAGTCCCACATTATGCCAACACAAGATAAAATTGGAAGAAAACGCTAAACCGGTTATTGATCATCAACGATGGTTGAATCCTAAGATGAAAGAAGTGGTAAGGAAGGAAATACTAAAGCCTCTATAGGCAGGTATTATCTATCTAGTTGCTGATAGCCAATGGGTAAGTCCCGTCCATTGTGTCCCTAAGAAAGGAGGTATGACTGTCGTTCCTAATGATAAAGATGAATTGATCCCGCAAAGAATAGTTACAGGTTATAGGATGGTAATTGATTTCCGCAAGTTAAATAAAGCTACTAAGAAAGATCATTACCCCTTGCCATTTATTGATCAAATGCTAGAAAGGTTATCCAAACATACACATTTTTGCTTTCTAGATGGTTATTCCGGTTTCTCTCAAATACCTGTGTCAAAAGGGGATCAAGAAAATACCACTTTTACTTGTCCTTTCGGTACCTTTGCTTATAGACGTATGCCTTTTGGTTTATGTAATGCACCTGCTACCTTTCAAAGATGCATGATGGCTATATTCTCTGATTTTTGTGAAAAGATTGTTGAGGTTTTCATGGATGATTTCTCTATTTACGAAACTTCTTTTGATGATTGCTTAAGCAACCTTGATCGAGTTTTGCAGAGATGTGAAGACACTAATCTTGTCTTGAACTGGGAGAAGTGCCACTTTATGGTTAATGAAGGCATTGTCTTGGGACATAAAATTTCTAAAAGAGGTATTGAAGTTGACAAAGCTAAAGTTGATGCTATTGAAAAGATGACGTGCCCCAAGGACATCAAAGGTATACGAAGTTTCCTTGGTCATGCCAGGTTTTATAGGAGGTTCATTAAGGACTTCTCCAAAATCTCCAGGCCTCTGACTAATCTCTTACAAAAAGATATTCCTTTTGTCTTTGATGATTATTGTCTAGGGGCATTTGAAATACTTAAGAAAGCATTGATCTCTACACCTATTATCCAGCCTCCTGACTGGAATTTACCCTTTGAGATTATGTGCGATGCTAGTGATTATGTTGTAGGTGCTGTTTTAGGGAAAAGAGTTGATAAGAAATTGAATGTTATCCAATATGCTAGTAAAACTCTAGACAGTGCCCAGAAAAATTATGCTACTACTCCGAAATAATTTTTAGCAATTGTATTTGCTTGTGATAAGTTTGGACCCTATATTGTTGATTCTAAAGTAACTAGTCACACTGATCATGCTGCTATCAAATACCTTGTGGAAAAGAAAGATGCCAAACCTAGACTTATTAGATGGGTTCTCTTGCTGCAAGAATTTGACTTGCATATTATTGATAGAAAGGGAGGTGAGAACCCCGTTGCACACAACTTGTCTAGGTTAGAGAATATACTTGATGACCCATAACCTATTGATGATAGCTTTCCTGATGAACAATTAGCTGTCATAAATACTTCTCGTACTGCTCCATGGTATGCTGATTATGCTAATTATATTGTTGCTAAGTTTATACCTCCTAGCTTCACATACCAGCAAAAGAAAAAGTTCTTCTATGATTTGAGACATTACTTCTGGGATGACCCACATCTTTATAAATAAGGAGTAGAAGGTATTATTAGACGTTGTGTACCTGAGCATGAACAAGAACAAATCCTACGCAAGTGCCACTCCGAAGCTTATGGAGGACACCATGTGGGAGATAGAACTGCACATAAGGTATTGCAATCCGGTTTTTACTGGCATACTCTCTTCAAGGATGCCCGTAGGTTTGTCTTATCTTGTGATGAATGTCAAAGAATTGATAATATCAGTAGACGTCAAGAAATGCCTATGAATTATTCACTTGTTATTGAACCATTTGATGTTTGGGGCTTTGATTATATGGGACTGTTTCCTGCCTCTAATGGGTACACACATATTCTAGTTGGTGTTGATTACGTTATTAAGTGGGTAGAAGCTATTCCAACTAGTAGTGCCGATCATAACACCTCTATTAAGATGCTTAAAGAAGTTATTTTCCTGAGGTTTGTAGTCCCTAGATACCTAGAGACTGATGGTGGTTCACACTTTATTCATGGTGCTTTCCGTAAAATGCTTGCAAAGTATGATGTCAACCATAAAATTGCATCCCCTTATCACCCACATACTAATGGTCAAGTAGAACTAAGTAATAGAGAGCTTAAATTAATTTTGCAAAAGACAGTTAATAGGTCTAGGAAGAATTGGTCCAAGAAACTTGATGATGCATTATGGGCCTATAGAACTGCATACAAAAATCCTATGGGTATGTTTCCATATAATATGGTTTATGGAAAAGCTTGTCACTTACCTCTTGAGCTAGAACATAAGGCATATTGGGCTATCAAAGAGCTCAATTATGATTTCAAACTTACCGGTGAAAAGAGGTTATTTGACATTAGCTCTCTTGATGAATGGAGAACCCATGCCTATGAGAATGCCAAGCTGTTTAAAGAAAAAGTTAAAAGATGGCATGACAAAAGGATACAAAAGCGCGAGTTTAATGTAGGTGATTATGTCTTGCTATACAACTCTCGTTTAAGATTTTTTGCAGGAAAACTTCTCTCTAAGTGGGAAGGACCTTACGTTATCGAGGAGGTCTATCGTTCTGGTGCCATAAAAATCAACAAGTTCGAAGGCACAAATCCGAAGGTGGTGAACGGTCAAAGAATCAAACATTATATGTCAGGTAACCCTGTAAACGTTGAAACCAATGTTATTGAAACCGTAACCCCGGAGGAATACATAAGAGACACTTTCTAGAACGATTCAGCCTCCGAAAAGGAAGAGTTATGTGGTACGGTAAGTAAACCAACTCCAAAATAGTTCTAAAGGCAATTTTTCTCCGTTTTGGAATATTTAGAAAAATAGAAAAATAAGTGGCAGTCCGGAAGAGACACGAACCGTCCACGAGGGTGGAGGGCGCGCCCCCTGCCTCGTGGGCAGCTCGTGTGCCTCCCGGACTCCGATTTCTTGTATGTTACTCCTTTTGGTCGGTAAAAATTCATTATATATACTCCCGAAGGGTTTGACCTCTGTATCACGCAAAAAATCCTCTTTTTTGTTTCGAGCTGCTGTTTTTGAAAGATCTAGATCATCATGGCGTCCTCGAACATCCCCAAGGATAAGTTCTTCGAGAAGGTCATCAAACCCTACCTCGCGGTGGTGCTGCATCACCCTAAAACAATGGAGTTGCATGAGGGGGTGCTGCACATCCGTGATGTTGAGGGGCCAAGTAGGACCGGAAGCGTGGAGACAAGACTCGAAGCAATGGAGCAGCAAGTTTTCAAGTGCCAAGGTACGGTGGAACGAGGACTCAACGCCAACCACTTGATGATCTCGGAGCTCGCCAACAACCTCAAGCTGGACTCAAGGATCTCCGGGGAAGTTATCTTCAATCTTCAAGAGAAAATCGAACACCTCGAAGCCGAGATCTATAACCTGCAAAACCAAAACTGTGAGTATGAATATAGATTCAATAAGATGAGTTTGGCTGTAGATTTGAGTATCCCGGAGGCTCGATCATCCTTCTACGATGGTGAGCCTATGCCTTGGAAGGTGGACAACAAGCCTACATCACCAACAACTCCTACGTCACCACCCTCGAAGAAGGAGACATAATCATATGGGTATGGGCACTCCCCTTGGCAACTGCCAAGCTTGGGGGAGTGACCCCGGTATCGTATCACCATCACTCCTATCTTTACCGTTTTTCTTAGTTTGATCCTTTTGGCAGTATCTTGATCTAGTAGAATAAAGTTAGCATGATCTAGTTGTGAGCTTTTGCCTTATGATCTTTACCCTTTGTAATCAAGTCCGTGAGCTATATAATAATGATTAGTGTTGAGTCAAGGGCTTGATTTCCTCACTTGGGTCATGATAAAAAGAAAGAAAACATAAAGAGTATCCAAGAGATCATATTGATCTTATGGGAAGTAATGACTTCACATATAAAGAGTATGATGAATAAAAGTTGTTGAGAGTTGACAAACATAGTTTTGGTCATCGTTGCAATTAATAGGAAGTAATAAAAGAAGAGAGGCTTCACAGACAAATATACTATCTTGGACATCTTTTATGATTGTGAGCACTCATTAAAATATGACATGCTAAAGAGTCGATGTTGGACAAGGAAGACAACATAATGGGTTATGTCTTCTTATATCCGAAATAAAGTATATTGTCATGGATCATCCAACATGTTGAGCTTGCCTTTCCCCCTCATGCTAGCCAAAACTCCTTGCACCAAGTAGAGATACTACTTGTGCTTCCATATATCCTTAAACCCAGTTTTGCCATGAGAGTCCACCATACCTACCTATGGATTGAGAAAGATCCTTCCAAGTAAGTTGTCATGTTGCAAACTCGCTAAAATATGTATGATTTATTAGTGTGGAGGAAATTAGCTTTATACGATCTTGTGATATGGAAGTAATAAAAGCGACGGACTGCATAATAAGGGTCCTTATCACAAGTGGCAATATAAAGTGACATTCTTCTATGCTAAGACTTTGTGCATCCAACCATAAAAACACATGACAACCTCTGCTTCCCTCTGCGAAGGGCCTATCTATTATTCTTGCCTTATAAGAGTAAAGGTGAAATTCACCTTTCCTTTTTACATTTTATCCTTTGGCAGGCACACTATGTTGGAAAGATCCTGACATATATACCCACTTGGATGTAAGTTTTCATGGTCTATTACTGTTGACATTACCCTTGAGGTAAAAGGTTGGGAGGCAACACCATAAGCCCCTATCTTTCTCTGTGTCCGATTAAAAATCCATAAACATAAGTATTGCGTGAGTGCGAGCAATTGTGAAAGACTATATGATAGTTGAGTATGTAGGCTTGCTGAAAAGCTCTTATATTGACTCTTTCCGATGTTACGATAAATTGCAATTGCTTCAATGACCGAGATCAAAGTTTGTTAGTTTTCAATGAAGTTTATGATTCATGCTTGATATTGCGAATGAATTGTTACTTTGGCATAAGAATCATATGACAATATATATATGTTGCTGTTATGAGAATGATCATGATGCCCTCATGTTCGTATTTTATTTTTATCGACACCTCTATCTCTAAACATGTGGACATATTTTTCGATATCGGCTTTCACTTGAGGACAAGCAAGGTCTAAGATTGGGGGAGTTGATGCGTCCATTTTGCATCATGCTTGTATCTTGATATTTATTGCATTATGGACTGTTATTACATGTTTTGTCACAATACGTATGCCTTTTCTCTCTTATTTTACAAGGTTTACATGAAGAGGGAGAATGCCGACAGCTGGAATTCTGGGCTGGAAAAGGAGCAAACTCTCGAAACCTATTCTGCACAACTCCAAAAGCCCCGAAACTTCACAGAACTCCATTTCAGAAAATATAAAAAATATCCGGCGAAAGAATATCACGAGGGGGGCCACCTACTGTCCACGAGGGTGGGGGTGCGCCCCCCTCTCTGGGCGCGCCCCCTGTCTCGTGGGCCCCCCGAAGGCCCCGCGATGCCCATCTTCTCCTATATGAGGTGTTTTGACCTGGAAAAAAATCATAAGGAGGCTTTCGGGACGAGACGCCACCATCTCGAGGTGGAACCTTGGCGTAAACCAATCTAGGGCTCCGGCAAAGCTATTCTACCGGGGATACTTCCCTCCAGGAGGGGGAAATCGTCACCGCCGTCATCACCAACAACTCTCCCATCTTGGGGAGGGCTATCTTCATCAACATCTTCACCAGCACCATCTCCTCTCAAACCCTAGTCCATCTCTTGTATCCAATCTTTGTACCCAAACTTCAGATTGGTACCTATGGGTTGCTAGTAGTGTTGATTACTCCTTGTAGTTGATGCTAGTTGGTTTATTTGGTGGAAGATCATATGTTCAGATCCATTATGCATATTAATACCCCTCTGATCATGAACAATATTATGTCTTGTGAGTAGTTACTTTTGTTCCTGGGGACATGGGAGAAGTCTTGCTATAAGTAGTCATGTGAATTTGGTCTTCGTCGATATTTTGATGAGATGTATGTTGTCTCTCCTCTAGTGGTGTCATGTGAACGTAGACTACATGACACTTCACCATTATTTGGGCCTAGAGGAAGGCATTGGGAATTAATAAGTAGATGATGGGTTGCTAGAGTGACAGAAACTTAAACCCTAGTTTAGGCGTTGCTTCGTAAGGGGCTGATTTGGATCCATTTGTTTCATGCTATGGTTAGGTTTACCTTAATACTTCTTTTGTAGTTGCAGATGCTTACATTAGAGGTTAATCATAAGTGGGAGGCTTGTCCAAGTAAGGGCAGCACCCAAGCACCGGTCCACCCACATACCAAATTATCAAAGTACCGAACGTGAATCAGATGATCGTGATGAAAACTAGCTTGACGATAATTCCCATGTGTCCTCGGGAGCGCTTTCCTTCATATAAGAGTTTGTCCAGGCTTGTCCTTTGCTACAAAAAGGATTGGGCCACCTTGCTGCACCTTATTTACTTTTACCTTTTGTCACTTGCTACCAATTACCTTATCACAAAACTATCTGTTACATATAATTTCAGTGCTTGCAGAAAATACCTTACTGAAAACTGCCTATCATTTCCTTCTGATCCTCGTTGGGTTCGACACTCTTACTTATCGAAAGGACTACGATAGATCCCCTACACTCGTGGGTCATCACTTATCATTGGCAAAAACCATATGCTTCTTATCTACGTGTTTTTGGTGCACCTTGCTACATTCTTGATATCAATCATCCTTCCAAGTTTGCACCTAAGGCACATGATGGTTTTTTCTTGGTTATGGCTCGAACTTGCATACTTATCGTGTCTATAACTCTCACCATGGTAAAGTTATGGAAACGGTAAATGTGCGGTTTTATGAATCTAACGGTTCCCAAAAGGAGCACCTGCCTAATGTGAAAGATGAATCTCCTATTTCGTATGCTATTCGTCAAATGGCCATCAGGAGCGTCAAGCCAGTTGAGGGAAATGTTCCTAACTCTTCCAATGCTGATGCTCCTATGACTCAAAGCAGAACTCGCTAAGCCATGGTCAAAGAAAATTCTACTCCGAGTATAAATGGAAACTAGAATGCAAATGCCGATCAAAATGGCAATTCCGAAGGAAATGGCGATACTAATGCCAATCCTAATGTTGATGTTGAGGAAAATGAAAATGATCGACAAGATGAAAATCCTCACCCACGAGTGGCTAATCGAGTTGATCCTTCATTAATTCTCGATGAACTCGAGAATCCAGGTTATCGACCCACAACTTCTTCACGCACTCGTTTGGCTAACTATTGTGGTAGTTTCTCCTTGTTTTATTGGCAGAACCTACCAAGTATGAGGAAGCCATGAATGATCCAGATTGGATGAATGCTATGCAAGAGGAATTGGTGCAATTCAAACTAAATGATGTGTGGAAGTTGGTTGATAAACCGAATCCTAAGAAGAACAATATCATCGGCACCAAATAGATATTCAGGAATAAGCAAGATTAAAATGGCATTGTTGTGAGAAACAAAGCACGTCTTGTCTATCAAGGGTATACACAGGTAGAAGGTATTGATTTAGGTGAAACATATGCTCCTGTTGCACTCCTTGAGGCAATTCGTATTCTTCTCGCTTATGCAAACTACAATGACATTCTGCTTTTATAAAATGGATGTGAAAAGTGCTTTCCACAATGGTGAAATTGACGAGGAAGTATATGTTAGACAGACACCTGGCTTTGAAAATCCCGAGTTTCCTAACAAAGTTTTCAGGTTGAAAAAGGCTTTATATGGGCTGAAGCAAGCCCCTTGAGCCTGGTATGACACCCTGAAGAGGTTTTTGCTCGACGAAGGATTCAAGCCAGGATCCACTGATTCCGGTCTTTTCACTCGTGTTGTTGATAATGATCTACTCATATGTCAAATATGTGTGGATAATATTATCTTCGGTTGTACTAAAAATTCTTGCAGTTTAGAGTTTGGGAAAATGATGTCTGAGAAATATCAAATGTCTATGATGGGTGAACTTAAGTTCTTGCTCGAACTGTAAATATGTCAACGGAACAACGAAATTATCATATCTCAAGAGAAATATCTGATAGAATGTGTGAAGAAGTTCAAAATGCAAGATTCCAAAATGAATGGCTACAAAACCCCTATGCCCACGAATGGTAAGCTCGATGTAGACGTGTACGGTAAGGTTTATGATCAAAAGGCTTATCGTTCGATGATCGGTTCTCTTCTTTACTTATGTGCATCCAGACCTGATATTATGTTGAGTTTTTGCATGTGTGCCCGCTATCAAGCTGCATCGAAAGAATCGCATCACCAAGCAGTCAAGCGTATTCTGAGATACTTGGCTCACACCCGCACCTTAGGTTTATGGTACCCTAAGGGAGCACAGTTTGATCTCGTTGGATATTCGGACTCATAATATGTAGGTGACTTGGTTGATAGGAATTCTACTTTGGGAATATGCTATTTCCTTTGTAGATCATTGGTATGTTGGTCTTCATGCAAGCAGAACCGTGTCTCACTTTCTACGGCTGAGGCCGAATATATTGCTGCTGTCGCGTGTTGCACTCAGTTATTGTGGATGAAGCAAACTCTGAAAGATTATGGCATCAAGGTCAAGAACATTCCTCTATACTAATAATGAGAGTGCGATCAAAATTGCACACAATCCTGTGCAGCATTCTCACACAAAGCATATTGCCATCAGACATCACTTCATTTATGATCATGTCGCTCGAGGAGATATTGCTATTGAGCACGTCAACACCGAAGATAATCTAGCTGACATCTTCACCAAGCCTCTCGATGAGAAAAGATTATTTGCATTACGGTGTGAGCTAAATATCTTAGATTCTGCAAACATGCAGTAAGATGGACTCGGCACATGTACCAACACTTCAACATCTTAGAGGGAATGGGTGCACAACACTCAAAGAGTCTGAAAGTTTCGACAAAGTGAAATTTTCCTTCTGAGAGTGAATACATTAACGAAGAACTAGACTAACCGGGTGCCACGACAACTGTGTGATGCTCGGGGTCATACAGTTCTTATACGGTGGGTCACGCCACCACAATTTCTCTTCATTGAGTTTCTTTTTGATTGAAGGATTTTGTGTTAGTCTGAATGTATTTCACTCATAGCTTTTTGTTTGGCGTTTGTGTTTCTTTGTTTGAGTGAAATGCCTAGGACTCTGTTTTCCCTCTGCTCCACCTCTTCCAGTCTTTGATGTTCCATTATGAATGCTCAATTTCATCTGGTATCGAAACTTTATCTGGTGTCCTTGACCACGTTAAAGGTTCGGTCCAAACTTTAATCGTTTTGGCGAAAGCCATCCAAAATTTGGGGTTTCCCGCCCAAGTCAGGACCACAATCTTTCATGACGGTTGCCACGTGCTATATATAAACCGCCACCTTATCTTGTTCATTTAATCGCAATAGTCATTCGATTGTGGCCGTTCGATCTGATTCACTTCGTGCGGTTATTTCCCCTCTCATATAAATACCACACCTCCTCCGCTCTCTCATCCTCTTCCTCTCCTAGTTGCCATCATGTCATCCGAAGCCCTACCACTCTGCTCCTTCTAGAGCTCGATGCCGACGATCTCTATGCTGCTTTGCTGCCGGAAAGTGGTCGCCGGAGTCCTTCCTTACCGGTGCGGATCATCTCCATCCCCTCGCTGTCGTAGCTGCTGCACATCACCAAGCTAGGGTATGTGTAGTACGAACTTGGCCTTTCATCCTTCTCGTTCGAGTTCGTTCGCGTTTGAAATTACTTATTTTTACTGCAATTCTCAGATCTTTACCGCTAAGTCACTTGTGCGAATGTCATTTGTAGTTGTCCTCACATCCGGAAAATTTCAGATCTAGGGTTTGTGTAATGTCTCGTATGAATGGAATGTTTAGCACGTTGACTAGTATTTCCTTCGAACCTACTAGTTCATTCCATACATTTCCTTCATTCGAAATGTTTCTCAAAGTCTGCATCAACATTTTCATTCTCAAAACTTTTGTTGTGAGCATTCGTAACCATGTTCCCATTTTCCCTCGCATCTATTCTTATTCACATGTGCATGCAATCAGTTGAGAATTCCGCTCGACCAATGAGCATGGCCGATGAAGATGTTTTCTTGTACAACTGATGAGTCTAAAGCTCCGAACGCAAAGGCCACAACGGTAGGCCCATCATCCAGGAAGAGAAAAAGGACCGAGCAGAATGAAAATGAACAAGAAGAAGATGCTCCGGAAAAGAAGAAGGGTGGCACCCAACCATATACAAATACTGCTCAGTACATATCTCATGAAAATTACAACACTATTGAAGGAGAAACAAAGCATTACAGAGATAAGCGCTTGCCATGGATTTGGCATCACTTGGTGCGAAAATGGTTCCATTACAAAATGTTTCATCCTCGGTTTTCACAGAACTTTGCATTCCATCCCCCTTGGGGTGAGTGCCGTGAAATTGGCCTCCTCAAGCCAAATAATCCTCAGGAGAGACCGCCGCCTCCACCTGATGCTCATGCATCTTCCCTTCGCGCTCCTAAAGATTATCTTGATGAGCTGGCCAAGCACAAGAAGAATGCCATCAAGCGAGCCAATAAGGCTAAGAAAGAAAAAGACCGTGAAGAATAAAATCATCTTCTTGTGAAAGATGATGTTGAAAAGAAAAAGACTGAAGGAAAACCCGAAGGTCGCTCAAAGCGCAAACATGATCCTAATGCTGTTGCAAAATGAAGAAATGCTCTGAAGAAGAGGTCGACCGACAAAAATGCCGAAAGCAGTTCTTCGACAAAGATGATCCCCCACTCACTAAGGCTGAAGTCGAAGCTGCTCTCAGCGGCCAAGTTAACATCACTACTTCCACAGTGCTACTTGATCTTTGGGCCCCTATTGTTCCAACAACACCGCCGAAGAAAATCATTTAAAAAAGGAAAATACTAGCCACAACTGTCACAATGAAACAACATGTGGATACAACTCCTCACCCTGAAGCCATCGATATGAAGGATTTGGTTGCTGATGCTACTGTGAGTATTGTCAAGCCCGACGAAAGAATTCCTAAGCTTGATGTGAAGAAAATCAAAGCACCCTCTGCCAAGATATTGTTCTAAAATAAAAGTTTGCTAAGTTTTCTCCTACTTTGATGCAGACGCTGGCTTCTATGCCTCCATCCGAGCAAGATCATGTGCATCCTGCTCATCCTCCTGCTCCAAGTGATGCCCCTCACTACTACAATCATGAGTTCATCATGGAGCAACTTGACAAGTTTATTGAAAATCCATTCGATGGTTAAGTGGCCTCTTTGCCTATTCCTTCTGAAGTCATTACTCAGGCCACTGCCATTGTTCAATATATGAGAGAAGATTCTGTTGAGATTAACAACCTCATTCCCGAACTTGTTGACATTGATGGTCGAATGAAAACCACCTCTTTGGACAAATCAAAGTCTCCTACATGGATATCGATCGCGCTTTAACTCTTATTCGCAACAGAAGGTTTCGCTTTCACACATATCTCAACGAAGTTGTTCACAAGATCTGCAATGAGCACCAAGCACAAGTCACATGGTACAATGATTTAGTTAAAGGGCACATTGACCAAGCTGCTTAGCAGACGAAGAAGCGTCAAATTAGAACTAGGAAGAAGAATGAACCTCATGATGTGACTAAAAAGTCCCCTGAATGCTCTGATGCTCAACCTCAGAAAGAGAACTCACCTGAGCCATGAATTCCTTCGTAGCCCATTGTTCAAGTCTTAGATGCTCCTCCATCGCTAAGGCCAACTGAACCTGTGCCTGTGGCCTCCCCTGTTTGAACTGAAGTTCCATCACAACGAATTCCTTCTAAAGAAGGTGAAATTCCTCGTTCGAATCCCTTGCCACTCCCGCTTGTGAAGCACCGAATGTTTTGGCTGCTCCAACCGATCAGCAACAAGAAATATGATACGTCCATTTTGCATCATGCTTTTATATCATTATTTATTGCATTATGGGCTATTATTACATATTATGGCATAATACTTATGCCTTTTCTCTCTTATTTTGCAAGGTTTACATGAAGAGGGAGAATGCCGGCAGCTGGAATTCTAGACTGGATAAGGAGCAAATCCGAGAGACCTATTCTGCACAACTCCAAAAGTCCTGAAACTTCACAGAGAAGTATTTTGGAAAATATAAAAAATATTGGGCAAAGAAAGTACCAGAGGGGGGCCACCAGCCATCCACAAGGGTGGGGGCGCCCTACCCCCTGGGCGTGCCCCTGCCTTGTGGGCCACCTGCCAGGCCCCCGATGCCCATCTTCTGCTATATGGTGTGTTCTGACCTGGAAAAAAAATCATAAGAAGGTTTTCTGGACAAAGTGCCGTCGTCTCGAGGTGGAACCTGGGTGAAACCAATCTAGGGCTCCAGCATAGCTGTTATGCCGGGGACACTTCCCTCTGGGAGGTGAAAATCGAAGCCATCGTCATCACCAACGATCCTCACATCAAGAGGGGGTCAATCTCCATCAACATCTTCACTAGCACCATCTCCTCTCAAACCCTAATCATCTCTTGTATCCGATCTTTGTCTCAAATGATTGGTACCTCTAGGTTGCTAGTAGTGTTGATTACTCCTAGTTGATGCTAGTTGGTTTATTCGGTGGAAGATCATATGTCCAGATCCTTAATGCTATTCAATACCCCTCTGATCATGAACATGAATATGCTTTGTGAGTAGTTACTTTTGTTCCTGAGGACATGGGAGAGGTCTTGTTATAAATAATCATGTGAATTTGGTATTCATTCGATATTTTGATGAGATTGCTACTTCTCGAGCTTGCGTTGTATTCCCTCGAAGAGGAAAGGGTGATGCAGTACAGTTGCGTAAGTATTTCCCTCAGTTTTGAGAACCAAGGTATCAATCCAGTAGGAGACCACGCGCGAGTCCCTCGCACCTGCACAAACAAATAAGAACTTCGCAGCCAACGCGATAAGGGGTTGTCAATCCCTTTACGGTCACTTACGAAAGTGAGATCTGATAGATAGGACAGTATAATATTTTTGGTATTTTTGGTATAAGAACAGAAAGTAAATAAATCAAAGTAAAGTAGACAGAAGATTAATATGTTGAGAATAGACCCGGGGGCCATAGGTTTTACTAGGGGATTCTCTCATGATAGCAGAATTCTATGGTGGGTGAACAAATTACTGTCGAGCAATTGATAGAAAAGCGCATAGTTATGAGAATATCTAGGCATGATCATTATATATAGGCATCATGTCTGTGACAAGTAGACCGAAACGATTCTGCATCTACTACTATTACTCCACACATCGACCGCTATCCAGCATGCATCTAGAGTATTAAGTTCATAAGAACAGAGTAATGCTTTTAGCAAGATGACATGATGTAGAGGGATAAACTCAAGCAATATGATACGAACCCCATCTTTTTATCCTGGATGGCAACAATACAATACGTGCCTTGCTGCCCCTGCTGTCACTGGGAAAGGACACCGCAAGATTGAACCCAAAGCCAAGCACTTCTCCCATTGCAAGAACTATAGATCTAGTAGGCCAAACCAAACCAATAATTCGAAGAGACTTGCAAGGATATTATAATCATACTTAAAAGATTTCAAAAAAGAATCAAATATTGTTCATTGATAATCTTGATCATAAACCCACAATTCATCGGATCTCGACAAACACACCGCAAAAAGATTACATCGAATAGAACTCCTCGAAGATCAAGGAGAACTTTGTATTGAGATCCAAAAAGAGAGAAGAAGCCATCTAGCTAATAACTATGGACCCAAAGGTCTGTGGTAAACTACTCACAACTCATTGGTGAGGCTATGGTGTTGACGTAGAAGCACTCCGTGATGGATCCCCCCTCCGGCGGAGCTTCGGAATAGGCCCCATCATGGGATCTCATGGGAGCAGAAGGTTGCGGCGGTGGAATTAGGGTTTTCTCTGTTGCCTCGATGTTTTCAGGGTACATGGATATATATAGGAGGAAGGAGGGCATCGGGGGAGCTAGAGGGGCCCCACGAAGGTGGGGGCGCGCCCTGGACCCTCGTCGCCACCTCTCTCGTTCCCTCGCATGTACTCCAAGTCTTCTGGGTAGATACGGTTCCAAAAATAACTCTCCCGAAGGTTTCATTCCGTTTGGACTCCGTTTGATATCCCTTTTCTGTGAAACTCTAAAATAGGAAAAAAACATCAATTTGCACTGGGCCTTGGGTTAGTAGGTTAGTCCCGAAAATAATATAAAAGTGTATAATAAATCCCATTAAACATCCGAAAAAAATATAATAGCATGGAACAATAAAAAATTATAGATACGTTGGAGACGTATCAGAGATGTATGTTGTCTTTCCTCTAGTGGTGTTATGTGAACGTCGACTACATGACACTTCACCATGATTTGGGCATAGGGGAAGGCATTGGGAAGTAATAAGTAGATTATGGGTTGCTAGAGTGATAGAAGCTTAAACCCTAGTTTATGCGTTGCTTCGTAAGGGGCTGATTTGGATCCATATGTTTCATGCTATGGTTAGATTTATCTTAATTCTTCTTCCGTAGTTGCAGATGCTTGCGAGAGAGGTTAATCATAAGTGGGAGGCTTGTCCAAGTAAGGGCAGAACCCAAGCACCGGTCCACCCACATATCAAATTATCAAAGTAACGACCGCGAATCATATGTAAACTAACTTGACAACAATTCCCATGTGTCCTCGGGAGCACTTTGCTCTACATAAGAGTTCGTCCAGGCTTGTCCTTTGCTACAAAAAGGATTGGCCCATCTTGTTGCACCTTATTTACTTTTGTTACTTGTTACCCGTTACGAATTATCTTATCACAATACTATCTGTTACCGATAATTTCAGTGCTTGCAGAGAATACCTTGCTGAAAACTGCTTGTCATTTCCTTTTGCTCCTCATTGGGTTCGACACTCTTACTTATCGAAAGGACTACGATAGATCCCTATACTTGTGGGTCATCAAGACTCTTTTGTGGCGCCATTGCAGGGGAGTGAAGCGCCTTTGGTAAGAAATATTTATATGGTGTGCTGAAATTTACTGTCACTTGTTACTATGGAAAATAATCCTTTGAGGGGCTTGTTGGGGGTATCTTCATCCCGACCAGAAGAGCAAAGAATTGCTCCTCAACCTACTGCACCTACTGAAAGTATTTATTATGAAATTCCTTCGGGTATGATAGAGAAATTGCTAGCTAATCCTTATGGAGGAGATGGAACATTACATCCTGATACGCACCTAATCTATGTGGATGAAGTTTGTGGATTATTTAAGCTTGCAGGTTTGCCTGAGGATGATGTCAAGAAGAAGGTCTTCCCTTTATCTTTGAAGGGAAAGGCGTTGACATGGTATAGGCTATGTGATGATATTGGATCATGGAACTACAATCGACTAAAATTGGAATTTCATGAGAAGTTTTATGCTATGCATCTGGTTCATCGTGATCGGAATTATATATATAATTTTTGGCCTCGTGAAGGAGAAAATATCGCTCCAGCTTGGGGGAGGCTTAAGTCAATTTTATATTCATGCCCCAATCATGAGTCCTCAAGAGAAATTATTATTCAAAAAAATTATGCTCGGCTTTCTCGTAATGATCAATCCATGCTCGATACTTATTTTACCCGTTCTTTTATGAAGAAGACTATTGAATTCAAATGGGATTTATTGGAAATAATTAAACGCAAATCTGAAGATTGGGAACTCCACGAAGGTAATGAGTCAGGTATAAACCTTAAGTTTGGTTGTGTTAAATCTTTTATGGATACCGATGCTTTTCATGAATTTAGCACTAAATATGGACTTGACTATGAGATAGTAGCTTCTTTCTGTGAATCATTTGCTACCCATGTTGATCTCCCCAAAGAGAAGTGGTTTAAATATCATCCTCCCATTGAAGTGAAAGTAGTAGAACCTATTAAAGTTGAAGAAGAAGAAATTATTACTTATAATGTTGATCTTATTGTTCCTACTGCTTACATTGAGAAACCACCTTTTCCTGTTAGAATAAAGGATCATGCTAAGGCTTCAACTGTGTTTCATAAGAGTAATACTAGAACACCCACACCCCCTGGGCAAATTAAAGTTGAACCTAGTATTGCTATGGTTAAAGCTCTCTTGGCTGATAATATTGATGGGCATGTTATTCATTTCTGTGATGTAGCTGCTAGAATTGCTAAACTTGATATTAAAGATAAACATAGACCTATTGTTGGCATGCCTGTTTTTTCTGTTAAAATAGGAGATCATTGTTATAATGGATTATGTGATGTTGGTGCTAGTGTGAGTGCAATTCCTTTTACTTTATATAAAGAAATTATGAATGATATTGCACCTGCTAAAATAGAAGAAATTGATGTTACTATCAAGCTTGCTAATAGAGATACTATATCACCAATTGGGATTGTTAGAGATGTCGAAGTCTTGTGTGGGGAAATGAAATACCCTATTGATTTTCTTGTTCTTGGTTCTCCACAAGATGATTTCTATCCCATTATATTTGGTAGACCTTTCTTGAACACGGTTAATGCTATGATAGACTTCGAGAAAGATATTGTTACTGTCGGTTTAGCACTACCAGAATCAGGAAATTTGTTGTCTGCCAGTTATTTACCGTCTGTTAGCGGACGACAAAGAAGATCGTTGCCATCAGCTAGAAAAGAACGGACGACAAAGAACTGGCGGACAACAAAGAAGGTCTTTCCCATCTGTTAGCTCTTTGCCGTCCGCCGACGGATGGTAAAGAATCTTTGCCATATGTGAACGGACGACAAAGAGGCGCTGGTGGGGTCCACTGGATGCCAGTATGTTGCAACGATACAAACCCCTTCTTTGTCTTCCGCTGGCAGACGACAAAGAGAGTAGTAGTTAACGGGGTTAACGGCCCACCCCCACCTTCCTCTCTATCTTATCTCTCTCTCCCTCTCTCCCCCAACCCCGAAACCCGCCCCGCTGCCCCGCCCCCGCCTCGCCGGCGCCACGCCCCACTCCTCCGGCGCCCCACCCCGGCCGCCCCGGCACCCCGCCGCCCCTGCGCCCCACCGCTGCCGCCTCGGCCGCCCCGACGCCCCCTCCTTGAAGGTGAGACATCTATCCCTCTTTTTTTCTTTTGTTTTTTAGATTTAGTTTAATTTAGGCTTGGTTTAGTTTAGGTTTTGTTTCTGTTTTTTAGGTTTAGATTTAGTTTAGTTTAGATTAAGTTTATTAGGTTTAGTTTATGTTAAGAAGAAAGAAGAAAGATGAAAAAGAAGAAGAAGAAGAAGAAGAGGAGGAAGAAGAAGAGGACGAGGAAGAAGAAGTTTTGCTATATGTATGAGCTGATGTAGTCTTGCTTATTGAATGCATGCTAATTTAGTTTACCCAGGGACGAGCGGGTTAGGGGGTTCCTTGGTGTCGATGGTACCTTAAATATCAAGTATCGTCAGTGCAAGATACATGTGGCCGTCGGTGTCGAATACTACATCCACGTCCCACAAGTGACACAGGGGTCCTGCGTCCCGCAGCAACAGTTCTTGGCGTCAATGGCGGTCGAACACCACTGCGAATTTGTCTGGCAGCCTCTGAGATGACGATTGAAAGCTAAGCGTTGAAACTTGAAACACCCAAACTGACTCAAGTCGGTTTGGATGTCTGAAATTTCAAAACTTGGCTTTAATCCTCATCGTAGAGGCTGCCAGACTAATTTGCCAAGGTGTTCGACCGTCATCGGCCACTAGAACTACTATTGTGGGATGCCAGGCGCCGGCGTCACTTGTGGGACGTGGATCTAGTGTTCAACACCGAGCGCCTCATGTATATTGCACTGATGATACTTGCTATTTAGGGTGTCTATCGACACCAAGGTACCCCTAACCCGCTTGTCATGTTGTAAATATTTAGTTAGGTTTTCAGAATAAACAATATTGCTATGAAACTCATCTTTCAATTTAAATGTGCAATTTTTTCGTCGCTGCGAGGGTCTAGTGTTTGACGAGCTCCGCCCGTGCATTTGTGGGTTAGTACAAATGACATATCTCCCTCGATTTGCTCTATTTCGGTATTCGTGCCGATGAAACTTGCTAGCTATAGGTGTCTTCAATCATCAGTATGCATGACCACTATGTGTCTCCCGTTCGAAAGGGTTACATTTAACCGTGATTCTTTCGAATTGTCCAATGTTATCCATGGACAGCCCGAGTATGTGTAGATTGGGTTTGTATTCCCATATGCTCTGCTCCGGATCCGATGCAGAATTTCGTCAGTGCCTCCCTGTTGTTCTCCAAGTACACATCCTCTCTGCTTATTGCCGAGACGCGTATCAGGAGAACAACGGGGAGGTGCTGCCAAAATTTTGCGTCGGATCCGGAGCAGAGCATCGGAAAACAAACCCAATCTACACATACTCGGGTGGGATTAGGACCTATCTTTACCTATTAGTTTCTAGGTTGCATGGACGTAATAAAAGTGACAAACTCCAATAACCAATGAATATATACATGCTGATATATATTTCTTATGTGTCCAGTAGCTAGGCAAGATGATTGATTGTGCGTGGATGTACACTGGTCACACAAGTTAGAAAGACATGACCATTGAATGGCTCACAAAAACCAAGGGGTTTTTGAGAGCCGTATTTGCAAATGTCCAGAGGAAAACCTGGTGCCCCTGTGTCGGGTGCAACAATTGGCACAAGAGGACAGAGGATGAAATGGGCAAACACCTGCAGAAGAGGGGTTTTACACCAGATTATACGGTGTGGATATTTCATGGCGAATCTGCCCAACGTGGCAGAGCTGAGGTGCTCCGTCGTCGCACGGACGAGCATGGTACCCGGATGCAAGACATGGTGCAAGACTTTGATGATGCTCGGGACTCGGACGATCAGATGGAGGAATCTGCAAAGGCCTTCAATGAAATGATGGAGTCCTCAAAACGTCCTCTCCACGAGCACACTGAGCTTTGTCATCTGGATGCCATCTCATAAATAATGGCTCTGGAGGCTCAATTCAACTTGGGCAGAGAATGCTACAACGCAATGATGACAATTTTTGGATGTTTTCTACCCAAAGACCATGTACTACCTGCAAACCTGTACCAGTCAGACAAAATTCTCCATGCTCTTAAGATGCCCTATGAGAAGATACATGCCTGTGAGAAAGGATGTGCCTTATTTAGGCTTCAGTATGCATACTTGAACTATTGTCCCATTTGCAACTCATCCAGGTATGTTGTGGTAGACAACGGTATGGATGAGAAGACGCGGACCAAAATCCCCGTTAATGTTCCTCGGTATATGCCAATCGGACCAAGACTTCAATGTCTTTTCATGGTTGAAGAGATGGCAAGACAAATGACATGGCACAAAACGGGCAAAAGAACCCAACTAGATGCATATGGGAAGCTGATGATGGTGCACACATCGAACGGTGAGGCATGGAAGAGCTTTGATGCATTACATGATGAAAGAGCGGCAGATCCGAGGCATCCTCGAGTCGGCATCAGCACGAATGGGTTCAGTGTGTTTGGTCTGACGGCAACCCAATACAATTGTTGGCCTGTATTTGTCTTTCCACTCAATCTCCCCCGGACAGATTATGCAAAGAAAGAACATTCTCCCGACGTTGATAATTCCAGGGCCCAACTATCCGGGGAAGAATATGAATGTGTACATGCAGCTGCTGAAGGACGAATTGCAAGAAGCCTGGGATAATGGGTTCAAGACATACGACGCCTTTAGCAAACAGAACTTCATAATGCGTGTCTGGTACATGTACTCGACGCATGACTTGCCGGCGTATGCGCTATTCGTTGGCTGGTGTGTGCATGGAAGGTTCCCATGCCCCACATGCAAGGGAGCTCTTGAGTTTCGTTGGCTTCAGGCCGGTCGCAAGTTTTCTTGCTTCGACATGCATAGACAGTTCCTGGATCCTTGCCATAAGTTCAGGAAAGACAAGAAGAACTTCATCAGAGGTAGAGTTGTCAAAAACTCTGCATCACCTACGTTGGCAGGCCAAGAGACAGTAGATTAGTTAAACACTCTCGAGCCAGATCCAGAGCGTCCAGGGTATTTCAAGGGGTATAATTCGAAACACGCCTGGACTCACAAGACATGCTTGTGGGATTTGCCTTACTTCAAAGACCTACTTTGCCCACACAACATCGTCGTGATGCACACTGAGAAGAATATCGTCGAGGCACTTTTTGGTACATTGTTCGGCATAGATGGGAAGTCAAAGGATAATACTAAGGCTAGAGTCGATCTGGAGGCACTATGTGATAGGCCATTACAAAACATGAAAGAACCAAAAGGAAAGCAAAACTGGACGAAGCCAAAGGCGCGGTTCAATCTTGGAAGGCCGTCTATGAGGGGAATTATCTTGTGGGTGCAACAATAGTTGATGCTCCCCGATGGGTGGGTGCTAGGCTTCTCGCCCCTCGTTGGTTACCCCAAGTGGAAGGTGTGAGATGTAGTGTTGCGGAAGTTTTTCCCTTGGCAAAGATACCAAAGATCGAATCCCCAGAGACTCCTAGGTTCAACAAGAAGGTGTCAACTGCTATGGCGCCAGATATTAGCAATCAACGTGGACCTGCACACATATACAAATAACTTTGCTCCCAACGAGTACAGAGAGGTTGTCAATCCCTCCGGCCTTGTAGTTCACAAAGGATTAAACGCAAGTGATAGTAGTGATAGATATAATTGCAATAGTAAATAAAAGCAAAAAGTAAATAGCGGATGTGATCAACGATGGTAATATGGACCGGAGTCTCATGATATTCACTAGTGATGTCTCTCTCCCAAAAGATGATAAAACAGCTATGTGAGGTAAACGAATTACAGCTGGGCAATTGACAGGACCATGTGCGCAAACCAATGCTGACTACATTGCAAGAAAGGTTGAGGTTCAAAGCATGGGCGGTACGCCAAAGTAAGTAGACTGAAATCCATCAATATCTACTACTAATCATCCACCTTGAGATATCTATCCAGAACATCTTGCTGGTATTAAGTTGCGGGCCCCACCCATAGTGTAAACTCAATGCAACAGACAACTGCATTAAAAGAACTTTGCGTAAAGTAAACAATCCTTGCACCCGCGGGCACAAAAGCACCGTTGTTTTCCCCTTGTGGCAACAGCACATCCCCTAGACTCATGTTTCTGTCACTCAAACTAGTCATCGAGGGGCATGAACCCACAATCAAGCATAACGTTCTCTCTTGGAGTCACTACCTATTACTTGGCCAAAGCAATAAATCACAACGGAGAACATGCAAGAATTACTTACGAACATAAATATAAAAGAGGTAGATCAAATATATTACTCAAGCACAATCTGAACATAATCTCATAATCCATGGGATCCCAGCAAACTCATCATAGCAACAGCATAAGGATTACATATGTGCCTCGATCATGTAGGGCAGCTCACGAGGACTAATTAGTGAAGCACAAGAACGGGAGGAGAACATCACATAGCTACTGGTCATGGACTCATGGTCCAAGGGAGACTACTCATGACTCATCTGGGAGGCATCCATGGTGGTGGAAAAGCTCCCGTTGGTGATCCTCCCCTCCGGCAGGGTGCCGGGAAGAGTTCTCCTGGTGCTCCCTATCTTGGAAGCGGCGGCGGCGGAACAGAGATGGGATCGCGAAAAGAGTTCCTGTTTCGAGGGTTTCGGGAGACGCTTTAAATATATGCCAAAGGGGGGCATCGGAGGAGCCTCGGGGGCCCCAGGCGCCCCCCCGACGCGGCCCAGGGGGGCGCCGCCAGGGCGCCTGGTGCCCTGGTGGCCCCCCCAGCTGTACTTCGGGCGCACGGTAGGTTCTGGAACGCTGATTTTTTATATAATTTTTCTGGATTTTTCCTGGCAGTTCTCGTAACGTGAAAACCTGAAATACAAAAACAGCGGAAAACAGAAATTGGCACTGGGGTGCACTGAGTTAATAGGTTAGTCCAAATATGATCAAAAGTGTATGGAAGTGTATAAATATCATAGCAATATCACCCAAAAGAGGCATGGAGCAAGCAGAAATTATAGATACGTTTTGGACTTATCAACATCCCCAAGCTTAATTCCTGCTCGTCCTCGAGTAGGTAAATGATAACAAGAATAATTTCTGTGGTGACATGCTATTAACCATATAGGACTTTTTCATAGTCATATGACAAAAGCTTACTGAGACAATGAATCTATAGTAATTAAGTTGCCTCATGAGAAAATCACAAAGGACTGAAAGTTTTACAATATGATACTGAAGCATCAAATAGATTTGCAATGAACATGATGTGCAAATATGATAAAGTGATATCTAGCTTGCCCCCTTTAGTGAAGCAAAACATAAATGCAGGGGCACCTCCAAGGTTTAAGTGATGACTAGATACAATGATTTCAGAATAAACGATATCACAATCATGCAAAAGACAATGCTACTTTGGGACAATGCACATTACACTCAAAATGACAATCATGCTCTCAGTAGTTGGTGCTTTAAAAAGAAGGTGGAGACTCAACATAAAAGTAAAAGAATGGCCCTTCGCAGAGGGAAGCAGGGATTACTCATGTGCTAGAGCTTTTTATTTTGAAAACATAGAAACAATTTTGTCAACGGTAGTAGTACTTCATATGTGTTATGCATAAGACATCCTATAAGTTGCAAGCCTCATGCATCGAATACCAATAGTGCTCGCACCTTGTCCTAATTAGCTCGGATTTCCATGGATTGTCATTGCATTACATATGTTTCAACCAAGTGTCACAAAGGGGTACCTCTATGTCACCTGTACAAAGGTCCAAGGAGATAGATCGCATTTGATTTCTCGTTTTTGATAGATCTCAACTTGAGGACATCCATATCGGGACAACATAGAAAATAGATAATGGACTCCTCTTTAATGCTTAAGCATATTCTCATAAGAGATTGAGGATTAATGTCCAAGCTAAAACTTCCACCATGATACATGGCTTTGGTTGGCGGACCAATGTTCTTCTCTAACAATATGCATACTCAAACCATTCAACCCATGGCAAATCACCCTTACTTTAGACAAGACGAACATGCATAGCAACTCACATGATATTCAACAAAAGTGAAACAGTTGATGGCATCCCAGAAACATGGTTAACGCTCAGCAAGCAACTTATAAGAAAATAAGATACATAAGCAACATATTCTTTACCACAATAGTTTTTAAGCTACTTTCCCATGAGCTATGTATTGCAAAAACTGAAGGTTTTAAAGGTAGCACATGTAAATTTACTTGGAGTGGCGGTGAAATACCACATATAGGTAGGTATGGTGGACTCATATGGCATAACTGGTTTAAAAGGATGTGGATGCACAAGCAGTCAGTCCGCTCAGTACAGGTGGAGGTTAGCAAAAGACTGGGAGCGACCAACTAAGAGAACAATGACGGTCATAATCATGCAGAGCGACAAAGCAACACTGAATCAGGCATGGAAGTTATATCGTTACTCAGAAATAAAAGATCATCAAGGCTTGACAGACTTTCTTTACAGTCTTAAATATGCGTGAGCATATGCCAAGTCAATCAAAATAAATTCTCGAAGGAAGATATTACTAAACCATACCACATCATAGGCAAACAAATCATGTTGGTACTCCAATAACACATTGGGAACCCCCCAGTTATTTGAGACTAACCATAAGAAAACCTGAACTACTAAGCGCCATTATGCACGTAGCATCTTTATCATAGACATATCAACCATTGCAATGGAAGCAAACTCTCTTAATAAGGTGAGCATGGTAATTAAAGAGAGTTCAAGCAACCAACTAAACAAAAGCTCTTTGAAAAGATAAGCATGAAAGCTAAGAGCTGAACATGATAGTAGCTATTAAAAGACAAAGAACACACACAACAAAGATAGACATGAAAATTCTATGTTATGTTCTAGGTAGAAGTGGAGCGTGTTTCTCTCCCACATAAAGGACGCTGAGTTCCGACTCGTTATGAAAAACTAAAAAGGAAACTAAAAGCAAGACGCTCCAAGCATAGCACATAACACATGAAGTGATTAAAATATAGTGGAACGAAAGACGAACTGATAATGTTGATGGAGAAGGGGATGCACGGGGGCATCCCCAAGCTTAGACGCTTGAGTCTCCTTGAATATTTCTTGGGGGTGCATGGGGGCATCCCCAAGCTTGAGCGCTTGACACTCCTGAATCTTTTTATCATCTTCCCTCGCACACTTGAAAACTCCCTTCATACATAACTCATCATAATCTGATTAGCGAGGTTAGTACCCATAATAAAATAATTATACCTTGCTGGAAATAAAGATATTCTTGAAGGTCTACTGTTTCTCAAGATTGCCGAAAGGTTTTTTGCAAAGAAAAAGCAAGCTCTAGGTTTGCAAAATGAAGGAAAAGCAAAACATGACAGAATCTGTGAAAAACAGAACAGCAGGTAGTAATTGATTTGTTCGGGGTACTTCTGCAACTCAAATCAAAAAACTCAGAACAGATGCACGGAAGACAATTATATTGAGAACGCTGTCGAAAAAATTCAGACCAAAAAGATGATCTGGTGATTTTATACGAATTTTTCTATCCAAGGACAGAATCTGTTTCTTGGACAGCACCTCACAACTTTTGAACTTTCTAGCAATCAGAGGCTACACTTGGCACAAAATTGAAAAGCAAAGATACAATGATGATGCTACAGTAGTAACAACATCAAGACACAACAAAAGCAAAATAAATTTATTCATGTGGGCTGCCTCCCAAAAGCGCTTTCTTTTATGCCTTTAAGCTAGGCATAATGCATATAGATCAAGTTTTATCAAGAGTAAAAGAATAGCTAGCCCGTACAACGGACTCAAAAGATAACTTGATCTTCTTTCGAGGGAAGTGTTCCATCCCTTTCTTGAGAGGAAACTGAAATTTTATATTCCCCTCTTTCATGTCAATGATAGCACCAACGGTGCGCAAAAAAGGACGTCCCAAAATAATTGGACAAGAAGGATCACATTCAATATCCATAATAGTAAAATCAACGGGAACATAATTATCATTGACAACGATAAGAACATCGTCGATCCTCCCCAAAGGTTTCTTTATGGAAGAATCAACGAGACGAACACCAAAAGAACAAGAATCAAAAGGTTTCAATTTAAGCATATCATATATTCTTTTGGGCATAACAGAGGTACTAGCTCCAACATCACATAATGCATAACAAGAGAAGTCATTCAATTTAATTTTTATCATAGGATCCCAACCATCTTCTAGCTTTCTAGGTATGGAGGCTTCTACTCTAAGTTTCTCCTCCCTAGCTTTGATGAGAGCATTAGTGATATGCTCTGTGAAGGCAAGGTTAAGCGTGCTAGTGCGGGGATCTCTAGACATCTTGTGAAGGAAATCAATAACTTCGATAAGAGTGCAATTATCAAAGTCAAGGTCACTAGCATCAAGTAAAGTGGTAGTGGTGTCCTTTAGGTTCACATGTTTGGTAGTTTCTATAGTCATAGCATCACCATTAATAGGTCCAATGGACCAGGAGTACATTGGGTGCTAAGAGTTTGGATATCCTCAACAACTTGGATAGTAGCAACAGTGTGGTGGGTAGGAAGGCTCTTAATTCTATCCTCTTCCTCCCTTTCTCTAGCCCATCTTTCTTTAAGTTTAGCCATCATCCTAATATTTTCATTAATTTGCACTTGAGTAGCATTAATAGGAGTGACCTTCCTCTCCTCAAGAGGAGAAGTTTTAATTTTAAGCAATTCTATCTCATTGGCTAAATGGTCTACCTTCAAAGAGAGATCATCTAGTTTATGTAGTTTTTCTTCTACACTATTATTAAAAGCTTTTTGGGTAGTAATGAAATCTTTAAGCATAATATCTAGTTCAGTAGTGGAGTTCCTGGTGCTAGGATAAGCATTGTTGTTCCCATAAGAATTAGAGGGGAACGGTCTAGGATTGCTACCAAAGTTACTCCTATAAGCATTGTTATTGAAATTGTTTCTAGAGATAAAGTTCACATCTACTTGTTCTTGAGCAATCAAAGAATTTAAAGGAACATCACGAGGATCAACAGAAGATTGCTTCGAAAGTAGAGACATGATCAAGTCAACTTTTTCATTATGGGAGGAAATCTCCTCGACAGAGTTTACCTTCCTACCTGTTGGAGCGCGTTCGGTGTGCCATTGGGAATAGTTGGTCATCATCTCATCGAGAAGCTTCGTGGCAGCACCAAGTGTAGTTGACATAAAGGTTCCTCCCGCGGCCGAATCTAACAAGTTCCGCGAGGCAAAGTTCAAGCCTGCATAAAAAGTTTGGATAACCATCCAAGTAGTCAAACCATGAGTAGGGCAGTTCTTGATAAGAGATTTCATACGTTCCCAAGCTTGGGAAACGTGTTCATTATCCAATTGTTTAAAATTCATTATGTTACTTCTTAGTTGGATAATTTTAGCAGGTGGATAGTATTTTCTAATAAAAGCATCTTTGCACTTGTCCCATGAATCTATGCTGTTTCTAGGCAAAGACTGAAACCAAATTTTAGCTCCTCCTCTCAAGGAGAAAGGAAAAAGCTTAAGCTTAACAATATTACCATCTATTTCTTGGTACTTTTGCATATCACAAAGTTCAACAAAGTTGTTCAAGTGTAAAGCAGCATCATCTCCAGCACCAGAGAATTGATCTTTCATAACTAAGTTCAGTAAAGCAGGTTTAATTTCATATGAAGGTGCTGAAGTGGCAGGTGTAGTGATAGGTGTGCTGATAAAGTCATCGTTGTTGTGACTAGTGAAGTCACACAACTTGGTGTTCTCGGTGGAACCCATTGTAGCAAGCAAGCAAGCTAACTATTTTTGTGATTTTCGATAAAAGATACTAAAGCAAAACTGAAAGGTAAACTAACAAGACTAAAAGCAAAGGTAAAAGATAGCATGCAACTCCCCTATCTTGAAGAGTGGAGTCCCCGGCAACGGCGCCAGAAAAACTCTTGCTAGGCTTCTCGCCCCTCGTTGGTTACCTCAAGTGGAAGGTGTGAGATGTAGTGTTGCGGAAGTTTTTCCCTTGGCAAAGATACCAAGGATCGAATCCCCAGAGACTCCTAGGTTCAACAAGAAGGTGTCAACTACTACGGCGCCAGATATTAGCAATCAACGTGGACCTGCACACAGATACAAATAACTTTGCTCCCAACGAGTACAGAGAGGTTGTCAATCCCTCCGGCCTTGTAGTTCACAAAGGATTAAACGCAAGTGATAGTAGTGATAGATATAATTGCAATAGTAAATAAAAGCGAAAAGTAAATAGCGGATGTGATCAATGATGGTAATATGGACCGGAGTCTCATGATGTTCACTAGTGATGTCTCTCTCCCAAAAGACGATAAAACAGCTATGTGAGGTAAATGAATTACAGCTGGGCAATTGACAGGACCATGTGCGCAAACCAATGCTGACTACATTGCAAGAAAGGTTGAGGTTCAAAGCATGGGCGGTATGCCAAAGTAAGTAGACCGAAATCCATCAATATCTACTACTAATCATCCACCTTGAGATATCTATCCAGAACATCTCGCTGGTATTAAGTTGCGGGCCCCACCCATAGTGTAAACTCAATGCAACAGACAACTGCATTAAAAGAACTTTGCGTAAAGTAAACAATCCTTGCACCCGCGGGCACAAGCACCGTTGTTTTCCCCCTTATGGCAACAGCACATCCCCTAGACTCATGTTTATGTCACTCAAACTAGTCATCGAGGGGCATGAACCCACAATCAAGCATAACGTTCCCTCTTGGAGTCACTACCTATTACTTGGCCAAAGCAATAAATAACAACGGAGAACATGCAAGAATTACTTACGAACATAAATATAAAAGAGGTAGATCAAATATATTACTCAAGCACAATCTGAACATAATCTCATAATCCATCGGATCCCAGCAAACTCATCATAGCAACAGCATAAGGATAACATATGTGCCTCGATCATGTAGGGCAGCTCACGAGGACTAATTAGTGAAGCACAAGAACAGGAGGAGAACATCACATAGCTACTGGTCATGGACTCATGGTCCAAGGGAGACTACTCACGACTCATCCGGGAGGCGTCCATGGTTGTGGAGAAGCTCCCGGTGGTGATCCTCCCCTCCGGCAGGGTGCCGGGAAGAGTTCTCCTGGTGCTCCCGATCTTGGAAGCGGCGGCGGCGGCGGAACAGAGATGGGATCGCGAAAAGAGTTCCTGTTTCGAGTGTTTCGGGAGACACTTTAAATATATGCCAAAGGGGGGCATCGGAGGAGCCTCGGGGGGCCCAGGCGCCCCCCCGGTGCGGCCCGGGGG
>LR738714.1:460626458-460716255 GCA_902687465.1 Secale cereale
GGCGCCGCCAGGGCGCCTGGAGCCCTGGTGCCCCCCCGGTTGTCCTTTGGGCGCACGGTAGGTTCTGGAACGCTGATTTTTTATATAATTTTTCTGGATTTTTCCTGGCAGTTCTCGTAATGTGAAAACCTGAAATACAAAAACAGTCGAAAACAGAAATTGGCACTGGGGTGCACTGAGTTAATATGTTAGTCCAAATATGCTCAAAAGTGTATGGAAGTGTATAAATATCATAGCAATATCACCCAAAAGAGGCATGGATCAAGCAGAAATTATAGATACGTTTTGGACGTATTAGTAGGCAGCGAATCTAAAGAGGGGAGCGAGTCTTGATAAATTGAAGATATTTGGTCTCAAGAGTCATGATTGGCACATATGGATTGAGCGGGTAATGCCAGTGATGTTGCGTGGCTTCATCCGTGAGGATGAATGGCTAGTACTGGCAGAGCTGAGCTATTTCTTCTGTGTTCTCTGTGCGAAAGAACTATCGCCTGGCTTGCTAGAAGAAATGGAAGAGTTGGCGCCGGAGTTGATCTGCAAGTTAGCGAAGAACTTTTCGCCGGGCTTCTTTAATCCAATGTAGCACTTGATTTTGCATCTCCCAATTGAGGCAAGATTGGAGGGGGCGTGCAAAATCGTTGGTGCTACGCCACTGAGAGGATGCAGAAGACGCTACGAGCAAAATATAAAAATAAACGTAGAATTGAAGCATCGATGGCTGAAACATTCATTACTGAGGAGGCGGCAAACTTCATGACAGCAGAGTACGAAGCCAAAAATCGTCATTTGCATAACACGAAGCCTCGGTACAATGTTGACGAACCTAAAAAGGGTGGATCCAACCTCAGCCTATTCAAAGGGGATCTCGCACCAGCCGGTGCTTCTAATTCCTTAACGTTGGATTTCGAAGAATGGCCGATCATTTCGTTGTATATCTTCACCAACCTAACAGAAGTGAGGCCGTACATCGAGTAAGTTCTCGGTACATTGTTTTGAAACTTCTAATTCCTTTGAACTTCTCTTATTCCCAGATAAATTTGACACAGTTGATACGTCGCCATATTCTCGTATGGAGCGGTGATCCAAAAGGATTCCGTCGAAGAGTATGAGCTTCTGGCAAGGCATGGGCGCGGCTATCCCGGTTTCATCTCTTGGTTCAAACAAACGGTAATTTCCATTAGACAATTTCATTTCTTCGTCTAATTTCTGGCTAATGCAAAAATCCCTTTCGTATTAAACTTGTAGGCTAATTCATAGCTTATGGACGCCGAACTGAGACAAGTCGCTAATGGTTTTGACTATAAGGTCTGTTCACTTGACAAATACGACATCAACGGGTATCGCTTTCGTACCTATGGCAAATAGCTATCTATGGCCGACCGAAAGTCTACAAATTGTTGTGTCTCTGCTATCGGTGAAGGAGATACCGAGTATTATGGAAGAGTTGAAGAAATTTATGAACTTCAATTCAATGGTGCAAGCCCAACAAACGTCGTAGTCTTCAAATGTTATTGGTTCCAGCCGAAGGAGACTAGAAGGACTCATGAACATATAGGGCTAGTGGAAATCAATCAAAGCACCCATTTGGATGTTCTCGATGTCTATATTATAGCTCCATAGGCAACCCAAGTTTTCTATCTACTGTGGGCCTGTCAAAGTGATCCTAATCACAAAGGTTGGGATGTCGTTTATGAAGTGCCGCCACGTGTTAGACCACCTCCCCCGATGAAGATGATTATGAACCTCACATTAACCCAAACACATATGAAGAAGAATTCTTCCAAGAAACGCGTCTTTCCAAAAAATGTTTCAAGAGCCACTCTACTTCACCCCAAAACATTGAAGTAGACAGCGATAGTGAACCTAACTTCACCCCTCAACCGAAACAAGAAGAGCCTAAACTAGAAGAGGTTACTGATGCGGTTGACCTGTCAATGCTTGACAGATTACATAGATGTGGCCTTCCACATGATGATGCATTTATTAATGATGATGACGATGAGCATGTCATTACTGATAGTGATGATGATAATGCATTTATTGATCCCGGAGCATTTATTGAACCAGATTATGACTTGGTATGAAAAAAATTATGATGTACCTGATTTATATAGTTACTTGTATGATTGTATGATTTATATAGTTACTTGTATAATTTTCTTACTTTGTATGATTGTTTGTTATACATAGTGCCATGGTCTTGATATCCGTCCCCGTCGGTCCTCGCCTGCTTTATGATTCAGATGTGGCAAATCCTCCTTTATAACTATTTGTTGCATTTCACATTTATGACAATTATGGCCATCAAGTTAACATAGAGATATTTTAATCTAGGAGGTATGCGAACCATAATTTGCAACCAACCCTCTTGTCGAGAAGTTAAATTTAGTTGAAAAAGAAAATGAGCATTTGAAAGAAAAAACTATAAGAATTGAAGAAGAGAAGATGATATTGGAGTTGTATGTTGCCGATGTCGTCGATGATCGCAAGATGAAGATTAATGCAATGCGCTTGAAGATGGATGTAATGCGCTTGAAGATTAAGAAGATTAGAAATTATGCCATTGATAATGATGCTTGGTATCATTATGTCATTGGATCAATTGTTACCTTTGTTGCGATCTTCATCGCATTTGTTGTGATGAGGGTAAGTTTTCTCTAGTGTTTTTCTTAACAAATGCATACCTACCTTATTTACCTAGCTAGTCTTCTTCTAGCTAGTTTTTTTCTTCTAGTCTTCTTCTTCTTCTTCTTCTTCTAACTTTCTTCTTTCCCAATTTCCCAATTTGCTTTATATGAGGAAGGCTTGCGTTGATGGAGTCTACTCTTCTCCTTGTGCTTCCTTTTTCTTTGGATTTTGTAGGATGAACAATGTTAAACTTGCTACCTATATATATATGTATGGATGAAACCATTGTATGCTTGTTGTTGGATATGTTGGCTAGCTATATATGGACTTTTGAGTTGGTATGTCTATGTGTTGGATGATCATATCCATATGGCAGGGATATGATTTGGTATATAGCCTTTACCAGAGCTCGTTCAGCCAGACGATTTGCCGTCTGCCAGCTGACGGCAAAGACGTTTGCCGTCAGCAAGTCATGCCTTTGCCGTCTGCTATGGCTGACGACAAAGATCCTGATTCATGTAGTGTAGGGGATATGTCTCATGATTTTAATTTCTCTAAATTTTATAGACAACCCCATGATAAAGAATTGCCTAGTAAGGATAAAATTATTGGTCCTTCTTCTATTATCGTGCCTCTTACTGATCCTTTAGAACAATATTTGCTAGACCATGAAAATGATATGTTTATGAAAGAACGAAGGTGTAACATCCCAAATTTTCAATTTGGAATGTTATACATAGATCATACTGCATTGCATGCTCTTTGCATTTTTGTTTGTGGCGTTCTTCGAAATTCTAAGCAACTCAAGGACCTACGGAGAGAGTTGGGAATTTTACCGTTTTGTATTTGAGTTTGCTCGCATACCGGTACGAGGACAGTGTGATTCTAATTATTTTTCTCTCCTAAAAATATTTCTAAATACAATATATGAGTGGAGATAATATGACTTCTCCAAAATAACAGAAATATTGGAGGAAAAATGTTAAAATCACTTTTGTTATTTTTCTGGATTTATTTGCGATTTTATTCGCATAGGAAAAATGACGTTTTTCAAAATTGCATTTAGGTCCGGGAAAAATGTTCACATTGTCCTAAATATTATTAGAGGACGGTGACAATTTATTTCGGAATTTTTGGAGTCCGTTTAGTATTTCTTTCGTTAGTTTCTTTTCTGCGCCAGGACTCTTTTAGAAAAAAAGGGCAAACCGACTTAGGGCCGTATCCGCCCGGGACTCTGGGCTTTATAAGCCGCCGCCCCGGCCCGTTAGCGCCCCAGCCGCCCCAGCCTGCCCTAAGCCGCCGCCGCCGCCTCGAGCCGCGCCGCCGCTTCGCCGCGCCACCGCTTCGCCGCGCCGCTGCTTCGCCGCCCCACCGCCGCCGCCTCGCCGCTCCGCCCGCCGCCGCCGCCTCGTCGCGCCGCCGCCCCGCCGCACTCCCGCAGCCGCGCCGCCGCCCCGCAGCCGCCGGACCGCCGCCGCCGGACCCGCCGTCCCGCTGGAGTTCGTCATTTCGAGGTAGTTATCGGTTTTTTCTAAAAACCGATCGGTTTTTCATAAACCGTAGATCCGTTTTTTATTAGGTTTAGATCAGTTCGGTTTTTTTTTCGGTTTAGCTATTTAGCGGACGTTCGTCCGTACGTTCGTTTTAACAAATGCTGTTCGTCCGTTAGCCGCAGACAACGAACGTTCGTTCGTTAGCTTGTTCGTCAGTTTTCTTTTTCGGGGTATTTATCCGCGATTATTCCGATCGCGATTTCTGCCCTAATCTTGTTTTTCGTTTATCTTTTCGCTCGAGAGTCAAAATCAGGTGATTCAAAATCCTAGATCTTTGTCTCAATGCCCTCTTTATGTTTAACCAACTTGAACAAAGTTTTGGCTACTGTAAAATTTGAATTTAGGCCAATTAGTAACCGGAGCTCGTTTCTTTCGCAGTTTGAGTTTCGTTGCTTCTTTCGAGTTGATTCTTTTTGCAAACCGGAGTTCTTAAGTTGAACTTTCTGGTTAGATCTCTTCTTTTGGAGTTTTGTTTGTGCATCATTGCCTGTTTGCTTATGCATGCTATTGTTTGCTTGCGATAGAATACCCGGACTGTGAAGCGTGCTACTACGAGTCTCTAGGTTTTGCAAATCGTCAGCAAGGCAAGTAACACTTTGATCATACCTCTTATTACCCAGTTTTTATGCATTAGATCAAACCCTCACACATTGCATGAGTAGGATCTCGTAAATTGTGGGACTGGGAAGTAGATTGAGGTAGAACCTATTACCTGCATTATTTTCAAACCTTGGGAGTTACTTCTATGTTTGCCTAGGTTGCTATGCTATGCTCGTAGACGTGGTTTGGGCTTGAGTGAAATCCATGATAGATGTGAGTTTTAAATTAAGGATTCAACTTAAGGTGGCTACTTGAATACACATCTGGGTGGATTGGTTGCAGGGCACCTGGAGAATCCAGTGTTGTCCTAGGAAATCCCGGGGTCCCGTGTGATTTTTCCTATGGAATGCCACCCAGGCTCAAAGGGATCATAAAACTATTCATGCTAGAAACTTCCGTGTGCAGCCACAATGCCATTATGGGCTCTGACATAGTATGAGTAAGTTGTGTGAGCTCTTTCAGTGGTGGACTAGCAGATGTACGGGAAAGTAGGTGTACCGGTCCACCCGGGGTAAAGAGTAAATGCTTCCGAAAGACTGTGTCTCGGTCATCCGTTTCTCAAACACCATGTAGTGCGAGAAATCCAACAGAGGAGATCGAGTCTTGTGGGAAAAGTGCACAAACCTCTGCAGAGTGTACAAACTGATCATGATTAGCCGTGTCCCTGGTTATGGACATCTTGAGTATCTGGTACTTGAATTATTGGTTGATCTCATCACTCTATAATCTAATTTGTTGGGTTAATGATGAACTTTTAATTTGGGATTGAGTTGGAGGTACCTTCTCAATTATTTTCAACCAACATGATAGTTAAAATAAAAATCTATTCCTTTGTTGTAGGAAAAAACTGGCTTTACGCAAAAACTTTAAACTTAGGGGCTCCACCAGCCAAATATGCATGTAGTATAGCCTTTATTCTGTTACTTGCATTCTCTGTGTTATCTTGGGAGCATATTCCATGTGCTGACCCGTTTTTGGGCTGCAACATATTACGTTGCAGACTTTTTAGACGAGGAATAAGACGTGCTAGGTCGTTTGTCATGCACTCAGCTATGCCGTTGGAGTTGATGGAATCACTTATCTTCCAAGCCTTCCGCTCTTATTTTGTTAGATGGCCTTAAGCCATAGATTTTGTAATTAGTTCTCATTGGAGACATTCATTGTAATAAGTGTGTGATTGCCACTCTGTTATAAATCCTTCAAGTACTGTGTGTGTCAGCATTACCGATCCAGGGATGACACACAACACAGAGACTTCGGTCCATTCGGATCGTGGTCGCTACAGAAGGGAATTAGATGAAATATTCTTTAATCAAGGGCCCATTTTGAAACATAATTTGCCTGTTGAAATCCTTGGGGATCCTCCTCCACCCAAGGGTGATCCCACGTTTGAGCTTAAACAATTACCCGATACTTTGAAGTATGCTTATCTAGATGAAAAGAAGATATATCCTGTTATTATTAGTGCTAACCTTTCAGAGCATGAAGAAAAGAGATTACTGAAAACTCTGAAGAAGCACCGTGCCGCTATTGGATATACTCTTGATGATCTTAAGGGCATTAGTCTCACTCTATGTCAGCACAAAATTAATATGGAACCTGATGCTAAACCAGTTGTTGATCACCAATGACGGTTAAATCCCAAAATGAAAGAAGTGGTAAGAAATGAAATACTAAAGCTTTTGGAGGCAGGTATAATTTATCCTATTGCTGATAGTACATGGGTAAGTCATGTTCATTGTGTCCCTAAGAAGGGAGGTATTATTGTTGTTCCTAATGATAAGAATGAATTAATTCCACAAAGAACAGTCACAGGTTCTAGAATGGTAATTGATTTCCGCAAATTGAACAAAGCTACTAGAAAAGATCATTACCCTTTACCTTTTATTGATCAAATGCTAGAAAGACTATCCAAACATACTCGTTATTGCTTTCTAGATGGTTATTCTGGTTTTTCTCAAATACTTGTGTCAAAAGAGGATCAAGAAAAGACCACTTTTACTTGCCCTTTCGGTACTTTTGCTTATAGCCGTATGCCTTTCGGTTTATGCAATGCACCTGCTACCTTTCAAAGATGTATGTCTGCTATATTCTCTGACTTTTGTGAAAAGATTGTTGAGGTTTTCATGGACGATTTCTCCGTTTACGGAACTTCTTTTGATGATTGCTTAAGCAACCTTTATCGAGTTTTACAGAGGTGTGAAGAAACTAATCTTGTCCTGAATTGGGAGAGGTGTCACTTAATGGTTAATGAAGGTATTGTCTTGGGGCATAAGAATTCTGAAAAAGGTATTGAAGTTGATCAAGCTAAAGTAGACGCTATTGAAAAGATGTCATGTCCTAAAGATATCAAAGGTATAAGAAGTTTTCTTGGTCATGCTGGTTTCTATAGGAGGTTTATTAAAGACTTCTCTAAAATTTCTAGGCCTCTCAATAATCTCTTGCAAAAAGATGTTCCTTTTGTTTTTCATGATGATTGTGTAGAAGCATTTGAAATACTTAAGAAAGCCTTGCTTTCTGCACCTATTTTTCAACCACCTGATTGGAATTTACCCTTTGAAAGCATGTGTGATGCGAGTGATTATGATGTTGGTGCTGTTCTAGGACAAAGAGTTGAAAAGAAATTGAACGTTATTCATTATGCTGGTACAACTCTAGAGAGTGCCCAGAGAAATTATGCTACTACTGAAAAAGAATTCTTAGCGGTTGTTTTTGCTTGTGATAAGTTCAGATATTATATTGTTGATTCCAAAGTAATTGTTCACACTGATCATGCTGCTATTAAATACCTTATGGATAAGAAAGATGCTAAACCTAGACTTATTAGATGGGTTCTCCTGTTAAAAGAATTTGATTTGCATATTATTGATAGAAAGGGAGCTGAGAACCCCATTGTAGACAACTTTTCTAGGTTAGAAAATTTTCTTGATGACCCACTGCCTATGGATGATAGTTTTCCTGATAAACAATTAGCTGTCATAAATGCTTCTCGTAATGCTCCATGGTATGCTGATTACGCTAATTACATAGTTGTTAAATTTATACCACCTAGTTTCACATACCAGCAAAAGAAAAAGTTTTTCTATGATTTAAGACATTACTTTTGTGATGACCCACACCTTTATAAAGAAGGAATAGATGGTGTTATTAGATGTTGTGTACCTGAGCATGAAGAGGAACAGATCCTACGCAAATGTCACTCCGAGGCCTATGAAGGACACCATGTTGGAGATAGAACAACACACAAGGTATTGCAATCCAGTTTTTATTGGCCTACTCTCTTAAAGGACGCCTGTAAGTTTGTCTTGTTTTGTGATGAATGCCAGAGAATTGGTAATATTAGTAGACGCCAGGAAATGCCTATGAACTATTCACTTATTATTGAACCATTTGATGTTTGGGGTTTTGATTACATGGGACCTTTTCCTTCCTCTAATGGGTATACACATATTCTAGTTGCTGTTGATTACGTTACTAAGTGGGTAGAAGCTATTCCAACTAGTAGTGTTTATCATTACACCTCTATTAAGATGCTTAAAGAAGTTATTTTTTCGAGGTTTGGAGTCCCTAGATATTTAATGACTGATGGTCGTTCACATTTTATTCATGGTGCTTTCCGTAAAATGCTTGCTAAATATCATGTCTACCATAGAATTGCATCTCCATGTCATCCCCAGTCTAGTGGTCAAGTAGAATTGAGCAATAGAGAGATTAAATTGATTTTGCAAAAGACTGTTAATAGATCTAGAAAGAATTGGTCTAAGAAACTTGATGATGCATTATGGCCTTACATAACTGCTTATAAAAACCCTATGGGTATGTCTCCATATAAAATGGTTTATGGAAAAGCATGTCACTTACCTCTTGAACTAGAACACAAAGCGTATTGGGCAATCAAAAAGCTCAATTATGATTTCAAACTTGCCGGTGAGAAGAGGTTATTTGATGTGGGGACCCCGACTCATAAGTCGTGATCACCGAATGCACGTGTACAGTGATCCCAGAGATCAATGCTCACTAAATACACAGAAGCTGAATAACAAGAGTCTTACATCCATGCATACCGTATTACACAAGTAGGACCACTATGGTCAAATCTTGAGTATATCATCGCAACGGAAATCTTCAATAACAACTTGGACCCATGCCATCTTCCTTAACCCTACAGGCATTCTGACTGGGAGGCGGCCTAGCTCGCATGTTCGTCACCAAAGAGATCTTCATCTTACACATGTTCTTTCATGCCTGGCCAATAAAATAACCAGTGGCAAGCCAATGAGTACTTTAAATGTACTCGCAAGCAACCCAAGAGTGATAACAGAATAACTATGCAAGGCTCTACTGCTATAATTGGCAGTTTTGCGGAAAGCTAGTTTTTCTCATGCAAGTATGATCAACGTTTATCAAGAATATGAATGCTTCTGCAACAATATAGGAGGTTATGGACATCAACTTCGAGAAAGAGTTATGAACAACTCATTCTCAAGCTCACCGGGACTTCCTCACGAATCACGTCAATATATTTACCAAACCGTGTTGTTTTGTAGAAACTTATGGACATAGTCTAAGCAGCACCACCCAACTGTCCTTGACCGTGGACACGGCTATTCGAATAGTTTGACACTCTGCAGAGGTTGCGCACTTTACCCACAAGATCCGAGAAGCTTTCGTGTCATCCCCTATCCCGCAGTATCTCAAGTACTCGGGGGAAGCTCCCGATCATTATCTTTCCCTAGACGACACTAACATAGGGTCCACTCGTTGATACACGACCCTCGTGTATAAGCAAAATATTGTGGGACTCTGCCCTTTTCACATTATCACACATACACGAAGGGACCAACGGTGCGTCCGGTGCACTATAAAAATAGTCATGGCCGCCTATCCAAGCACGACCCCATCCCGTGAGTGACCTCAAGTCACCCCCGTCACTAGTAATGTGGGCACCATGCTAGTATCGGCCTAAGTAATCAATAATGCCCATCCCATAAAGGGGTAGAGTGGTTGCACATGTTTGGTTGGGATGGTCGACAAATCTTAAATCTAATCCGTCTCTATAAACAACACTTTTATCAAGACTCGGTACACTACTTCTACACCAAGTAGTGCCCTAGTTACTCATCATATCCCAGGGGCATTAGTGGCACCCACCGGGCTATTTGCAAGTATGTCAAACCACACCTATTTCTTCCAATGCATAACCCCGATCCATTTTACGTAGCCAACTACTATAGCATATTTCTACAACCCACCAACATAACTCTAAACAAGGATAGAGTCATGAACAATGCAAGTATCAACGGGGTATGCAACGGAGGCAAGCCTAGCAAGGTTGCCATTCAGGGAATATCATGCACTCAGTGAAGCAACGCAAATGTTGTTATGGTGTAAAATGGTTCATCATGGTCAAAGGGTTGCTTGCCTGTCTTATCCAAGTCCTCGGGGTCTTCAAATCTTCTGGCCCTTCTCCAAATACTCCGTCTACTTTGTCAACTAATGTCAGAAACAATCACAATAAGCAACACAACAAGGAAAAAATAAAAGTGCTCTAAAAATGTGAGTTGGACTTTTCTAGGATACCTTTGGCCACATGAAGAATGACCAAAGTGGTTTCATTGGGATTGGATCAATGGATACTCTAGAACATTTCAATATGAAGGATCCAAGGGATTAGTGGATTTGCAAGAAGTGTACAGAAGAATTATTTTGAAAAATGAGCAAAGGCACCCATTTAACAAGGAATAATTTTAGAAGTATCTAGGAGTTGGTTTCATTAGATTGGGAGTCCAAATGATTTTCCTATGAATTTACAAAGTTGGATATAAATTGGGAAATGGACCAATATTTTATGTGGCATAGAAAGTATTGATAAAAATGTTCACAAACTAAGTTATGAACATATAAGTATCTAGGAATTTGAATCATGGCATTTGGATCAACAATGGGCTCTCTGTAATTTTTCTAAACTTTATCACAGAAATGGAAAAATAGGATTTGCTAATTATTTGTGAAGAAAGTTTTTCCGAGAAAATGTGCAAATTGCACCATGTGATAGAGCATGAATTTATGAACTTCTAGAAATTTGAATCATCCAATTTGGAGCTCTGTTGAATTATTTATGCATTTTTGAAGTTGATTGGAAAAGAAAAAGGAAATAAGGCTTTAACCTTATCCTCAGCACAAGGCGACAGATAGCCCGTGGGCCGGCCCAGCTGCACGGTCGCACGGGGCGACAACCGTGACGTCGAACGTGCCCAAGCGGAGTACGCCTTCGCGCAGGGGAGGCGGATCTGACCAAAGCCATTTCCACTTAAATGGTTGGGCCCGCCTATTGAGTCGCTAACGTGCGGGCCCTAGCTGCATGTCGTCTTCAACCTCCCGCACACGCTCTGGCCGAGAGGAGGAGCGGCTCCCGACGGCGATAGCCGGGGCTACAGAGCATCTCTGACGATGCTTCGCCCACCCGCGTGCTCAGGAGGATGAGTCGCCTCCATCGATGCATGGCTCGCTCGCCGAGGAGGGCCGTGGCGGCGACGGCCTGGATGGCCGCGGAAGAGGTCGTCGGCCATCTTCAGCTTCGAGCGCACGATGCCCCAAGGAATGAATGGTGGCTTGGGAGGGCTTGCGGTGGTGATAAGGGGGTGCGGGGCTATCCAGGGGGAAGAGAGAGGGGCCGGGGCCTGCGAATTTAAGCAATGGCCGACGGCTCGGCTCTGACCTAGGAGGAGGCTGGAGGGCACGAGGGAGAGACAGGGTTGGTCCAGAGGGGCTCTAGGAGCGAGGGGGAGCAGATGGGGTGGAGAGGAGGACCCGAGGCGGCCTTATATAGAAGGGGGCGTGGTGCACCATGGGGCCGTTTGCCAGCGAGGCCGTAGCCGTCCCTGGAGGCCACGGGATGGCTTGGCTTCGAGTCAGGGGTCTTCCTAGGCGTGGTCTATGACCAGGGAAATAGAGAGGGAGAGAGGTGCGGGCACGAGGCGGGCCACGGACGCGGGCGCGACACTGGCCGAACGGGGCGGTGACAGGCACGAGCCACGGAGGAGAGAGGAGGGAGAGGGAGCAAGGGGCCAATGGCTAGCCGTGTCGTAGACGTCGAGGTGGCCTCGGGGGACACGATCCCAATGCCCTAGGTGGTTGGGTGCCTCGGGCAGGACGCGGCTAGAGTGCGGGAGCACAATGTAGCGAGCTCCAGAGCGCCCATATGGCTGGCATGGCCATGTCCCCACGCGCTCTGGACATGGCCACCTTGTCCATTAGCTACTGGCTGGTCTGGAGATGCTCTTTGAAGCTTAATAGCTAAGGTAAGTCTATAGGAAAGAGGTAGGAGGGAAAAGAGGGGCTGCCATGGTGAAATCAGAGGGGGAAAAGTGAGGTTTTATCCCACCAATGATTGAGCCGAGGGCACGAGTGAGTTACTGGAGGTAGATGATGGTTAGAGAGATCTCTGGTAAAAAATTGAGGTAAAGGGAAATAGTGGAAGGGGTCAAAACAAGTGTTTTGGTAAAATAGCAGAAGGTGTTTGTTGTAAGTTTGGGCAAGTAAATGAAGTCTAATTGACATGAAAATTAATAGGGTCAGGTGGCATGTAGAATTGAGGGTGTCCACCTCTTTTGAGCTTATTTGGAGAAAGTTGCCAATGTAACTTTAGCAAACCCTAGAAATCAACACAAATGGCTTTTCCAAGATTTAGTCATGCAAATCATTCTCCTTGATATACCACTTGGTTTAGTGTCATCATTTGGATATGTGAGCATGTCCACAAATTTTGAGGCCACAAGTAAAAAGTTGACAATGTAGAGTTATTCAAGTTTGGATCTGGTCAGAAAGGGTTTTAGGACACTTTGGCCAAGTTATCCTTCTCCAAAACTTGTTCCATTTGGTCTAGATGCATAATTAGACCATTTTAGTATGTGCACTAAGTTTGAGAGTATTTGGACATGTTTGGCAATGTAAAGTTGCTCAAACTTCAAAATGGACATAAATGGTTTTGAGGGGGTTTCATGATGTTTTCTTGATCTTCAAAGCATGAGGCTTTGCAAGATCATCAAATATGTCATATGTGACATGCTAGAGTTTTCTTGGAATTAATGAAGAATATTTCCTTTGTAAATATTTCAAAAGCTTGAAATATCCAGAAATGATTTTTGAGGGATTTGTCCAATATTTTGAACATGACCATGTGTTGAAACTCTTATATATGGACAATATATGTGCTATGAGTTTCCCTAAAATTTCTCAAATATTTTTAAAACGGTTAAATAATTTTAACCTATTAAAGGCCATTTCTGGCTAAAAGAAAAAGCCTTTGAATAAAATAGGAGAATAACTTTTAAAATTATATTTTTGTGGTTTATGGGAGTCCTATACCCAATAGGATTCAAATATAATTTTTGAAAGATTTTTCACACCCTTAATTAAGTACTTGTAGTTCAAGTCTCAATTCAGGAGTTTTGGAAAACCTAATTTATAAAAGTACTTTTTGGCCAAAATATTTTTGTAAGAAAATTCTATTATGTCCTATACACATGGCATGATCATTGGGCAAAGTTTTGGAGCAAGGAGATGAAGTATAAGAGTTGGATGATTTATTTGATTTTTAGAGCACTTGCAAATAGCAATCAAAAACCAAATCAAGCAAAGACTAAAATACTCAAAAGTTTTTGCCAAACCACATTTTAGCATGATTATTAGCTTAAGTTTTGTGGTATTAAAATTAGGGTGTGACATTTGACATTAGCTCACTTTATGAATGGAGAACCCAATCCTATGAGAATGCCAAGTTGTTTAAGGAAAAGGTTAAAAGATGGCATGACAAAAGGATACTTAAGCGTGAGTTTAATGTAGGTGATCATGTTTTGCTATACAACTCACGTTTAAGCTTTTTTGCAGGAAAGCTTCTCTCTAAATGGGAAGGTCCTTACATTATCGAGAAGGTTTATCGCTCCGGTGCCATCAAAATCGACAACGCTGAATGCACAAATCCGAAGGTGGTAAACGGTCAAAGAATTATACATTATATCTCAGGTACTCCCATAAATGTTGAGAGCAATATAATTAATACCGTGACATCGGAGGAATACATAAGGGATACTTTCCAGGATGTTTCAGACTCCGAAAAGGAATAGGTATGTGGTACGGTAAGTAAACCGACTCCAAAACGTTTCCAATACCATTTTTTCTCCGTTTTGGAATATTTAGAAAAATAGGCAAATTAAAAGTAGTCCGAAGAGTGGACGAGGCAACCACAAGGGCGGAGGGCGAGGGCGTGCCGTACCCCCTGGGCGCGCCCCCTGCCTTGTGGCCACCTCTTGTGCCCTCCGGACTCCGTTTTCTTGCACAATACTTCTTTTGGTCGATAAAAATTCATTATATAATCCCCTGAAGGTTTTGACTACCATACCACGGTAGTATCTCCTGTTTTCGTTTTGAGCTGTTTCTGTATCAGATTTGGAGCAAGATGTCTTCGCAAGAGTTAGTCAGAGAGAGTCCCATCTCTCATCCAACACGGGGGTCAAGAGCAAATAGCAAAGCTGATCACTTCATGCCATCAACAGAGGAAGAGATGGAGGTTGACTTGAAAAGAGTGGATGCCATGGAGGAGGATCAAGAAGTTAACTCTCGTCTCCAAACTGGATTCATGTTGGAGGAACTTCAGAGCTCAGCGATACCAAATTCGGTCATCCCTCCTAATGCTAGATTTCTCTCTTATGAAAATATGAAAAAGAGTGTTGCTTTTTCTCCCGCAGCTAAGAAACATCCATGGGTTATTGGAGCTCTAGCCGTCACGGGCAAACTTCGCAAGGAAATAATGGATCTTAAATAGAAAATTAATATGGTGGAGGAGGAGGATCACATCCTAAGGGGCATAATTGCCAAGAATATCACAACACCACTTCCAAAGAATGAGGCATGAATACATGGGTATGGGCACTCCCCTTGGAAACAACCAAGCTTGGGGGAGGTGCCCTAGTATCGTATCACCATCACACCTTTATCTTTATCATTTTTCTTAGTTCGATCCTTTTGGTTATATCTTGATCTAGTATAATGAAGCTTTAGTATGATCTAGTTTCAAGTTTGGCTTCAAGATCTATCTATGTATTCGAGCCTGTGAGTTATATAATAAAGAGTAGTTTTGAGTTGAGGGCTTTACTTCCTTTCTATGATCTTGACTGAATAAATAATAAATAAAAAGAAATAAAAAGATCATATGTTGATCTTACGGAAAGTAATGACTTCACATATAAAGAGTATGATGAATAAAAGTTCTTGAGAGTTGACAAACATAGTTTCAGTCATTGTTGCTATTAATAGGAAGTAATAAAGAAAGAGAGGTTTCACATATAAATATATTATCTTGGACATATTTTATGATTGTGAGCACTCATTAAAATATGACATGCTAAAAAGTTGAGGTTGGACAAAGAAGACAACATAATGGGTTATGTCTTCTTACATCAGAACCGAAGTTATATTGTCATGGATCCTCCAACATGTCGAGCTTGCTTTTCCCTCTCATGCTATCCAAATCCTTTGTACTAAGTAGAGATACTACTTGTGCATCCAAACATCCCTGAACCCAGTTTTGCCATGAGACTCCACCATACCTACCTATGGATTGAGTAAGATCCTTCAAGTAAGTTGTCATCGGTGCAAGCAATAAAAATTGCTCCTTAAATATGTATGATCTATTAGTGTGAAGAAAATAAGATTTATGCGAACTTGTGATATGGAAGAAATAAAAGCGATGGGCTGCATAATAAAGTTCTTTATCACAAGCGGCAATATAAAGTATTGCATTAAGATTTTGTGCATCCAACCATAAAAGCGCATGAAACTTCTGCTTCCCCTTGCGAAGGGCCTATCTTTTATCTTTTACCTTTATACAAGAGTCAAGGTGATCATCACCTCTCATTTTACTTTTATCCTTTGGCAAGCACAATATGTTGGAGCTAGATCTAGATATATGTATCCACGCGGATATAGAGGACCATGAACCATTATTGTTGACATTACCCTTGAGGTAAACCGTTGGGAGGCAAAACTATAAGCCCCTATCTTTCTCTGTGTCCGATTAAAGCTTTGAATTCATAAGTATTGCGTGAGTGTTAGCAATTGTGAAAGATTAAATGATAGTTGAGTATGTGCACTTGCTGAAAAGCTCTTATATTGACTCTTTCCGATGTTATGATAAATTGCAATTGCTTCAATGACTGAGATCATGGTTTGTTAGTTTTCAATGAAATTTCTAATTCATACTTTACCTTGTGAATGAATTGTAACTTTGGCATAAGAATCTATATGACAATATATGTTGTTGTCCTAAAGATGATCATGATGCCTTTATGTCTATATTTTATATTTATCGACACCTCTATCTCTAAACATGTCGACATATTTTTTGATTTCAGCTTTCGCTTGAGGACAAGTGAGGTCTAAGCTTGGGGGAGTTGATACGTCCATTTTGCATCATGCTTTTATATCATTATTTATTGCATTATGGGCTGTTATTACACATTATGGCACAATACTTATGCCTTTTCTCTCTTATTTTACAAGGTTTACATGAAGAGGGAGAATGCCAGCAGCTGGAATTCTGGACTAGATAAGGAGCAAACCTGAGAGACCTATTCTGCAGAAATCCAAAAGTCATGAAACTTCATGGAGAATTATTTTGGAAAATATAAAAAAAATTGGGCAAAGAAAGTACCAGAGGGGGGCCACCAGCCATCCACAAGGGTGGGGGTGCGCCCTAACCCCCTGGGCGCGCCCCCCTGTCTTGTGCGCCACCTGGCAGGTCCCCGATGCCCATATTCTGCTATATGGTGTGTTCTAACCTGGAAAAAAATCATAAGGAGGTTTTCGGGACGAAGCGCCGCCGTCTCGAGGTGGAACCTGGGCGAAACCAATCTAGGGCTCTAGCAGAGCTGTTATGCCGGGAACACTTCCCTCCGGGAGGGGGAAATCGAAGCCATTGTCATCACCAATGATCCTCTCATCGAGAGGGGGTCAATCAACATCAACATCTTCACCAGCACCACCTCCTCTCAAACCCTAGTTCATCTCTTGTATCCGATCTTTGTCTCAAAACCTCAGATTGGTACATGTGGGTTGCTAGTAGTGTTGATTACCCCTTGTAGTTGATGCTAGTTGGTTTATTCGATGGAAGATCATATGTTAAGATCCTTAATGCTATTCAATACCCATCTGATCATAAACATGAATATGCTTTGTGAGTAGTTACTTTTGTTCCTGAGGACATGGGAGAAGTCTTCCTCTAGTGGTGTTATGTGAACATCGACTACATGACACTTCACCATGATTTGGGCCTAGGGGAAGGCATTGGTAAGTAATAAGTAGATGATGGGTTGCTAGAGTGACAGAATCTTAAACCCTATTTTATGTGTTGCTTCATAAGGGGCTGATTTGGATCCATATGTTTCATGCTATGGTTAGAATTATCTTAATTCTTCTTTCGTAGTTGCGGATGCTTGCGAGAGAGGTTTGCGAGAGAGGTTAACCATAAGTGGGAGGCTTGTCTAAGTAAGGGCAGCACCCAAGCACCAGTCCACCCACATATCAAATTATCAAAGTAACGAACGCGAATCATATGAGCATGATGAAAACTAACTTGACAACAATTCCCATGTGTCCTCGGGAGCACTTTGCTCTATATAAGAGTTCGTCCAGGCTTGTCCTTTGCTAAAAAAGGATTGGGCCATCTTGCTGCACCTTATTTACTTCTGTTACTTGTTACCCATTACGAATTATCTTATCACACAACTATCTGTTACTGATAATTTCAGTGCTTGCAGAGAATACCTTGCTGAAAACCGCTTGTCATATCCTTCTGATCCTCGTTGGGTTCGACACTCTTGCTTATCGAAAGGACTACGATAGATCCCTATACTTGTGGGTCATCAAAATACCAGAAGAACAACCTCAAACAGCTTTAGTAATGGACTCGACCCTAGTGCCTTCCAAGAAGGCCCTAGTGCCTATCGAGAAGAAGGCCCCTATGCCTACCAAGAAGAAGGCCCTAGTGCATACCGAGAAGAAAGCCTCAGTGCCTACCAAGTAAGAATCTGCTCAGCTGCCAACTGCCTCTGCGGCTCCGTCCACCGTACCATCCGCCCCCTCTCCACTGAAGTTATCTATCGACACAATAGAAATAACTTCCAATGTTGGTCCATCCGGAGTCTGTCTCTGCTCGTCATACTGATTCTGTGGTGTATCGAGATGGAGTGATTTCAGTCGAAGACGAACTCAAGTATCCATATCCTCGTGAAGAACTGCCCTTGTTTTCAGCAGGTATTGGCGCCAAAGGTCCGCTTTTCAATCGGAATGCTCATCCTCAATTCTTTCAATAAAGTCCATATAGTGGGCCACACACTTCCGAATCGCCTCATTTCTGGACCAAGGAACATGCCATCTATTAATCTCGGGTTCTCTATGACAGTGCTACTTCTTGAGCTTGCGTTGTTTTTCCCTTGAAGAGGAAAGGGTGATGCAACAAAGTAGAGATAAGTATTTCCCTCAGTTAAGAACCAAGGTATCAATCCAGTAGGAGGTACAAGCAAGTCCCCAATATATGCACCTGCGCAAACTAACAAACACTTGCATACAACATAAAAAGGGGTTGTCAATCCCTTCATGGTCACTAGCAAGAGTGAGATCTAGTAGAGATAGATTTAATATATAAGTACAAGGCAAAATAAAGTAAACACAAAATAATTCCAGCAAAGTATTTTTTTAAGATCAGAAAATAATATGATGGAAAATAGACCCGGGGCCATAGGTTTCACTAGAGGCTTCTCTCTCCAAGAAAGCATACGGTGGGTAAACAAATTACTGTTGAGCAATTGATAGAAAAGCACAAAATTATGACAACATCTAAGGCAATGATCATGAATATAGGCATCACGTCCATAACAAGTAGACCGACTCCTGCTCGCATATACTGCAATTACTCCACACATCTACCGCTATCCAGCATGCATTTAGAGTATTAAGTTCATAAGAATAGAGTAACGCCTTAAGCAAGATGTCATGATGTAGAGGGAAAAACTCAAGTAATATGATATAAACCCCATCTTTTTTATCCTTAATGGCAACAATACAATACGTGCCTCACTACCCCTTCTGTCACTAGGTGAGGCCACTTCAAGATTGAACCCATCACAAAGCACCTCTCCCATTGCAAGAAAAACCAATCTAGTTGGACAAACCAAATCGATAGATTGGAGATAAACACAAAGCTATCTTAATTATGCATAAAAGAGTTCAGAGAAAACTCAAATAATATTCATAGATAATCTGATCGTAAATCCACAATTTCATCGGATCTCAACAAACACACCGCAAAATAAGATTACATCAAACAAATCTCCAAGAACATCGAGGAGTACATTGTATTGAAGATCAAAGAGAGAGAGAAGAAGCCATCTAGCTACTAGCTATGGACCTTGATACGTCTCCAACGTATCCATAATTTTTGATTGTTCCATGCTATTATATTATCCTTCTAGGATGTCTTATGAGCTTTATTATATACTTTTATATGATTTTTGGGACTAACCTATTAACCCAGAGCCCAGTGCCAGTTTCTATTTTTCTCATGTTTTAGGGTTTTACAGAAAAGGAATATCAAACGGAGTCCAATTGACGAGCCAATTTTTTATGATTTTTTCTGGACCAAAAGAAGCCCCCGAAGCAAAAGAGTTGGGCCAGGAGAGCCACGGACTGCCCTTGAGGGTGGAGGGCGCGCCCTGGGAAGGTGGTGGCGCCCTCCTATCTCGAGGACAGCCCAGAAGCCCCCCTGACGTGGGACCTACGCCAAAAATTCCTGTAAATACTGAAATCTTCGTAAATTAACCTAGATCGGGAGTTCCGCCACCGAAAGCCTCTGTAGCCACTGAAAACCAATCTACACCCGTTCTGTCACCCTGCCGGAGGGGGGAATCCCTCTCCGATGGCTATCTTCATCATCCCGACGCTCTCCATGATGAGGAGGGAGTAGTCCACCCTCGGGGCTGAGGGTATGTACCAATAGCTACGTGTTTGATCTCTCTCTCTCTCTCTCTCTCTCTCTCTCTCTCTCTCTCTCTCGTGTTCTTGAGATGGCACGATCTTGATGTATCGCGAGCTTTGCTATTCTAGTTGGATCTTATGATGCTTCTCCCCCTCTACTCTCTTGTAATGGATTGAGTTTTCCCTTTGAAGTTATCTTATCGGATTGAGTCTTTAAGGATTTGAGAACACTTGATGTATGTCTTGCACATGTTTATCTGTGGTGACAATGGGATATCATGTGATCTACTTGATATATGTTTTGGTGATCAACTTGCGGGTTTCGTGACCTTCGGAACCTATGCATAGGGGTTGGCACACGTTTTCGTCTTGACTCTCTGGTAGAAACTTTGGGGCACTCTTTGAAGTTCTATGTGTTGGTTGAATAGATGTTTCTGGGATTGTGTGATGCATATCGTATAATCATGCCCACAGATACTTGAGGTGACAATGGAGTATCTAGGTGACATTAGGGTTTTGGTTGATTTGCGTCTTAAGGTGTTATTCTAGTACAACCTCTATGATAGATTGAACGTTACTACGGACTCTTGAATAGATCGATCTGAAAGAATTACTTTGAGGTGGTTTTGTACCCTACCATAATCTCTTCGTTTGTTCTCCGCTATTAGTGACTTTGGAGTGACTCTTTGTTGCATGTTGAGGGCTAGTAATATTATCCAATTATGTTATCCTTGTTGAGAGAACTTACACTATTGAAAGTATGAACCCCAGGCCTTGCATACCATCATTGCAACACCGTTTATGCTCACTTTTACCACTTGCTACCTTGCTGTTTTTATATTTTCTTATTACAAAAACCAATATCTACCATCCATATTGCACTTGTATCACCATCTCTTCGCCGAACTAGTGCACCTATACAATTTACCATTGTATTGGGTGTGTTGGGGACACAAGAGACTCTTTGTTATTTGGTTGCATGGTTGTTTGAGAGAGACCATATTCATCCTACGCCTCCCACGGATTGATAAACCTTAGGTCATCCACTTGAGGAAAATTTGCTACTGTCCTACAAACCTCTGCACTTGGAGGCCCAACAATGTCTACAAGAAGAAGGTTGCGTAGTAGACATCAAGCTCTTTTCTGGAGCCATTGTCGGGGAAGCTTACACAAAAGTCATATACCAAGTACCTATCACAAACCCTTATCCTTCGCATTACATTTTTGCCTATCGTTTTCCTCTCCCCCACTTCACCCTTGCCGTTTTATTCGCCCTTCTTCCGTCGTGTGTTTATCATTTGCTTGCTTCTTGTTTGCTTGTGTGTTGCTTGCTTGCTTGTCATCATGTCTAGCACACCTATCATTATCACCACTCCCGAGAGTGAGGTCCTCAACTTTAAATAAAGGGAGGAAGAAAACTTAAAAGATGCCTGGTATAGAATTTGCAATGCTCAAAATATATCTAATAGGAAGCTTTCCACTTCCGTGCTTCTTCGCAATTTTTATGTTGGCATAACTCCGTGGAATAGATTTATCTTAGATACCATTACCGGAGGGAATTTCTTGGGTAGCCACACCGTTGATTCTTACAAAGCTATGACTAAAATATTTGGCTCACCACCTCTTATGGTTAATGGGACTGTTTTAACTTTGTAGCATGTTATGCAAAGGTTAGAAATCATTGAAAACAAAGTTGCTACGGTAGAACTGGTAGATAACTTGGTTATAAAAATTCATAATGAAATCACCCAATATGGATCCAAGGTAGGAGTTGTTTTGAAAAATCTTAAGGAAAAAGCGCCCATAGTTAAAGAAAAGCTAGATCAGGATTCTACTAGAATCAATAAGCTTGAGGATGTTATCACTAATGTGGGTTCTGCTCTTTCCGCTATAGAAACTACTCCAAATACCTACATTAAATTATCTAAGTTCATGTATGTCCCTAAAGACAAGGGTGAAACATCTAGACATGCGGATCTCAAATCCATAAGTGTTCACCCTAATTTTCTTACTTTTGCAAGAGAACCTTTTGACACTTTAGAATTTGTTGATTTCTTTTCCAAGAGTTTGATTATTCATAGGGACAAAGAAGTGCCCAAAAATCATAAGTGCTTAATCAAATAATTGCCTTCCAAGGATGGCAATACCTAGATCTATCTTGTATCGTGCCTAGCTAGGGGCGTAAAACGATATCGCTTGTTGGGAGGCAACCTAATTTTATGTTTTTTGTTTTTGTTGCTGTTAGGGAATAAATATTGCATCTATCCTCTTATTAGATGTGGTTTCATGTTTTGTTTAGTGTTTCTGCCAAGTAGAACCTTTGGGAAGACTTGTGTGAAGTTTATATGATCTTGCTGTGAAAAACAGAATCGTTAGCGCTCGCTAAAGTAGTCGTGGGATTTTACTGGAGCGTGCTTTTTAGTTCATTATTTTGCAGATGATTTGTAGACAAATTCCGCAAATTTACCAATTTAGTTTGAATTTTTTGGAGTTACAGAAGTAGGCGAATCCTGCAGATTACTACAGACTGTTCTGTTTTTGAAAGATTCTGTTTTTCGTGTGTTGTTTGCTTATTCCGATGCATCTATGAGTAGTATTGGAGGATATGAACCATAGAGAAGTTGGAGTATAGTAGCTTTAACACTAATATAAACAAATAATGAATTCATCGCTGTATCTTTGAGTAGTGGTTTGCTTTCTTACACTAACGGAGCTCACGAGAATTTTTGTCTAAGTTTTGTGTTGTGAAGTTTTCAAGTTTGGAGTATTGCTTTGATGGACTATGGAATAAGGAGTAGAAAAGGTCTAAGCTTGGGGATGCCCATGGAATCCCAAGTAAATTCAAGATAATCAAAAGCCTAAGCTTGGGGATGCCCCGGGAAGGCATCCTCTCTTTTGTCTTCATCTATCGGTAACTATACTTGGAGCTATATTTTTATTCGCATCATGTTATGTGTTTTGCTTGGAGCGTCTTGTATAATTTGAGTCTTTGCTTGTTAGTCTTCCACAATCATCCTTGCTGGACACACCTATTTGAGAGAGTTAAATATGGCCTAGAAATTGTTAGAACACTCTATGTGCTTCACTTATATCTTTTGAGTTGAATAGTTTTTGCTCTAGCGCTTCACTTATATCTTTTAGAGCACGGTGGTGGTAATATTTTGTATAAATTGTTGAACTCTCATGCTTCACTTATATCTATTTGAGAGTCTGTTAAAACAGCATGGTAATGTGTTTAGGCTAAAAGAACTAATCTTCACATGATAAACGTCCAATGTCAATGTAGTAAAAAAAATTCACACCAAGTGCATTGAATTGAATGAGATGTTGGATGCTTGATAATTGTTTTGAGACATGAGGATAGTGATATTAGAGTCATGCTAGTGGAGTTATTATGAAATTGAGAAATACTTGTGTTAAGGTTGGTGATTCCCGTATCATGCACGTATGGTGAACCACTATGTGAGGAAGTTAGAGCATGAGGTATTTGTAGAGTGCCAACCTTTGTGTGGAGGTCGGGGGCGCGCGATGGTTAACTCCTACCAACCTCCCCCCTAGGAGCATGCGTTGATTGCTTTGTTTTGATGACTCGTAGATTTTTGCAATAAGTATATGAGTTCTTATGACTAATGTTGAGTCCATGGATTATACGCACTCTCACCCTTCCACCATTGCTAGCCTCTCTTGTACCGCGCAACTTCCGTCGGTGCCATAAACCCACTATATATGCTTCCTCAAAACAGCCACCATATATATTCCTCAAAACAGCCACCATACCTACCCATCATGGCATTTCCATAGCCATTCCGAGATATATTTCCATGCAAATTTCCACCGTTCCGTTCATATGACACGCATCATATTGTCATATTGCCATGCATGATCATGTAGTTAACATCGTATTTGTGGCAAGGCCACCATGCATAATTTCTCATACATGTCACTCTTGATTCATTGCACATCCCGGTACACCGTCGTTCATATAGAGTCATACTTTGTTGTAGTATCGAGTTGTAATATCGAGTTGTAATTAAAGTGTGATGATCTTCATTATTATAGCATTGTCCCATGTGAGGAAAGGCCAATAAAAAAAAGGAGATGGCCCAAAAAAATAGAGGGGCTAATAAAAAAAGAAAAAAAAAAGAGAGAAAGCCCCTCCAAAAAAGAGAGAAAAGAGAGAAGGGACAATTGCTACTATCTTTTTTTCCACACTTGTGCTTCAAAGTAGCACCATGTTCTTCATTATAGAGAGTCTCATGTTTAGTCACTTTCATATACTAGTGGGAATTTTCATTATAGAACTTGGCTTGTATATTCCAACGATGGGCTTCCTCAAATGCCCTAGGTATTCGTGAGCAAGCAAGTTGGATGCACACGCACTAGTTTTTTTTGTTGAGCTTTCATTCATATTTAGCTCTAGTGCATCCGTTGCATGGCAATCCCTACTCACTCACATTGATATCTATTGATGGGCATCTCCATAGCCCGTTGATACGCCTAGTCGATGTGAGACTATCTCCCTCCTTTTTGTCTTCTCCACAACCACCTCTATTCCACCCATAATGCTATATCCATGGCTCACGCTCATGTATTGCGTGAAAGTTGAAAGGTTTGAAAGAATAGAGTATGAAAACAAGTGCTTGGCTGAAACCGGGGTTGTGCATGATATGAGTATTTTGTGTGATGAAGAGGGAGCATAGCCAGACTATATGATTTTGTAGGGATAACTTTCTTTAGCCATAGTATTTTGAGAAGACATGATTGCTTTGTTAGTATGCTTGAAGTATTGTTATTTCTTATGTCAATATAGACTTTTATCTTGAATCTTTCAGATCTAAACATTCATACCACAATTAAGAGAATTACATTGAGAATTATGTTAGGTAGCATTCTACATCAAAAATTCTGTTTTATCATTTACCTACTCAAGGACGAGCAGGAATTAAGCTTGGGGATGCTGATACGTCTCCAATGAATCTATAATTTTTGATTGTTCCATGCTATTATATTATCCTTCTAGGATGTCTTATGGGCTTTATTATACACTTTTATATGATTTTTGGGACTAACCTATTAACCCAGAGCCTAGTGCCACTTTCTGTTTTTCTCCTATTTTAGGGTTTTACAGAAAAGGAATATCAAATGGAGTCCAATTGACGAGCCAATTTTTTATGATTTTTTCTGGACCAAAAGAAGCCCCCGAAGCAAAAAAGTTGGGCCAGGAGAGCCACGGGCTGCCCTCGAGGGTGGAGGGAGCGCCCTGGGAAGGTGGTGGCGCCCTCCTATCTCGAGGACAACCCAGAAGCCCCCATGATGTGGGACCTACGCCAAAAATTCCTATAAATACTGAAACCTTCGGAAATTAAACTAGATTGGGAGTTCCGCTGCCGAAAGCCTCTATAGCCACTGAAAACCAATCTACACCCATTCTGGCACCCTGCCGGAGGGGGGAATCCCTCTCCGGTCGCTATCTTCATCATCCCGGCGCCCTCCATGACGAGGAGGGAGTAGTCCACCCTCGGGGCTGAGGGTATGTACCAGTAGCTATGTGTTTGATCTCTCTCTCTCTCTCTCTCTCTCTCTCTCTCTCTCGTGTTCTTGAGATGGCACCATCTTGATGTATCGCGAGCTTTGCTATTCTAGTTGGATCTTATGATGCTTCTCCCCCTCTACTCTCTTGTAATGGATTGAGTTTTCCCTTTGAAGTTATCTTATCGGATTGAGTCTTTAAGGATTTGAGAACACTTGATGTATGTCTTGCACGTGTTTATCTGTGGTGACAATGGGATATCATGTGATCTACTTGATGTATGTTTTGGTGATCAACTTGCGGGTTCCGTGACCTTGGGAACCTATGCATAGGGGTTGGCACACGTTTTCGTCTTGACTCTCCGGTAGAAACTTTGGGGCACTCTTTGAAGTTCTATGTGATGGTTGAATAGATGTTTCTGAGATTGTGTGATGCATATCGTATAATCATGCCCACGGATACTTGAGGTGACAATGGAGTATCTAGGTGACATTAGGGTTTTTGTTGATTTGCGTCTTAAGGTGTTATTCTAGTACGACCTCTAGGATAGATTGAACGTTACTACGGACTCTTGAATAGATCGATCAGAAAGAATAACTTTGAGGTGGTTTCGTACCCTACCATAATCTCTTCATTTGTTCTCCGCTATTAGTGACTTTGGAGTGACTCTTTGTTGCATGTTGAGGGCTAGTAATATGATCCCATTATGTTATCCTTGTTGAGAGAACTTACACTAGTGAAAGTATGAACCCCAGGCCTTGCCTACTATCATTGCAACACCGTTTATTCTCACTTTTGCCACTTGCTACCTTGCTGTTTTTATATTTTCTTATTACAAAAACCAATATCTACCATCCATATTGCACTTGTATCACCATCTCTTCGCCGAACTAGTGCACCTATACAATTTACCATTGTATTGGGTGTGTTGGGGACACAATAGACTCTTTGTTATTTGGTTGCAGGGTTGTTTGAGAGAGATCATCTTCATCCTACGCCTCCCGCGGATTGATAAACCTGAGGTCATCCACTTGAGGGAAATTTGCTACTGTCCTACAAACCTCTGCACTTGGAGGCCCAACAACGTCTACAAGAAGAAGGTTGCATAGTAGACATCACACCTGTAGGTCTGTGGTAAACTACTCACGCATCATCATAAGGGCATCAAGGTTGATGTAGAAGCCCTCCGTGATCCAACCCCCCTCCGGCGGAGTACGGGAAAAGGCCCCAAGATGGGATCTCACGGGAACAGAAACTTGCGGCGGTGGAAACGTATTTTTGGCGGCTCCTCTGACAGAGGGGAAATATTTGGGTATTTATAGAGCGAATATTAAGGTTAGGAGAGCCATGGGGGCCCCACAAACCAAGGGGTGCCCCCCTAGGGCGCGCCCCTACGGCTTGTGGCCTCCTTGTAGATCTTCTGGCCTCCTCTCCAAGTCTTGTAGGTGTCTTCTGGTCGAAGAAAAATCATTGCAAAGTTTTATTCTATTTGGACTCCGTTTGATATTCCTTTTCTGTAAAAGTCAAAAACAATGAAAAAACAAAAACTGGCACTAGGCACTAGGTTAATATGTTAGTACCAAAAATGATATAAAATAGCATAGTAATGCATATAAAACATCAAAAGTTGATAATATAATAGCATGGAACAGTAAAAAAAATATAGATACATTGGAGACGTATCAAGCATCCCCAAGCTCAATTCTTGCTCGTCCTCGAGTAGGTAAATGATAAAAGCAGAATTTTTGATGCGGAATGCTACCTAACATATTTATCAATGCAATTATTCTTATCCTGGCATGAATGTTAAGATCCATATGATTCAAAACAAAAGTTTAATATTCACATAAAAACAATAATACTTCAAGCATACTAGAAAGTAAAATCATGAAACTTCAAAAATAACATGGCTAAAGAAAGTTATCCCTAGAAAATCATATAGTCTTGTTATGCTCCATCTTCTCAATGAAAAGTATAAATCATGTAGCTACAATTGCTAATCATGTGTCAGGGAAGCAATTGTTTCATATATTTTAATGCGCTTTAGCTTTTTCAACTCTTCACGCAATACACGAGTGTGAGCCATGGATATAGCACTATAGGTGGAATAGAAGGTGGTAGTAGACAAAAGAAGGGATAAAGTATCACATCAACTAGGAAAATTAATGGACTATGGAGATGTCCATTAATTGATATCAATGTGAGTGAGTAGGGATTGCCATGTAACAGATGCACTAGAGCTAGAAGTGTATGAAATCTCAAAAGAAAACTAAGTGGGTGTGCATCCAACTTGCTTGCTCATGAATACCTAGGGAAATTTGAGGAAGCCCATCAATGGAATATACAAACCACGTTCTATAACGAAAAATTCCCACTAGTAATGTATGGAAGTGTCAAAATAGGAGACTCTCTATCATGAAGAACATGGTGCTACTTTGAACCACAAGTGTGGAAAAGGATAGTAACATGTCCCTTCTGTCTGTTTCTCTCATATTTTTATTTTGGGTTCTTTGGCCTCTTTATTTATTTATTTTTTATTTGGGCTATTTGGTCTTTTTTTATTTGGGCTATTTGGTCTCTTTTTTGTATAACCTCACATGGGACAATGTTCTAATAATGATGATCATCACACTTTTATTTACTTACAACTCAATGTAAAAACTCATAATGATGGAATGGTGAAGTTACATGGCAATATATCTCGGAATGGCTATGAAAATGCCATAATAGTCAGGTATGGTGGTTGTTTTGAGGAAACATATAAGGTGCGTTTAATGCATTGGTGAAAGTTGCGTGGTACTAGAGTGACTAGCAAAGGTGGAAGGGTGAGAGTGCATATAATCCATGGACTCAACATTAGTCACAAAGAACTCACATACTTATTGCAAAAAAATTATTAGCCCTCGAAGCAAAGTACTACTACGTATGCTCCTAGGGTAGAGGTTGGTAGGAGTTAACCATCGCGCGCTCCCAACTTTCACACAAAGGAAGACAATCACGGATAAATTGCGCTCCCACTTCATCACATAACTAGAAGAACATACATGCATGCTACAAGAATCACAAACCTTAACACACATATTTCTTTTAGTCCACAATTTACTACTAGCATGACTCTAATATTACCATCATCATATCGCAAAACAATTGCGAGGAATCAAACTTCTCATATATTCAATGTTCTTTAAGAAAGTTTTTATTATATCCCCCTTGGATTCCTATCATATTAGGACTAAATTCATAACCTAAGCCAATTACCATGCTGTTATTAGACTCTCAAAATAATATAAATGAAGCATGAGAGTTCATTAATTTCTTCAAAATAACATCACGGTCGTGCTAAAAAAGATATAAGTGAAGTACTAGAGCAACTGCCTAGCTCAAGAGCTATAAGTGAAGCACATATAGTATTCTAATAAAATCACGATTAATGCATGTCCCTCACAAAAGGTGCGTACATCAAGTATGATCGTGGCAAACTAAAATGCAAAGACTCAAATCACACAAGACGCTCCAAGCAAAACACATATCATGTTGTGAATAAAAATATAGCCTCAAGTAAATTTACTGATGGATTGAAGACAAAAGAGGGGATGCCTTTTATGGCATCCCCAAGCTTAGATGTGTGGTTATCCTTGAATATTACCCTTGGGTGCCTTGGGCATCCCCAAGCATAGGCTCTTGCCATTCCTTATTCCGTAGTCCATCAGATCTTTACCCAAATCTTGAAAACTTCACAACACAAAACTGAACAGAAATCTCGTGAGATCCGTTAGTATAATAAATCAAATAACCACTTTAGGTACAATTGTGATCTCACTCTAATTTTATATTGGTGTTATATATACTGTATACAAACCTCTATTCCAACTTCTCCATGGTTCATACCCCCCGATACTACCCATAGATTCATCAAAATAAGCAAACAACAAAATGAAAACAGAATCTGTCAAAAACAGAACAGTCTGTAGCAATATGAAAACTCCGTATACTTATGCAACTCTAAAATTCTGAAAAGTTAGGAAAATATGTGATTTTTTTATATAAATCATTGTGTAAAGATTTCAGAAAATTATCACGCTCCAGTGAATTTTAGAATTTTTTCTACTGGTGATGACCCACAAGTATAGGGGATTAATCGTAGTCCTTTCGACAAGTAAGAGTGTCGAACCCAACAAGGAGCAGAAGGAAATGACAAGTGGTTTTCAGCAAGGTAATGTCTGCAAGCACTGAAATTGTAAGTAGCGGATAGTTTGATAGCAAGATAATTTGTGACGATAAAGTAATGGTAACGGAAAATAGTATGCAACAAGATAGCCCAATCCTTTTGTGGCAAAGGACATGCCAAAGTGGTTTCTTATAATAAGCAAAGTGTTCTTGAGGGCACACATGAATTTCATCCAGTCACTTTCACCATGTTGGCTTGATTTGTGTTCACTACTTTGATAATTTGATATGTGGGTGGATCGGTGCTTAGGTGATGTTCTTAATTGAACTAACCTCCTACTTATGATTAACCCCCTCGCAAGCATCTGCAACTACGAGAAAAGTATTAAGATAAAATCTAACCATATCATTAAACATTTGGATCAAAATCGGTTCCTTACGAAGTAGCGCATAAACTAGGGCTTAAGCTTCTGTCACTCTAGCAACCCATAATTTAATAACTACTCCACAATGCATTCCCTTAGGCACAAACATGGTGAAGTGTCATGTAGTCGACGTTCACATGACACCACTAAGGGAATCTCAACATACATATCATCAAAATATTGTCGGGGAAACTGATCGCCCACGAACACCTATGGGACCGGAGCCCCTTGTCGGTACGGTGAGGGAGCGGAGGGAGCACAAAGAGCGGATCGAGGAACGCACGCGGGCAGTTTACCCAGGTTCGGGCCGCGCGGACGCGTAAAACCCTACTCCTGCCTTGGTTGTATTGAGCTCGGGAGCTTGAAGATCTACAGTGCTAGCTACACCGAGCGAGAGAGTGAACTAAGTTTCGAACCTCCTCTACGTTGTGCATGGGCCTCCTTTTATAGCTCAAAGGGGTCACCGACAGGTGTCAACGTAGAGGAGGGTAAAAACGTAAATTTGGTGGTAGTTGCAACAGTGCATGAATAGTGCATGAATAGTGGATGAACAGTGGTCTTCACCTAACTTTGACAGTGGGGGACAAGGGCATTAAATGCCCGTCGCCGTCGACCCCAAAAGCGTTTGTCCATGCGTCTCCGTTCGCCACGGCGGTAGCCTCGTCACCGTGGCTTGCCACCGTGTGCCCCAGGCTGCACAGCTATCCGCCACGCGTCCCTGGAAGGGCCCTAGGGCGACGCATGGGCCGATGAGCTGGAGCGCGGGCACACAGCGTTGGTTTCTCTGGCAAGCACCTTGCCGGGGTCTTAATCTTGCCGGGCCCGGAAGCTTGCCGCTTCCCGGGCCCTTGCCGGGGCGCATGATGCACCGAGGCATCTCTTGATGTATGCATTCCTTGGTCTTCCTGGCAAGCTCCTCTTGCCAGGGTCTTGTGCTAAAGTGATAACCTTGAGTCTGGTGCGGCCTTCCCGGCAAGCTCCACTTGCCGGGGTCTTGATCTTCTGACTTGTATACTTTGTTTTTGAATGGCTTTATAGGGACCGGAAAGGTTCTCGGCGAGCACGTGGTAAGCCCTGCCGCGGGAAGCTGCTACTGCCCGTGCACAAGTTGGGGTACTAAGGTACCCCTATCTTAGTACACCGACAGGAGCCCCCGGGCCTGGGCCACACACGGTGCCGAGCGCTGTTGGGCCAGGCCCAAGACAGTGCACGGGCACACGCGGCCCACGACACGCCGTATCTCCTTCCGTATCCGCCGCATCCCTTCCTAACGGCACGCGTCGATTGCGGCGTCGTGGGAGAGATCGTGGCCTTGTTCTTTAATGGGAAATGCGGAACGTCCCCCACTTCCCCCTTAAAAGCAGAGGAAGCAGGGGCAGTTCCCCTCCTTCGTCTTCATTGCGCCTTGAATCTCCAGAAACCTCCGCTGCTTCTTGCCTCCGCCCCTCCTCCGCCGTCTTCCGCATCCGCGGCGCCGTCGAGATCCTCGCCTCTTCCCTCGCCGCCTCCGCCATGGCTCCGAAGAGCGACAAGGCGAAGAGCGACAAGGCCAAGAGCGACAAGGCCAAGAACGACAAGGCCAAGAAGGAGAAGTCCGAGCAGGCGGCGAAGCTGGCCGCCCTGGGGAAGAGGTGCGTGGTCTTCGCGCCGAGGCTTGGCGCGAGGGAGCTGCGGAACAAATACTATTTGTTCTGGGCGAGGGAGACCAAAGCTCATCCCCGCACCAGAGCCTTCCCCGCCGTCGCCAAAGATATGTTCCCCGGCGGGTACTTCTTCTTCGCTGCATTTTTCCACTGTGGATTGTGCCCTCCGTTCTCGGAGTTCTTTTGTGATATCATGAACGCATATGGCCTCCACCTCCTAGATTTCACCCCCAACGCCATCCTTACGATGGCCGTTTTCGTACATCTGTGCGAAAACTATGTTGGGATTCATCCAAGCGTAGCCCTCTTCCGCCACTTCTTTATGCCCAGAGTAGAGGCTGGCGCTCCCCTTTCCGGCGGCATCTCCTGGATCTTCAGGTTGAACAAGAAGGACTTGTACCTGAGGGGAGAGCTTCGCGGCAAGTGGGAGGAGTGGAGAGCCGATTGGTGCTGGGTGGTGGAAGATAACCCAGAGCCTTTTACTGCGCCGCGCACAACTGCCATAGTGCGCGGCAGGGATTGGAGCGAATTGGCCCCGGAGGACAACAAGCTTAGCATCGCCCTCATTAGGATTATTCATCTCCGGGTCGCCAATTTGACTATCGGAGAAGTTGGAGCAGATTTCCTCCGCCGCCGCATCGCCCCTTTACAAGAAAGGAAAAGCCCCGCATGGGAATTTGGCAATGCGGCGGATATCATGAGGCTGCGCCCTGGATTGAACTATAACTTTACTGCCTTGGAGTTGAAGGGGATGGTCCGGGAGCTCTTCAAGCATGACCCGGCCCACCCGGAGTGGTTCAGACCTTCCCGGGGAGTGGTGCCGCTGTGCAACAACACTGCCCGTGATTCTCTACGAGCGATGATGCCCGCGTGCGACTCCCATGGCGTCGCCCCCACCTGGATAGAGCCTCCGCCGGATACTGTGCTGACCTTCTTCGACAACCTGGTCGAGACGCCCCGCAACGCCGAGGAGAACAGGGGCCTCACCCGGGCCACTACGGAACGGGATATAGCTTATATCGCCACCAGGATGGAGGAGGCCGCCGCAGCTGCGGCGGCGGGTGACTTTGGGTACACTGTGGAAGAGGCACAGGCCACGGACGCAGTGAGCCAAGCAGAGGAGGCGGAAATCCTCAAGTTGCTGAAGCTTGCGCCCGAGGAGTTTGCCGGGGAGCCTTCCGTGCAGTTTGCCGGGACGAGCGGGGTCGCCGGGGGGAGCGAGGCCGCCGGAGGGAGCGAGGCCGCTGGGCATGGTGCTGAGTCCAGCGGGCCTGCCGGGGAGGAGGAGGACGTCGAGGCTGACGAAGACTCTGGTGGATCTCTGAATCTCGATGACGACGCCTCCTCATCTTTAGAGAACTCCCCGCCTCCGACGAGTCCTACACAACAACCGAGGAAGCGCCTCCGCAAGGCGGCTGAGGCGGCGAGGCCTCAAGCACCTCGACAGCAGCCGGCGCGCCGGGCGACGCACGCCACCAAGACGAGCGAAGTCGTCAAGGAGGCACCCCGTGCCCGTGCGCCAAGCGGGGGAGTATCTTCCCGGAGTGGAACGGGTGTTCCTTCTGCTCCTCGGGCCCCGGCGACGACGGGGGCTGGGTCTTCACAGCCCGCAACCCCAGAGACCGCCAAGCGCCCGAGGGAGCCTTCTCCTCCGGCTCCTCGCGCGGGAGCAAACCAGGCGGAGTTTGACTTCTCCGCCCTCAGCTCTGACGACGAGGAAGAGGAGTAAGTACTTGCAATTCTTTTTAGTTTCTTCGATTTTGTCTTGATTTTCCTTGCTGGTTCTGATCTTGCTCTTGTTTTGCTTCACAGGACCTTGACCCAGCGCATGGCGAAGAGGGCCAAGATCCCTGTGGTCGAGATTGAAGACGACTCGCCCGCCGCGGCGACGGGAGACGCGCCAGCGGCAAACTTGCCGGATCAACCTGCTGCTCCGAGGAGCAGCCCCCAGCGCAGCCCCCAGCGTAAGTCTGGTATTTCTATTTCTGCTTGACGGGTGCGCTTGAGGTTATTGCTTGTACTGATATCTTGTGGTCTTGTGCAGAAGTGGAGCCGCAGCCGCAGGAGCGCCCGGAGGTCGCCCCCGACGAGCTACTTGCTCCACCCTCCCCGCCAAGGGTGAACTCCCCGGCAAGGGAGGACGCTCCGCCAAGGACGGGCACTCCGCCAAGGGCGAGTACCCTGCCAAGGGCGAGCAGCCCGACGAGGGTGAGCCCCCCGCCAAGGGAGGGCGCAGGCGGCCCTCCGCCAGTAGGGGCCACTACTCCACCGCCAAGGGAGAATTCCCCGGCGAGGGACCCCGTCGTCGAAGAGATCCACGAAGGTAAATCTTGCAGCTTCTTCTTCTCGGATTTGTCTTTTTGGATATTTGCTTGACTCTTTCTTTTCTTCTTCTTCTAGATCCTCCTGCCCCAGAGACGATGGAGACGGAGGCCACCGTTGAGGAGGAGGTGCACGGCGACGGCGGCAACGCCACTGCCATTGAGGGCATGGCTGGAGCCGACGAGCCTGCCGCTGAAGAGACCGCCCCGCCCGCAGACGCCGCGGCTGGGGAAGGGACCGGCGACCACACTGCTAGCCCGGAGGCAGCAGGAGCGTCAAGCGCTGCACCGGCCGCCGACCCTTCCGCCTCCACGGCTGGGCAGGGCGTCTACTTGGAGGCCGCCAACGGGGTCTTCATACAAGTCTCGTGGGCGTCCTCGTCTCGAGCACCCGTGGAGGGAGAGACCTTTGACGGGGAGGTCCTCGCCTCCGCTGGGTTGAAGGTTGTTGAAGCGCCCGGCGGTAGTGACGAGCCCGAAGAGGAGAAACTCCTTCGCCGGCTCCTGGCTTTGTACTGGGCCAGGCAGGCGAAGTTGGAGTCTCGGGAGGCTCTTGCCGCCAAGGCTGGAGCTGACTTGGAGAAGCGCGCCGCGGAGCTCCGCGCCGACAACCAGGCGGCCCTCCGCAACTTGGCGGAGGAGCGCGAAGAGCTTGCCGGAGCGCAACAAGCCTTTCTCCTTGAAAAAGCTGAGGCCGAGGAGCAGCAACGGCTGGCCGCCGAGGAGCTGTCCCGGCGAGAAGGAGCGCTCAACCAGCGGAAGGTCGACCTCGATGCCCACGAGGACGACCTCACCGCCCGGGAGCAAGCCATCCGCGGGGCCCTGAAGGAGGCGAAGGACGCCGCAGCCGTCGTGGAGACCGCCAAGAAGGAGCTGGAGGCCAGGGTGAAGCAGCTGGAGTTGTTCCTGAAGGCGAGCGAGGACAGAGTCACCGCGCTCAACGTGGAGCGGGAGAAAGACGCCCATACCAACTCTGACTTGCAGGTACGTCTCTCCAAGAAAGGCGACGAGCTCACTGCTGCCAAGGACTCCCTTGCTGACTTAGAGTTGAAGGTCTCCACTCTTACTGATTCGCTCGACGCCGCCCGGGACCGCGAGACGAAACTGAAGGACGAACTCCGCAAGGAACGGGACTTGGTGGAGAGCGCCGCAGTCTCAGCGAACAACTTCAGCCGGGCAGTGGAGCAGTGGACTGATGATCTGGTCACCTCCGCAGCCAACATTGATGCGGAGATGATGGCGCTGAGGGCGGAGCATCTCGTGTACTCCCCGGACGAGAACCTCCCCCACAGCGCCAAGTTGAGTCTATTCTTCAGGGGAATCGCGCCGGTGCTTGCGCGGCTGCGGGAGAAAATCCCCGTGCAGCTGGCCGACGAGGCGCGTCGGCTCTGTACGGGCACCTTGGAGCGGGTCTTGTCGAAGATCGTCTATTGCAACCCCGACATCAACCTCGTCAATGTCCTCCACACCTTGCCGCCCGAAGCTGATCAGGAGGCGTTGAAGGCGCAGGTTGCCCACATCGTCGCCAAGGTGGGCAAGATCACGAGGCGTGAAGGCAACCGCGTAGACTAGATCCCTTTGCTTCTGCTTCCTTTGCCGCTGCCAATTAAATCATAGGCAGTAGTTGATTAGAACAGCGGCAAGCTATCTTTGTAATATACACTTTTATTTTGGGTAATCAATGCAGCGTTATTTCCCTTGCTTTTGGTCCTCCACTTTGTATGCTTTCTTCCCTACACTTTTAGGGGACTTGCTGGCAAGGGGCCCTTGCCGCGAGCGCTGAGTGCTGGACTCTTAGCAGCCTGCTGGCAATACCCTCGCCGGCAAGAAACCTTGCCGCAACTAGTCGCAGCACACTTACATTGCTGAGCGAAATCGAAAACGAAGTAAGGGCGCGACACTTGTCGCAGCTCACTTAAGCCGTTGAGCGTGCTCGAAACAAAGTAAGGGTGCGGCTAGCTACGGGTAGGTTCCTCCGCGCACAGGTTTTCCATACAAAGTGTGGTTGTTCAAGGAAGATAACTAAAATTTAAAAAAATTGAATTACTCAAACTTTGGTAACTTAGCTTTCATAGATTGCTTGCTTGTTCCCCGGCAAGGCTCCTCTTTCTTGAACAGCACTTGGTTCATACCTCCATCTCCTTCCCCCCGGCAAACTTGTGCGCGAGGAATACTTCTTCTGTTTACGAGGGAAAGGAAAAGAGGAGGAAAAACAAGTGTAGGGCCTCACGGCTTGCTAGTGCTCACCGGGGATGTGCGTTGCACAAGGTGTTAGATAATGCATGCAAATAACAAAGAAAAGCATGGAAATGACAAATAGTGCGAGGCACAAAAGCTTTACTGATGCATGAGATCTGCGCCCAGCTTTGTACAAAGGTTTACATGCAACGGGGGCAAGACTTGTACAAAAGGTGGTTGCCGGAGCGGATCACGGCAACCGCGCCTTATGGGTGAAACTTGCGAAGATGCTCTATGTTCCAGGAGTTGCTCACCGGTAAGCCTTCTTCGGTCTCAAGGCGGACAACGCCGGGCCTTGTGACTTGTCTCACCCGATAAGGGCCTTCCCACTTCGGCGTCAACTTGTTGGAATTCTTGGCGGACTGAACACGCCGAAGAACAAGGTCGCCTTCCTCGAGACTCCTGGCCCTGACCTTGCGGCTATGGTAGCGACGCAAGGCTTGCTGGTATCGAGCAGCTCGTACAGCAGCCTGGATACGTTCCTCCTCAAGGAGCAATGCATCATCTTGTCGTAGTTGCTCTTGCTCGAGCTCATCATAAGCGAGCACTCGAGGAGATCCGTATACGAGTTCTGTGGGGAGAACTGCCTCTGCTCCATAGACAAGAGCAAAGGGTGTCTGTCCGGTGGCTCGATTCGGTGTCGTCCTGATTGACCAAAGAGCCGCCGGCAACTCCTCTATCCAGTTTCTTCCGCACTTGCGCAGCCTGTCGAAGGTTCTTGTCTTTAGTCCGTGCAGCACTTCAGCATTGGCCCTCTCCGCTTGACCATTGCTCCTCGGGTGAGCAACAGAAGCGAAGCAGACCTTGGCGCCAAGGTCTTGGACGTACTGCATGAAGGTGCGACTTGTAAACTGTGTGCCGTTGTCGGTGATGATCCTGTTAGGGATTCCGAAACGGCAAACAATCGACCTGAAGAACCTGACTGCTGACTGTGCTGTCACCTTTCTCACTGGTTCCACTTCTGGCCACTTTGTGAACTTGTCGATCGCAACGTACAAGTACTCAAAGCCCCCGGCTGCGCGGGGAAAGGGGCCGAGGATATCGAGCCCCCAGACCGAGAAGGGCCAGGACAAAGGGATTGTCTGGAGAGCTTGAGCTGGCTGGTGAATTTGCTTGGCATGGAACTGGCATGCTTCACACTTGGTTACTTGTGCAGTTGCATCTTGGAGGGCTTCTGGCCAGAAGAACCCTTGCCGGAACGCCTTCCCGGCAAGTGCCCTTGTGCCAATGTGGTGACCATATATGCCTCCATGTATCTCTTCCAACAGCTTCTGTCCATCTTCCCTGGAAATGCACTTCAACCTGACACCATTGAGTCTTCTTCTGTACAGTTCATTGCCAATGAACTGGTACATACTTGACTGCCTGGTTATCTTCTCTATTTCTTCTGGCTCGTTGGGAAGTTCTGCAGTTTGCAGAAAACGGACGATTTGCTGTGCCCATGCTGGAGCCTGAGGCTCAACAACAAGGACCAAAGGCACGAGGGCTGCTGCGGGAACCTCAGCTTCTACGGCAAGAACCTGCGGCTCTGCCGGAGCTGATGGTCCCCCGGCAAGCCTGCCGGAGCAAGACTTGTCGGGAACGCTTGCTTCAACTGTACAGATCCTTGGATCTGCAGGAGCAAACTGTTCCTCAGCATCTTGGACGTTGATCTTGGGGACCTTGGCGGCGGCTTCGGGGAGATCCGCCGGCAAGTAGTCGCCGGAGACCAACTTTCTCTTCTTGTTTTGCCCAACTGATGGTGTAACGGATGGCTGAGTTAACTTGAGCAGGAAGGTCCCTGGTTCCACAGGTAACTTCATTGTAGCACACTTTGAGAGGCCATCTGCAATATCATTTTGAGCTCTTGGAACGTGTTCCATTTGTGGACCCTCAAAGTGTTCTTCAAGCTTCCTCACTTCATCAACATAAGCTTCCATCAAAGGGCTCTGATAACTCTTATTCACTTGTCGGACCACCAACTGTGAATCTCCCCGCACAATCAACTTCTTGATCCCAAGTTCGGCCGCAATTCTGAGGCCGGCAAGCAAACCTTCATATTCAGCAGTATTGTTTGTCGCTTGATCCTTGGGAAAGTGCATCTGAACAACATACTTGAGGTGCTCTCCGGTGGGTGCTATGAGTACCATGCCGGCACCGGCGCCTTGCAGCGAGAAAGCACCATCAAAGTACATTATCCATTCGCTGCTCGTTTCTTGTACGGGGGCGCTTGTCTCTGGAACTTCTTCATCTGGCGTTGGGGTCCATTCTGCTATGAATTCTGCCAAAGCTCTGCTCTGTATGGTTGAAGTACTCTCAAACCTGAGACCAAAGCTTGACAGCTCCAGTGCCCATTCGACGATCCTGCCTGTTGCTTCTGGATTTTGCAATATCCTCTTCAATGGAAAGCGAGTGACCACCGTTATCTCGTGTGCTTGGAAGTAATGGCGCAGCTTCCTTGAGGCCATGAGGAGGCCGAAAAGCAACTTCTGCACCCCAGAGTATCTTGATCTAGCCCCCTGCAAGAGGGAACTTACAAAATACACTGGGCGCTGCACCATCTTCTTTTGCACTTCTCCTTGCTCCTGCGCAGACTTGTCCTTGTCGGGGCCAGAGCTTGCCAGGGGAGCCCCCTGCTTGTCGCTGGATTCGCTTGCCGGGGATGTGGGCTCTTCCTCATCTGCCTCCCTCTCCGCTACTAACGCAGCACTAACCACTTGATTGGTTGCTGCCAAGTACAGCAGCAACTTCTCTTGTGGCCTAGGTGCGACAAGTATTGGAGTGGAGGACAGGTATCCTTTCAAGTCTTGCAGCGCAGCCTCCGCTTCCGGAGTCCATTTCATAGGACCTGCCTTTTTCAAGATTTTGAAGAAAGGCAGGGCGCGCTCTGCGGACTTTGAAATGAACCTGCTGAGGGCAGCCACACAACCAGCAAGTCTTCTTACATCCTTGACGCACTTCGGGGCTTCGATCTGTTCGATGGCTTTTATCTTCTCGGGATTGGCTTCAATCCCCCTTTGGGACACAAAGAACCCGAGAAGCTTGCCGGAGGGGACTCCAAAGACGCACTTCTCGGGGTTCAACTTGAGCTGGATCTTGCGTAGATTCTCGAAGGTTTCCTCTAAATCTTGGATCAGAGTATCTTTGCTCTTGCTCTTGACCACTATATCATCCATGTAAGCTTCTACATTTCTGTGTATCTGTGGCTCAAAAGCAGTGTGCACCACCCTTGCAAATGTCGAGCCTGCATTCTTCAATCCAAAGGGCATGCGTATGAAGCAATATGTGTCGCATGGAGTAATGAATGCAGTCTTCTCTTCATCTTCCTTGGCCATGAATATCTGGTGGTAACCTGAGTATGCATCAAGGAAGGAAAGCAGCTCGCATCCGGCGGTGGAGTCAACAATCTTGTCAATACGCGGCAAGGGAAATGGATCCTTAGGACATGCTTTATTCACATCAATGAAGTCTATACAGAGTCTCCACTTCCCATTGGCCTTGCGTACGACAACTGGATTGGCTAACCACGTTGGATGGATTACGCCTCTAACCAGGCCTGCTGCTTCTAACTTCTTTATCTCTTCGGCGATGAATTCTTGGCGCTCCACGGCTTGCTTCCTGACCTTCTGCTTGACGGGCCGCGCATGAGGACAAACAGCAAGCTTGTGCTCAATTACCTTCCTGGGAACGCCGGGGATGTCAGATGGTTGCCATGCAAACACATCGACATTCGCCCGCAGGAAGGCAACGAGCGCGCTTTCCTATTTGTTGTCGAGTGTAGCACTGATGGTGAAGGTACCACCAGTGCCATCCTCCTTGGTGGACACCTTCTTGGTTGCCGGTGGAGCTGCCATTCCTTTCTTGCACTTGCCGGTGGAGCTCGATGGTGCGTCCTCGACGGCAGCGCAGCACTCCGAAGAGGTGCGTTTGCCGGAGTGGGCCCCAGAGCTCTTGCCGGACTTGGTCTTGGTCTTCCCCCTGGGAGCTTCAGCGGCAAGTGTGTTGCTTTCTGCTGCGGCTGCTGCATCCCGGTAGATCTTGTTGGCGCAGATAAGCGCGTCCTTCTTGTCGCCGGGGACAGAGATGACGCTTATCGGCCCCGGCATCTTGAGTATGTTGTAGGCATAGTGGGAAGCTGCCATGAACTTGGCGAGGGCAGGACGTCCAAGTATCCCATTGTATGGTAATGGGATATCGGCAACATCAAATGTGATCCTCTCCGTCCTGAAGTTGAGCTCCCCGCCAAAGGTCACTGGTAGAGTAATCTTGCCCTTCGGCTTGCTCCTTCCCGGGTTGATCCCTTGGAACGACCCGGTTTCTTCGAGCTCGCCGTCTGGGATCTATAGCTTCTTGATCACAGCTGAGGAGATCAAGTTCAGGCCGGCCCCGCCGTCAACCAACATCTTGGTGACCTTGAGGTTGCGGATAGTTGGCGAGACCAACATCGGCAAGCACCCGAACGCTGTGGTGCGGTCAGGGTGGTCCTCAAGGTCAAAGATGATGGGCGTGCCGGACCACTTCAGCAGCCTGCGTGACTCGACGGGCGGCTTAGCTGCATTCACTTCTCGCACCCACTGCTTGAGCTGGCGGTGGGAAGTGTGCAGAGAGGCGCCCCCGTCGACACACAGGACCTCTGTGGCCTTCTGGAACTCCTGCTCGCTGTTGTCTCCTTCTTCCATGTCGTCATCGTCGTCTTCGTCCTCATCCTTGTCGCGGCCCCGGGGAGGTCTATCTCCTTGCCGCTGCTTGGCCTTGCCGCGGCGTCCTCCCCGGCCATTGAACGGCCGCTTCTTGCTGGGTTCTCCTCCGCCTCCTTGGGCCTTCTCCTTGTCGCGACGCTCGTATTCAGCCTTCTGCTGCTCTACGAGGTACTCGACTCGTTTGCAGTTCTGAAGATCGTGGCCCTTGGTGCGGTGGATCTTGCAGTATTGCTTGTCGGAGCCGTCCTGCTTGTCAGCTGCCGCCACAGGGGCAGGCTCCTTGCCGGAACCGCCAGCCTGTGCCTTCTTGGCGGGAGCCTCCTTGCCGGACTGCTCGACAACCAGCACCTCCTTGCTCTTCTTCTTTCTGTTGTTCCGCCGCCGGCTCTTCCTTTCCGGGGCGGCATCCTCGCTGTCGCTTCCTCCTGCGCCAGTATCCTCTCCGGGGAGTTTCCTCCCCTCTTCGGCGCGCGCGCACTTGTCAGCCAGAGCGTAGAGCTCGCTGACATCCCGGATCTTGGTCATGGCCATCTCTTCCCTCATCCGGCGGTTACGCACGTTCTGGTGGAACGCGCTGATAACCGCGGCAGGGTGGACGTCGGGAATGTTGTGTTGCACGCGGCTGAATCTCTGGATGTACTTGCGCAGGGACTCTCCTTCCTTCTGGGCCAAGATGTGGAGATCGCTCTCCTGGCCGTGGGGTTTGTGGCCGCCCGTGAAGGCGCCAACAAACTGATGGCACAGATCCGCCCACGAAGAAATGGAGTTCTCCGGCAAGTGCATAAGCCAAGACCGGACGTTTGGCTTAAGCACTAGCGGGAAGTAGTTGGCTAGTATCTTCTCGTCGCGTCCCCTGGCAGCCTGCACCGCGATGGTGTAGATGCTGAGGAACTCCGAGGGGTGTGTCTTGCCGTCGTACTTATCGGGTACGTCGGGCTTGAAATTCTTCATGCTGGGCCACTGGACTTGCCGCAGCTCACGGGTGAACGCAGGGCAGCCTGCCGCGTACGGCAAGTCGCCTGGTTCATCGGGCGCGTGCATATCGACAGCGGTCCCAGCTCGCTGATCGGACTGCCTTCTGGCTTCTCGTCGGCGCTCGATGCGAGTCCGAGCGTCCTCTTGCTGCCTGTCTTCTAGGACTTGGCGCTGATCGCGGCGAGCCCGTGGATCCAACGACGCCGTAGAGTCATCGTCGACGTTGATCCGGCGGGGTGGCAATTTCTGCTTCCGCGGCGGGGAGTGCACGGTGGTTGCACCCCCGACGGTCTTGTTGCCATCGGCCTTCGCTTGGTCGACTTGCCGCGGCCGTGAAGTTGCCGGCTGCTGCGGTGCGTCGTTGTTGGCGAAGGCGATGAGACTCTGAATCGTCGCCCTCCAGTCTTCGGCCTTGTCTGCCGCTGGAGGGAAATCGAGGAGCAGCTGTGCTCTTGCTAGAGCTTCTGCTGGAGAGGAGGGGAACGGCGGAGAGCGGTGCGAGGAGCGGGACACGCTCGGACTTCTAACAGCGTTAGAAGGAGCATGTTCCCGCCCCGGCGACCGCGCTTTGCTCGTACCAGCGCGCTGGCCTTGAGCATCCGCGATCCTCCGGCTTGGCTACGCCCTAGCAAGCGTATGGTACCTCCTGTACCATGCCGCTGCTGGTCTTGTGCCTCCTTAGAGAGACGTGGTGCGTCCACGGACACCGAGGCTTTGGAATTCGCCCGGTCGTCCGTCTTGTCCTTGGACTTGGTGGCGCCGTGAGTTTCCTCGCCGGTGACCACCCTTCCACCGATGTCTCCTCCACCAACCGTTGGTTCCGGTGGCGGTGGGATCGACGCAGACGAGCCTCCGACCTCCGAAGCCTTCTTCTTCGGAGCCATGTTGTTGTAGCTGATGAAGTTGATGAAGCTGGAGAGGTTGATGAAGAATGCGCCCGCGTGAGCGCCGGATCAGGTTCGCACAACCTCGATGCCCCCCTACCTGGCGCGCCAAAGATGTCGGGGAAACTGATCGCCCACGAACACCTATGGGACCGGAGCCCCTTGTCGGTACGGTGAGGGAGCGGAGGGAGCACAAAGAGCGGATCGAGGAACGCACGCGGGCAGTTTACCCAGGTTCGGGCCGCGCGGACGCGTAAAACCCTACTCCTGCCTTGGTTGTATTGAGCTCGGGAGCTTGAAGATCTACAGTGCTAGCTACACCGAGCGAGAGAGTGAACTAAGTTCCGAACCTCCTCTACGTTGTCCATGGGACTCCTTTTATAGCTCAAAGGGGTCACCGACAGGTGTCAACGTAGAGGAGGGTAAAAACGTAAATTTGGTGGTAGTTGCAACAGTGCATGAATAGTGCATGAACAGTGGATGAACAGTGGTCTTCACCTAACTTTGACAGTGGGGGACAAGGGCATTAAATGCCCGTCGCCGTCGACCCCAAAAGCGTTTGTCCATGCGTCTCCGTTCGCCACGGCGGTAGCCTCGTCACCGTGGCTTGCCACCGTGTGCCCCAGGCTGCACATCTATCCGCCACGCGTCCCTGGAAGGGCCCCAGGGCGACGCGTGGGCCGATGAGCTGGAGCGCGGGCACACAACGTTGGTTTTTCCAGCAAGCACCTTGCCGGGGTCTTAATCTTGCCGGGCCCGGAAGCTTGCCGCTTCCCGGGCCCTTGCTGGGGCGCATGATGCGCCGAGGCATCTCTTGATGTATGCATTCCTTGGTCTTCCTGGCAAGCTCCTCTTGCCAGGGTCTTGTGCTAAAGTGATAACCTTGAGCCTGGTGCGGCCTTCCCGGCAAGCTCCACTTGCCGGGGTCTTGATCTTCTGACTTGTATACTTTGTTTTTGAATGGCTTTATAGGGACCGGAAAGGTTCTCGGCGAGCACGTGGTAAGCCCTGCCGCGGGAAGCTGCTACTGCCCGTGCACAAGTTAGGGTACTAAGGTACCCCTATCTTAGTACACCGACAAATATCTAACACATATCAATTTCACATGATTATTTGCAACAAGATTTCTCTCGTGACCTCAAGAACAAAAGTAACTACTCACAAGTGATAAACATGTTCATGATCAGAGGGATATTGAATAGCATAATGGATCTGAACATATAATCTTCCACCAAATAAACCATATAGTAATCAACTACAAGATGTAATCAACACTACTAGTTACCCACAAGCACCAATCTAAGGTTCCGGTACAAAGATTGAACACAAGAGATGAACTAGGGTTTGAAAGGAGATGGTGTTGTTGAAGATGTTGATGGAGACTGCCCTCCCCAAGATGGGAGAGTTGTTGGTGATGACGATGACGATGATTTTCCCCCTCCGGGAGGGAAGTTCCCCCGGCGGAATCGCTTCGCCGAAGGGCAAAACTGCTCCTGCCCAAGTTCCACCTTGAGACGGCGGCGTTCCGTCCCGAAAGTCTTCTCCTCATTATTTCTAGGTCAAAATGACTTATATACCAGAAGAGGGGCCCCGAAGGTGGGCCGAGGAGGCCACAACCCACCAGGGCGCGCTTGGGGGCCCTGGCGCGCCCAGGTGGGTCGTGCCCACCAGGTGGGCCCCCTCTGGTAGTAGTTTGCTCCCGTATTTCTTATTTATTCCATAAAAAAATCCTCGTGAAGTTTCAGCTCATTTGGAGTTGTGCAAAATAGGTAGCCTGACGTTGCTTTTTCAGGTCCAAAATTCAAGCTGCCGGTATTCTCCCTCTGATACGTCCATTTTGCATCATGCTTATAAGTTGATATTTATTGCATTATGGGCTGTTCATACATGTTTTGTCACAATACTTATGCCTTTTCTCTCTTATTTTGTAAGGTTTACATGAAGAGGGAGAATGCCGACAATTGGAATTCTAGGCTGAAAAAGGAGCAAACTCTAGAAACCTATTATGCACAACTCCAAAAGCCCTAAAACTCCACAGAACATCGTTTCGGAAAATATAAAAAATATCTGGCAAAAGAAACCCACGAGAGGGGCCACCGGCTGGCCTCGAGGGTGGGGGGCGCGCCCCCCTGCCTCGTGGGCCAGCCGACAGGCCCCCGGTGCCCATATTCTCCTATATGAAGTGTTTTGACGTGGAAAAAATCAGGAGGAGGCTTTCGGGACTAGACGCCGCCGTCTCGAGGCGGAACCGAGGCGGAAACCAATCTAGGGCTCGGGCAGAGCTGTTCTGCCAAGGATACTTCCCTCCGGGAGGGGGCAAACGCCACCGCCGTCATCACCAACAACTCTTCCATCTTGGGGAGGGCTATCTTCATTAACATCTTCACCAGCACCGTCTCCTCTCAAACCCTAGTTCATCTCTTATATCCAATCTTTGTACCCAAACCTCAGATTAGTACCTGTGGGTTGCTAGTAGTGTTGATTACTCCTTGTAGTTGATGCTAGTTGGTTTATTTGGTGGAAGATCATATGTTCAGATCCATTATGCATATTAATACCCCTCTGATCATGAACAATATTATGTCTTGTGAGTAGTTACTTTTGTTCCTGAGGACATGGGAGAAGTCTTGCTATCAGTAGTCATGTGAATTTGGTCTTCGTTCGATATTTTAATGAGATGTATGTTGTCTCTCCTCTAGTGGTGTCATGTGAACATCGACTACATGAAACTTCACCATTATTTGGGCCTAGAGGAAGGCATTGGGAAGTAATAAGTAGATGATGGGTTGCTAGAGTGACAGAAGCTTAAACCCTAGTTTATGCGTTGCTTCGTAAGGGGCCGATTTGGATCCATATGTTTCAGGATATGGTTAGGTTTACCTTAATACTTCTTTTGTAGTTGCGGATGCTTGCATTAGAGGTTAATCATAAGTGGGAGGCTTGTTCAAGTAAGGGCAGAACCCAAGCACCGGTCCACCCACATACAAAATTATCAACGTACCAAACGCGAATCAGACGATCGTGATGAAAACTAGCTTGACGATAATTCCCATGTGTCCTCGGGAGCGCTTTCCTTTATATAAGAGTTTGTCCAGGCTTGTACTTTGCTACAAAAAGGATTGGGCCACCTTGCTGCACCTTATTTACTTTTACCTTTTGTCACTTGCTACCAATTACCTTATCACAAAACTATGTGTTACCGATAATTTCAGTGATTGCAGAAAATACCTTACTAAAAACTGCCTATCATTTCCTTCTGCTCCTCGTTGGGTTCGACACTCTTACTTATCGAATGGACTATGATAGATCCCCTACACTTGTGGGTCATCAAGACTCTTTTCTGGCGCCGTTGCCGGGGAGTGAAGCGCCTTTGGTAAGGAAAAATTTATATAGTGTGCTGAAATTTATTGTCACTTGTTACTATGGCTCAAAATCCTTTGAGGGCTTGTTCGGGGTATCTTCACCCCGAGCAGAAGATCAAAGAGTTGCTCCTCAACCTACTTCACCTATTGAAAATGTTTGCTTTGATATTCCTTCGGGTATGATAGATAAACTTCTTGAAAATCCCTTTATAGGAGACGGAACACTGCATCCCGATTTACATCTAATCTATGTGGATGAAGTTTGTGGATTGTTTAAGCTTGCAGGTATGTCCGAGGATGTTATCAAGAAGAAGGTCTTCCCTTTATCTTTGAAGGGAGATTCATTGACAAGGTTTAGGCTATGCGATGATATGGGATCATGGAACTATAATCGTCTGAAGTTGGAATTTCATCAGCAGTTCTACCCTATGCACCAGGTTCATCGTGATCGTAATTATATTTATAATTTCTAGCCTCGCGAAGGAGAAAGCATCGCTCAAGCTTGTGGGAGGCTTAAGTCAATGTTATATTCATGCCCCAATCATGAGCTCTCAAAAGATATGATTATTCAAAAAATTTATGCTCGGCTTTCTCATAATCATCGCTCCATGCTCGATACTTCTTGTTCTGGCTCTTATATGATGAAGACTATTGACTTCAAATGGGATTTATTGGAAATAATTAAATGCAACTATGAAGATTGGGATCTCGACGAAGGTAAGGAGTCAAGTATGACCCCTAAGTTTGATTGTGTCTAGGCTTTTATGGATACCGATGTTTCCCGTGAGTTTAGCACTAAGTATGGACTTGACTCTGAGATAGTAGCTTCTTTCTGTGAATCCTTTGCTACTCATGTTGATCTCCCCAAGGAGAAGTGGTTTAAATACTACCCCCCTATTGAAGTAAAAGTAGTTGAACCTATTATAGTTGAAGAAAAGACTATCACTTATAATATTGATCCTGTTATACCTACCGCTTATATTGAGAAACCACCTTTCCCTGCTAGGATAAAGGATCATGCTCAAGCTTCAACTGTAGTTCGTAAGAGTAATACTAGAACACCTACACCCTCTGAGGAAATTAAAGTTGAACCTAGTGTTGCTATGGTTAAAGATCTCTTGGTGGAAGATTTAGATGGACATGTTATTTATCTCCAAGAAGAGTCTGCTAGAATAGCCAAACCCAATGCTAGGAATAGACATAAACCTGTTGTAGTCTTGCCAATTATCTGTGTTAAGATAGGAGATCATTGTTATCATGGTTTATGTGACGTAGGTGCTAGTGCGAGCATTATCCCTTTTGATCTGTACAACGAAATTATGCATGATATTGCACTTGTTGAGTTAGAAGGTATTGATGTTACTATTAAGCTCGCTAATAGAGATACGATTTCACAAGTTGGGATTGTTAGAGATATTGAAGTCTTGTGTGGGAAGGTTAAATACCCTGCTGATTTTCTTGTTCTTAGTTCCCCACAAGATGCATTCTGCCCCATTATATTTGGTAGACCCTTCTTGAGTACCGTTAATGCCAAGATAGACTGCGTGAAAGATATTGTTACTGTTGGATTAGGGGATATGTCTCATGATTTTAACTTTGCTAAATTCTGTAGACAACCCCTTGAAAAGGCACTACCCAGTAAGGATGAAATTATTGGTCTTGCTTCTATTGCCGTGCCACCTAATGATCCTTTAGAACAATACTTGCTAGACCATGAAAATGATATGCATATGAATGAGAGAAGGGAAATAGATGAAATATTCTTTAAACAGGGACCTGTATTGAAAAACAACTTGCGTGTTGAAATCCCAGGGGATCCTCCTCCACCCAAGAGTGATCCCGTGTTTGAACTTAAACCTTTGGCTGATAATCTTAAGTATGTTTATCTTGATGAAAAGAAGACATATCCTGTTATTATTAGTGCTAACCTTTTAGAGCAGGAAGAAGAAAAATTATTGAAAACTCTGAAGAAGCACCGAGCTGCTATTGGATATACTCTGGATGATCTTAAGGGCATTAGTCCCACTATATGCCAACACAAGATAAAATTGGAAGTAAATGCTAAACCAATTATTGATCATCAGCGACAGTTAAATCCTAAGATGAAAGAAGTGGTAAGGAAGGAAATACTAAAGCTCCTAGAAGCATGTATTATCTATCCAGTTGATGATAGCCAGTGGGTAAGTCTTGTCCATTGTGCCCCTAAGAAAGGAGGTATGACTGTTGTCCCTAATGATAAAGATGAATTGATCCCGCAAAGAATAGTTACATGCTATAGGATGGTAATTAATTTCCGTAAGTTAAACAAAGCTACTAAGAAAGATCATTACCCCTTGCCATTATTGACCAAATGCTAGAAAGGTGATCCAAACATACTCATTCATGCTTTCTATATGGTTATTCTGGTTTCTCTCAAATACCTGTGTCAAAAGGGGATCAAGAAAAGACCAGTTTTACTTGTCCTTTCGGTACCTTTGCTTATATACGTATGCCTTTTGGTTTATGTAATGCACCTGCTACCTTTCAAAGATGCATGATGGCTATATTCTCTGATTTTTGTGAAAAGATTGTTGAGGTATTCATGGATGATTTCTCCATTTACGGAACTTCTTTTGATGATTGCTTAAGCAACCTTGATCGAGTTTTGCAGAGATGTGAAGACACTAATCCGGTCTTGAATTGGGAGAAGTGCCACTTTATGGTTAATGAAGGCATTGTCTTGGGACATAAAATTTCTGAAAGAGGTATTGAAGTTGACAAAGCTAAAGTTGATGCTATTGAAAAGATGCCATACCCTAAGGATATCAAAGGTATACAAAGTTTCCTTGGTCATGCCGGGTTTTATAGGAGGTTCATAAAGGACTTCTCCAAAATCTCCAGGCCTCTGACTAATCTCTTACAAAAAGATATTCCTTTTGTCTTTGATGACGATTGTTTAGAAGAATTTTAAATACTTAAGAAAGCATTGATCTCTGCACCTATTGTCCAGCCTCCTGACTGGAATTTACCCTTTGAGATTATGTGCGATGCTAGTGATTATGCTGTAGGAGCTGTTTTAGGGCAAAGAGTTGATAAGAAATTGAATGTCATTCAGTATGCTAGTAAAACTCTAGATAGTTCCCAAAGAAATTATGCTACCATTGAGAAATAATTTTTAGCAGTTGTGTTTGCTTGTGATAAGTTTAGACCCTACATCGTTGATTCTAAAGTAACTATTCAGACTGATCATTCTGCTATCAAATACCTTATGGAAAAGAAAGATGCTAAACCTAGACTTATCAGATGGGTTCTCTTGCTGCAAGAATTTGACTGGCATATTATTGATAGAAAGGGAGCTGAGAACCCTGTTGCAGATAACTTGTCTAGGTTAGAGAATATTGTAATGCCCAGGATGGAGTTATACCTCCTACGTGTCGACGCACGACTTAAAGGCATAAGTCCATCCTAGAATGATCTCAAGTTTGGTAATCTTTGCACAGCTCATGTAAAAGAGGGGATTGTAAACATAAATAGTTGGCTTACACTCGCCACGTCACACAAATAGAATACATGTCTCAATCATCATACATTAAGAATATCACAACCCTCTAAGGGCAAAATCCAAATGTCAATGTACCAAACTTAGATAAATAAACCACAGGCGGATCGAATCCTAGTAGAAGTCTCCACTACTGATCATCCGGATATCGAACATAGTACCGACTACACTCCTCGTCGTACTCCCAATCCAGCTCGGTGCCATCACCTGGATAGGTCACAACTAGACCTGCATCTGGTGTGGTGAAGTAACTGTGAGCCACAGAGGACTCAGCAATCCCGTTCCCGGGTAACAAGACTATTCAAGCCTTGGGAGAGGATAAGGCTGAAGAAAAGAATAAGTGTCTGCAGCAGTAACTAGCAACTAGCTTACGTGAGTGAGAGCGAGAAGAGAAAGCCTCGGCGAGAAGTGATCACGAAGTGATCCTAGCTACATGCTCAACAAACATAACCCCTCCGTGTTCAACTCCCGAATCCCTATTCGGAAATTGACGGTCACGGAACACACGCTGGTAGTGTATTCGAAACATTGTGTCAAGTTATCTACAACCGGATATTAACAAGCTCCCATCTGCCACATAACCGCGGGCACGGCTTTCGAAAGTTCAAACCCTGCAGGGGTGTTCCAACTTGACCCATTACAAGCCCACGATCCGCGGAGTCGCAACTCCAAAGTGGGAAGACCCGAGTATTCTCGGAATCCCGTGCTCAAGATATACCGAGCTAAGGTAAGGCTAATCCAGCAAATCCTCCCGGCGTGCCGACACCCTGACAATAGCCGCGCGTATCTAGTCACAGGCCACGACCGGATGGGCGATGCTACAGGTTTATATCAATCCTCGAGTTTCCTCGTGGTGACCCCGCAGGACCCCTGTTTCGGACCAACACTCATGAGGAGCACTGGCCCGGGGTTGTTGATTAAGAACTCGGGTTAATTACTCCCTATGCAAGTTATTTAGTTATTAGGCAAATAGTACCAATGTTGGGACTTGCTGGAAAAGACTTAGCACTTAGCGGTTTATCGAGGGGGTCCCATACACCCCAACCGTGTTAGGAACGCATAATCAAGGAACATAACACCGGTTTATACGGTTCCTAACGGCATGAGTGGAACAAATCACCAAGCAAAAGGCTTAGCCTTCCACCCTTGCCAATATATAGATGATTTCATTTTAAGCATTTATATAGTGTGATAAAACCCAACCAAACTTCAACATGAAGCAAGCATCTTCGATCTTCACCTGCAACTAGCAACGCTATAAGAAGGGCTGAGCGAAGCGTACTTAGCCAAGCAACGGTTTGCATAGGTAGGTTGGTTAAACTTGGCAATGGTTACAAGTAGGAGGCTGACAAGAAGAATCATGGGCATCGAGGCAAAACTATAGAGCGGATCTACTAGCAATAGGCAAAGATAGTAATGTTATCGGGGTTCGGTCATCTTGCCTGAAGAGAAGTCGTTCGGATCGTAAGAAGGGTCCTCGTGCTCAACCTCGTTGGAAACCTCGTGCTTGTACTCGAACTCGGACTCAGCTTCCGGCTCTAAACAAAACAATCACACCAAGCACAAATCAACAAGATGCAATGCGCACTCGAAAATGATGGATGCACTAAGGATGCACACGGAGCATGGAAATTAGCACTCAAGCAAAACACCTCAAAACATGATAACAATATGATATTATGAATCTACACGGAAAATCAATCAAGTTTCATATAAGATTCGCTGAAATCGGAGTTACGGGCTAAAAGTTATGCCCGAAACAAGAAATGAGCGAAAGCTGAAAATTACAGCAACATAGCAACTTCGGAGCACAAAATAATTAAGCTACAGCACTCGAACAACATGGCAAAGACCTAGAACACAAACTAGACATATACTACAGCAATTAAGTTCAAAGGTGCACCCCCAAAGGAGTCACGGTTCAATAGCAATGAGTTTGGACATATTGAACTTGACAATAAAATTCTGGCAGCAGAATTTTATTGAAACTTTGGAGCAAAAGATAAACATGCTACAGCCACTTAAATAAACATGTGAGAACATGAATGGAAAGCCAACAACATATACTACAAGGAACAATCAAGATCCACTCCAAAACTATCATGGTTTGTCCTAGAGCAGCAAGCAAACATGGCATCGGAACGTTACAGATTTCAGACTTAGTGAAAATCCACTAAGTCCTAAAACAGCAATTTCATCATGGCATCTAAACGAGCAAGTTTAAGTCACCTCGAAACTAAACATGGCAAGTGGTAAGCACCTCAACAAAGTACACATGATGGTGATTCCGAAACATACAAGCATGCATCATGGAGATAAACACAACGATAGCAACGAGCTCAACAAGATGGCATTACATAACAAGTGAAACAACATCACAGCCACATGGCACTTTGCAACGATGATAAATATGGCAAGAATAAATCTATCATGCAACCTATCACAAGCAACACGTAGAGCATGGCAAGACGAACACGTGGACATGTCATTTGCATCATTCGGACAAACGAGCTAAAAGATATCACATGGCAAAGATGGCATAAAAACATCACATAACAACAGTTTATATCACGATGCACTCTTGCAGCAGCAAAACAAGCACCTAGATGATCTCTAACATGCATGACACCAAAAGATAAAACGTAGTGCTATTCACCACGAACGTCTGGACATGCTATTTGCGCGAATCAGACAAACACACTAAAAGTTACAGCAGTTCTAAAACAGCATCAGCAACTAAACACACGGACTTGGGAGAAAAAGTCAACCTAGATCTCAGATCTGCAGAGGAGGAGATGGGCTCGGCCCGGATCCGGATTCGGTGCGGCCCGGTGGCTGGGCGGCCCGGTCGGTGCGGAGCGGCCCGCGGGAGGCGGCCTAGCGACGAAGCAGGCCCGGGCGGGGCGGTGTCCTGGGCCCGCGGCGGCGAGGCGGCCCAGCGACGGCTTTCGGGCGAGGAAGGCGAGGCGGCCTGGCAGAGGCTTGCGGCCTCGGCGGGGCGGCGACGGTCGAAGGCGCGGAGGGACGGGCCCGCTGTGGAGGCGCGGCTGCGGAGTGCGGTGCGATGCGGGAGGCCGAAGGCTGCTGGTCGGCCCAGAGGGAGGCGGCTCGGAGTCTTGGGCCGCGCGGCGGAGGAGTGGCGCCCCAGGCGGCTGGCTCCCGGCGACTGGGCCGACTGGAGGGGATTCCCGGCCCGATGGTGAGGCGGGAAGGAGGCGCGGGGATGTGGTCCAGGGGTCGAAGTGGCGAGCTGATGAGGCGAGTCGGCCCGGCTGGAGGGCTCGAAGGACTGGACCGGCGCGCTCGCTCGCTGCGGGAGCGGCAGGCGATGTGGTCCCCCGCGGCCCAGCCGAAGGGATCGAGGAGGAGGCTGACCTGGCCCTCGAGGCCGGCGATCTGGAGGGTCTCGAGGCGCCTGCCTGGTCGGCGGCCGGTTGGATCGATGGATCTGGCTGGGAATTCGAGGGAGGACTGCCAAGTGGAGTGGAGGGGGTGGTTGGATCTGAAAAATTAGGGAAGAAGTGGAGAAGAAGCTAGGGGATGCCCAAAAATAGACTAGGGGTCTATGTATATAGCAGGTAGCTAGGGTTAGGGGATTTGGGGGTGTTAGGAGCCCTCCGATCGTGATCCGACGGATCCGATCGCGGGGGTAGTTTAGAAGGGCCTAGGAGGGAGCAGTAGACTGCAGTAGGGGTGTTTCTGGGATACAAAGTGAAGGCTCTTTGGACCCACACGAATAACTGATGGGAAAGCCAACGGAGTCCAAACGCGACGAGATTTGAGAGGCGGGTTGCACACAACAAAACAACAACACACACAACAACCTCGCGGCACACCGGTAACGTTACACGCCCAAACACCAAAGTAGGCCTACGGGACGTCACGGACACGTGAGGGAGCTCCGGAACGCGAAACGGACAACGGGAAGGAACGCGTGGAACCGGATGCAACCGACAACACAAAATGCAATGCAATGCACATGTCTACATGATATGAATGAATGCCACACACTCACACAACAAAACGACGAAAACCCGAAAGACAAAGAACCCGGAATGGAAATAGATGAAGCCGGAGATATATTATATACCCAAAAGGGAAAGTATTACATCCGGGGCATTACAAATTCTCCTCTACTACAAAAAGATCTCGTCCCGAGATCTAGGACTGGAAAAAGGAAGGGTACTCGGAACGAAGATGATCTTCTCGTTCCCAGGTAGCTTCTCGGTCGGTGTGATGTGACCACTTGACTTTCAAGAATTTGATGGACTTGTTGCGGGTCTTGCGTTCGGTTTCTTCGAGAATGGCAACGGGATGCTCTCGGTAGGACAGGTCTTGTTGAAGATCAATCTCTTCAAACGGAATCATGCGCTCAAGTGCCTTGAAGCATTTGCGAAGTTGAGACACATGGAAGACATCATGAACATTGGCGAAGTTGGAAGGGAGCTCAAGTTGATAGGCTAGATCGCCTCTTTTGCCAAGAATCTTGAAAGGCCCGACGTATCTAGGAGCAAGCTTTCCTTTGATACCGAATCTTTGGGTGCCTTTCATCGGAGACACACGGAGATAGACATGATCATCAATGTTGAATGCCAAATCTCGATGCTTGCCGTCATAGTAGCTCTTCTGACGCGACTGAGCGGCCTTGAGATTCTCACGTATGACTTTGCACATTTCTTCGGCTTCTGAGATCAAGTCATTGCCAAGAAGTTGACGTTCGCCTGTTTCAGACCAGTTGAGAGGGGTACGACACTTTCTGCCATAGAGGATTTCAAACGGAGCTTTGCCTGCACTTGCTTGAAAGCTGTTGTTGTAAGAGAACTCGGCAAATGGAAGGCAGTCTTCCCATTTCATGCCAAAGGAGATGACACAGGCTCTGAGCATGTCTTCTAGAATCTGATTCACGCGCTCGACTTGACCTCTAGTCTGAGGGTGAAAAGCAGTGCTGAACCTGATCTTAGTGCCCATGGCGGACTGAAAGGAGTCCCAGAACCTTGAAGTGAACAAACTTCCATGGTCTGAGGATATAACTTGAGGAATGCCATGTAAAGACACAATTCTGGAAGTGTACAGCTCTGCCAATTGAGCTGCATTGATGGATTCTTTGACTGGAAGGAAGTGAGCGACTTTGGTAAGCTTGTCAATCACCACAAAGATAGCATCATTTCCTCGCTTGGATTTAGGAAAACCTGTGACGAAGTCCATTTCAATGTGGTCAAACTTCCACTCGGGAATAGGAAGAGGTTGGAGAAGACCGGCTGGACGTTGATGTTCTGCTTTCACTCTTCTGCAAACATCACATTCGTTCACGAATTGGGCAATCTCCCTTTTCATGCGTGTCCACCAGTAAGACTGCTTGAGATCTTGATACATCTTGGAACTGCCAGGATGAATGGAAAGGAGAGAATCATGAGCTTCTTCCATTATGAGCTTCCTGAGATCACCTTTGGGAACAACGAGTCTGTCCTCGAAGAACAAGGTATCTCTCTCATCAACACGGAAGCACTTGTATTTTGGAGTGCCCTTTGCAATAGCATGTTTGACCTTCTTCACCATGGTATCACTGAGTTGGGCCTCACCGACTTGATCTTCCAAGGTAGGAGCAATTTGAAGATTTGCAAGAAAACCCTGCGGAACAACTTGGAGGTTGAGTTTCCTGAATGCTTCACAAAGCTCAGGATGGCACGGCTTGATAAGAAGGCTGTTGCAATATGCCTTTCTGCTCAAAGCATCTACAATCACATTCGCCTTGCCAGGAGTGTATTCAATGCTGGGATTATACTCTTGGATCATTTCAACCCAACGAGTCTGGCGGAGGTTCAGATGCGGCTGTGTGAAGATGTACTTCAAGCTCTTGTGATCAGTGAAGATGTCGACCTTTCTGCCCAACAACAGATGTCTCCACGTAATCAAAGCATGTACCACAGCTGCTAGCTCGAGATCATGTGTGGGATAGTTCTTCTCACTTGGCTTGAGCTGACGAGAAGTGTATGCCACAATTCTCTTATCTTGCATAAGCACACCACCAAGACCTTGAAGAGAAGCATCACAGAATACTTCATAGGGCTTGGATTCATCTGGAGGAGTCAGAACTGGAGCAGAGACGAGCTTTTCTTTGAGAGTTTTGAATGCCACTTCACACTCTGGAGACCAAAAGTATTTGACATTCTTCTGAAGCAGGTTGGAAAGAGGCTTGGCAATCTTGGAGAAGTTCTCAACGAACCTTCTGCAATAGCTGGCAAGTCCCAGAAAACTGCGAAGCTGCTTGACGTTCTGAGGAGCTTCCCAGTTGACAATTGCTTCAACTTTCTCGGGATTAACCGCAATACCGTCAGCTGAGATGATGTGGCCCAGGTACAAAACCTTATCGAGCCAAAACTCGCACTTGGAGAACTTGGCATAGAATTTATGCTCTCGGAGTCGATCAAGAACCAGACGTAAGTGCTTTTCGTGATCTTCTTCATTCTTGGAAAACACCAGAATATCATCCAGATACACAAGCACAAACTCGCCAGTATAGGGGTTGAAGATGTAATGCATCATCCTCGAAAAGGTAGGAGGAGCATTGGCGAGACCGAAGGACATGACGGTATACTCGTATGAACCGTAGCTCGTTCTGAAGGCCGTCTTGGGAATGTCTTCCTCGCGAATGCGAATTTGGTGATAGCCCATTCGAAGGTCAAGCTTAGAGAACACTTTAGCTCCTTTGAGCTGCTCAAAGAGTTCGTTGATGTTGGGGAGCGGATACTTGTTCTTTATTGTCTTCTTGTTCAATGGCCGGTAATCAACACAGAGACGCTCCGTGCCATCTTTCTTCTTGACAAATAAGACACCACAGCCCCAAGGAGACGTACTAGGCCTGATGAGACCCATACTCTCCTGTTTATCAAGCTGCTTCTTCAATTCCTTCAATTCATCCGGAGAGAGCTTGTATGGACGCCGGCATGCTGGCTCAGTACCCGGCTCGAGTTCAATAACGAATTCCACCTGACGGTGTGGAGGCATGCCTGGAAGGTCGTCAGGAAAGACGTCTTGATATTCGTTCACCACCGGAATTTGAGATATGGCATTAATTTCGCCCTTATCATTGAGAGAGAAAAGCCTGATAGTGTTATCCCTGGAGGCAAAGATAATCACATCTTCATCAGGATGAGTCATCTTGACTTCCTTTTGAGCACAATCAATGTGAGCATCATGCTGAGAAAGCCAATCCATTCCGAGGATGAGGTCAATGTCAGAATTACCAAGAACCACCGGAGAAGCCAAAAATCGATAATCACCCATGCGAATAGAAACATCCGGAGCATAAACACTGGAGTGCATTCGTCTTACCGGAGAAATAACTGTTAACTCCCTTGGCAGATTTTTGGTGACAATATCGTGCTTGGATGCAAATGGATATGACATGAAAGAGCAAGAAGCACCCGAATCAAATAACACTTTAGCAGGAAAAGAGTTAACTGGAAGGTTACCCAAAATGACATCAGAATAATTCTCCGCTTGTGCTGCATTCATCAGATTGACCCTTGCTGCCTTTGGATCATGCTTGACCATAGCGGTACCGACAGGAGGAGGAGGCGGAAGGCGCCTTGGGTTGTTGCACTTGTTGGAATAATGACCCTTCTGGCCACACTTGTAGCAAGTCACCTCAGAAAGTGGACGAGTAGGAGGAGCACTTAGTCTTGGAGCTTGGAACTGTTGCTTGGACTGCTTGTTGGAGTTGGGTGGGTGGGAGAAACCACGTCCACTAGAGTTCTTGTTGTTGGAGTTGTTGGCGTTGTTGTAAGGAGCTCGAATCACTGGAGGAGGAGGAAGCCAAAATTTCTGATGCTTCGAGACCATCTGAGACGACGAGGAAGAGTGAACGGCATCTCGAATTCTCTTCTTAGAAGCCTCCATCTTAAGCTGAGCTGCCTCTTGTTTCAAAGCCATGTTATAGAACTTGTCGATTTCATCGGGCTCGAACAAGGTGAGAGCAAGCTGAAGTTCATCGTTGAGACCTCCACGGAACTGGTAGATTTTACTCTTGGCATCAGGAATGTCTTGCTTAGCATAGCGAGCGAGGTTTTGGAACTTGACATTATACTGATAGACTGTCATAGAGCCCTGCTTCAGGTTGCGGAATTGCTCACGCATACCCTCGATGACACTTGTAGGAATGTGGTGCGAGCGAAAATCCTTGCAGAAATTCTCCCAAGAGATCACTTGACCTGGCCTGGAGTCTTTGTACTGCTGCCACCAGTCAGCTGCTTGATCTTTGAGTTGGAAGGCTGCAAACTTCACATAATCATCTTCCTTCACGTTACTGCACTCAAAATGCTTCTTTATATCGGTTAACCAATCTTCATCATCAAGAGGGTCGACACAGTAACTGAAAGCTTTTGGATTATTGGCCAGGAACTGGTTGAGAGTAGCATGGTGCTGCTGGTTGAAGAAGTTGCCTTGATTCCCTGGAACACCCTGATTAGCTTGATTAGCTTGCATCTGCTGCATCATTTGCATCAACAACTGGGTGTTCTGAGCTGTAGTCTGCATAATTGCTGTCCAAGCCTCAGGCGGAGGAGGAGGGGAAGGAGGACGACCTGGGACCTCTTCCACCTCTGGGTTAGCGTTGGGAACTTTTTTCGGAGCCATCCTGTAAGAGATGACCACGAATCAGCAATTGATTGACAAATGGTATAAGCTGAATCAATGGCATGAATTGCAACAAGTCTACACAATTATCATTCGAACAATAAGAACGATTGAAATCATCCGAACAAGAGGAACGAATGAAATTCTCAGTTAAATGATAACATCAATCTTCACGAGAAGCCACATAGGGGACAAAAGGTAAAATAAGAAAAAACAACAAGGTACGGACAGGAACAAACACAAGATAGGAGCTTCGTTCTAACATCTTTGTGCTGAAAGCATATGAACGCGTTACGAAAAGGTTTTGCAATCCCCGGATCAAGATAGCCAAGGACCCTTTAAGATGCAACTCCTGATAGTAACATCGGTCATAAACCACTTCACTCAATGTAGAACCCCGAACTCACTAACCTGCATTCGTTGGAAGAATGCCTACGATCTACTGGATAAGCCCACCTATAAATTTCCGAAAGGTTCCAGTTATGCAATCAGGTGTTGGGGATACACGGGAAGCACCGCGCAATCAACTCTAAACCTACATCCAGGTGTATCCATCCTTCAACACATAACCAGTCTTTCTCGGAAACTGTGTACCTCGGACCTTCGAAAAGCATCCACTATAACAAGCTATGCAATACTCCCGAACTACCTCCCCAGTACTGGGTGATGTCGGGGTTATCTTGCCACTGGCCGTATAGGAGAGATTTTCGATGTCGGCCGTCTTAAGTATTTAGTACTGCCGCGATATGCTTGTGACGACAATACCCTGAAGCTCAACTCCCCGGAACACTGCCACAACCCCTAATGTCAGGAGGCATCGAGAACAATATCCTCGTCACAAGAACATCGAAACAATCCCAGAATACTCGCGGGATTCCTAAAAAAAATTTGGTGCAATTTTTGAAAGTAGGAGAGACAAGAGTAGTCGTCAGGAGTCCTCACCAGAGAGAAAGGGGATGAGAAGCAAAGAAATCCTACTCTCCGATATAATATAGGACTCAAAATGTTTTCAGTGTGTGCCTAGACTCGACCGTCAACGATTCGATCAAACAGTGGGGGCTCCTAGGTCGGAGAAGGCTCTGAATACCAACTTGTAATGCCCAGGATGGAGTTATACCTCCTACGTGTCGAGGCACGACTTAAAGGCATAAGTCCATCCTAGAATGATCTCAAGTTTGGTAATCTTTGCACAGCTCATGTAAAAGAGGGGATGGTAAACATAAATAGTTGGCTTACACTCGCCACGTCACACAAATACAATACATGTCTCAATCATCATACATTAAGAATATCACAACCCTCTAAGGGCAAAATCCAAATGTCAAGATACCAAACTTAGATAAATAAACCACAGGCGGATCGAATCCTAGTAGAAGTCTCCACTACTGATCATTCGGATATCGAACATAGTACCGACTACGCTCCTCGTCGTACTCCCAATCCAGCTCGGTGCCATCACCTGGATAGGTCACAACTGGACCTGCATCTGGTGTGGTGAAGTAACTGTGAGCCACAGAGGACTCAGCAATCCCGTTCCCGGGTAACAAGACTATTCAAGCCTTGGGAGAGGATAAGGCTGAAGAAAAGAATAAGTGTCTGCATCAGCAACTAGCAACTAGCTTACGTGAGTGAGAGCGAGAAGAGAAAGCCTCGGCGAGAAGTGATCACGAAGTGATCCTAGCTACAAGCTCAACAAACATAACCCCTCCGTGTTCAACTCCCGAATCCCTATTCGGAAATTGACGGTCACGGAACACACGCTGGTAGTGTATTCGAAACATTGTGTCAAGTTATCTACAACCGGATATTAACAAGCTCCCATCTGCCACATAACCACGGGCACGGCTTTCGAAAGTTCAAACCCTGCAGGGGTGTTCCAACTTGACCCATTACAAGCCCACGATCCGCGGAGTCGCAACTCCAAAGTGGGAAGACCCGAGTATTCTCGGAATCCCGTGCTCAAGATATACCGAGCTAAGGTAAGGCTAATCCAGCAAATCCACCCGGCGTGCCGACACTCTGACAATAGCCGCGCGTATCTAGTCACAGGCCACGACCGGATGGGCGATGCTACAGGTTTATATCAATCCTCGAGTTTCCTCGTGGTGACCCCGCAGGACCCCCGTTTCGGACCAACACTCATGAGGAGCACTGGCCCGGGGTTGTTGATTAAGAACTCGGGTTAATTACTCCCTATGCAAGTTATTTAGTTATTAGGCAAATAGTACCAATGTTGGGACTTGCTGGAAAAGACTTAGCACTTAGCGGTTTATCGAGGGGGTCCCATACACCCCAACCGTGTTAGGAACGCATAATCAAGGAACATAACACCGGTTTATACGGTTCCTAACGGCATGAGTGGAACAAATCACCAAGCAAAAGGCTTAGCCTTCCACCCTTGCCAATATATAGATGATTTCATTTTAAGCATTTATATAGTGTGATAAAACCCAACCAAACTTCAACATGAAGCAAGCATCTTCGATCTTCACCTGCAACTAGCAACGCTATAAGAAGGGCTGAGCGAAGCGTACTTAGCCAAGCAACGGTTTGCATAGGTAGGTTGGTTAAACTTGGCAATGGTTACAAGTAGGAGGCTGACAAGAAGAATCATGGGCATCGAGGCAAAACTATAGAGCGGATCTACTAGCAATAGGCAAAGATAGTAATGTTATCGGGGTTCGGTCATCTTGCCTGAAGAGAAGTCGTTCGGATCGTAAGAAGGGTCCTCGTGCTCAACCTCGTTGGAAACCTCGTGCTTGTACTCGAACTCGGACTCAGCTTCCGGCTCTAAACAAAACAATCACACCAAGCACAAATCAACAAGATGCAATGCGCACTCGAAAATGATGGATGCACTAAGGATGCACACGGAGCATGGAAATTAGCACTCAAGCAAAACACCTCAAAACATGATAACAATATGATATTATGAATCTACACGGAAAATCAATCAAGTTTCATATAAGATTCGCTGAAATCGGAGTTACGGGCTAAAAGTTATGCCCGAAACAAGAAATGAGCGAAAGCTGAAAATTACAGCAACATAGCAACTTCGGAGCACAAAATAATTAAGCTACAGCACTCGAACAACATGGCAAAGACCTAGAACACAAACTAGACATATACTACAGCAATTAAGTTCAAAGGTGCACCCCCAAAGGAGTCACGGTTCAATAGCAATGAGTTTGGACATATTGAACTTGACAATAAAATTCTGGCAGCAGAATTTTATTGAAACTTTGGAGCAAAAGATAAACTTGCTACAGCCACTTAAATAAACATGTGAGAACATGAATGGAAAGCCAACAACATATACTACAAGGAACAATCAAGATCCACTCCAAAACTATCATGGTTTGTCCTAGAGCAGCAAGCAAACATGGCATCGGAACGTTACAGATTTCAGACTTAGTGAAAATCCACTAAGTCCTAAAACAGCAATTTCATCATGGCATCTAAACGAGCAAGTTTAAGTCACCTCGAAACTAAACATGGCAAGTGGTAAGCACCTCATCAAAGTACACATGATGGTGATTCCGAAACATACAAGCATGCATCATGGAGATAAACACAACGATAGCAACGAGCTCAACAAGATGGCATTACATAACAAGTGAAACAACATCACAGCCACATGGCACTTTGCAACGATGATAAATATGGCAAGAATAAATCTATCATGCAACCTATCACAAGCAACATGTAGAGCATGGCAAGACGAACACGTGGACATGTCATTTGCATCATTCGGACAAACGAGCTAAAAGATATCACATGGCAAAGATGGCATAAAAACATCACATAACAGCAGTTTATATCACGTTGCACTCTTGCAACAGCAAAACAAGCACCTAGATGATCTCTAACATGCATGACACCAAAAGATAAAACATAGTGCTATTCACCACGAACGTCTGGACATGCTATTTGCGCGAATCGGACAAACACACTAAAAGTTACAGCAGTTCTAAAACAGCATCAGCAACTAAACACAGGGACTTGGGAGAAAAAGTCAACCTAGATCTCAGATCTGCAGAGGAGGAGATGGGCTCGGCCCGGATCCGGATTCGGTGCAGCCCGGCGGCTGGGCGGCCCGGTCGGTGCGGAGCGGCCCGCGGGAGGCGGCCTGGCGACGAAGGAGGCCCGGGCGGGGCGGTGTCCTGGGCCCGCGGCGGCGAGGCGGCCCAGCGACGGCTTTCGGGCGAGGAAGGCGAGGCGGCCTGGCAGAGGCTTGCGGCCTCGGCGGGGCGGCGACGGTCGAAGGCGCGGAGGGACGGGCCCGCTGCGGAGGCGCGGCTGCGGAGTGCGGTGCGACGCGGGAGGCCGAAGGCTGCTGGTCGGCCCAGAGGGAGGCGGCTCGGAGTCTTGGGCCGCGCGGCGGAGGAGTGGCGCCCCAGGCGGCTGGCTCCCGGCGACTGGGCCGACTGGAGGGGATTCCCGGCCCGATGGCGAGGCGGGAAGGAGGCGCGGGGATGTGGTCCAGGGGTCGAAGTGGCGAGCTGATGAGGCGAGTCGGCCCGGCTGGAGGGCTCGAAGGACTAGACCGGCGCGCTTGCTCGCTACGGGAGCGGCAGGCGATGTGGTCCCCCGCGGCCCAGCCGAAGGGATCGAGGAGGAGGCTGACCTGGCCCTCGAGGCCAGCGATCTGGAGGGTCTCGAGGCGCCTGCCTGGTCGGCGGCCGGTTGGATCGATGGATCTGGCTGGGAATTCGAGGGAGGACTGCCAAGTGGAGTGGAGGGGGTGGTTGGATCTGAAAAATTAGGGAAGAAGTGGAGAAGAAGCTAGGGGATGCCCAAAAATAGACTAGGGGTCTATGTATATAGCAGGTAGCTAGGGTTAGGGGATTTGGGGATGTTAGGAGCCCTCCGATCGTGATCCGACGGATCCGATCGCGGGGGTAGTTTAGAAGGGCCTAGGAGGGAGCAGTAGACTGCAGTAGGGGTGTTTCTGGGACACAAAGTGAAGGCACTTTGGACCCACACGAATAACTGATGGGAAAGCCAACGGAGTCCAAACGCGACGAGATTTGAGAGGCGGGTTGCACACAACAAAACAACAACACACACAACAACCTCGCGGCACACCGGTAACGTTACACGCCCAAACACCAAATTTGGCCTACGGGACGTCACGGAGACATGAGGGAGCTCCGGAACGCGAAACGGACAACGGGAAGGAACGCGTGGAACCGGATGCAACCGACAACACAAAATGCAATGCAATGCACATGTCTACATGATATGAATGAATGCCACACACTCACACAACAAAACGACGAAAACCCGAAAGACAAAGAACCCGGAATGGAAATAGATGAAGCCGGAGATATATTATATACCCAAAAGGGAAAGTATTACATCCGGGGCATGACAAATATACTTGATGACCCACAACCTATTGATGATAGCTTTCCTGACGAACAACTAGCTATCATAAGTACTTCTCGTACTTCTCCATGGTATGCTGATTATGCTAATTACATTGTTGCTAAGTTTATACCACCTAGCTTCACATATCAGCAAAAGAAAAAGTTCTTCTATGATTTGAGGCATTACTTTTGGGATGACCCACATCTTTATAAAGAAGGAGCAGATGGTATTATTAGACGTTGTGTACCGTGTACCTGAGCATGAACAGGAACAGATCCTACGCAAGTGCCACTCTGAAGCTTATGGAGGACACCATGCGCGAGATAGAACTGCACACAAGGTATTGCAATCCGGTTTTTGTTGGCCTACTCTCTTCAAGGATGCCCGTAAGTTTGTCTTATCTTTTGATGAATGTCAAAAAATTGGTAATATTAGTAGACGTCAAGAAATGCCTATGAATTATTCACTCGTTATTGAACCATTTGATGTTTGGGGTTTTGATTATATGTGACCTTTTCCTGCCTCTAATGGGTACACACATATTTTAGTTGCTGTTGATTATGTTACTAAGTGGGTAGAAGCTATTCCAACTAGTAGTGCTGATCATAACACCTCTATTAAGATGCTTAAAGAAGTTATATTTCCGAGGTTTGGAGTCCCTAGATACCTAAAGACTGATGGTGGTTCACACTTTATTCATGGTGCTTTCCGTAAGATGCTTGCTAAGTATGATGTCAACCATAGAATTGCATCACCTTATCACCCACATACTAGTGGTAAAGTAGAACTTAGTAATAGGGAGTTGAAATTAATCTTGCAAAAGACAGTTAATAGGTCTAGGAAGAATTGGTCCAAGAAACTTGATGATGCATTATGGGCCTATAGAACTGCATACAAAAATCCTATGGGTATGTCTCCATATAAGATGGTATATGGAAAAGCATGTCACTTACCTCTTGAGCTAGAACATAAGGCATATTGGGCTATTAAAGAGCTCAATTATGATTTCAAACTTGTCGGTGAAAAGAGGTTATTTCACATTAGCTGCCTTGATGAGTGGAGAACCCAAGCCTACGAGAATGCCAAACTGTTTAAAGAAAAAGTTAAAAGATGGCATAATAAAAGAATACAAAAGCCTGAGTTTAACGTAGGTGATTATGTCTTGCTATTCAACTCTCGTTTAATATTTTTTGTAGGAAAACTTCTCTCCAAGTGGGAAGGACCTTATATTATCGAGGAGGTCTATCGTTCCGGTGCCATAAAAATCAACAACTTCGAAGGCACAAATCCGAAGGTGGTGAATGGTCAAAGGACCAAACATTATATCTCAGGTAATCCTATAAATGTTGAAACTAATGTTATTGAAACCATAACCCCGGAGGAATACATAAGGGACACTTTCCAAAACGATTCAACCTCCGAAAAGGAAGAGGTATGTGATACGGTAAGCAAACCGACTCCAAAACAGTTCTAAAGGCATTTTTTCCCTGTTTTGGAATATTTAGAAAAATAGAAAAATAAACCGCAGCCCGGAAGAGACACGAGGCGTCCTCGAGGGTAGAGGGCGCGCCCCCTTCCCAGGGCGCGCCCCCTGCCTCGAGGACACCCCGTGTGTCCCGTGGACTCCGTTTTCTTGTGGGTTACTCCTTTTGTTTGGGAAAAAATCATTATATATACTCCCGAAGGTTTTGACCTCTGTATCATCCAAGAATCCTCTGTTCTCATTTCGAGCCGTTTTCTGTTAAGGTTTGCGAAGCCAGGCATCATGTCGTCTCCCTCCTCCAACAACTAAGGCAACGATGCTTGGCTAATGAAGATAGATCTGAAGAGGGAAGGACCCAAGGAGATCCACAAGGAGAAGAAGACCAAGATGGAGGTGGAAGATCCGGCTCCGGCAGCGGGAGAAGAAGACACCTCTAAACCCCTTCCTAATCTCTTTACCTCAACTGAGCTAGAAGCTTTCAGGATGATTGAGTTAGCTCAGATTCGAAACAAGCATCTCACAAGTGAAAATCTTTTGTTGAAGGACTACATAGTTGCTCTCAAAGGTATTATCCGCAAGCTGGAAGATCTCCTACGATCGATATATGAGGATCCCCCGTCACTACTTGCAACTCCATCACCACCACCCCCAAAGAAGGAGACATAATCATATGGGTATGGGAACTCCCCTTGGCATCTGCCAAGCTTGGGGGAGTGACCCCGATATCGTATCACCATCACTCCTATCTTTACCGTTTTACTTAGTTCGATCCTTTTGGTAGTATCTTGATCTAGTAGAATAAAGTTAGCATGATCTAGTTGTGAGATTTTTCTTTGTGAGCTTTATCCTTTATAATCGAGTCCGTGAGCTATATAATAAAGATTAGTGTTTGAGTCAAGGGCTTGATTTCCTCACTTGGGTCATGATAAAAAGAAGGGATAATTGATTTTATGCCCCTAGTTGGGTCACACTCGGCAGGTTTACCCCTAGTTTCCGAAAACACTTGTTCCTGCCCAAACCACTTTGCTCCTCTTATGCTTTTGCCCTTTGACCGTTTGACCATCACATTGAAAACTTCATAAAAAAATCATACTAACACAGAAAAATTCAAATAAGATATCAAAATGTTCAGAAAAGCATCACCTATATGTGCATGTCATTTGCATTCATGAAAAAAGTGTTGTCCAGTCCCCATCTCAGTTTTGACCATTTGCATTCATGGGGACTAGCCAACACTTTTTCCGTGAATGCAAATGCCATGCACATATAGGTGGTGCTTTTCTGAACATTTAGATATCTTATTTGAATTTTTTTGAGTTAGTATGAATTTTTTATGAAGTTTTCAAAGTGATGATCAAACGGTCAAAGGGCAAAAGCATAAGAGGAGCAAAGTGGTTTGGGCAGGAACAAGTGTTTTTGGAAACTAGGGGTAAACCTGCCGAGTGGGACACAACTAATGGCACCAAATTAATTATCCCTAAAAAGAAAGAAAACATAAAGAGTATCAAAGAGATCATATCGATCTTATGGGAAGTAATGACTTCACATACAAGAGTATGATAAATAAAAGTTGTTGGGAGGTGACAAACATAGTTTTGGTCATCGTTGCAATTAATAGGATGTAATAAAAGAAGAGAGGCTTCACATACAAATATACTATCTTGGACATCTTCTATGATTGTGAGCACTCATTAAAAGTATGACATGCTAAAGAGTTGATGTTGGACAAGGAAGACAACATAATGGGATATGTTTTCTTATATCCGAAATAAAGTATATTGTCATGGATCATCCAACATGTTGAGCTTGCCTTTCCCCCTCATGCTAGCCAAAACTCCTCGCACTAAGTAGAGATACTACTTGTGCTTCCATATATCATTAAACCCAGTTTTGCCATGAGAGTCCACCATACCTACCTATGGATTGAGAAAGATCCTTCCAAGTAAGTAGTTATGTTGCAAACCCGCTAAAATATGTATGATTTATTAGTGTGGGAGAAATTAGCTTTATACGATCTTGTGATTTGGAAGTAATAAAAGCGACGGACTGCATAACAAAGGTCCTTATCACAAGTGGCAATATAAAGAGAAGTTCTTCTATGCTAAGACTTTGTGCATCCAACCATAAAAACACATGACAACGTCTGCTTCCCTCTGCGAAGGGCCTATCTTTTATTCTTGTCTTGTAAGTGTCAAGGTGAAATCCACCTTTCCTTTTTACATTTTATCCTTTGGAAAGCACATTGTGTTGGAAAGATCCTGACATATATACCCACTTGGATGTAAGTTTTCATGATCTATTACTGTTGACATTACCCTTGAGGTAAAAGGTTGGGAGGCAACACCATAAGCCCCTATCTTTCTCTGTGTCCGATTAAAAATCCATAAACATAAGTATTGCGTGAGTGTGAGAAATTGTGAAAGACTATATGATGGTTGAGTATGCAGGCTTGCTGAAAAGCTCTTATATTGACTCTTTCCACTGTTACGATAAATTGCAATTGTTTCAATGACCGAGATCAAAGTTTGTTAGTTTCCAATGAAGTTTATGATGCATACTTGATATTGTGGATGAATTGTTACTTTAGCATAAGAATCATATGAATATATTTATATAAGTTGCTGTCATGGGAATGATGATGATGCCCTCATGTCCGTATTCTATTTTTATCGACACCTCTATCTCCAAACATGTGGACATATTTTTCGATTTCGTCTTTCGCTTGAGGACAAGCGAGGTCTAAGCTTGGGGGAGTTGATACGTCCATTTTGCATCATGCTTATAAGTTGATATTTATTGCATTATGGGCTGTTCATACATGTTTTGTCACAATACTTATGCCTTTTCTCTCTTATTTTGTAAGGTTTACATGAAGAGGGAGAATGCCGGCAGTTGGAATTCTGGGCTGAAAAAGGAGCAAACTCTAGAAACCTATTCCGCACAACTCCAAAAGCCCTCAAACTCCACAGAACATCGTTTCAGAAAATATAAAAAAATATCTGGCAAAAGAAACCCACGAGAGGGGCCATCGGCTAGCCTCGAGGGTGGGGGGCACGCCCCCCTGCCTCGTGGGCCAGCCAGCAGGCCACCGGGGCCCATCTTCTCCTATATGAAGTGTTTTGACCTGGAAAAAACCAGGAGGAGGCTTTTGGGACCAGACGCCGCCGTCTCGAGGTGGAACCGAGGCGGAAACCAATCTACGGCTCCGACAGAGCTGTTCTGCCGAGGATACTTCCCTCTGGGAGGGGGGAATCGCCACCGCCGTCATCACCAACAACTATCCCATCTTGGGGAGGGCTATCTTCATTAACATCTTCACCATCACCGTCTCCTCTCAAACCCTAGTTCATCTCTTGTATCCAATCTTTGTACCCAAACCTCAGATTGGTACCTGTGGGTTGCTAGTAGTGTTGATTACTCCTTGTAGTTGATGCTAGTTGGTTTATTTGGTGGAAGATCATATGTTCAGATCCATTATGCATATTAATACCCCTCTGATCATGAACAATATTATGTCTTGTGAGTAGTTACTCTTGTTCCTGAGGACATGGGAGAAGTCTTGCTATCAGTAGTCATGTGAATTTGGTCTTCGTTCGATATTTTAATGAGATGTATGTTGTCTCTCCTTTAGTGGTGCCATGTGAACATCGACTACATGACACTTCACCATTATTTGGGCCTAGAGGAAGGCATTGGGAAGTAATAAGTAGATGATGGGTTGCTAGAGTGACAGAAGCTTAAACCCTAGTTTATGCGTTGCTTTGTAAGGGGCCGATTTGGATCCATATGTTTCAGGCTATGGTTAGGTTTACCTTAATACTTCTTTTGTAGTTGCGGATGCTTGCATTAGAGGTTAATCATAAGTGGGAGGCTTGTCCAAGTAAGGGCAGCACCCAAGCATCGGTCCACCCACATACCAAATTATCAAAGTACCGAACGCGAATCAGACGATCGTGATGAAAACTAGCTTGACGATAATTCCCATGTGTCCTCGGGAGCGCTTTCCTTTATATAAGAGTTTGTCCAAGCTTGTCCTTTTCTACAAAAGGATTGGGCCACCTTGCTGCACCTTATTTACTTTTACCTTTTGTCACTTGCTACCAATTACCTTATCACAAAACTATCTGTTACCGATAATTTCAGTGCTTGCAGAAAATACCTTACTGGAAACTGCCTATCATTTCCTTCTGCTCCTCGTTGGGTTCGACACTCTTACTTATCGAAAGGACTACGATAGATCCCCTACACTTGTGGGTCATCACCCTCTTGATACAAACCTTGCATATTATGAGAGAAAAGGCATTAGAATTACTTCAAAGGTCATTATTATGCATTAAATCACTATAAATAACAGTAGGAAAACATGATGCAAAATGGACGTATCAACTGGATGCAAAAGTTTCTGTTTTTCAGCAAAATCAAATCAACAATCTTCCAAATCATTCCAAAGGTCTTACTTGGCACAAACACTAATTTAAAACATGAAAGCACATCTAACCGGAGGCTAGAAGGTATATTTTATTTAAATATAAAATAAATAAAAATATTGGGTTGTCTCCCAACAAGCGCTTTTCTTTAAAGCCTTTTAGCTAAGCATAGATAATTTTAATGATGCTCACATGGAAGACAAGAATTAAAGCACAAAGAGAGCATCATAAAACATGCGACAAACACATTTAAGTCTAACATGCTTCCTATGCATAGGTATTTTATAAGAAAACAAATTATCAAGGCAAGCAAAGACTAGCATATGCAAGGAAGAAGAATAAAACCTTGACAATTTGAACTTCAAGAGGGGTAATTTAGTAACATAAAGAGTTTCACAACCATATTTTCCTCTCTCATAATAATTGCATGTGGGATCATATACAAATTCAACAATATAGCTATCAGATAGCATATTCTCTAATTGTTCCATATGCATGCAAAGTTGACACTCTTCGAAAATAGTGTGATTATCATCTAATAAAATCATGATTTCTCCAAGCTCTCTTTTATCAAAATTTTCATAAGATTGATCAATCTCCAAAGTGGTGGGATCATTATTACCTAATGTTAAAACTCTTTCAAACCCACTTTCAATATTATTGCAGATACTATTAACAATCTCATATTCATCATGGGGCCTAAATAAATTTCCAAGATCATAAGAAGAATCACCCCAATCATGATCACTCCAACAAGTAGTGGACATAGCAAAATTAGCATCCCCAAGCTTAGGGTTTTGCATATCATTAACACAATTAACATTCATAGAATTTATAATAACATCATTGCAATCATGCTTTTTATTCAAGGAGCTATCGTGAATCACTTTATAAATATCCTATTTTAACATTTCATCTCAATTTTCAGATTCAGGAATTTCAAGCAAAACTTCATAAAGATAATCTAGTGCACTCAACTCACTAGCAATTGGTTTATCATAGTTGGATATTTTAAAAAGATTAGCAAGTGGATGAGGATCCATACTTTTTTCTTTGCTTCTGAATTGCAATCAACACATTATGCCAAGCAAACGAGCAAACAAACCAAGTAAGACATAAAGGCAAGCGGAAAGAAGGCAAATAAAAAGGCTAATGTTTTTGCGAAAAAAAATTAGAAGTGGGGGAGATGAAAATGAGAGGCAAATGGCAAATAATGTAAGTGCAAGAGATGAGAGTTTATGATATGTACTTGGTAGGCTTGATGTAGAACCTCCCTGGCTACGACGCCAGAAATTCTTCGTGATACATCTTGAGCTTGCGTTGATTTTTCCTTGAAGAGGAAAGGGTGATGTAGCAAAGTAGAGATAAGTATTTCCCTCAGTTAAGAACCAAGGTATCAATCTAGTAGAAGGTACAAGCAAGTCCCCAATATATGCACATGCACAAACTAACAAACACTTGCACACAACGCGAAAAGGGGTTGTCAATCCCTTCACGGTCACTAGCAAGAGTGAGATCTAGTAGAGATATATTTAAAATATAAGTAAAAGGGAAAATAAAATAAACACAACATAATTGCAGTAAGGTATTTTTGGGGTTTTGGTTTTAAAGATATGAAACTAATGTGATGGAAAATAGATCCGGGGGCCACAGGTTTCATTAGAGGCTTCTCTATCGAAGAAATCATACGGTGCGTAAACAAATTATTGTTGAGCAATTGATAGAAAAGCGCAAAGTTATGACGACATCTAAAGCAATGATCATGAATATAGGCATCGCGTCCATGAATAGTAGACCGACTCCTGCCTGCATCTACTACTATTACTCCACACATTGACCGCTATCCTACATGCATCTAGAGTATTAAGTTCATAAGAACAGAGTAACGCCTTAAGCAAGATGACATGATGTAGAGGGATAAACTCAAGCAATATGATATAAACCCCATCTTGTTATCCTTAATGGCAACAATACAATACGTGCCTCGCTGCCCCATCTGTCACAATGTGAGGACACCGCAAGATTGAACCCATCACAAAGCACCTCTCCCACTGCAAGAGAAACCAATCAAGTTGGCCAAACCAAATCGATAGACCAGAGAGAAATACAAAGCTATCTTAATCATGCATAAAAGAGTTCAGACTCAACAAACAGACGCAAAAGAAGATTACATTGAATAGATCTCCAAGAATATCGAGGAGAACATTGTATTGAAGATCAAAGAGAGAGAAGAAGTCATCTAGCTACTAACTATGGACTCATAGGTCTGTGGTAAACTACTCACGCATCATCGGAAGGGCAGAAAGGTTGATGTAGAAGCCCTCCATGATCGAATCCCCCTCCGGTGGAGTACCGGAAAAGGCCCCAAGATGGGATCTCACGAGAATCGAAATTTGTGGCAGTGAAGAAGTATTTTTGGTGACTCCTCTGATGTAGGGGGAATATTTGGGTATTTATAGAGCGAAGATTAGGGTTAGGAGAGCCACGGGGGGCCCACAAGCCCAGGGCACGCCCCTATGGCTTGTGGCCTCCTCGTAGATCTTCTCGCCTCCTCTCCAAGTCTCGTAGGTTTCTTCTGCTCCAAGAAAAATCATCGTAAAGTTTTATTCCATTTGGACTCCGTTTGATATTCCTTTTTTGTAAAAGTCAAAACAAGAAGAAGAAAAAACAGAAACTGGCACTAGGCACAAGGTTAATAGGTTAGTCCCCAAAATGATGTAAAATAGCATATTAATGCATATAAAACATCCAAAGTTTATAATATTATAGCACGGAACAATAAAAAATTATAGATACATTGGAGACGTATCAGAGAGCAAGAAGATATTCCCTCATGAATATTCGGACATCCACTCTATGAAGAGTACTGGCTGTTTTGATTAGTTGTTGCAAGATCTAGAAGATTTTTGCCTCACCAATGTGTTTGCATTCGAACACCAATGGAACCGAGAAATAATTCTTTAGTTCTATGCCGCCTTGTACATCTCCGGCGATGAAGCTGACAGTTCCAAATGGATCATGGAGTGGACGACAGAAGGCAAATGTATCAAATGCACTACAATAGATTTTGTGTAGCACTTTCATTTCCCTCGATTTGAGCATGGAAACAATGAAATTTGAGTGCACGATACTGATGTTATTTCAGATGAAATGTTTCACTGCACCATGGATGAAGAAAAGATTCGTGACTACAATGGTCCTCCCAAGCCAGAGCATTTAACATTTGACAACCAGACCTTATATCATTTGCTCACTTACACTATATGCCCTCTGGCGGTTATGAATATAGACAATTCATATTAGATGTTCTTCGAAATGCAATATATGCAACACTAGAAAAAGACACATATGTGACATTTTGGCATGAATCTTCTTTTTTGCTGTCATGCTTATGACACTTCTATGACGATAATTGTGACAAAACCTGGCATCATCGTAGATGTGGTGGGCTCCTACTTCTATGAAAAAAAATCATGGCAAAAAAATGGGCTTTTCATCCTGGGCGGGCCGGAGACGCACCTGCATGACATTCTTTGGGCCGTACATGACAGAAAAAAATCATGGTAGAAGCAAGGGCGAGGAAAATTTCGGGGAGTTCCCAGTTACGGTGGGTGGTCGGGGTCGAGCGATGCACGGAGGTTTGCGTGTTTCTCTCGTATACGTACGCGTGTGTGTGCGAGGTGTTGGGCTCTAACTGAACCCGAGCGATCGACCCCTTGGCTGTTAACTGAACCCGAGTGATTCCTTCGCTACCGCTGCTAACTGAACACGAGCGATTGCTGCTGCAGCTTACTAAAGCCAATCAAACCAGCTGCCTCATGATGAACATTGAACGTGGGGGTTGGTTGAATGAGTCGAGACATACATGGTTGGGGTTGGATGAACAGTTCCCGGTAGGGGTTGGATGAACAGGACCCCGTGGTAGTAGTAGTAGTAGTAGTAGTAGTAGTAGTAGTAGTAGTAGTAGTAGTAGTAGTAGTAGTAGTAGTAGTAGTAGTAGGCGGTTGCCACTGGATGAACATGACTCCGAGAGGAGGCTGCCACAGCCGAGGGGCCGGTTGGGGGTGGATGAACAGGACCCCGTCGAGGGCTGGTTGAACAGTAGCCGGTGGAGGGCTCGTTGAACAGTAGCCGGTAGAGGCAGAGGAAGACGCGGTGGATGAACAGTGTAGGTGGAGGCTAGAGGAAGTCGACAGTGGGTGAACAGTAGCCCGTGGAGTCCCGTTTTGCGGTACGGCACACCCCTCCCAATGAACAGGACGCCCGTTTCGGCCGTAGCGCTCCAACACAAGTCCATTTCCTCCGTTTTGTAGTACGCCAGACCCCTCCTGATGAACAGGATCCCGTTTCGACCGTAGCCAATCAAGCAGAAGGTTGTTTTCTCCGTTTTGCGGTACGCCAGACCCTTCCCAATGAACATGACCATGTTTCAACCATACACGCTCGAGCAGAATGCCATTTCCCTCTGTTTTGCGGTACGCCACACCAGGTTTCGGCTGTTTCGTCCAAGCCGGTTGGCTCCCGATGAACACGATCTTGTTTCTCCGTTCCGACCCCGCCGGTTGGCTGCCAATGAACACGACACCATCACTGCCATCCGCTGCCTCTCCATGTACACCAGCCCTGGCCGTATGTATGCGCGAGTACACGTTCGAGACTCCGACATATGTACATACGTAGCCATATTTTTTGCCTTGTGGCTGTACGTACGTGTACATGGTTTTGAAGGGACTGCCTGTACTGCTGCGTCGGGGGCTCTACTACTACACGTGACGTTGCTTGCTCGGCCACGGTTCATTGTTGCAGAGAGATCGATCGACCAGTATGTACGTACACATTCACGACCAGAATGACAATGCTACGTACGGTTCGACCAGGTGGGTCCCGGCTATCAGGGAGGATAAGGAGGCACTTCCTTGCGTGCGAAGTTATTGATGGTAGGTCCGAGCTGTCAGGGGGGCATTCATTATTTTCCATGCCTAATGTGGACACACTTTCCTTGCGTCCGAAGATATAGCCGGTGGGTCCTAGCTGTTAGGGGAAAAACATTTTTTCGCAAAATACAGCTAAGCCAAAATACAGAGCCCTTTCGTTAGGTCCCTATTATCAGGTGGAGGAATCATTATTTTGCACGCAATAAGGAGGCACTTCCTTGCTATGGCCGTTGACCCAGCTGTCAGCCTCTCCATGTACAGTCCTCTTCCGATGTAAGTTGTTCTTTGACCACGTTGACCATGCCGCACGGAGAGAACCAAGGCAGTGGACGACGGCGAGGCCTAGGAAGGGAATGATCCAGAGCCGGGGAAGACTCGGCAGTTGTTTCCCACACGGAGGGGCGTATGAGGGTTCCTTGGTTTGGCTGGAGTGTGAGGCCGCCGTCGCTGGAGAATAACAACATGTCTAAGTGAGTACAGGGATGGCCAGGCCAGCGATGGGAGTAGGGTAGGGTGGTGAGGCCTCTGCGGCAGCAGAGCCGGCAACGGGAGGCAGGAGCAGGCGGCATGATCGACGCTAGTTTGGGTGACTGGAGCAAGAAGACCAGAGGTTGAAGAGGCACTATGGCCGTTGGATGGACATTGTACGGTCAGTGGAGCTAGAATCGTTCATATTGACTATGTTAACAAAGCCTTCCATCCGCGTCAACTTAGTAGGCCCACAAGTCAGCCTCAAACTATGGTGGGTCCCAAATAGTAGGGGAAGTATTCATTTTTTCTATGCGTAATAAGGAGGGACTTCCTTGCATGCGAAGATATAGCTGGTGGGTCCGAGCTGTCAGCAGGACGAACATTTCTTTTGCGAAATACATAGGCCCTTCCGGTGGGTCCCTGCTGTCAGGTGGAGGAATCGTTATTTTGCGCGTAATAAGGAGGCACTTCTTTGCGTGCGGCCGTGGACCCAGCTGTCAGCCTCTCTATGTACAGTCCTCTTCCGATGGATGTCGTTCGTTGACCATATTGACAATGCCACGCCGAGAGCACCAGGGCGGTGGACGACGGTGAGGCCTAGGAAAGGAACGACCCAGATCCGGGAAAGACTCGATAGTTGTTGCCCACGTGGTGGGAAGTACGAGGGTTTACTAGTTCGTCTGTCGTCACCGGAAAATAATAGGAGGTGTGGGTGAGTAGAGGAATGGTTTGTTGGCTTGCGATGGAGTAGGGTGGGGTGGTGCGGCCTGCGCGGCAGCACATCCGGCCACGGGAGGAGCGAGCAGGCAGTCCCGCCGACGCTGGTTTGAGAGGCTGGAGCAGGAAGAGCAGAGATTGAGAAAGCATAGCGGTCGTTAGAATGACATCCAACAGTCACTGCTCTCGTGTGTTGACTAAGTTGACACGGCCTTGCGTGTGCGTCAACCTTTTTTTTAGGAAAGCATACGCGTCATCCTATAGTAGAGTTGCTCAATCTCAGAAAGAATTTCTAAATGACATGAATAATAATATAAATGATTTTGCTGTTAGAGTAGCAACTAGAGGAGGTAAAATGACTCAGGAACCACTTTATCCTGAGGGACACCCTAAGAGAATTGAACAAGATTCACAAAGACTTCACACTAATGCACCTAGTCCTTCTAGAAAGTAAAAGTAAAAGAAAAATGATAGGACTGTGCACACCTCTAGTGAACCCGAAAAACCTCCTCAAAACAATAATGATGTTTCTATCTCTGATGTTGAAACTCAATCTATTAATGAACATTCAACTAGTGATAATGAAAAGGATAATGATGATGTTCATAAAGACACTCAACCAGACTATGATAAACAACCAGGTAATGATGTTGAGATAGAACCTGCTATTGATCTTGATAACCCAGAACCCAAAAATAAAAGATATGATAAAAGAGACTTTATTCCTAGACAACATGGAAAGGAAACAAAACCGTGGGTACAAAAGCCCATGCCCTTTCCACCTAAAACAACTAAGAAAAAATATGATGAAGAATTTGAACGCTTTGCTAAAATGCTTAGGCCAGTCTTCTTGCGCACCCGCTTGACGGGTATCTTAAAAATGGCCACTTATGCAAAGTATATGAAAGACATTATCACTAATAAAAGTAAAATACCAGAAGCTAAAATCTCCACCATGCTTGCTAATTATCCTTTTAAAGATGGAGTTCCTAAAAAACTTAGAGATCCTGGAATACCAACTATACCTTGCTCCATAAGAAGAAATTATGTGAAAACTTCTTTGTGTGATTTGGGAGCTGGTGTTAGCGTTATGCCTTTCTATTTATATAAAAGACTTGATTTGAACAAGCTCGCACCTATTGAGATATCTTTACAAATGGCCGATAAATCAATTGCTATGCCTATTTGTATTTGTGAAGATGTGCTTATTGTTGTTGCCAATGTCACTATTTTAACCAACTTCGTTATACTTGAGATGCCTGAAGCTGACAATATGTCGATTATTCTTGGTAGACCCTTTTTAAATACTACATGGGCTGTTATTGATTGCAATAAAAGCAAGGTCACTTTTCATATAAATGGTAACGAGCACACAGTGCACTTTCCGAAGAAAAAATTACAAGTGAATGGTATTAATGTTATTGGAAATTCCCTAACACTTGCTATTGTGAGTTTCCAGATCCCTCTACCTATTGTCAAAAATAAATATGAAATACTTATTGTTGGGGATGTGCATATCCCCATTGAGGTAACTTAGTGTTTTACAAAAATTCTTCGGTCTCATGCTAATTGAAAGTGGTTGTTAATAACACTTGATCAACCTTATTAATTAATCATTTTCAAGAGGTATGAAGTTGAGGAATCTAGTAGGCACTACCTTCTGTCCCTACCTTTTATTATCTATTTTTCTTAGTTTAATAAAAATAAAATGCCATGCTTTGTCTGTTTACTGTTTTCCCGTGCAATAACAAAAGTAGCTCAAAAATAAAAGTGCTCAGAATGCTCACACAATTTTTTCTGATTATTTTAGAATTTTTAGTGCAAATAACATCAGAGGGGGTTCACCACGTGGGCACAACCCACCTGGGCATGCCCTGATGGGTTGCGGTCCCCATGTGGGCCCCCTCACTTATCTCTTTAGTCCACTTCACCCCCTACATCTAGAAAAAAAATCACCATTGCTCTCTCCCTCGTGTTCTTGCTCTCAAACCCTCAGATTTCCTTCTCTTTGCTTGAAGCTCCATTTCTGAAACTGTTTTGGGGGATTGCCACTTGGTATGTGACTCCCCCATTGCTCCATTTAGTTTTTGCCTTAGTTGTTTATATTTTCAATAATTAGCTACTCTTAATGCTGCTGTAAACGAGCTTGCTTGTTGAATTCTTAGATTTCTAAGTAGTTTGCATGCTCAAAATGGCCTCTATGCATGTCTATGAGTAGTTGCTATAATTCTTGTGAAGTTTTGTTGACAAATTTTTGTGGACTAGAAAAATTTCAGAATTTTATTTTTAGGAATGAGATAAGTTTCTTTAGGAAGTTTGCCTCCAAGAAGAACTCCAAGGGAGTTATTGGGGAGTCGTCAAAAAATGACCTCCGCACACGGAGAATGGCGGAGGTGCGACCGTGTGAATGGTCGCACAACCCATCCATGGATGTAGACGGAATCCGTGATGCACAATTTGCTGCTAATGCTGGCCTCATCGACTTCATCGCAGTTGAGTGTGAACAATACCATTTCCTTGCAAATTCCTTTGTGCGGAATTTTCATTTTCATTTTCCGAGTAAGAATAACCCTCCGGAGGTGCAGTTTGATTTATATGCTGAAACCCGTCAGATACCACTCACTGAATTTTGTGATATATGTTTGATCCCTTTTGATAGGGAAATAAGAGAGCCTAGGCCTGCATAGTTCGAGGAATTTTATCGTACTCTGTCAATGGGAGATGAGAAAGGAGTGTCGAGTGCCATAGCCACTAGCCTGCATTTTCCTTTTGTGCATTATTTTGCTCTTTTCATTGCGAAGTGTTTACTTGCTAGAGAGAAGGTTGGTGCACTCAGTGCCCTAGACTTTGTTGTCTTACGTCGCGCATTTGAGGGCGACAACACTTATAGCTTGGGGGCTATTGTGGCACACCGCCATCACCTCGACGGGTCTAAGGGTAAAATTCATGGCTGTATCTACGCTACTCGTTTAGCTAGTCACTTTAACATTCTGAGATGCCAGCATGACTATCGGTTGCCTAAGGTTTACTTAGACCGTCAGGCTATGGCACTTCACCATTTTATTGATAGCAAGAACACTATCGTGGATCTTCCTTATAACTTAGTCTTTTGTGAAATTATCCATGATATTATTCCATTGCCTACACGTGCTTTGTTCGATCCTATTGCCAGGGGCAGATACATGATTATGCAAGCAAACATTGTTGCTTATCGGGACGCCCGGGCAGCTGCTGAGGAGGAGCCTTAAGATTGGGATGCTCAGGTCAGCCACCACATCACTTCGACATGGGACCAGATGGCTACTACAGATGGTGATTGCCAAGCTAGGCCAAAATCCTAAGCTAGGGGGAGTACGTGTTCCCACCGACATTATATTCATGTTCACACATTTCATTCCAGTTGTCAGTGTTCACACTTTTTCATTGTATTATCCATGCTAAATTTCTTTATTTATTTATTTTCCTTGCTTTCCTTTTACGTGCTTGAATAACCTTCAGAAAACCCAAAAATATTTCCTATTTCTTTTTGGTCCTTCTTTCTAGTTTAATTTGCCTAGTACTAAAAGAAAACCCAAAAGGATTTCTCTATTCTTCTTTTGTTTGTTGGGAGCTTTCCCGTGTAAATAGTTTTTCTTGTTTTTTGTTTTCTTTCTTTATTTTTCCTTCTTTGAGAATAACTAAAAACTCCAAAAAAATCGTGTGTTTCCCTGAATTTATTTTCTAGTTTTTGAGTAGTACCAAGGAGAAGACCACGATGAAAATGTTGAGTAGCTCTCATATGCATTATCTTTTATCTAATAAAGAGCCTATCAGGGTTATGGGAACGGGGTTACCCAGACTTGCCTGCATGCGGCCCAGAGCGTGGCTCATCCAATGTCCTGGTATGGCTCATCTTCATCAGAAAGCACTCAAGACCCCCGCAAGGGGCCAAGCCTCGCGAGGCGGACGGCGCAAGACCTCCCCTGGGGCGGCCTAACTAGGCTGGCTCCCGAGGAGTGGAGATATCAAAGCAAGGTACACCTCGCGAGGTTCGCGTGACGTGAGCCATGACGACCAAGGCCAGGCGGGCGCTAGCGGGCGCAGGATGCCAGTTTCCTCTTTGGTGCTAAAGGGGAAATCGCAGGCAAGGATTTCTGAGGCATCAGGCAAAGGTTTCCATATCGGTGCAACGAGACCAAGATGAGCAGGACGACAGGGAGAAGGTCACCACGGAGCCCACGACGATGTCATCGCTAGAGCCTTTCACTATAAAAAAATACACTTCCGTGATGATACGTGTTTGTCACAGTAGGTCACGTTTTCTGTCATGCATGTACATCCATGAAAAATTTATGACAGAATCAAGATAGTCATACATGTGCTGTCGTAGAAGTGTTCCATGACATTACCAAAATTATCATCACGGAAGTGTCCACTTCCATGACGATAAATCGCGCGTCACAAAAGTGCTTTCGTCAAGGGTGACCGACACGTGGCATCCACCGTAATGGAACAACGTTAAGCTATCAGGTCCGGTTTTGGATCCGATAACCCATTAACAGCCCCGACCAATGGAGATTTTCCACGTGTAAAATCATCATTGGCTAGAGGAAACACGTGTCGGCTCACCGTTGGGACAGATGTCATCCACTCATTGGACCCAAAGCGCCTATGATACGTCGACACGTGGCACGACCCAACAGAGGCCCATTCATGTGAAAAGGCCGGCCCGTTTTACTTGGTCAAAAGGTGGCGGGCCGGCCCACGGCAAGCCTGTGAACGACATGTTCGCATATAGCCCATTTACAGCCCGCTAACCCAGGGCCCGTTTACGGCCTATCCGAATTAGGCCCAGTAGCGTCATCTGGGCCGTCCAATATAATTCCAGCCCGTTTTAACTTCCGGCCCATGTATGGCCCATGACGTCTTTCAGCCCTTATTACTCTCGGCCCATTAACGGCCCATGATAAAACTGGCCCGTAATGAACAGTGTATCACTTTATACCCATTAACGGCACATGGTGAAACTGGGCATAGCCCAATAGAGGCCCATTCCTGTGAAAAGGTCGGCCCGTTTGACTTGGTCAAAAGGTGGCGGCCGGCCCACGGCAAGCCTGTTAACGGCCTATTCGCATATAGCCCATTTACAGGCCGCTAACCCAGGTCTCGTTTACGGCCTATCCGAATTAGGCCCACTAGCGTCATCTGGGCCGTCCAATATAATTCCAGCCCGTTTTAACTTCCGGCCCATGTATGGCCCATGATGTCTTTCAGCCCATATGAGGCCCTTAGTAACCCTCGGCCCATTAACGGCCCGTGGTTAAACTGGTTCGTAATGAACAATGTATCACTTTATACCCATTAACGACCCATTATTCCATTGGCCCATTTCCAGCCCATGTTATCTTTTGGCCTTCTCAGGGCCCATTTATTCTTGGGCTCATTTCCAGCATTCGTTTACTTTCGGCTCGTCACTGTCATTTTCTGCTTGTGGGCCAAATTCAGCCCGTGGTTACAGTCGGCCCATTTGTGGCCCGTTAATACGTTGGGCCGTTTTCATAGCGTCATCAAATACGGTCGATTAACGACGGCCCGTTATGGTCGGCCCATGAACGGATGATTTCAACTCGAGCCCATTTACGGCCATAATGTGGTATGTTATTGGCCCATGTTTGGCCAACCGATCATACGGCCCGTAGAAGGCCCATTGATCATACGACCCGTAGAAGGACCATTGTGTCTACGACCCGTATAAGGCCCATTGTTTCTACGCCCCGTAGAAGGCCCATTGTTTCTACGGCCCTTAGAAGGCCCATTGTTTCTACGACCCGTAATAGGCCCATGTTAACTACAGTAAATATGTAGCCCATGTTAACTACAGTAAATATGTAGCCCATGGTTAATGTGGCCTAGTTTTAAAAAATAGGCTATTGCGGCCACTAGCAAACCGCGGAAAAAGAACTGCACTGACTACAGGAAAACAAATAAACAACACAATAAGGAAATAAATAGGCAAGCAACTTACGCTAGGCTATCACGGCTATTACACATGTTACATCCACTGGAAAGTTCGCCACCAGTGCAAATATAGGGAACAAAGCAACATATTACATACACTGGCCGTCAAAATTGGCCACCGGTGCAAACAAACGCGGCAGCAAAACAAGAGCATAACTGAAACAACTTCAGAAGAGCTCAAGAAACGTGGTATCCACCATGCTGGCATTAAGCTTAGCAAGCTTATTAGCTTTGTCCTGTTTGGCGCTAAAATCCTCCAACGCTTGCTGTTGCACCAGAAAGTATGCATCTGAATGCTCCACGGACTTCTGCAGTCCTTCCGCTTCTTGTCGCAACACAGCTGATCGATATCTTTCAGCTTGTAGTTGAGACTCAAGAAATCGAACTGATTCAGACAGTGAGTTTGAATAGCTTGTGCAAGCGGTAGTGGCCAGTAACTCCAACACTAAACCAAGACAGGACTTTGGGGTTGTCTCACTATCTTCGAGATAGTCTTCCTTAGCTGTTTTATCAGCTTTGTTGGAGACCAACAAGGATGTTTCACTATCCTGAACCTTATCTGCATTACTTCCTTTACCATTGCTTAATAAGGCACTCTTCCCCAATATTCTGTCAGCATTCTAAAAGAAGAAACAAGCAGACACATAACAGTTTAGCATGTACTAGTATATGAAACTCATTTCAGTGAACCGGTTCATTAGTAAGGTGGACAGGATTAAACTACCAAGTCTTCTATTGCCAAGTGCTATTACATAATAAAAGCATCAAACAAACATATATCTATGTCCTATGGTCACTGCATTGTCTTGCCAAATCAAACTAGAGACACGGTTCAAATCATATCGGTTCAAGACAAAGCAGCAGTGAAAGAATACAAAGCGTGGGAAACTACACGACACAACAAGATTTTAGATGGGTACCACGGGTCTACATGTACAACAACACTACTTGCTTTGTTGTGATGCTAGTAATGTGCATGATATGAGAAGTCAACTATATACACAATTGAAATTGAAATCAACAGAGCTATTGATAAGAGCAAGCATGTTAAAGAAACATGCGTGAACATACCCGCTGTGCCATCGGAGTTTCGATTGGATCTTTCAATTTAAAAATAAGTTTGTATGAGTAAATACAGTGATACAAGAGCAAAGAAGTATGCACAATAGCAATCATAGTTAAAAAAAGGCGCGCCTAAGCGAGCGCTTAAGCGCGCCTAGGCTCTAGGCGTTGGCGAAACGCATTGGGCATAACTACGCTTAATCTGTGTATAACTGCGCATAAGCATGCGATTTGGTCAGTAAAGCGCAAGGCGGTGGCAAAACGCACAATTAACGCCTAGCGCTTTTTGGGACTATGATAGCAATGGAATCTTAAATTAGAACAGTTGTTCTTCAGGTTTAGGCACTTGTTCTACATGAACAGAGTACAGTAAGACGCAAGAATATAGTACTTAAAATAGAAAATGAGCTCGTAGACCTTACCACATTCTTGGTTCGGGACCAGTATAGAACAAGGCATTTCCAGTCATCGTCCAGTAAATGTGTCTCAGGAGAACATAAGGGAATTTGATGAGTTTCTTTGCCGGTAAAGTACGTTTTCTTCAAGTAATTCCGATACTACCACCAAGCATTCTTGAAGATAGCAGAGGTATTAGCATAGGTTACCTCATCCTGAGTTTCCAAATCGGTCCTTCTCTATAGAGAAAAATGGGAAAATTTGCTGTATTATAACCATCATGGAGGTAGGATGTATGGGACAAAGCAAAGTAATTGCCATGAATAACATTACTTACACATAACTCCTGGACAAACACCTGCAACTGGCATTTTCCTTCATCTTCAGTATAATATTTCCAAGATGGGAAGATACGCACATACGATTTAATAACATCAAATGCGATAGATGCTAAAGTACGCTAGCTGGTTGTGCTTCCTCCACAGGAATAGGCGTACTAACTGGTGGAGTTGGGGTTCGCCGTGGTAGTATTGGCCCTTTGGGCACTGGAGCTGCCTTACTAACTGCTCTTGTTTGGGAGCTCTGTGGTGGAGATGGTGCTGTGTCGACAGGAACTGGGTTACTATCTGCTGGGGTTGGGGTTAGATTGGGTGATGCTGGTTCTCTGTCCATCATAGTAGGGGTACAATCTGCGAGAGTTTAGGTTATGTGTGGTAGGGCTGGTTCTTGTGCATGTACAACCGGGGTGCTATCTCCACCAAGAGGTAGCACTGTTTTATTTGAGGACCATGTTTTTAGTCCGCTAGATGCTGGCATCACCCGCTCCAATTCAAATGGCTGATAAACAGGAAACATAGTTGAATGTACAGACATTTTATGAGAGACAGATGCAATAGATAGTGTGGAAAAAAGAGGACATGAAATAGTTGACATGTATATTGTTTAACTAAAACGGATAACATGACATAATTTCACATATATGATGTCTATCTAAACTGGATAGCATAGCATAACATAATTCAAAGATATGATGAATAACTAAAAAGCCGTGCCAAGTTAGAGCATACACCTCGGTGGGGGAATAGGACTGGTCATCTGTCTCTGAATCCATCTCTGAGGAGCTATCGGGGCCCAACAAGAGATCTGCTTCGACAGGTAGCACTATCTGCTCTGAAGGCCTTGTTTTCACTCCAGATTTTTCAATCTCCCACCCAAATGGCTGATTCATAGGAAGAGCAGTTTAATGTACAAACATTGTCGACAAATGGAAATGTAATGAAGAAAAGGACGGGCAAGATATCATTCAAATATATGATGCCTGGTTAAACATGATGGCATTGCACATTTCACATATATTATGGCTGGCTAAAAGACATGAGACTGCATTATTCCCATATATGATATAGAAACTAAACAGGTGGCGACAAAACATGTCTAAACCAAGCAGATGACATATATGATGTCAAAAGTAGGCACTGCAAGGCAACATATGCATGTTATGACTAACATCATCATGCCAAGGTAGAGCAAACACCTTGGGGGGTAAGTAGGAGTGGTCAGCGGCTTCTGAATCCACCTCAGAACAGATATCTTCCTCCGGATTACAATCTGGAGAGGGGTGGGGAGGGTTTGCCATTGAACCAACCATGGAGCGATGTCTGCATGACATTGTATTGCCGCGCAAAACTCTTCTCTTTTTTTCTACATGTTCAGCATGACTGTGTACAATATCTGACATGCATACGAAAAAAATATGGTGAGATTATGTAAGGAGAGAATGCAGAAATTTAGAGTGATGGTAACAACCAGTGGATGGATCCAAAAATAATGATAGCAGGCTGATGATTGCCTTAATTTAATAAAAAGACAGATGATGATTGCTTTACTATTTGTTTCCCACCCAAGATGAACAACATAGGCATACCCTAGGTGAACCAGATATTAGACAGAGATACTATTCATTGCTTCCTCGATATGTGCCCCACAACTAATTTAGAACTCAAGTTTGAACATTAATTTGGACGTGACTTGGATTCCAAGAGGTGAGCAGGACGACAAAGTACCAGGTAATTTTAAGCAATGCATAACATAAGTAGAATCAAAAGAGTGCGACCTCTCTTGTGGACCCATGTACTCCTCAGTTCATCTGCTGAGTCGATGATGGTGATGCCGTTGTGGTGGGTGCCGGCGGTAGGGAAGGAGATCTGAGGCGGCGAAAGACGGTCATGAGTCGTGATGTTTGGTTTGGTGGATGTTTCTGTCGATGGAGCACCTTAGGTGAGGTGGACGATGTCGCGGCAGGAGCAGGACAAACCACACAAAGTTCCCTTCGACACCTACCTGTAACTGAAGTAATTCCATAAGGGCTCATTTGGCTTCCATGATTCTAAAACGCAGGGATAGGAAAAACACCAGAATAGGATAGGAATTCACATGGTAAACAAAGCATTTGTAAACACATGATTTCTATCAACTTGGGTGTTTGGTTTACAGGAATTGGAAGAGCAGAGGAATGCAAAGAAGCATGGCCAAAATAAAGTGAAACCATATGAAAGCGTGTACATTTAGAATGTTATTCTGCCACTAATGCACTTGGTCTTGTTTTCATGCATAGGATTTTGAAAAGTAGGTCCAGGTGGATGTTTTGCTTCATTCCTTTCAACAAAATGCATGAATAATTGAATAGTAGAGTGCCATTGGAAAATTCCCTATTGCTACGTTTTTCCGTCGAACAAAAATAGCCCTAATGGATTGACATGAATGTATAGTAATAAGTGATGCAACAAGTGTACAACCTCTTTGCCGTAGCCGTGTCGACCTTAACATCATTGGGTTGGTCGCTGAAGCAGTTGAGGCAGAGGTGGCTGTCGGAGGTGTGGAGGAAGATCTGAGGAATCTGTAGATGGTGTCCAGGGCACTGCTCTATTGTGATGGATCGTTCTGTCATTGGAGCAGCCCCGGTGAGTCGTAAGACGTCAAGGCTGAAGCAACACAAGACAGACATCGTCAATCTCAAGTGGGATTCTAATAGCATCTCCAATAGATGATGTAAAATAGATGTAAAATTTACATTACCAAAAACCACCTAACTACAACAGATGAGGTAAAAACCGTTGACTCTGAACTTAACTGTCGAAACTAAAATTTACTATGGAATCTGAATGTTACTGTCGAAACTGACCGCAATGGTAGCAAAGAGGCACTTGACATGTAGTTTAGGGAGGGCTTGCAGTTCATCTTCAACCTGCACCCCCCTAAGCCGCCAGCCACCACCGGCCGAATCGCCGGCCCCAGCGTCGCCTCGCCGCCCCGAAACAACTTCCCACCGCCGGTCCTCCGCCGCCCCGGCCAGCCCTATAGCCCCCCCGCCTCACACCCTGAACCCTAAGATAGATAGTGGGGTACCTCTCCGGCGAGCGCCCATCCCCGTTGTGGGTGGTTCTTCCTTAACTCCGGCGAGCCCCCCCACCCCCTGAAAATCGATTGATCCAAAAGTCAATTCAGTCGACTGAAGTGTAGCTAAATTGGAGCAGAGCAGCAACACGAGCGAGGGGGAGAGCAGCAGCAGCAGCAGCACGAGCGAGCGATCGAGAGCCGGAGCAGCATCAGCTGGGTGAGTGAGCAATCAAGCGAGAGCCGGAGCAGCAGCAGTAGCGCGAGCGACCGAGCGTGAGCCGGAGCAGTAGCAGGACGCCGCCGCCGAAGGGGCCTCGCACTGGGGGAGAGCCGCCGTGGAGATGTCGCCCGCGGCGCCGGTTTCAAGGTAACCGCTCCATGGGGATGCAGGATGGAGCACCGTCGGCACTGGGAGGTCGAGCTAAGGAGAAGGTGTGATGCGATGAGTATACAACCTCTTTGGTGGCGCCGAGTAGGCCTCGGCTTCATCCGAGGAGTCGGTGAGGAAGTTGCGGTTCCGATGGAGCAGTTTAAGGCGGCGCTGTGGGGATGGAGCAGCCGCGATAGATGAGGCGATCATCGGAGCAGCTCCTTGGAGGTGGAGGACGGGGCGGCTGAACCGGCGAGATGACGAGATGGACGACAAATCCTCGTCTGGAGAGGTGGACGAGGGACGTCGAGCTATTGCAGTGGACGACGTCGTCGGGGAAGAGGCTCCGGCTGGGCAGCGGTGAGGTGGCAAACGAAGGAGGGTGGGGTTTCGCGGCTGGAGCGGAGAGGTTATGGTGGCCTGGGATTTCGAATGGCAAAAAGGAGGTGATGGGAGGGGGTGAACCATGACTTAGGGATGCGCTTGTCCAAAATGTAGGGTGTGTTACAAAAGTACCCCTCACCGATTTGAACTAGCGGCCCTTTCGGCTTAGGGTTAGAAGGGGGATTTCGCGTGTCGGGATTTGGCAGCTGGAGGGAGTTTTCGTGCGCGTTGTAATTTCGGGATAGCAAGGCGCGGGTTGTGAAGGCGCCACTTTTCGGAGCACGATATCTGAATTTTCGGGATATAACAAGGCACGGGTTGAATTTTAGGGACAAGCCTAACGTGTAATATTGTACTTGTACGTACCAAATCAATTCGCACTTCCCTCAACCAGAAAGGAAACGAAAAAAATAAAACTATTCACACCACACAAAGAGAGAGTCTTGCCTCGTTTTACTATAAAAATGCTATTTAAAGCTACTCATACCAACAATTTAGTGCAATTAAATGCTATTCGGTAGTATGAATCCATGTTATGTCCAATTAATTTTTTTTGCTTGCTGTATAATGCATGTAACCTACTCATACCAACATTTTAGTGTATTCCAAATGTCTATACTACCGCTGCAATTCGAACTGAATTTGAATTTGTTACTCTATTTCAATAACAATCTACAATCATGATTGTTGCCAACTTCAGCCATCATTCGTGTATTACCTTAATAACACACCACATGATTACTATAGAGATAGATATGAACTATGTGTACTACATGAACTCGAATTCTATTTTTTGAATACACTTGATGTTGATTCCAAATAATAGTACATTTGATGTACTAACTATATATTCATAATCTAAACCATGTTCCATACGTGTACATCGTGTTTATCACACATAGTATAGTGCCCCGCCCCCTACATTATGACAAGTATTTAGACCTGAGCTGCAAAAGTCACACATTAGCCCAAATTATGATCAATGTTCTATATATTATACGTAGTACTAGCAAGATGCCCATGCGTTCCACAGAACATCAACATGATCAAGGAGAGGCCTAATTTGCAAATATGGAGAGGGGTGTGGGTATAATTTTTTCAAAATTGCCATAGTTTCCTTCCTATCCGTCAGATATAAATCGGACGACCTATATTGCAGGATGGCAGGCACACCATCATCAAGAACTCCGTTTTTATAAGAGTAGAGATAAAATATATTATATGTAGTAAAACATGTTCATAACCACACCATATGTATCATCGTTATATATATTCACACATGCGTTGGTTTAAAACACTGTTATTAAATTCTTCAAATATCCAAATTCACTTTTTATAATGAAGTATGATCTCTGTTCGTCTTTTACACCCACACAATCCTCTTATCTTTGTAGCTAGCTAGCGCTAACTTTCTCTCGTGCATGCACACACCCGCATCCCTCTCACCCTCCCTCAGCATTCTCTAGCTCCATCGCGCAAATTCGTCTTTTCACTTTAGGTCATTCACCCACGGTGTGTGTAGGCCCCCCCAGCTCCTTCTTTATTGCACACATCGATCGATATGCCTCTCTAGCCAGGTGTGCCTAGCACAAACACAAGCTTCCCCTCTTCTCTTACAACCGTCCATGCCTCACTCCCACCACTCTTTTCATCGATCTCGTACTCGCACACTCCTTCCCCCTCGATATAGTATGACTCTCGCACCACCTCCTAGATGCATCCCTCTCTCTCTATATCCTTTTCCCCGTGCCTCATTTGCTTCTAACACACACATGCATGTATACCGATCGATCTCCCAACATATACCTAGGTCGACTTTAACTATTCCCCCCATCGATCAACGTAGCTCACAAGTTATGTCTCTCCTTTCTCTGACAAAGGACGATTGATCTTCGTATGTAGTTATGTCTGCTTATCACAGCCATATCGTCCCCCTCATCATTCGTGCATGCCTCCTAACCCGTCTCTCACACGCACGTGCACAGACAGGCAGCCATCCCCTCTCTTATTGATATTGCGGGCGTGCCCTCCGGTTGTCTAGCAAGCATATCCCACCATTTGTTAAAAGCGACTCCACTACCACCCCCTCCAACACTCTAGCTCTGTCTATCTCCCAACCTTATTCCTCTCCTACACATATGCATGGATGCCGATCGATGTCCCTTAATACACGAGGTAGATCGATCTCCCTTAATACACGAGGTAGGCCTCTCTCCTCCTCCACACATATACATGCCATTGTACCTCTATAGTTAATTAGGACTCCACCCCCACCACACATCGATAGTCGACCACTGTAGGTAGGTATCCATGCCACAGAGACAAACTGCACCTGTCCCCTCTCTCGTTCTAGTAGTCCAGCCTCTCTATATCTTTGACATGGGCACACACAAATTCGATGGCACTCTTTATCGACCGCGCGTGCGCACACACACACACACATCATCCCTCTCTTCGATTCTATGGACACCTCAAGTTGATGATACCCCCATTCTCTTCTCGTGGATCGCCCCCTCTATATATCCAGGACTCTATTTCAGACACATTGCATATGTTACATTTTTTGATTGACCCCCCCCC
>LR738714.1:460716368-460835325 GCA_902687465.1 Secale cereale
AAAAACTCTCACGAACCCACACACTATATCTCTCTACGTTTGTATCTCTCTCACACAACCCCATGTAGGTGGTGTACGTATACAAGAAGAGAATAGGTGCACCATGCACGTACTCATGCTTCATGCCCAGCCACACCCGCGCGGGTACACGATGGAGCTCATTTCTGTATGAAATGGCAGCCCACGTGCTAATTTGAACGCGTGTAGCAGTTGTTTACCTACGGAGGTCGTGTACCACGCGTGCATGAAACAAAGTTTGACTTGATGCGTTGGCGCATTATTTTTAAATAAAGTTGTATTGCTAAATGACACGTACATAGAATATAAAACATTTTTTATGGAGAAAAAGGTAGTCCGCTCCATGATATACAATGGAGCCTCCCTGCCTGGTTTGTCTCTCTTCAGAGTATCTCACACAAGGCTGCGGTGGCCTCTCTCTCTCTCTCTCTCTCTCTCTCTCTCTCACCGTTGGTCACTGATCCGGCTGCATCCCGTCCGCCGGCGGAAAGGGAGGACGTGCATCGTTTCTCCATTCGACGGTGCCGAGGCAGCACGTCCCGATCTGCGGTACAAGCCATTCTCTCTGACCAAGCTCCGACGCGGTAGGGCCTACGCCACCTGCTCGCTGCCGCAGTATGGAAAGATTCCGCCCGCCGCCGCTCACCTAGTTACATCTCGACGACCTCCAGGTATCCCCTCCGGCCTTGCTCCACTGGCCGTCTTCCCACGTCGCTGCTTGTGGATCTTCCATAGTTCTTTGCACAAAACGTAGCTCGTCCGGCGTACTTTCCATATTGCAATCTCGTCCTCACACCGTTTTAGACAAACACAACCGTATTGTTATCTTCCCTTAGGACAAGGAATATGCTTCTTTTTTGTCGTCGCAACTGTCATCAACAACATTTGTCTTTTTACAAATTTCAAATGGGCATATTTTAGAGTGTAGATTCAGTCATTTTGTGTTGTATGTGTACTCCCTCCGTTCCTAAATATTTGTCTTTCTAGAGATTTCAACAAGTGACTACATACGGAGCAAAATGAGTGAATCTACACTCTAAAATATGTCTATATACATCCGTATGTAGTAGTCCATTTGAATCTCTAAAAAGACAAATATTTGAGTAGTCACCGTTGAAATCTCTAGAAAGACAAATACTCCGGAGTTTATTTAAGAACTGAGGGGGTAGTGCACAGCCGCATGGGAGACTCAGACCGGTCGTGGCGCCGCATTAATAGTGAGTAATGAGAAGTCAAATCATAAGCCCCACCTTTCCCACTATAAGTTGCTTGGAAGAAGCAACCATCAATACACTCTTCTTTGAATCCGCTCATACTACTCCATCCGTCATTGTTTATAGAGCGCGCTTCAGAAAAAGAGAAAATCCCAGGGACCAAGGCGACTAGCGATCGGCCTGAAAAATAGCATTGGTAGTTATAGCACGACGTCTATTACTAGAGGAAATAATGCATACACACATGCATGCAGTGCTTCCACCCCGGGTACACCCATGCATGCACTTACTCCACTCTGTAGTACTACATCGAGAGAAAAATGCGGTTACCACGCCCTAATTAATTGAGCATTAAACCAAACGCGTCTAAAGTCTCTCTGGTGGTGGAAATGCATTGAGAGAAATGCATCATAATGAAGCGCACCCTATAAACCGTGACGGAGGGAGGAGTAGTATGAAGGTGCAAAACCAAGTACGCGTATGGCCAGTCGGTCAACGCACCTCCTCTTGGCATATCACTGACATGTGGGACCGAAGTGTGAGCAAACCGATCTCAATTGACGGCAAAATGGCCAACCCGCCGTTCCTTGAGAGAGACGATGAGCGAGAACACACAGACGGGCTCGCACGGAGGCCAAGATATATTCGAGCATGGTTGATCTATATCATTATTACATGTTGGGCTATCGTTTTCCGCCCTTCTATGGAATAAATGTGTACTTTATCAGAGATTAAGAAAAATAAGAGCACAGAGGCTCTAGCATGCGGTTCTAGTAGTAGTACTACTCGTACTACTAAACCTTGCGCTTGGCTCTTCGCCTCTTCCTGAAGTCGAACAATGATGGTACTCCGCATGTTCGGTACTACAGTGTATACCTCTAGAAATCTGACACCGAATGAACTGATGCATGTCCACCGCCTGGGCGAGGGTACGTTGCAGTAGTCAAAAGGCGTAAGCGAGCTTCACCTTGTCCTGCAAGCTTCTCCTCATTCTGCGAGTTGACGGGACACACCAACAAGTAGTGCTAGTCCATACTCCCTCCTTTCCGGTTAATATGGCTTAATCTTTTTTTGCAGGTAAATGAGAGAGCTTTCTTCATATATAAGCATTCTTAGGACGATCAGCCAAGACACTGGTCACTAGGAAGCGAGGTACCTCGCAAAAAAAGAAGTAGGAAGCGAGGTGTTTCATCAAGCCAGCTCTCAGCCACATTCAAAGTGCAGCAAGCACGGTTCACACAAAGATGCGTCGCAAGGTTTGCTGACCTGTTTACATGCTGAATAACAAAAAAAAGAGGAAATATTACCAAGCGCTCCTATTTGTAACATGATATGAGCCATAATTAAGCGAGAATTATGGCGAGTGTTCCATGCAATCAACTTCCATTATCACATGCGAGAACCCTCGAAGAGAACCAAATGTGTTGAAGATTGCTTTATCACATTTTAAAAATATAATAAGAGTGCATACGCTCCTCCATCCGGTTCCTAGTACTAGTATAGTACCTCTTCGGGAAGTGCAACAATAATAGTACTAGTATAGTGTATGCTTCTAGCAATCTGACACCGAATTAACTGGTGCACGTCCACCGCCTGAGCGAAGGACAACTTGCATTAGTCAAAAGTTTCTCCTTGTCCTGCGAGCCACCGCGCGCAAGCTTCTCCCACCCTGCAAGCTTCTCCTCGTTCGGCAAGTTGACGGGACACAACAAAGTAATGCTAGTCCATACTGCCTCCTCTCCGGTTAATATGGCTTAATTTCAAATGAGATAAATACACTGTCTGTCACTGTATATTTGTAAAAATACGGTCAGTGGACTTCATAATACGCTCATTGCGCTCAATATATACATTTTCCGGTGTTTATACTGTCACTAGCTCACCCTGGTTGAGTATGTGTTTGCATGCACGTGTAGGTTGAGCACTTGAGCGTGGCTGTGTGTGTTCGGTCGTGTGCTCGAACATGCATGCATTAGGGCGTCACGCGCATTTTTGCATCCATGTGTACGTGTGACTGTTGCATACACGTAGGGGGAGTACGTGTAGGGGCCACTAAAGGAGCAGTCAAATCACACAGTAAGTTAGTCGGAAGAAGCAACCATCATTTCACTCTTCAATGACACGTACGCAACATAAAATGGTTGATATGGAGAGAAAACAAAAACCACTATATATACACTAGCAGGAGCCTAACCTACAAGCCTGCTTGCTTGGGTTGCTCTCTTCACAAGCATAGAACGACGGTGGCCATACCGCTGGTCACATATCCGGCCTGATCCCATAGCTGGGGAAAGGGAACAATGTTTTGCGTAGACGCGGTCTACATGGGTGAGAGAGAAAATCCACAGTCGGTGCGTCCCAATCGGGGGTCACCGCGGTATGGGCCGATACCGCGTCCCAACCGCCCTTCTAGCTATAGCTCGACGTCTGTTTCAAAAATATTAGTGCATGTCAACAAAAACTATACTAGTATCGTTGTTCCGTTTCGAAAAAAGCATATAAGGTGTTACTTCTTACCCAAAGGATCTTTATATCCAACAGACACAAAATATCCATTCGACTGTTCGAAATTACTTTCACTGCTGATCTGATGTCGAGGTAATTGCTGCATCGCCACCAAAACCCACCATCTCTTAAGCTAAAGTAGACTGAGCTAACCCTATATTAGCATATTACTAAGATAAACAGAAGGCACTTTAGAATCATTTAGGACGTGAGCTTGTCAATCTGAATGTGGAGGGATACCAGCTTAGCCCCGGCCAGCAGCTTGGGCGGAACTGTGAAGAAGGTCAGCTCCTGCACGGTGACGTCTCCGAGATCCCTGCTGCTTGTCACCTCCATTTCCACCTTGACGGCATCGGTCCTGCCTTTGGGCTCCCCGGACAGGGCCGTTGCCCACATCTTTGCCATGTAGTACGGCATGGGGATGCCCCCGCTCTGATGTAGATGACCGGCACGGCGATAGGCGCGCCGATGTTGAGCACGCCGCCGACCAAGAAAAATGTGCGACCATCCTCCTTCGCGAACAGCAAGAGTTGTGGCTCCGACAGTGCAACTTGCAGCTGGAGCGCCTTGCCGTAATGGATCCTATGCACAGGCATGGGATGCATGGTGCCGATGTGGTGGGAGAGCACCGGCGGCGGGCCTTCGTAGCCGCAGACGGGCATGGGACATTTGTAGGGCGCGAACGGACACATGCTCTGGTGATCGGCGAGCTTGTGATAAGTGACGTAGAGCCCACAGCCTTTGTGCGGGCACTCCACCCTCACCGAGAAGAGGACGGCGTCCACCGCCGTGTTCCGCACATTGAAGCCACCGCCGCGCTCGCACTTCTGGCACTGCCGCTGGTTCCTGGGGCGCTCGACGCGGCAGTCCGCACAAGCCAGGTGCCCTCCCTTGCACTGCACAAATCAATCGAACAACACATCAATCAAGAAACCTGCACCTTGCTTGATCAGCCAAACGGACGAGGTGTATTCGAACCTCATACACTGGAGGCTTCAAGGGGCGGAGGCTACAAGGGGTAGTGGAGCAAGGTCAGGTCCATCGAGACCATAGAGAGCTCCATCGTCGGGTCATGTTCCGTCTGCATGATCTCGCCCTCCTCGTGCACAACCATCTCTCGCTTTATTAAGGTCGGGGCATTACAAAGCTTTTCCGTCTCATATTCATAATACTTCAAGGTGCATTAAATCAACACATGCAAGTATCAAAAGGAGAGTCAGGGCATGCATGCATGTGTTGTAATTAATGCATCGGTAAACACAAATAATTGAAATATATCGAGTGCAGTGCTTTGTTGTGTCGCGTCAACTCGTACAAGACCGAGAAGTTTGATTAATACAACGCCCTCTTGCCTTAACCGCACCTGCCTTTGGCTGCATGACAGGTGGGCCACCGACCTATTGGGCCCACCTGTTGTAAGTGCATCTAGTGCCCCTTAGTGATTTTGGTGTATTGAAGACTTGTAGATTAAGGGACTAATGTGTTTATGAGTGTACACAGGTCTATCATTCTATGAGGAGTTTGATTATTACAGGGAAAGTCGACCCCTAAAAATGAAGTTCTTCAACTGATGACTTTGAATTTCTGAAGACTTACTGAAGAGTTTGAAAGTGAAGAAATTGGTGTGACCCTGAAGACTTGATATTCATTTGAGGAACATGAAGCTTGAAGACTTTTGTTTTTATAGTTTCATTTTCTCTTTCTTGAGTCATATAAAACACCGCACTATTAAAGGGGGTCGAGAAAATACTAAGGTAAAATTTCCATGTGATGCTCAACTCAAAATCCTACACCTACCAATCCCTTCGAGTGAAGCCATTGGAAATCTCATACAGTTTAGTCACATTCTTCAGTGACAGAGACAAAGTTCTTCTAGTCTCTGAGGAATTTGTTCTGACTGAGGAGTTAGGAATTCGCCAGTGCGGATTGCCTACATAGTGAGGAACATGATAGCCCTCAGGAATTTGATACTCAAATTTCCGACCATTGCTGTGCTATACGCCAGCTGTCCCAAAATATCTACCTACCTAACGGTCATATCATTAAAGGGCATTTATGTCTTATCATGTCGGGATGCTCCCTAGGCTATAAATATCTACCCCCTACAATCACTAGTTGGTTGGCTGCTCCGTGAGGAACTGACACTTGTCATAAGAGCAACCCATCCTCCGAGGACTTTGAGCGAAAATCATCAAATGAGGAAAAACTCGAAACCAAACCCAAAACCTTCAAACCCAAAAGTGATTGAGCATCACTGAAGAGATTGATCCTGTGTGGATCCGACGCTTGTTACCTTTGAAGACTATGCTTCTTCCAGACGGTTAGGCGTCAAGGTCTAGAGCATCCAAGAGGAATTGTGGATCGCCGAGTGACCAAGTCTGTGAAGGTTCGGAAGTCACCTGAAGACTTACCACGAGTGATTGGGCGAGGTCTGTGTGACCTTAGCTCAAGGAGAATACGGTGAGGACTTGGTGTCTTGGACTGCGTGTCCTTGACTGGGTGTCTCGGACTGTGTGTCCTCAGGTTTAAATACCTAGCCGCTCCAACCAGATGTACAACTGAGACAGCAGTTGGATCTGGTCTACCAAATCATTGTCTTCACCAAGCTTACTGGTTATATTTCCTCAACTCTTTCAATTCCTCGTATCTGTGTTGTGTGCTTCTTCATATCTGTTTGAAGACTTTGACTGAAGACTTTCTCAATTTCCTCAGCTCATTTTCTTCAGTCTGTTTGTCTTCATCATGTGATATCCTGTGATTACGTTTTCTGTACTTTGTGTTTGTCTTCATTTCTTCATGATGACCATGCCTGTATTATGTCATGTTTACTTCTGAGTACTTATTCCGCTGCAAGTAGTTCTTCGCTAAGGAATTTCCTCAACAGCAAATCCCTCAGTGAAGAATTCATAAAAATCGCCTATTCACCCCCCCTCTAGTCGATATAACGCACTTTCAATTGGTATCAGAGCAAGGTACTCCCTGTTTCTGTGTGATTTTGGTTTAACCGCCTGGAGTTTTACTTATGTCGACCGCAGGTATGATCAAGGTCTTAGCTGGGTGTCCTACCTTCGATGGGATGGACTACCCCTACTGGAAGAACAAGATGCGAATGCATCTTGAGGCAATTGATAACAATCTCTGGTATGTTGTGAAAAATGGTGTCCCATCGGTATCACCTTCTTTGAATGCTGCTAATGTGAAGAGATTCAAGCAACTCGACTCTCAAGCGAAGAATATCATTTGTGTCCATCTGAGCAAAGGACAGTATGGAAGAGTGAGTGCTTTGGAAACTGCGAAGCTCATCTTGGATAGGCTGTCCAAAGTCAACGAAGGAGTCTCAACACAGCGTGACTCTCAAGTTGATGTTCTTCGCAATCTCTTCAACCGTTTCAAGAGGCTTGACAATGAAAACATTCAGCAAACCTTCGAATGTCTCACTGACATCTCAAATGAACTTCAAGCACTTGGTGCCACTGACATCACCGACCATCAAGTGGTGAAGAAATTGCTGAGATCGCTTGATTCCTCATTTGATACTCTGGCTTTGATGATTCAAGAGCGTGGTGATTACAAGGCACTTGATCCCGCTGATATCCTCGAAAGGCTAAACACTCATGAGTTCCCTTGAAGAAAAGAGGGATCTCTATGGTCCAAGCTATGGCACATCACGTGCCCTGAAGGCCAAGGCCGTCTCTGAATCTGAAGGTGAAGATTCTGGTAGTAGTCTTGGTGATCCTGAAGAACTGATCCAGAAGCTAGCTTTGCTTGTGAAGAAATTCCAAAGGTTTGCAAGACGTGGTCGCTTTGGAAAGTTAACTAATAGAAATGATTCCTCATCTAGTGACTACAACAAATGGCTATGTCACAAATGCAAGAAGCCTGGTCACTACATCCAAGATTGTCCTCAGTGGGAAAAGGAATCCAAAAATAATAAATACAAGGATTATAGTTCTGATGATGCAAAGAAGAAGAAATCGTCAAAATCTTCATCATCAAAATCCTCAAAGTCTTCATTTCACAAGAAGAACAACTCCAAAAGGGCTCGGGCATTCATTGGCAAGGAAATGGACTCTGAAGCTGAATCTGAGGATCATGAGGAAGAGGAGGAATATGACGAATCTGAATCTGGTGTGGCAAGTCTAGCTCTCACTACTGCATTCGTCAGCAAGTCTATTTTCAACACTGAAGAAAATGATCTCACCAACAAGGCTGATGAAGACAATGATGACTATGCTCCTACCTATTGCTTCATGGCAAAGGGTGCCAAGGTACTCAATTATCCCTCCTCTGAATCTAGTGAGGATGAATCTGATGAAAACTTTAAGCCCAGCTATTCTAAACTTGCTACAATAGCTGTGCAACAACAAAAGGCTCTTGATAAGGTTCAAAACATGCTAGATAGAAGTGATGATATGTTGGGTGAAGAAATGGACCGAACTAAAATCTTAACTGAAAATCTTCAGAGACTTCAGTCTAAGTGCGATAACCTTCAAAGTCATCATAACACTCTCTTGACTGATCATGAGAAGCTTTCTTATGAATTTCTTCAAAGAAAGCAAGATCTTGAAAAGCTAAGACTGAGTTATGAAGATCTTCAGAAGGAGCGCGTTCATTACTTGCTCAACAAATCAACGCTTCTCAGGAAGAATTCACTCCTCCATGCTTGAAATGCATTGAACGTGAAACTGCAAATTCTTCACCTGAATGTTCAAATGCTACAAATTATTCAACTGCCTCTGCTATCACTAATTCCTCATCTGAGGACATTGCTAGTATCACTGACAATGTGGGGCTGAAGGAATTATACATGACAGGCATGTACAAAAGCCTCAAAGGGCATCAGACTCTTTGTGATGTGCTTAAAAAGCAGATCCTCAACATGAACCCTAGGAAAGAGGGGATTGCCTTTGAGAGGAAACTTAATGCTGATGGTTCATATTGGAATCCAGAGCAGTATCCCAAAACCTCATGGGTTGCTGCAAAGGGACCTCCAGTTGATCCATCCAATTTATCTGGCTTTACATGTGAATCTCCTCATTCTTCTGATGAGTCATTTGACTCCAACTATAAACTGTTTAAAAATCAGAATGGTGAAATTTTTGCTAGATATGTTGGAACTAACTACAGGAATGGTCCCCCTATGAAGAAAATCTGGGTCCCTAAGAGGTACCTTGAAAATCTTCAAGTGAATGTCCTCATGACACCTCGTGTGAGGAATAGGAACCCCAGATCCAATTTTTTATATGGATCAAAATCTTCAGATGGAGTAAACTCCTCATATGGATCAAAGACCTCATATGAATATCGTCGTGCTAACAACTCTGTTTCGCAGGGAAGAGCTAAGGGCTATGAATATGAGCATTATTATTCTAACCATTATGTTCATAAGTCCTCGAAGAATTACTCTGCTTATTCATATGCTTATCCTAACTCCTCTTATGTGAAACGAAACGTCCTGGAGTCTATGCCACCTTTCTCGTATGGAGCTCGCAGAGTGATGAACTCTTTGCCACCCCTTCAGATGTGGGTGGTGAAGAAAAAGAACTAATCTCTTCTGCAGGGTCAGGTCTCCAGACGTGCTCAAACGTCTGAAGAATTTGCTGGAGACCTGAAATATGCCTGAAAGGACGCAGGCTAATCACGAAGAAATGAACTCTCATTTCTCACGTTTTCATACTGCTTTATCTGTTGCATTGCTTGATGAAATTGATCTGATGATTTGATGTCATATTCTTCACTGATGAAGTATATGAGTTTGTAAACTGCACTAATTCATCTGCAGGATGATCAACCCAAAGCCACTGAGTGGGTCCTCGATAGTGGATGTACAAATCACATGACTGGTGACAAGAGTCCCTTGATGGATGCTCCCTTATCACCATCTCATCTGAAGCACATCATCTTCACTGACAAAGGCAAAAGTCAGGTATTGCATCTAGGTAAGGTCGCGATCACTAGGGATCGACACATGGACAAAGTCATGCTTGTCGAGTCCTTAGGATACAACCTCATGTCTGTCTCAATGCTCTGCGATCTGGATATATGGTTGTTGCTTTTGGCAAATATCGTTGTGCTGTGATCATGGAATCCGACAACTCCATAGTCTTCGAAGGCTTTAGGAGAGGAGACTTGTATATTGTTGATTTCTCTATAGGACCTCAACCAGCTGTGTGTCTACTTGCAAAAGCTTCAGAAGGCTGGCTATGGCATCGACGACTTGGTCATGCAGGCATGCGGAATTTGCACACGCTTGCGAAGAAGAAGCATGTCATTGGCATAGAAAATGTCAAATTCCTCAAGGATCACTTGTGTGGTGCCCGTGAAGCTGGAAAGATGACCAAGGCCAAGCATCCAGTGAAGACTATCATGACTACTACTCGACCATTTGAATTGATTCACATGGATCTCTTTGGTCCCAATCATTATTCTGCAGTTTCAAATGATGCTTCTCAATACGGCTTTGTTATTGTTGATGATTACTCTCGATATACATGGGTACACATTGTTACTTACAAACATGAAGTGTAGGAAGTCTTCAAACAATTTTACTCGAGGGCTTCAACCAACTTTGGTGTGAAGATCGAGCATATCAGAAGTGACAATGGAACTGAGTTCAAGAACTCTGGTCTCGATGACTATCTTGATGAACTTGCTATTACTCATGAGTTATCTGCTCCTTATACTCCTCAACAGAATGGCGTCGTGGAGTGCAAGAACATGACTCTTGCTGAGATGGCTCGCACTATGCTTGATGAATACAAAACACCTCGTCGTTTCTGGGTTGATGCTATTGATACTGCGTGCCACATCATCAACAGAGTATATCTTCACAAAATCTTCAAGAAGACTGCATATGAACTCCTCACCGACAAGAAACCCAATGTGAGTTATTTCAAAGTCTTCGATGCTAAATGTTGGATTAGAGATCCTCATCACAACTCAAAATTTGCACCGAAAGCACATGAAGGGTTCATGCTTGGTTACGGAAAGGACTCGCACATCTACAGAGTCTTCAACAACGTTCTTCACAAGGTTGTTGAAACTGTAGATGCGCGGTTCGATGAAACTAACGGCTCGCAAAGAGAGCACCTGCCTACTGTGATAGATGAACCATCACCTGAGGAAACTATCAAATTCAAGGCTACTGAGGATGTCATTCCTACCGAATAATCTGCTGAAGAATTCATTCCAGAACCTGAAGAACGTCGAGCTGATGCACATGAGGAAAATGCTGAAGAAAATGGGGCTAAAGAAAATGCTGATCAAATTCCTCGACGACAACCAGCTCATCCTCGCGTTGCGAAAGAAGTGCAGATTGAGAAAATCATCAGCGACATCAATATACCAGGTCCTATCACACGCTCAAAAGCTTCACACTTATCTAACTTTTGTGGGCACTCTGCTTGTGTCTCTATCACAGAGCCCAGTAAGGTAGATGAAGCATTTCTGGAGCCTGAATGGATTCAAGCTATGCAAGAAGAATTACATCAGTTCGATCTCTACAACGTCTGGGAACTGGTCAAACGTCCAGATCCTCGCAAGAATAATATCATCGACACAAAGTGGATCTACCGCAACAAGCAAGATGAAAATGGCCTTGTGGTAAGGAATAAGGCACAGATTGTAGCTCAAGGCTACACTCAGGTTGAGGGAATTGACTTCGATGAAACTTTTGCACCTGTTGCTAGACTTGAGGCTATTCTCATATTACTTGCTTATGCTAACCATCATGATATCATTCTCTATCAAATGGATGTGAAAAGTGCATTTCTCAATGGTAAGCTTGAGGAAGAAGTATATGTTGCTCAACCCCCAGGTTTTGAAGATCCCAAGAATTCTAACAAAGTCTTCAAACTCAATAAGGCTCTCTATGGCCTCAAGCAGGCCCCTCGGGCTTGGTATGACACTTTGAATGAATTCCTCATGAAGAAAGGCTTCAAACCCGGTTCACTTGATCCCACTCTTTTCACTAAATCTTATGATGGTGAATTATTTGTGTGCCAAATATATGTTGATGATATTATCTTTGGCTGTACTGACCAACGCTATAGTGATGAATTTGCCTATATGATGAGTGAAGAATATCAAATGTCTATGATGGGAGAGTTGAAATTCTTCTTAGGTCTTCAAATTCGTCAACAACGCAATGTCATATTCATATCTCAGGAGAAATACCTCAAGGATGTACTGAGGAAATTCGGCATGCACGATTGCAAAGGCATCAAAATTCCTATGCCCATAAATGGCCATATGTGCACTGATGAAACTGGTATTGACTTCGATCATAAGGTATACCACTCCATGATTGGTTCTCTATTGTACTTATGTGCATCTAGGCCAGATATAATGCTTAGTGTTTGCAGGTGTGCCCCATTTCAAGCTGCACCGAAAGAATCACACCATAAGGCTGTGAAACATATTCTTCGATATCTAGCTCACACACCAACACTTGGATTATGGTACCCCAAGGGCTCGGCTTTTGATCTCATTGGATATTCAGACTCTGACTATGCTGGTGATCGTGTGGAACGCAAATCAACATCTGGTACATGTCATTTTCTTGGAAGATCTTTGGTCTGTTGGTCCTCGAAGAAACATAATTGTGTATCACTATCTACCGCTGAAGCTGAGTATATTGCTGCTGGCTCTTGATGTGCTCAATTGCTATGGATGAAGCAAACTCTCAAGGACTATGGTGTCAACGTGAAGAATGTGCCTCTACTCTGTGACAATGAGAGTGCCATCAAGATTGCTCACAACCCAGTTCAGCACTCGAAAACAAAGCACATTCAGATTCGTCGTCATTTTCTTCGTGATCATGTGTTGAAGGGCGACATCTCTATTAAACATGTGAAGACTGAAGAACAACTAGTTGATATCTTCACAAAGCCCTTGGATGAGAAGAGATTTAGCAAGTTGCGGTGTGAGCTAAATATCTTAGAATCTTCGAATGTTCTTTGAATTGGACACTCATCCTAACACTTATGCAAAATTGATGACTTAGATGTGCAACACATGAATTATTTGTTTTTCTTCAATCAATGAAGAATAACGCTCTAAGTGTGAAGAAATTAATGAAGAATTTGATTCTCAGAACCCTACGACAATTGTACGCGGTGTCTGAAATCATCATTCTTATACGGTGGGTCACGCCACCACAAAAGTTGAAAATCTTCAAGTTAAAATTTTGAAATTCCTCAGTTGTTCATATTCTTCAACTTTGCAAAATCTTCATTGTTTCCGTCTCTGTTCTTCATTGGCTATATATATGTCCTCTATAGCATTCACTTATTGCTATTTCTTCAAGTTGCTTTTTCTGCTAGGTGAATGTGATCGGACCCTTCCCCCTCTATGCTAAACTCAACCCATTCCATTCACAAATTCTTCATATGCGTTCTAATTGAAACTCGTTCAAAATCTTCACTGTGTCCTTGTCAACTGAAGAAATTGCGAACACAACATTAAAACTTATCCTTTCCAAAATTTTCGATTTTGCCACTCAAATCGTTCAGCATCCCACGACAATACTTATCTATTCACCCACGATCTCACACGATCTCCACTACACAGTACGTGGGTGACACATGTCGTGCGAATGAGAAGGGTCAGGGGCACGTTCGTCCTATTTCTTCGGGCGAACTGTTTTTCATCTCAGCTATAAATACCCCTCCCCTTCCCTCACCTCACTTTTTACTCTGCTCGTTCTCACTCTCCCGCTCGAGCTTCTCCAACCCTAGCGCCACCGTACTCCATCATCGTCGGTGAGGAAGAGCTTCACTGCCTCGACCTCGTCGCCGTCGTACTCGCGCCGGCCACGGATTTCTTCACTACACCGCCGCCGTAGCTGTCTTTGTAATGCCCAGGATGGGACTATACCTCCTACGTGTCGAGGCACGACTTAAAGGTATAAGCCCATCCTAGAATGATCTCAAGTTTGGTATCTTTGCACGACTCATGTAAAAGAGGGATTAAATTGCAAAAGGAGATAGTTGGCTTACACTCGCCACTTCACACAATACATTACATAAGCAGAACATTATTCAAAACATCATAACCCGACTACGGGTGAAGAACCAAAAGAAAGATACCAAAACAACATAAAGCCACAGGTCCGGATCGAATCCTAGTAGAAACCACTACTGAACGTCGAAAACGTCACAAGTGTCACAGCCCTAGATCAACCCCTATGGTCCTTGCCTGATCATCATGTCATCATGTTTATTTTCAAAGGAAACTTGAAATGGGGATGATTAAACCCTAGCACCAAATTAAGGCAACTAGGTTAACCTAAAATCCTTTTCAATAAACCCAGAAATGCCTTCAGTAATGTTTGATAATTCTGGCAAGGGTTTTGGTCCAAACCAAAAATATTGAACATTTTTGGGGAATTTTTGGACCTTGAATTAAATCAATAAGTATTTAAATTGGGGCATATAAATATTTTTAATATCTTTAAATGCTCCAACAATTCTGAAAATAGTTGAGGGTCTCTGTAATAATTTATTTAATGCCCACAATTATTTTTAGGATTTATTAAAATGATTTGGGTTATAAACTAAATCAAAACAAAATAACAGAATTAGAAAACAGAAAGAAAATGAGAGGGAGAGCACCTACCTGGCCTTACCTGGCCGGCCCAACTGGCAGCCCAGCCCACCTGGGCTCCCCTGCCAGTCATCCCTGTCCTCGCTCCAGGAGGACAGGGGAGCGTGCCCGTCGCGCGCCGGCCACGCGCCGCGCCACCTCCTGCTTCCCGCCGCTGCCGACGCGCCTGGACGACCTAGACGACGCCACGCACCTCTCTGCTTCACTCTCTCACTCTCCCTCGACCTCTCTCCCTTCTCCTGGCTCTCTCCCCCTCACCGCCGAGCGCCACCGTCGCCGTAGTTGCCGTAGCCGTAGCCACAGTGACCCCCGAGCCTCTCCGACGCGCCAACGAGCTCCGCTGCATCCTTCTCGTCCTCTCCAGCAAGCTACGGGACGCCGGGAGGCCCTGCCTCGTCGTCATCGTGCTCGTCTTCAACCTCCGGCCGCCGTCGACCTCGCCGCCGATTCGTCGACTCCGGTGCCTCCCCGAGCCCACTCAGCTGCTCTTTGACCCCGCTGTGAGCTCCTCCGCCGTTTCCCCCTGTCCCCGTGGCCTGTACCTCACCGTAGCCGTCGCCCCCTTCCTCACCGTCGTCGGCCGCCGCTGAGCTCGTCGCCGTTGTAGCCACAGACGCGCAAGCCCGGAACTGAACGCGTCACCGTGCTCACCGTGCTCCCAGGAGCTGAACGCACCCACTAGCCCCTCCCCTAGTGCACCGTAGCCTCGTTTCCGTCGACGTCCGAACTCCGGCGCCGCCCCGCTCGCCGGTGCGGTCGATTCCGGCCACCCCACGACCTCCCGAGCAGCCAGCTGGATGCGGACGTGTGCGGGCTGTCTGCTGGTGGCACTCGCGCGCCCTCCCGCCGTCTGTAGCGCGAGCCCGAGCAACTCCGGCGAGCTTCCGCCGCAGTTTTGGTCGCCGTCGGCCGAACTCCGGTGACCGCTGACATAGCACTTAGTTAGGAGCTAATGACCATTAGTTAAACCCCACATAGCCACTGACAGTGGGCCCTAGCCCTGGTCAAACCCCAGTCAGCGCTGGGTTTGACCGGAATCAGTCCATGTGTCACTGACGTGTGGACCCCACACGTCAGGTTTGACCCTGGCCGGTCAGTTGACCTGCTGACCTCAGCCTGACGCAGTGCTGACGCAGTAAATGTTTTCTGGGTTTTTAAATAAATCAGAAATGATTTATTTATTTCAGAAAATAACCAAAACTTCTAAAAATCATATAAAATCAACCGTAGCTCAGATGAAAATAATTTATATATGAAAATTGATCAGAAAAATCCAAGGAATCTGTTTATGGCATTTTCATGCATGTTAGAACAACTTATGGTTGCTGTTTAGGACAATTTGAATAAATGGCATTTGAATAATCACATATGGAGTTTGAATTTGAACCTTTGGTTCAAACCAACTTCATTTAATTTGGTTGCTAGTTGCATTAGGCCAAAACACATCATATTGCCATGTCATGTTCATGCATCATATTGTTGCATTGCATTGATTGTGATCTTTCTCTATTTGTCGGTTTTGTCCCCTCTCAGTAGACGACGTTCCGACGATGAGTTCGATGACACCGATGAAGAGCTATTAATATCTTCAGAAGTGCCAGGCAAGCAAACCCCCATTGAGCATCCCGATACAATCCCACTCTCTCGCTCCTGCTCTCTTTTATTGCATTAGGACAACAACGATTGAACTGCTTTTGCTGCGGTAGCTGAACCCCTTTCCTCTGCATGACCTGTCATTGCCACAGTAAATAGTTGAAACCCACTAGCATGAGTAGGAGTTGTTTGAGCCATGTTGTGCCTACTCATTCATGCTTTCTGGTTATGCCTGCTATTGCTTAGAGTTGTGTCAGGTCTGATTCATCGGGGATGAATTGGAATACAGTGAACATGTCCTATCGTTGAGAGCTAACTGTGTGAACACGATTTGGTAAAGGTAGCGGTGAGAGGCCGTGTAGAAGTACATGGTGGGTTGTCTCACTGGAACCGTCCCTAAGAACTGAGTTCTGTGTAAGTTGTCCAATGACATAGCTACTACCATGCATTGGAATGCTTAAGTTCCCCTCTCGACTTATTAATCAACTCGATCTCTGTCCAGGAGTTGCAACTAGTTTCTGGCGCTTGTAGGTAGTGCTAGTAGTCTACCAAGTGGCACCCGGTACAGGTGGGCTTGGGTCAGACTAGGCACCGTGGCACGGTGTACCGATCGCCCGTTTGGTGATGTGGGAACCCTGTACACATAGTTTGGGGCCGTGAGCGACACCCCGGCCGGATCTCCCCACGGATGGAACCCGAATAGGCGATAAACCTGGACTAGAGTCTTGTGTGGTTAGTCAGGTCGTGGCCGACACCCTCGCCAGGCCTCCGCTTGAAGGTTGCCGAGATACATGACGTGTACATGGCGGTAAGTGGCGAGAGCGTGTGTGAAGAAGTACACCCCTGCAGGGTTAACATGATCTATTCGAATAGCCGGGTCCGCGGATATGGACTTCTTGGATGCTTACGTGGTACATAGACAATCAGAAGTGGATACTTTAAAATGCGCAAGATAAGCGTGAGTGCTATGGATGGCCTTCTCGTAGGGATACGGGAGCGGATCCATTGTGGCGTATTGATTGGTGAATATGTGGACTTGTGTGCGCCACCTCAAAAGGTTACGTGCAGTCATAGTTTAGGATAGCCACCAAGTCAAAGCTGGCTTGCTGCAGTCAAACTCCACTACCCCCTTGTTGATACTATTGCATATGTAGTTAGTTCTGATGTAAGTCTTGCTGAGTACCTTTGTACTCACGTTTGCTTAATTTATGTTTTTGAAGAGAGACTTCAGTCTCGCTAGTGGTTTCGCGTGGACTTCGACGTTTAGCTTGTTACCTCAGCTACGATCTTGTGCCCTTAGGAGGGTCTTGTAGATAGTCAGGCTTCTCAGCCTTTTTCATTTGTAATTGTCTGTACTCAGACATGTTATGCTTCCGTTGCCTGTATGCTTTGTATGTTGGGTCATGTGACCTCTGATTGTAATAAATGCTATGATGGCTCTTCTGGGCCTTTATCTATAAGAGTTGTTGAGTTATGTTGTGATGCCATGTTGTACATCACATACTTGCATGTTATGCGTACGTGTAATGTGTATTGCTATGTGTGGGATCCGACACCTAGTTGTTTACCTTTGGTAGCCTATCTTACAGGGAAATGTCTCCTAGTGATTCCACTGAGCCTTGGTAGCTTGCTACTGCTCCGGAACACTTAGGCTGGCCGGCATGTGTCCTTCTTCGTTCCTGTGTCTGTCCCTTAGGGGAAATGTCACGCGTTGTTCCTTTAAGTCCTTGTAGCTTGCTACGACTTGGGTTCATACGTTGATGACCGACACGTTCGTTGCTGGGTCATGTATGCATGTCTCTGTAATTTAGTGCCACTTTTGGTTTATAACTGGTTATGTCGGCCCGGGTTCTCTGTCATATGGATGCTAGCGACACTATCATATACGTGTGCCAAAATACGCAAACGGTCCCGGGCCAGGTAAGGTGGCACCCGTGGGGATACCGTGCGTGAGGCCGCAAAGTGATATGGTGTGTTACAGGCTAGGCCTGTGTGACTTAGGATCGGGGTCCCGACAACAAGCATACGGCCACTCTCTTCATCGAGCTCCCGGTGAAGAACTGATCCATCTCCTGCATCAAACTCGGCTGAACCTGCATCTGGTGTTGTAGTATCTGTGAGCCACGAGGACTCAGCAATCCCATAACCATGGGTAACAAGACTAGCAAAGCTTAATGGGTAGGAAGAGGTAAAGTGGTGAGGTTGTAGCAGCGGCTAAGCATATATGGTGGCTAACTTACGAGTACCAGAATAAGATGAGCATCTACGCAAACGGTCGCAAAAGAAGTGATCGCTAAAGATCCTAACTACATACGGTCAAACATAACCCCACCGTGTTCTCTTCTCAAAGTGAAAAGAGACAGTCACGGTTACTCACACAGTTGTGTGTTTTACTTCGGATCCTCTGTCAAGTTTTCTACAACCGGACATTAACAAATTCCAATCTGCCACATAACCGCGGGCACGGCTTTCGAAAGATCATAACCCTGCAGGGGTGTTCCAACTTAGCCCATCACAAGCTCTCACGATTAGCTGAAGTGATAAATACAATATCATCACTCCTTATCTTAGGGAAAATCCGATCAGGCTCGGCTTCCCGGTAGCACAAGTCATTTCGACAATGGTAAAACAAGTCCAGCAAGACCTCCCGGCGTGCCGACACCCTGATAGTAGCCACGCGTATCTCGTCTCAGGCCACGACCGGATGGGTGATCCTACATGAGCCAAACCTCGAGTTTCCCCGTGGTGGCCCCGCATAACCCCCGTTTGGGACCAACACCATCAGCACTGGCCCCCCCTGCTATGTAGAATTAAGAATCCTCGGGGACGCGACCCCCTATGCAAATTTAATTAATTAATTAAGTTGTTATTATGAGCAAATTAAAACCAAAGTTGGGCCTTGCTGGAGGAGTTTTATTCAAAGTCGAACTGTCAAGGGGTCCCCATTTCACCCATCGTGTAAGGAACGCAAAATCAAGGAACATAATGCTGGTTTATCGGCGCCTAAGGTGGCATGAGTGGAACAAAACACCGAGAAAAAGGCCAAGCCTTCCACCCGTGCCCAGTATATAGGTGTGTTAATAATAATTATAGATATTGTGATATATCCAACAACAAGTTCCCTCCTGGAACGAACTTCATCTTCACCTGCAACTAACAACGCTATAAGAGGGGCTGAGCAAGCGGTAACATAGCCAAACAGTGGTTTTGCTAGGAAGGTGTCAAGGTTAGAGGTTTCATGGCAACAAGGAGAGGGCTGACATAAAAATGGGTAGCGCGACATGTAACGATAGCATCGAGACAACTAAGCATGGCAATGGTAGTAAAGGTATCCAAGGGTATGATCATCTTGCCTGGGATTCCACAAGGGAGAAGAACGGATCCATGAAGAAGACGGAGCAACAGTCGAGCGAATCCTCACAACTCCGGAACGAAACTGAAGCTAACAAGAGAAGCAACCGGAAAGAAGGAAACAACACGGTAAACACACAAGCATAGACATGGCATGATGCACAAGCAAGCATGATGCATGTCCGGTTTAAATATGCATGGCATGGCAAAGTGCACAAACAAAAATACAAGTTAAGTGGAGCTCAATATGCAACGAGTTGCATATTGACGAAACACCACATTAATTATTTAATTGACTCTCGTTTGTTTACAAGACAAGATTAAATGTTTTTAACATGGCAAGAGGTGAAGCATAAGTAAACTAACTATTTAGGCATTTTAAATGAGGCCGGAAATAACAACAACATATCCGGAAAATCCCCATGAGCATGTTTAGTAATTATAAGCAAACAACAATTAACATTTATATTGTTGTTAAATGATGCGGATGACATGATCAAGTTTATGCAATTATTAATTAACAATTGACATAAGAGGATATGAAGTATCTGTCACCGCGGTGGAAATAAAAGGCGCCACGGTAACAATCTGAAAATGATGCCACAGCAACATATCGGTTCCGGTAACTCGTTGAGAGTCCGGTGCAAAAGGAAAGATGGCGTGAGCGAGTGAAACAAGAAGAAAGGTGGGGCGATCCCGTCACCGGGTTCCCACGAGTCGGTGACGAGGCAACCGAGGAACATGACAAAAGGTCGGAACGGGCACGATGCACACGAGGGTAACATTTCATACAACACAAGCATCACACGGGTCATCGTCTCGTTATACCTTTGAAGCGTGCATTTCGGGGCGTTTCGAGACGTAGAGGAAGAAGGCGTTCACGTTCGGAGAGGAAGTAGTTGTTCCGTAGAGGTACACGTGTAGTCGTTCACATCCCGTTCGGAGAGGTACTTGTCGTAGGGGTTCATGTCGCATCGTCGGACGTGGTGGTACTTGGCGTTCATCGTCATGTGTAGTCGTTCACGTTCCGTAGAGGTACACGGGGCGACGGTAGTGGTACTTGGGGTCTCCGAGTAGTCGTGGTACTTGGCGCTTCCGGCGACGGTAGTGGAAGTAGTGGTACTTGTCGACGAGGTACTTGACGATTCCGGTGACGTCGGTAGACATCCGTGCGTAGAGGTACTTGTTCGGGCTGCCATCGTAACTCATTGTAGATGTACATGTACCACCTGGCCGAAAAGAAAACAGCAGCAAACACAGCACAAACACGAGCACGGCACGGTCACGGTCACGTTCACGGCCATGGCAAGGAGGAGAGGCAGCACGCCGACGACGTCGAGGCCATGGCAGCAATACGGCGAGGTGGCTGCAGCTCCTTGGGCTGCTCCCGACAGAAGGAGGCAACGGCAACTTGGCGTGACGAGGAGGAGGGGAAGTGGCTGCAGCTCCTAGCGAAGAGGAGACAGGGCGCCCGGCCGGCGCTGGAGAAGGTCTTGGAGCAGGGAGGGGCGGCTTGGCGAATCCGGGGCGGCGACGGAGGAGGGCCCCGGCTCGGGCCAGGCGAGGAAGGGAGGCCATGGCGAGGAAGCGCTGCAGGCCTCGGGCGCTGGAGACGGGGCGGACGAGGAGAACAGGGCCGAGACGGCCTGGGCGCGCGTCAGCGCGGGATGGAGGCAGGGGCGCGGCCTGGCGACTCGTGGCCGCTCTGGAGCATGGAGGGGTCGCGCAGGAGGAGACCAGGGAGCTCGGCGCAGGACGGAGAAGGGAGGTTCCTGGGGGGCCGGCGCGTGCTGGGGGCGTGGTTCCGCCCGTCCATGGCGGCTGGACGGCCGGGCGACGGAAGGGCGGCGGAGGCCTGGCGAACGGGGCGCGAGATCCAGAGGGGGTCAGGCTCGGGGGTCAGGGCGCTCGAGGGGAGAAGCGGGTGGCAGCGCAGGAGGAAACAGGGACGAGCGATGCGGTCGGGGTCGAGTCGCTAGGTTAGGAGCTGGGAACGGGCTGCGGCCCAGGGAGGTAAGGGCCAGCTGGGAGGGAAAGGCCTTGGGCCAAGGTGGGATGGAGGCTGGGTCTTCTTCTTTTAACGATTCTTTTAGCAGAAAAACGAAAGAGAAGGAAAAAGAAAAAGAGGAGGGGGCTTAGGGCAAGAATTAGGACAAAGGTTAATTTTTCTCGGGCTCGTAAAAATGAGCACGACCGGAGAAAAATACAAAAGGCCAGATCGGAAAAATAATTCAAACATATTTGAATTTAATTCAAATGGGTTTGAACTAAGACTTGAATATAGAAGCGTCCAAAAATGTTTGAATTTTCGGAGGAACCTCGAAACAATGGAAAAGAATTACAGGGAGGGTTTTGAAGGTGTAACTCGAAGTGAAAAAGACATGGGGAAATATTGCAAGTGTGTTACGGTGATCCCAAACAATTGGAATATTTTTAATATAGCTCCCTAATAATATTGAGAGGCTTTTATATGTTATAAAGAGAAGACAACCTTCCCTCGATTTAAATGGACCGAAGGTCCACACAATTTATTTAAGTTGAGATGCCAAAAATAACTATGACATGATGGCATGATGACATGATGCAATGCAAAAATAAAAACACAAGCACAAAAGAAACACACGGGCAACCCGGAACATCTGGAATCTTCGGGAATCTTCTGGGACGTCGGTCTTCGGGCGTCACAGTCTTCCTCCGCCAAGTTAGGGCGTGGAAGATCTGCACAGACGAACTTCACTTCTCCATCTCACAGTTCGTCGTGTTCTTCATCCTGGGTAATTAAAAGTTATTTTTACTGCCCTCTTTGATTCAATCATGTTCTTCAAAATTCTGAAAAGGTGTTTTCTTCATCAAATCTGCACACACTAATTACCTCACTTATCCTCTGTTCTTGACTTGATTTCTCTAAGCTACGATTTTCTTCAAGATTCCTCAATTGTGTGGATTTCTCAATCTATACAACTCTGGAACCTAAGACAAAGAACGCTTAGTCAAATTCTTCAAGACTCATCTGGTCAAATTCCTCAAACTTGTTCTTTTACAAAATCTTCTGAGAACGCATATGACCTCTCCAAATTCCTCGCAACTATACTCAGTTCACAGGTACTCATGTCTGCTGCTGAATCACTAGGTTCTCATCAACTTAACTCATTTGCAGCGTTCCTTAAAGAAAAGCTGCATACTTCTTCAGAGAGCTCGATTGTTCAATTTCCTCTTCTGAAGAAAATGGCTGATGGGAAGAAGCCACAGAAAGGAGGAAAGAAACTAGAGGTCGATACTGCTTTCGAACTGCCTGAAGACATTTATGCTGGTTATTGCACTCCTGATGAGGCAAAATTTGGAAAAGAGGACAAGAATCAGCACAAAGTGCGCATCCAAAGAATAGAGAGGATATTGGCACGTGAGTGGAAGGAGTACAAATATGTCACTCCCAAATACATGAAGAAATTCGCACTGAAGCCTCCCTGCTCAAGACCTCCACTGGCACATGGCCAAGTTGCTGATCCCACAAGCATCAAACGTGGTGAGGACTTTCCTGAAGAATGGGCCAAGCACCAGGCCAAGTTGGCCAGACAAGCAAAAGATGCAGTGAGGAAATTCAGTGAAGGCTCTGCTGCTGCTGCTGCCTCTGTTGAGGCCTCTGCTTCCAAGCCTAAGAAGGCCATGGCTAAGAAGCCTGCTCACAAGCAAAGTGCTTCATCCTCAGCAATGCCCTCACGGCCAGTTTCTTCCAAGCCCTCACGGCAAATTCCTCAAACTGCGCCTGCTCTTACAAAGTCCTCAGCTCCTCCGCAAAAGTCTTCAGATGCTGCCACAAAATCCTCTGCTCCATTGCATCTTGCCACATGTCAAAGGACTGCAGGCATATCCATTGCCTCAGGAGCCTCTGCAAGCTCCTCAGCTACTCCAAGTTCCTCAGCGATACCAAGTTCCTCACCTGGTCCCTCGCTGCTGAGGAAAAAGACAGCTGCTGAACGAGGCTCTCGCCCAAGTCCTCACAAGAAGCAAGTTGCCTTCCAAATGCCGTCTGATGACGAAGCTGATAATGAAGAATTAGTTCAAATCATCAAAGACAGGCAAGAAAGGGCCGCTAGAGCCAAAGGAAGTGAAGTACCATTGTTGTTGGATCCCAAGGTGATCCTTGATTTCATTGATCTCTGGCACAAGGACCCCAACACTCCTATGCCTGATTCCAATCTGACTCCTGGCCAAAGTCATATGCTGACCGCCTTCATAGGCGAAGAAAAATGGAAGTTTGAACAGGCCAGGCAGACCAAGAAAGCGCAATACAAGAAGGAGCGCTTTCTGAAGAAAAATGTTGTCAACATGACTACTGAAGAACTAGTCAAGACTCAGGGTGAAATCAAAGCCCTCAGCAATGAATCTTAAGCATATCGTCCTGACTGGTTGGGCGCCAAAGTCGGATTTGTCAATCTGACCAAAGGTTTTTCTTCAAGTGGTGCTCGCAAGACGCACGTTGAAATTCTTCAAGCTGAAGCATCTGCTCAGTCTGCTGAAGGACATGCGAGCACCGCTGAAGAAAATCTGGCTGCTGAAGAAAATCCCAGGGCTGATGACTCCACTCTAGCCGCTGAAGAAATTGCCAGGGCAACCTCTAGTATTGCGCCTGAAGAAAATGTCAGGCCAGCTGAAGCTTCAAATGCTGCGCCTGAAGATGATGAAGAAATTAGGACAACTGCATCAGTTGTGCCTGAAGAAAATGAACCAAATTCCTCTGCTGCTCCAGCGCCCACACCAACTCCAATCCTTCCATCTGCATTAGATGTGAAGAAGACAAAAGCTACAGAGCGTGCAGCTGTGAAGAAAAGAAAGGCATCAGCATCTTCAGATTCTTCAACTCCGAAGAAAATGAAGCCATTGACAAGCTCTGCTGAGAATCCAATTGATGCCATTCCAATTTCCTCCATGCCATCAAAGGACCTTGTTCCTTTTGATGAAGATTGTGTGATTCCAAGAGAATTGGATGAAGACATTCCCTCTGCTGCTTCCTCAGAGCAGACGGGTGAAGAAATTGAAGCGGATCCAATCCCTTCAACCTGAATCATCTCCTCGCCTATGCCTCAGTTTACTGCTGAAGAGGCCGGCGTTGAAGAAATGGAAGAACAAGATTCTGATGTGGACATTGGGAATACCACTCCATTGATGACTGATGACTTCTGGGATAGTCAGCATCCCAACTCCCCTTTGTTCACGCCACTCCAATAAATTCCTCATTCACCAGCACCAACCGTTCCATTGGGCTCTGAGGAAACTCATCCCACACAGTCTGTTCATGAAGACATTCCAGCCACCAGTGGTCAAGAAACTGCCGCTGTTGCTGAATCAATAAAGACTACTGCTGAAGCGGAACCTGAAATTCCTCAGACTGAAGAACCTGTGATTGCAAATCCAGAGGTAGTGATGCAATTGACAGATACTCCTCAGCCGAAGCCAAAGGATCCTTTCTCAAGGAAGCAGTCCTTCAAGAAGGCTGATTTCTTCGGTGAGCATGTGTTCTTCACTGACTTCAATCCATATGACTATGCTCGCATAAGGAAAAGGCGTTTCTAGACTGCCAGTCAGGCGAACTTCTATTCCTCTGTGCTATACAATAAAGACAAAGTCTTCGCTCATCAACATATTCCTCACGTGGACATGGAGTCTCTGCCATGTTTTGTGCCTGTCCTTAGTGTTCTTCACGACGCTGGACTTCTGGGTTTTGGCACAGATATATGCAATTGGAATGAAGAATTGATTCTTCAATTTTATGCAACCCTGCACATCACCAGCAATTCTGAAGACATCAACTCATGGGTGCTAGACTGGATGTCTGAAAATACTCATTACAAAGCTCTAGCCTCTGAATTGCTTCAGGCTCTGCCCCTCAGTCCTCCAAATGAAGCAGCCTGTTGCATGTATGAGGAAACCGAACTCACTGATCACTACATGCAAGTTCTCATGAAGGCTTTGAAGCCAGGTCAAGCCCCACGGACCAAATTCCTCGTGAAGGAATTGTTGTTTTTGCATCGGACTGTCTATCGTATTCTGACGAAGACTTTGAGTCCAATCAAGGGCCACAACTCGAATGATGAAGAAGTCGTTTGCATCATGAAGCATCTGCTATTCAACATCATCCATGGCGTTCCCGTCAACTACCATGATTTCTTCATGAGGACAATGGCAAATGTTGCACTGTCCCCTTTCAACCTGTAGCCTTATGCTCCATGGATTATGAGATTCATCAGGACAAGGACTTCAATGAATTATAAAGCTGATACTCTCAATCATTGCAGCTACTTGCCCCCAATTGAAGTCCTCAAACGGACATTTTCCTCAGCTGATGACAAGGGCAAGACCACTGCTGTGTTTGATGAAGGCACTCGTCCATTGGATGGCCAGTTGCGCAAAGCCGCATCTTATTCCACCAATGATGACTCTGCCACTCATGACTCTGCCGCCAAGGCTCCAAAGCAAAATCCTCAAGGCACAGCTCCCAGGGTGATGACTGATCGTGAGCTTCTCCTCAGTCTTCATCAGAAGGTTGATCGCAACCACAAATGGGTCAAGCGTCAGTTTGGTTCAATTCTTCACAACATGACCTCTACACATAATGCAGTGAAGAAAAACCATTACTACCTACATGAAACCATCAACCGCACTTGAGCTGTTCTGTCTCATCTCTATGGCGAAGAAGATCTGAAGAAAATGGGTCTCAAGGATGACTTTGACTGGTCTGCTCCTCCTCCGAAGAAATACAAGAAGGTCAAGGTTCCTCCCTTGGTGGCCAGCTCTTATTCTTCATCGCACGAGACCGACGAGTATGAAGACCTGGACGACACTACGGCAGGCCCTACCTCAACTATCGACCGCAACAACGCTGGCACTCCTTCATCATCATGATATTCTTCAGGGGCGTTAGTCCTCAGTTTCGATCCTTTTGGTCATTCGATGACAAACGGGGAGAAATTTGAGTTAGTCTTCAAGCGGGTCTAAATATATGGGTGTTTTTGCTAACCTACAACTCTCGTTTTTCTGATGACTTTGTGGATCGAGTTGTAAACTTAAACTCTATGGTGACTTGATACTTTTGCTGTGATGTTTCTGCATGCTTATTCCTCATTAATGTTATGCACACATGCTGAATTACATCAGTCACCATATTTTATCATGCATTTCAAATTCTTCATATTATATATCAAATGCCTGTATGAATTACAAGATATAGTGTAATGCCCCAGATGTAACACTTTCCCAATATGGCAATATATGAAACTTTGGCTTCATCAATTCCTTTCCGGGCTCTTCTTTCATTTCGGGTTCTTCGTTTTGTCGTGTGCGTGTGTGCATTTCATCCATGTCGTGTTGTCATGTGCATTGCATTGCATTTGTGTTGTCACTTGCATCCGGTTCTACTCGTCTCTTCCCGTTGTCCGTTTTGAGTTCCGACTCTCTCACACGTGCCCGTGGCATCCCCGAGTCCTTCTTTCGTGTGTAGCCGTGTAACGTTTCCGGAATGACGCGAGACTTGTCATGCGATGTTGTTTTGGTACGTGTAGGCCGCCTGTCAAGTTTCGTTGCGTTTGGAGTTCGTTTGGTACTCCAACGGTTAACCCAGTGGGCTAAAAGAACCTCTTCTTTGAGGCCCAAGACCCCCTCCACAACGGCCCACTAACCCAGCACAACCCTTCGCATCATCTCGGTCATCAAATTGTGATCGCGTAGCCGAAAACCGCTCCCCATTTGGAGTCTCCTAGCTCCTTGTGCCTATAAATCAGCTCCCATGCCCATTTTTGCGTCCAAACCCTAGTCCATCACTTTTTTTTCTTTTTTTCCCGTGCCCCACAGATCCACCGCGCGCCGAACGTGTCCGCCTCCTCCCGCCGCCGCGTAGCAGGCCGCCACGTGGCGGTCCGCCTCCTCCCGCCGCCGCGGCCCGCAGGGCCCGAGGCCGACCCGCGCGAGCCCGCGCGCCTCCGCGGCTCCGCCCGCATCGCCTCCCGCCGTGCGCGCCGGTTCCCCGCCGCCGGTGAGCTCCGCCGTCACCGGCGAGCTCGCTCCACCGGGCCTCCAGCACCGCCCCCGCGCCACCTTCTCTGCCCCGCCGCCGGTGACCCACATCTCCTCCGTCGAGCTCCGTCCCCCCGGCGCCGCCCCGCCCGGCCGGCCGCTCCGTCCCGCCGGCGTCGCCCCGCCCGGCCGGCCGCTCCGTCCCGCCGGCGTCGCCCCGCCCGGCCGGCCGCTCCGTCCCACCGGCGCCGCCCCGGTTGGCGCCCTCGCCGCCGCCTCGGTCGACCCCGCGCCCCGATCAAGATCCCGGCCGCCGGGCCGAACCCTAACGGGTCTGGTCCGACCCGACCCGACCCGCTTCGTCCTCCACCCGATCCGCGAGGTGGTTACCCCTTTTTTTCACTAAGGCATTTTTTTAAACTTGCTGTCTGATGGCATCTTTGCATGGCTGTATCTTTTATTGTGCTTGTCCAAATTGTGCAAATGATATGTCGAAATGATCGTGGTGATGTGTACTATGTTTTGTTCCATTGTGTCATGCTTGTTTGAGTCCATCTAGATGTCTTAATCTTCATGACAAGAGTGCTACTTGATATAAACTGCTGCTACTTGTTAGTTTCATGCCATGTTTGAGATGTGATAACTTGGTGCATGTTTATCCAAATGAAGCAAATGAGATGTCAAAATGTTCATCATGAGATGCTCTACATGTTGGTTGCTGTAGCATGCATGTTAGGGTTCATATTGCCATGTTAATCTCTCTTACAAAAGTGCATGTGGCTGTTAAGTTTTGTAACATGTTATGAGATGCTGATTTGAAGAGCTTGTTGCTATTGATGTGTTTGTCCCCATGTCACATGTTAATATATTTTGGAATCTTCATCATGTGGTCTTTGCTGTGGTGCAAACAATTTCTCATGATATGCCTTGAGGTGATTTAAACATGCTTGCAAACATGCCATGCCAACATAACTGTTTTATACTTAGTGAAATTTTGGCTAAGTCTGGAATCTGTCATATCCTAAGGCTATGTTTGCTTGATGCCCTAGGTAAATCCATGTTAGTTTTGGGGTGGCCATTGATTATTACTTGTTGTACATGTTGTGGTCTATCCATCCATGCCCTAACTTGCTCATATGGCTTGATGTAGCTTATTTAATTCTTGCTCCCAAGTTGCTATAAAATATTACTGTCAGGATTTTAACGTCATGATCAAAATGTTGTAGCTTGATGCTATTGATCCATGCCTCCTATGGAGTTGCTCCAATGGAGTTGTTTGCTGTAGGATATGTCTACTTCATGTCCATGCTTATTGTCATCATGTTTGAGTGCTGTAGAGTATATATTTCTTGCTCCAAAGTTGCTATGTGGCTGTTAATTTCAGCTTTGCATTGCTTCTTGTTTCGAGTGTATGTGTTGAACCGTTGCTTCGTTCTGAGCGTGCCCTACATGAAACTTTTGTGATTTTGCATGTAGAATCATAATATAATCTTGTTTACATGTTTGGAGTATGTTTGCTTGATGTTTGGGTGCATCTTGTACCGTTGCCATGCTTAACTTGTTTTGCTCATATCTTCTAGACCGTAGCTCCGAATTAAACAAACTTTATATGAAACTTGACTAAAATTTCGTGTAGATCATCATGGTGCATGTTACCTTGCTGTTTAACAACTCTAACTTAAGGTTTGTTCAGATCTGGAACATTTTTTAATACATGCATATGAGGACTTACCGGATTAGCTATATGTTCATTCCGGCCTCATTTAATCTTGTTGTCTTGTGTTGTTCTTGTGTGCTTCCTCCCTTGACATGTAATGCATCATAAGTGCATCATACTTGCATCAAGTTGCTTGTGCATTGCACCTTGTTTGATTTCGTGCCTCGTTGTGTTCTTGTGTTGAGTAGAGCCGTAAGCCGAGACCGAGAATGAGAACGAGGTTACTACCGAGGTTGAGTACGAGGAGCTGTCTTACGATCCCATCGATGACTCGACAGGCAAGATGACCTGACCCAGATATCATTACTATCTTTGCCTATTGCTAGAAGTCTCGCTCTTTAGCTTATTGCCTCGATGCCCATGTTTGTTTGTCAGCCTCCTATTGTAAACATGAATCTGTCTAACCACCCAACCTAGCAAACCTTTGTTTCGCTACGTAATCTTAGCTCAGCCCCTCTTATAACATTGCTAGTTCCAGGAGAAGATTTGAAGATTTTTGCTTCATGTTGAAGATATTATTGGGATATCACACTATATAAACTCTTAAATAAAATCATCTATATATTGGTAATGGGTGGAAGGCTAAGCCTCTTGCTTGGTGATTTGTTCCACTCATGCCACCCTAGGAACCGTATAAACCAGTGTTATGTTCCTTGATTATGCGTTCCTAACACGGTTGGGGTTATGGGACCCCCTCGATAACCCTCTTAGCGCTAAACCTTTTCCAGCAAGGCCCAACATTGGTACTCCATTTGCCTAATAACTAAAAACTTGCATACGGACTAGCTATCCCGTGATCTTAATTAACAACCCCCGGGCCTGTGCTCCACATGAGTGTTGGTCCGAACTGAGCAGACTGCGGGGCCGCCTTGGGGAAACCCGAGGTATTTGGTATTCACCTGTAGGATGACTCATCCGGTCGTGGCCTGATACTAGATACACGCGGCTACTGTCAGGGTGTCGGCACGTCGGGAGATCTTGCTGGATTAGTTTTACCTATGTCGGTATATCTTGAGCACGGGATTCTGAGAATACTCGGGCCTTCCCACCTTGGAGTTGCGACTCCGCAGATCGTGAGCTTGTAATGGGCTAAGTTGGGACACCCCTGCAGGGTTTTGAACTTTCGAAAGCCGTGCCCGCAGTTATGCGGCAGATGGGAATTTGTTAATATCCGGTTGTAGAAAACTTGACACCATGTTCAGAACACACTACCAGCGTGAGTAACCGTGACAGTCATTTTCCGAAAGGGGTTCGGGAAGTGAACACGGTGGGGTTATGATTGACGTGCTTAGATAGGGTCACTTCGTGATCACTTTGATGCTCGTGGCACTTCTCTTCTCGCTCTAAACACGTAAGCTAGTGCTAGTGCAGCTGCAACCTTTTATCTTTCTTCAGCCTTGCTCCACACCCAAGGCTTAGATAGTTTTGCTACCCGGGAACGGGATTGCTGAGTCCTCAGTGGATCACAGTTTCTACACCACACCAGATGCAGGTACCATGGATAACTACTCAGGTGACGGCACAGAGCTGTACTGGGAGTACGATGAAGAGCGTAGTTGATACTATGTGCACTATCCCGATGATCAGTAGTGGTTTCTACTAGGGGCGATTCAGACCTTGTGGCTTTATGTATTTGGTATCTTTCATTTGGATCTTCGCCCGTAGTCGGGTTGTGATGTTATTTGGATGATGATTTGCTTATGTAATATATTGTGTGACGGGCGAGTGTAAGCCAACTATCCTTTTGCAATTTCATCCCTATTTTTACATGAGTCGTGCAAAGATACCAAACTTGAGATCATTCTAGAATGAGCTTATACCTTTAAGTCGTGCCTCGACACGTAGGAGGTATAATTCCATCCTGGGCATTACAAGTTGGTATCGGAGCCTTCTCCGACCTAGAAGCCCCCACTGATTGATCGAATCGTTGATGGTTGAGTCTAGGCACACACTTAAAATATTTTGAGTCCTATATATATCGGAGAGTAGGATTTCTTTTGCTCCTCATCTCTTTTCACTCTGGTGAGGACTCCTGACGATTACTCTTGTCTCTTCTACTCTCAAAATTCAAAAAAAAAGGATCACGCGGGTATTGTTTGGATTGTTCCGATGTCTTTGTGACGAGAACATTGTTCTCGATGCCTCCTATCATTTAGGGGTTGTGGCAGTGTCCCGGGGAGTTGAGCTCCGAGGTGTTGTCGTCACAAATATATCGCAGCAGTTTTGGAATACTTAAGACGGCCGACATCGAAAACTCTCCTATGCGGTTAGTGGCAAGATAACCCCGACATTACCCAGTACTGGGGAGGTAGTTCGGGAGTATTGCCATAGCTTGTATAGTAGATGCGTTTCGAAGGTCCGAGGTAAACGGTTTCCGGAAATAACTGGTTATGTGTTGAAGGATGGATATAGCTGGATGTAGGATTAGAGTTGAGTGCGCGATGCTTCCCCTTTATCCCCAACACCTGATTGCATAACTAGAAACTTTCGGAAATTAATAGGTGGGTTCATCTAGTAGTTCGTAGGCATTCTTCCAATGAATGCATGATATTGAGTTCGGGGTTCTACATTGAGTGAAGTAGTTTTATGGGCGTTGTTTCGATCGGGAGTTGCATCTTAAAGGGTCCTTGGCTATGCTGATCTGGGGATTGCAAAACCCTTTTGTAACACGTTCCATAAGCTTTCAGCACGAATATGTCGAACGAAACTTCTATCTTGTATTTGTTCTATCTGCTCCTTGTTGTTTTTATTTACCTTTTGTTCTCCCAAGTGGCTTCTCGTGAAGATTGTTGTTACTATTAAACTGTGGATTACATTCGTTCATCTTGTTCGAATGTTCTTGTGAAGACTTATGTTGCAATTTCTAGTCGTTGATTCAGCTTATATATTTTCTCAATCAATGGCTAATAGTTGTCATCTCATTCAGGATGGCTCCTAAAAGGGTTCCCAACGCTAACCCAAAGGGTGAAGAAGTTCCTGATCGTTCTCCTTCCGCTCCTCCTCTGTCTGAGGCCTGGAGAGCAATTATGCAAGCGACGAACCGGAACGTCCAGATGCTGATGCAAATGATGCAGAACATTCAAGCAAATCAAGCAAATCAGGGTGCTCATGGGAACCAAGGCCAAGGCAATTTGTTCAACCAACCTCACTTTGCTACACTCAACCAGTTCCTGTCAAACCAACCAAAGGCATTCAGTTACTGTGTGGACCCTCTAGATGTTGAAGACTGGATAACAGATATCAAGAAGCATTTCGAGTGCAGTAACGTCAGGCCCCAGGACTATGTGAAGTTTGCCGCCTTCCAACTCAAGGACCAAGCCGCTGATTGGTGGCAGCAGTACAAAGATTCCAGAGAAGGGCGTGAAATCTCGTGGGCTGACTTCTGCAAGGACTTTCGCTCTCACCACATTCGAACAAGTGTCATCGAGGGTATGCGTGAGCAATTCCGCAACCTTAAGAAAGGCTCAATGTCTATCTACCAATATAATGTCAAGTTCCAGAACCTTGCCCGCTATGCCAAGAAAGACATCCCAGATGCCAAGAGCAAGATTTATCAGTTCCGTGGTGGTCTGAAGGATGAACTCCAACTAGCTCTCACCTTGTTCGAGCCTGATGAATTTGATCAATTCTATAACATGGCACTTAAGCAAGAGGCAGCCCAGCTCAAGATGGAAGCTTCCAAAAAGAGGATCAGAGATGCCGTTCACTCCTCCTCTTCTTCCCAAGTGGTCGCAAAGCAACAGAAGTTTTGGCTTCCACCTCCTCCAGTGATCCGACCTCCCAACAACAACAACAAGAATTCTGGTGGCCGTGGTTTCTCCCACCCACCCAACCCAAGCAATCAGTCAAAGAACCACTTTCAAGCTTCGAAGTCAAGTGCTCCTTATCACCGTCCTCTCTCAGAAGTGGTTTGCAACAAGTGCACTCAGAAGGGTCATTATGCTAACAAGTGCCCCAACCCAAGGCGCCTTCCGCCTCATCCACCTGTCAGCACTGCTATTGTCAAGCACAACCCCAAGTTAGCAAGAGTGAATCTGATGAATGCATATCAAGCAGAGAATTCTTCAGATGTGATACTTGGTAACCTTCCAGTTAACTCTATTCCTGCAGAAGTGTTGTTTGATTCGGGTGCATCATGTTCTTTCTTGTCTCAACCTTTTGCATCCAAGCACAATGTTGATATCAAAAGTTTTCCAAGGGAATTATCAATTGTTTCTCCGGGTAAACTAATGCATTCAAAAATATTTGCTCCGGATGTATCTATTCGCATGGGTGATTACCGCTTTCTGGCTTCTCCGGTTGTTCTCGGCAACTCCGACATTGATCTTATTCTTGGGATGGATTGGCTTTCTTAGCATGATGCTCACATTGATTGTGCAAATAAGGAAGTCAAGCTTACTCATCCTGACGAAGACGTGATTATCTTCGCCTCTCGAGATAACACAATCAGGCTATTCTCTCTCAGTGACAAGGGCGAGATTAACGCCATCTCTCAAATTCCGATGGTCAATGAATATGAAGATGTTTTCCCTGAAGAGCTTCCAGGCATGCCTCCGCATCGTCAAGTTGAATTCGTTATTAAACTCGAGCCCAGTACCGAGCCAGCATGCCGGCGTCCGTACAAGCTCTCCCCTGATGAGTTGAAGGAGCTGAAGAAACAACTCGATGAGCAAGAGTGTATGGGTCTAATCAGGCCTAGCACTTCTCCTTGGGGCTCTGGTGTCTTATTTGTCAAGAAGAAGGATGGCACGGAGCGCCTTTGCGTTGATTACTAGCCATTGAACAAGAAGACAATAAAGAACAAGTATCCGCTCCCCAACATCAATCAATTGTTCGAGCAGCTCAAAGGAGCAAAAGTGTTCTCAAAGCTTGATCTCCGGATGGGTTATCACCAGATCCGTATCCGTGAAGAAGATATTCACAAGACGGCATTCAGAACAAGCTACGGCTCCTATGAATACACAGTCATGTCTTTTGGCCTCGCTAATGCTCCACCCACCTTCTCGAGAATGATGCACTACATATTCAACCCCTACACCAACGAATCTGTGCTCGTCTATCTGGATGACATCTTGGTATTCTCCAAGAATGAAGAGGATCATGAAAAGCACCTCCGTTTGGTTCTCGACAGACTCCGTGAACACAAGTTCTATGCCAAATTCTCTATGTGCGAATTCTGGCTCGATAAGGTCTTGTATGTGGGCCATATCATCTCTGCTGACGGTATTGCTGTAAACCTCGAGAAAGTTGAAGCGATTGTCAACTAGGAACCTCCTTAGAACGTCAAGCAACTCCGAAGCTTTCTTGGTCTTGCTAGCTATTGCAGAAGGTTCGTTGATAACTTCTCCAAGATTGCCAAACCTCTCTCCAACTTGCTGCAGAAGAATGTCAAGTACAACTGGTCTCCGGATTGTGATGTGGCATTCAAAACTCTCAAAGAAAAGCTCATCTCTGCTCCGGTTCTTACTCCTCCAGGTGAGTCCAAGCCCTACGAAGTATTCTGTGATGCTTCTCTTCAAGGACTTGGTGGTGTGCTAATGCAAGACAAGAAGATTGTGGCATACACTTCTCGTCAATTGAAGCCAAATGAGAAGAACTACCCCAACCATGATCTCGAGCTAGCAGCTGTGGTACACGCCTTGATCACGTGGAGACACCTTCTGTTGGGCAGAAAACTGGACATCTTCACCGATCACAAGAGCTTGAAGTACATCTTCACACAGCCAAACCTGAACCTTTGCCAGACTCGTTGGGTTGAAATGATCCAAGAGTATGATCCAAGCATCGAATACACACCTGGCAAGGCCAATGTCATTGCAGATGCCTTGAGCAGAAAGGCATATTGCAACAGTCTCCTTATCAAGCCGTTTCAGCCTGAGCTTTGTGAAGCATTCAGGAAGCTCAACCTCCAAGTTGTTCCGCAAGGCTTTCTTGCAAATCTTCAAGTTGCTCCTACCTTGGAAGATCAGATTCGTGAGGCCCAACTCAGTGATGCTATGGTGCAGAACGTGAAATATGGTATTGCAAAGGGTACTCCCAAATACAAGTGCTATCGCGTTGATCAGAAGGACACCTTGTTCTTTGAGGACAGACTTGTGGTTCCCAAGGGTGATCTCAGGAAGCTCATAATGAACGAAGCACATGACTCCCTCCTCTCGATTCATCCTAGAAGTTCCAAAATGTACCAAGACTTCAAGCAATCTTACTGGTGGACTCGCATGAAAAGGGAGATTGCCCAATTCGTGAATGAATGTGATGTCTGCAGAAGAGTGAAGGCAGAGCATCAACGTCCAGTCGGTCTCCTCCAACCTCTTCCTATTCCCGAGTGGAAATTCGACCACATTGAAATGGATTTCGTCACTGGGTTTCCCAAGTCCAAGAAGGGGAATGATTCTATCTTTGTGGTGATTGAGAAGCTTACCAAAGTAGCTCACTTCCTTCCAGTCAAAGAATCCATCAATGTAGCTCAGCTGGCAGAGTTGTACACTTCCAGAATTGTGTCGTTACATGGCATTCCTCAAGTTATCTCCTCAGACCGTGGAAGTTTGCTCACATCCGAGTTCTGGGACTCCTTCCAGTCAGCCATGGGCACTAAGATCCGTTTCAGCACTGCGTTTCACCCTCAGACTAGTGGTCAAGTCGAGAGAGTGAACCAGATCCTCAAAGACATGCTCAGAGCTTGTGTCATCTCTTTTGGCATTAAGTGGGAAGATTGCCTTCCGTTTGCCGAGTTCTCTTACAACAACAGTTTCCCAGCAAGTGCCGGCAAAGCTCCGTTTGAAATCCTCTATGGCAGAAAGTGTCGTACTCCTCTCAACTGGTCCGAGACTGGTGAACGTCAACTCCTTGGCAATGACTTGATGTCAGAAGCCGAAGAAATGTGCAAAGTCATACGTGAGAATCTCAAGGCCGCTCAGTTGCGTCAAAAGAGCTACTATGACGGCAAGCATCATGATTTGGCTTTCGACATTGGGCATCATGTCTATCTCCGTGTTTCTCCTATGAAAGGCACCCAAAATTCGGTATCAAAGGAAAGCTTGCTCCTAGATACGTGGGCCCTTTCAAGATCCTTGGAAAAAGAGGCGATCTAGCCTATCAACTTGAGCTTCCATCCAACTTTGCAAATGTTCATGATGTGTTTCACGTGTCTCAACTCCGCAAGTGCTTCAAGACACCTGAACGCACCATTCCATTCGAGGAGATTGATCTTCAACAAGACTTGTCTTACCGTGAGCACCCCGTTGCTATTCTTGAAGAAACCGAGCGCAAGACCCGCAACAAGTCAATCAAGTTCTTGAAAGTTAAGTGGTCACACCATATCGACCGAGAAGCTACGTGGGAACGAGAAGATCACCTTCGTTCCGAGTACCCTTCCTTCTTCCAGTCCTAGATCTCGGGACGAGATCTTTTCGTAGTAGAGGAGAGTTTGTAATGCCCTAGATGTAACACTTTCCCAATATGGCAATATATGAAACTCTGGCTTCATCAATTCCTTTCCGTGCTCTTCTTTCATTTCGGGGTCTTCGTTTTGTCGTGTGCGTGTGTGCATTTCATCCATGTCATGTTGTCATGTGCATTGCATTGCATTTGTGTTGTCACTTGCATCCGGTTCCACTCGTCTCTTCCCGTTGTCCGTTTCGAGTTCCGACGCTCTCACACGTGCCTGTGGCATCCCGGAGTCCTTCTTTCGTGTGTGGCCATGTAACATTTCCGGAATGACGCGAGACTTGTCGTGCGATGTTGTTTTGGTACGTGTAGGCCGCCTGTCAAGTTTCGTCGCGTTTGGAGTTCGTTTGGTACTCCAACGGTTAACCTAGTGGGCTAAAAGAACCTCTTCTTTGAGGCCCAATACCCCCTCCACAACAGCCCACTAACCCAGCACAACCCTTCACATCATCTCGGTCGTCGAACTGTGATCGCATGGCCGAAAACCGTTCCGCATTTGGAGTCTCCTAGCTCCTTGTGCCTACAAATTAGCCCCCATGCCCATTTTTGCGTCCAAACCCTAGTCCATCCTTTTTTTTCTTTTTTTCCCGTGCCCCGCAGATCCATCGCGCGCCGGACGTGTCCGCCGGCGCCGGACCCGTCCGACGCCGCCCCCTTGACCAGTGGCAGGCCGCCACGTGGCAGTCCGCCTCCTCCTGCCGCCGCGGCCCGCGGGGCCCGAGGTCGGCCCGCGCGGCTCCGCCCGCATCGCCTCCCGCCGTGCGCGCCGGTTCCTCGCCGCCGGCGAGTTCGCTCCGCCGCGCCTCCAGCACCGCCCCCGCGCCACCTTCTCCGCCCCGCCGCCGGTGACCCACATCTCCTCCGCCGAGCTCCTTCCCGCCGGCGCCGCCCCGCCCGGCCGGCCGCTCCGTCCCGCCACCGCCGCCCCGGCCGACGCCCTCACCACCGCCCCGGTCGACCCCGCGCCCCGATCCAGATCCCGGCCGCCGGGCCGAACCCTAACGGGTCGGGTCCAACCCGACCCGACCTGCTTCGTCCTCCACCCGATCCGCGAGGTGGTTCCCCCTTTTTTTCACTAAGTCATTTTTTTAAACTTGCTGTGTGATGGCATCTTTGCATGGCTGTATCTTTTATTGTGCTTGTCCAAATTGTGCAAATGATAGGTCAAAATGATCGTGGTGATGTGTACTACGTTTTGTTCCATTGTGTCATGCTTGTTTGAGTCCATCTAGATGTCTTAATCTTCGTGACGAAAGTGCTACTTGATATAAACTGCTGCTACTTGTTATTTTCATGCCATGTTTGAGATGTGATAACTTGGTGCATGTTTATCCAAATGAAGCAAATGAGATGTCAAAATGTTCATCATGAGATGCTCTACATGTTGGTTGCTGTAGCATGCATGTTAGGGTTCATATTGCCATGTTAATCTCTGTTACAAAAGTGCATGTGGCTGTTAAGTTTTGTAACATGTTATGAGATGCTAATTTGAAGAGCTTGTTGCTATTGATGTGTTTGTCCCCATGTCACATGTTAATATGTTTTGGAATCTTCATCATGTGGTCTTTGCTGTGGTGCAAACCATTTCCCATGATATGCCTTGAGGTGACTTAAACATGCTTGCAAACATGCCATGCCAACATAACTGCTTTATACTTAGTGAAATTTTGGCTAAGTCTGGAATCTGTCATATCCTGAGGCTATGTTTGCTTGATGCCCTAGGTAAATCCATGTTAGTTTTGGGGTGGCCATTGATCATTCCTTGTTGTACATGTTGTTGTCTATCCATCCATGCCCTCACTTGCTCATATGGCTTGCTGTAGCTTATTTAATTCTTGCTCCCAAGTTGCTATAAAATATTACTGTCAGGATTTTAACGTCATGATCAAAATGTTGTAGCTTGATGCTATTGATCCATGCCTCCTATGGAGTTGCTCCAATGGAGTTGTTTTCTGTAGGATATGTCTACTTCATGTCCATGCTTATTGTCATCATGTTTGAGTGCTGTAGAGTATATATTTCTTGCTCCAAAGTTGCTATGTGGCTGTTAATTTCAGCTTTGCATTGTTTCTTGTTTCAAGTGTATGTGTTGAACCGTTGCTCCGTTGTGAGCGTGCCCTACATGAAACTTGTGTGATTTTGCATGTAGAATCATAATATCATCTTGTTTACATGTTTGGAGTATGTTTGCTTGATGTTTGGGTGCATCTTGCACCTTTGCCATGCTTAACTTGTTTTGCTCATATCTTCTAGACCGTAGCTCCGAATTAAACAAACTTTATATGAAACTTGACTAGAATTTCGTGTAGATCATCATGGTGCATGTTAAATTTCTGTTTAACAACTCTAACTTAAGGTTTGTTCAGATCTGGACCATTTTTCAACACATGCATATGAGGACTTACCGGATTAGCTATATGTTGATTCCGGCCTCATTTAATCTCGTTGTCTTGTGTTGTTCTTGTGTGCTTCCTCCCTTGTCATGTAATGCATCATAAGTGCATCATACTTGCATCATGTTGCTTGTGCGTTGCACCTTGTTTGATTTCGTGCCTCGTTGTGTTCTTGTGTTGAGTAGAGCCGGAAGCCGAGACCGAGAACGAGAACGAGGTTACTAGCGAGGTTGAGTACGAGGAGCCGTCTTACGATCCCATCGACGACTCGACAAGCAAGGTGACCTGACCCAGATATCATTACTATCTTTGCCTATTTCTAGAAGTCTTGCTCTTTAGCTTATTGCCTCGATGCCCATGTTTGTTTGTCAGCCTCTTATTGTAACCCTGAATCTGTCTAACCACCCAACCTAGCAAACCTTTGTTTGGCTACATAAGCTTCGCTCAGCCCCTCTTATAGCATTGCTAGTTGCAGGAGAAGATTTGAAGATTTTTGCTTCATGTTGAAGATATTGTTGGGATACCACACTATATAAACTCTTAAACAAAATCATCTATATATTGGTAATGGGTGGAAGGCTAAGCCTCTTGCTTGGTGATTTGTTCCACTCATGCCACCCTAGGAACTGTATAAACCGGTGTTATGTTCCTTGATTATGCGTTCCTAACACGGTTGGGGTTATGGGACCCCCTCGATAACCCGCTTAGCGCTAAACCTTTTCCAGCAAGGCCCAACATTGGTACACCATTTGCCTAATAACTAAAAACTTGCATAGGGACTAGCTATCTCGTGATCTTAATTAACAACCCCCGGGCCAGTGCTCCACATGAGTGTTGGTCCGAACTGAGCAGACTGCGGGGCCGCCTTGGGGAAACCCGAGGTATTTGGTATTCACCTGTAGGATGACTCATCCGATCGTGGCCTGAGACTAGATACGCGCAGCTACTGTCAGGGTGTCGGCACGCCGGGAGGTCTTGCTGGATTAGTTTTACCTATGTCGGTATATCTTGAGCACGGGATTCCGAGAATACTCGGGCCTTCCCACCTTGGAGTTGCGACTCAGCAGATCGTGAGCTTGTAATGGGCTAAGTTGGGACACCCCTGCAGGGTTTTGAACTTTCGAAAGCCGTGCCCGCGGTTATGTGGCAGATGGGAATTTGTTAATATCCGGTTGTAGAAAACTTGACACCATGTTCAGAACACACTACCAGCGTGAGTAACCATGATGGTCATTTTCCGAAAGGGGTTCGGGAAGTGAACACGATGGGGTTATGATTGACGTGCTTAGATAGGGTCACTTCGTGATCACTTTCACGCTCGTGGCACTTCTCTTCTCGCTCTAAACACGTAAGCTAGTGCTAGTGCAGCTGCAACCTTTTATCTTTCTTCAGCCTTGCTCCACACCCAAGGCTTAGATAGTTTTGCTACCCGGGAACGGGATTGCTGAGTCCTCCGTGGATCACAGTTTCTACACCACACCAGATGCAGGTACCATGGAGAACTACTCAGGTGACGGCACAGAGCTGTACTGGGAGTACGATGAAGAGCGTAGTCGATACTATGTGCACTAACCCGATGATCAGTAGTGGTTTCAACTAGGGGCGATTCGGACCTTGTGGCTTTATGTATTTGGTATCTTTCATTTGGATCTTCGCCCGTAGTCGGGTAGTGATGTTATTGGGATGATGATTTGCTTATGTAATGTATTGTGTGATGTGGCGAGTGTAAGCCAACTATCCTTTTGCCATTTCATCCCTATTTTTACATGAGTCGTGCAAAGATACCAAACTTGAGATCATTCTTGTCGGTGTACTAAAGTAGGGGTACCTTAGTATCCCGACTTGTGCACGGGCAGTAGCAGCGTCCCGTGGCAGGGCTTGCCACGCGCCCGCCAAGGCCCACTATGGTTCCTTTGGAGCCATTCAAGAACAAAGTATTCAAGTTAAAGAAATAAGACCCCGGCAAGAGGAGCTTGCCGGGAAGGCCGCTCCAGGCTCAAGACCACCCCTTTGGCACGAGACCCTGGCAAGACGAGCTTGCCAGGAAGGCCGAAACATGGCATTTCAGGAGACTTGCCGTGGCGCATCGCACGCCCCGGCAAGGCCCGGAGAGCGACAAGCTCCCGGGCGCGACAAGTTAACAACCGCGGCAAGGTGCAAGCCGCGGCAAGCTTCCACTACGTGCCCGCGCTCCAGCTCATCCGGCCACGCGTCGCCCTGGGGCCCTTCCAGGTGCACGTGGCGGAAGGCTGTGCAGCCTGGGGTACACAGTGGCGAGCTGCGATGACGAGGCCACCATCGTGGCAAACGGAGGCGCCCTGACGGACGCTTTTTTGCACTGTTTGGGGCGACGGCGACGGGCATTCAATGCCCTTGTCCCCTGCCGTCAGGGTTAGGTACAGAACACTGTACATCCACTATTCCAACTACCACCATTTTTACGTTTTTACCCTCATCTGTGTTGCCACCTGTCGGTGACCCCTTTCGACCTATAAAAGGAGGCCCATGCGCAACGTAGAGGGGGTTCGAATCTTCGATCACTCTCACGCTCGGTGTTGCTAGCGACAAGCACTGTAGCCTTCCTTGCTCCCGAGCTAAGAACACAATACAAACCAAGGCAGGAGTAGGGTTTTACGATCCGTGCGGCCCAAACCTGGGTAAACTGCTCGCGTGCTCGCCTCGATCCGCTCTTCGTGCACCCTCCGCTCCCTTGTCGTACCGAAAAGGGGCTCCGGTCCCATAGGTGTTCATGGGCGATCAGTTTCCCCGACATCTTTGGCGCGCCACGTAGGGGGCGTCGAGGTTGTGCGAACCTGATCCGGCGTTCACGCGGGCGAAACCTTCAACAACTGCATCAACTTCATCGACATGCCGCCGAAGAAGAAGGCTTCGGAGGTAGCATGCCCGTCCGCGTCAATCCCGCCGCCACCAGAGCCAACGGTCGGTGGGGTAGACGCTGGCGGAAGGACGGACGCCGGTGAGGAAACTCACGGCGCCGCCAAGTCCAAGGACAAGACGGACGACCGGGCGCATTCCAAAACCTCGGCGTCCGTGCACGCACCGCGCCCCTCTCAGGAGGTGCCGGACCGGCAGCGACGTGGTACGCAAGGTACCATCCGCTTGCTGGGCCAAGGTCAAGTTGGCGGGTCGCGGGACGCTCAGGGCCAACGTGCTGGCATGAGCAAGGCGCGGTCGCCGGGACGAGACCCTGCTCCTTCTAACGCAGTTAGAAGTCCGAGCATATCTCGCTCCTCGCACCGTTCGCCACCGCTCCCCTCCACTCCAGCAGAAGCTCTAGCTCGAGCTCAGCTGCTCCTCGATTTCCCTCCAGCGGCAGACAAGGCCGAAGGCTGGAGGGCCACCATCATAAGCCTCATCGCCTTCGCCAATAACGACACTCCGCAGCAACCGACGACGTCGCGGCCGCGGCAAGTCAGCCAGGCGCGGGCTGATGGAGACAAGACCGCAGGGGTGCAACTACCGTGCACTCACCGCCCCGAAGGCCAAAATTGCCAGCTCGCCGGATCAACATCGACGACGACTCCACGGCGTCGTTGGATCCACGAGCTCGCCGCGATCAACGGCAAGTCCTTGACGACAGACGACAAGAAGACGCTCGAACTCGCATCGAGCGTCGAAGAGAAGCGCGGCGGCAATCCGACCAGCGCACTGGGCCCGCTGTCGAGATGCACGCGCCCGGGGAACCAGGCGACTTGCCGTACGCGGCGGGCTGTCCTGCGTTCACTCGTGAGCTGCGGCAAGTCCAGTGGCCCAGCATGAAAAACTTCAAGCCCGACGTACCCGAGAAGTACGATGGCAAGACTCATCCGTCAGAGTTCCTCAGCATCTACACCATCGCGGTGCAGGCTGCCGGGGGACGAGACGAGAAGATACTGGCGAACTACTTCCCACTCGTGCTCAAGCCAAACGTCATATCTTGGCTCATGCACTTGCCGGAGAACTCTATTTCTTCTTGGGCCGACCTATGCCACCAGTTTGTGGGCGCCTTCACGGGCGGCCACAAGCCCCATGGCCAGGAAAGTGATCTCCATATACTTGCCCAGAAGGAAGGAGAGTCCCTGCGAAAGTACATCCAAAGATTCAGCCGCGTCCAGCACAACATCTCGGACGTCCACCCTGCCGCGGTTATTAGCGCGTTCCATCAGAACGTGCGTAACCGTAGGATGAGGGAGGAAATGGCGATGTGCAAGATACGAGACGTCAGTGAGCTCTATGCTCTGGCCGACAAGTGCGCACGCGCTGAAGAGGGAAGGAGACTCCCCGGAGAGGATACTGGAGCAGGAGGAACAGATAGTGAGGATGCCGCCCCGGCAAGGAAGAACCGGCGGCGGAACAACAAGAAAAAGAAGAACAAGGAAGTACTGGTCGTTGAGCAGTCCAACAAGGAGGCTGGCGCCAAGAAAGCTCAGGCTGGTGGCTCCGGCAAGGAAGCTACCACTGTAGCGGCCGCCGACAAGCAGGACGGCTCCGACAAGCAGTACTTCAAGATCCACCGCACCAAGGGCCACGATCTCCAGAACTGCAAAAAGGTCGAGTACCTCGTCGAACAGCAGAAGGCTGAGTATGAGCGACGCGACAAAGAGAAGGCCCAGGGAGGTGGAGGAGAGTCCGGCAAGAAGCGGCAATTCAATGGCCAGGGAGGACGCCGCGGCAAGGCCAAGCAGCGGCAAGGAGATAGACCTCCCCGCGGCCGCGACAAGGACGAGGACGAAGACGACGACGAAGACATGGATGACGGAGACAACAGGGAGCAGGAGTTCCTGAAGGCCACAGAAGTTCTGTGCGTCGATGGAGGTGCCTCTCTGCATACTTCCCACCGCCAACTCAAACAATGGGTGCGGGAAGTTAATGCAGCAGAGCCACCCGTCGAGTCGCGCAAACTCCTGAAGTGGTCCAGCACGCCCATCATCTTCGACATTGAGGATCACCCTGACCGCACAACTGCGGTCGGGTGTTTGCCGATGTTGGTTTCACCAACCATCCACAACCTCAAGGTCACCAAGATGTTGGTTGACGGCGGGGCCGGCCTGAACCTGATCTCCTCTGCTGTGGTCCGGAAACTACAGATCCCCGACAGCGTGCTCGAGGAAACCGGCACATTCCAAGGGATCAACCCGGGAAGGAGCAAGTCGAAGGGGAAGATCACACTGCCAGTGACTTTTGGCGGAGAGCTGAACTTCAGAACTGAGAGAATAACCTTTGACGTTGCCGATATCCCGTTGCCTTACAATGGGATACTTGGTCGTCCGGCGCTCGCAAAGTTCATGGCAGCCTCTCATTATGCCTACAACATGCTCAAGATGCCAGGCCCGATAAGCGTCATCTCTGTCCCCGGTGACAAGAAGGACGCGCTTATCTATGCCGACAAGATCTACCGGGACGCAGCAGCCGCAACGAACAGTAAGACACTTGCCGCTGAAGCTCCCGGGGGGAAGAACAAGACAAAGTCCGGCAAGAGCTCTAGGGCCCACTCCGGCAAACGCACCTCTTCGGAGTGCTGCGCTGTCGTCGAGGACGCACCATCGAGCTCCACCGGCAAGTGCAAGAAGGGAATGGTAGCCCCGCCTGCAACCAAGAAGGTGTCCGCCAAGGAGGACGGCACTGGTGGTACTTTCACCATCAGTGCCACGCTCGATCCTAAATAGGAAAGCGTGCTCATTACTTTCCTGCGGGCGAATGTCGACGTGTTTGCATGGCAACCGTTTGACATCCCCGGTGTTCCCAGGAAAGTGATTGAGCACAAGCTTGCCGTTTGTCCTCACGCGCGACCCGTCAAGCAGAAGGTCAGAAAGCAAGCGGTGGAGCGCCAAGAGTTTATCGCGGAAGAAATCAAGAAGCTGGAAGCGGCAGGCCTTGTCAGAGGTGTACTTCATCCCACGTGGCTGGCCAACCCTGTTGTCGTGCGCAAAGCAAATGGGAAGTGGAGGCTTTGTATAGACTTCACCGATGTGAATAAATCTTGTCCCAAAGATCCATTTCCCTTGCCGCGCATTGACCAGATCATTGACTCCACGGCTGGATGTGAGTTGCTTTCGTTTCTTGATGCATACTCCGGATACCACCATATATTTATGGCTGAAGAAGATGAAGAGAAGACCGCATTCATTACTCCATGTGGCACTTACTGCTTCATACGCATGCCCTTTGGATTGAAGAATGCAGGTTCAACGTTTGCGAGGGTAGTCCACACTGCTTTTGAGCCACAGATACACAGGAATGTAGAAGCTTACATGGATGATATAGTGGTCAAGAGCAAGGACAAAGATACCCTGATTCAAGATCTAGATGAAACTTTTGCGAATCTGCGCAAGATACAACTCAAGCTTAACCCCGAGAAGTGCGTGTTCGGAGTCCCCTCCGGCAAGCTTCTCGGGTTCTTTGTGTCCCAAAGAGGGATTGAAGCCAATCCCGACAAGATCAAAGCAATCGAGCAGATCGAAGCTCCGAAGCGCGTCAAGGATGTACGAAGGCTTGTCGGCTACGTGGCTGCTCTCAGCAGGTTCATTTCTAAGTCTGCAGAACGTGCCCTGCCGTTTTTCAAAATCTTGAAAAAGGCAGGTCCAATGAAATGGACTCCGGAAGCGGAGGCAGCGCTGCAAGACTTGAAAGGGTACCTATCCTCCACTCCAGTACTTGTCGCACCTAGACCACAAGAGAAGTTTCTACTGTACTTAGCAGCAACCAATCAAGTGGTTAGTGCTGCGTTAGTAGAGGAAAGGGAGGCAGATGAGGAGCCCACAGCCCCGGCAAGCACATCCAGCGACAAGCAGGGGGCTTCCCCGACAAGCTCTGGCCCCGACAAGGATGAGTCTGCGCAGATGCAAGAAGAGGTGCGGAAGAAGATGGTGCAGCGCCCAGTTTATTTTGTTAGCTCCCTCTTGCAGGGGGCTAGGTCAAGATACTCTGGAGTGCAGAAGCTGCTTTTCGATCTCCTCATGGCCTCGAGAAAGCTGCGCCATTACTTCCAAGCACATGAGATAACGGTGATCACTCGCTTTCCGCTGAAGAGGATATTGCAAAATCCAGAAGCAACAAGCACGATTGTCGAGTGGGCACTGGAGCTGTCAAGCTTTGGCCTCAAGTTTGAAAGTTCTTCAACCATTCAGACCAGAGCCTTGGCAGAATTCATAGCAGAATGGACACCAACGCCAGACGAAGAGATTCCAAAGACAAGCATCCCCGTCAAAGAAGCGAGCAAAGAATGGATAATGTACTTCAATGGTGCCTTCTCGCTGCAAGGAGCCGGCGCTGGCGTGCTGCTTGTCGCGCCCACCGGAGAGCACCTCAAGTACGTTGTCCAGATGCATTTTCCCAAGGAGCAAGAAACCAACAATACTGCAGAGTATGAAGGTTTGCTTGCCGGCCTCAGAATCGCAGCAGAACTTGGGATCAAGAAGCTCAATGTGCGGGGTGATTCGTAGTTGGTTGTCCGACAAGTAAACAAGAGTTACCAAAGTCCGTTGATGGAAGCATACGTCGACAAAGTGAGGAAACTTGAAGAACACTTTGAAGGCTTGCAGATGGAGCACGTTCCAAGAGCTCAGAACGACATCGCAGACGGCCTGTCAAAGTGTGCTGCACTAAAGCTACCTGTGGAACCAGGAATCTTTGTGCTCAAGTTAACTCAACCATCCGTTACACCATCAATTGGACAAAGTAAGAAGAGAAAGTTGGTCTCTGGTGACTACTTACCGGCAGAGCTTCCTGAAGCCGCCGCCAATAAGGTCCCCAAGATCAACGACAAAATTGCTGAGGAACAGTCTGCTCCTGCAGACCCAAGGGTTTGTACAGTTGAAGCAGGCGTTCCCGACAAGCTTTGCCCCGGCAAGCTTGCCGGGGAACGTCAAGCTCCGGCCGAGCCACAAGTTCTTGCCGTAGAAGCTGACGTTCCCGCAGCAACACTGATGCCTTTAGTCCTTGTTGTTGAGCCTCAGGCTCCAGCATGGGCACAGCAGATTGTCCGTTTCCTTCAAACTAGAGAACTTCCCGAAGAGCCAGAAGAAGCAGAAAGAATAACCCGGCAGTCAAGTATGTATCAGTTCGTCGGCAATGAACTATACAGAAGAAGACTCAAAGGTATCAGATTGAAGTGCATTCCCTGGGAAGATGGGCAGAAGCTGTTGGCAGAGATACATGGAGGCATATGTGGCCACCACATTGGCGCAAGAGCACTTGCCGGCAAGGCGTTCTGGCAAGGTTTCTTTTGGCCAGAAGCCCTCCAAGATGCAACTGCACAAGTAACCAAGTGTGAAGCGTGCCAGTTCCATGCCAAGCAGATACATCAGCCAGCTCAAGCTCTCCAGACGATCCCTTTGTCCTGGCCATTTTCGGTCTGGGGGCTCGACATCCTCGGCCCCTTTCCCCGCGCAGCCGGGGGCTTTGAGTACTTGTACGTCGCCATCGACAAGTTCACAAAGTGGCCAGAAGTGGAACCAGTGAGGAAGGTGACCGCACAGTCAGCAGTCAAGTTCTTCAGGTCAATTGTTTGCCATTTCGGAATCCCTAACAGGATCATCACCGATAACGGCACGCAATTCACAAGTCGCACCTTCATGCAATACGTCCAAGACCTTGGCGCCAAGGTCTGCTTCGCTTCTGTTGCTCACCCGAGGAGCAATGGTCAAGCGGAGAGGGCAAACGCTGAAGTGCTGCACGGGCTCAAGATGAGAACTTTCGACAGGCTGCACAAATACGGAAGAAACTGGATTGAAGAGTTGCCGGCGGCTCTTTGGTCAATCAGAACGACACCAAATCGAGCCACTGGATAGACACCCTTTGCTCTTGTCTATGGAGCAGAGGCAGTTCTCCCCACGGAGCTCGTATACGGGTCACCTCGAGTGCTCGCTTATGATGAGCTTGAGCAAGAGCAGCTGCGACAAGATGACGCACTGCTCCTTGAGGAGGACCATCTTCAGGCTGCTGTACGAGCTGCTCGATATCAGCAAGCTTTGCGCCGCTACCATAGCCGCAAAGTTAAAGCCAGAAGTCTCGAGGAAGGCGACCTTATTCTTCGGGGCGTTCAGTCCGCCAAGAATTCCAACAAGTTGACTCCGAAGTGGGAAGGCCCTTATCGGGTGAGGCAAGTCACAAGGCCTGGCGCTGTCCGCCTTGAGACCGAAGAGGGCTTACCGGTGAGCAACTCCTGGAACATTGAGCACCTTCGCAAGTTTCACCCATAAGGCGTGGTTGCCGTGATCCGCTCCGGCAACCACCTTTTGTACAAGTCTTGCCGCTGTTGCATGTAAACCTTTGTACAAAGCCGGGCGCAGATCCCGTGCATCAGTAAAACTTTTGTGCCTTGCACAACTTGTCGTTTTCATGCCTTTTCGCTTTTCGTGCATGTATTATCTGACATTTTGTGCAGCACGCGCCCCCGGTAAGCAATAACGAGCCGCAAGGCTCCATATCTATGTTTCCTCCCTTTTTCTTTTTCTCTCAAGCAGAAAGAAGTTTTTCCTCGCGCACAAGTTTGCCGGGGGGGAAGGGGACAGTGGTATGGGCCAAGTGCCGTTCAAGAAAACCTCGCCTTGCCGGGAAGCAAACGACACACAAAAGCTAAGTTGCCAAAGTTTGAGCATTCAAATTTTTAAATTTTAAAAGTTATCTTCCTTGAACGACCACACTTTGTATGGAAAACCTGTGCGCGGAGGAACCTACTCGTAGCTAGCCGCGCCCTTACTTTGTTTCGAGCACGCTCAACGGCTTAAGTGTGCTGCGACAAGTGAAGCGCCCTTACTTCGTTTTCGAGTTCGCTCAACAACCTAAGTGTGCTGCGACTAGCTGTGACAAGGTTTCTTGCCGGTAGCGGCATTGCCAGCAGGCTGCTGAAGTTCCGCACTCAGCGCTCGCGGCAAGGGTCCCTTTGCCGGCAAGTTCCCTAAAAGCGTAGGGTAAAAGGATACAAAGCAAAGAAGTCAAGTAAAGGAAATAACATTGCGTTAACTACCCAAAATAGAGTTATATTACAAAAGCAACTTGTCGCAGCACTAATAGATTTTTGTCCATGACATGGTTGGCAGCGACAAGGGAAGCGGAAAGAAAACAGCCTAGTCTACGCAGACGCCATCAACTCTCTTGATCTTGCCCACCTTGGCCACGATGGGTGCAACAAGGGCCTTCAGCGCCTCCTGGTCGGCGTCGGGCGGCAAGGTCCTGAGGACGTTCTCGAGGTTGAGCCCTGGGTTGCGGTAGACTATCTTCGTCAGCACTCTTTCCACGACTCCCGTGCAAAGCCTGCGCACCTCGTTCGCCAGCTGCGTGGGGATCCTCTCCCGGAGCTGCTCGAGGGCCGGCGCCACTCCCCTGAAGAACAAGCTTAGCTTGGCACTGTGAGGGAGGTTCTCGTCGGGGGAGTACCCGAGGTGCTCCGTCCCCAGCCCCACCAACTCCCTGTTGATGTCAGCGGCGGTGGCGACAAGCCCCTCGGTCCATTGCTCCACCGTCTGCCTGAAGTTGTTTTGGGTGAGAGCGGCGCTGTCCAACAGTGCCCTCTCAGCCCTGAGGTCCTCCTTCAGCTTCGTCTCCCGATTTCTGGCGCTGCCAAGTGATGCGGTGAGGGTGGACAGCTTCAACTCCAAGTCTGCAACGGAATCCTTTTAGATGGCGAGCTCCTTGCCCTTGTCGGAGAGACGGACCTGCAGCTCGGAGTGGCTGTGGGCGTCCTTCTCCCTCTCCAATGTGAGCGCAGCAACCTTCTCCTCGCTCGTTTTCAAGTGGATCTCCAATTGTGCCACCCTCGCCTCCAAGTCTCTCTTGGCAGTCTCTGCAGCTGCAGCGGCATCCCTCGCTTCCTGCAGAGCTCCGCCAAGGGACTATTCGCGCGTGGCAAGGTCGTCCTCGTGGCTATCGAGGTCGACCTTCCGCTGCGTCAGCTCACCTTCCCGCCGAGACAGCTCTTCGGCGGCAAGCCGTTGCTGCTCTTCTGCTTCGGCCTTTTCAAGGATGAACGCCTGATGCGCCTCGGCGAGCTCCTCCCACTCCTCCACCAAGGATCGGAGGGCCGCCTGGTTGGCGGCCCGGAGCTCTTCGGCGCGCTTCTCCAAGTCGACGCCCGCCTTGGCGGCCAGAGCCTCTCGGGACTCCAGCTTGGCCTGCCTGGCGCGGTACAGGGCCAGAAGCCTCCGCAGAAGCTGCTCCTCTTCGGGCTCGCTACTGCTGCCGAGCGCGTCGACAAACTTCAGCCCGGCGGAGGCGAGGACTTCCCCATCGAAGACCTCTCCCTCCGCGGGCGCCCTTGACGTAGATGCCCACGGAAGCTGAATGAGGACCCTGTTTCCAGCCTCTAGGTAGGCGCCAGTTTCGGCCGCGGCAGCAGCAGGGTCGGCGGTCGGCGCAGTGTCTGACGCTCCTGCGGCCTCAGGGCCGTCAGTGTGACCGCTGGTCCCCTCCTCAGCTGCCGCGTCGGCGGCCCTGGCTGCCTCTTCGACGGCAGGCTCGTCAGCACCGATCGCCTCTTCGGTGGCCGCGGCGTCACCAGTGTTGCCATGCGCGTCCTCCTCGGTGGGGGCCTCTGTCTCCATCGGTTCTGGAGCGGACGAGTCTGAAGACAAGAAAAGAAGAAGAAAGAAGAAAATAGTTGTCAAGCAAATATCCAAAAAAAAGAGAAGTCCAAGAGAAGAAAAGTACAAGGGTTACCTACGCGGGCCTCTTCTTCAACAGGGTTCCTCGCCGGGGAGTCCTCCCTCGGCGGTGTGGTGGTAGCCCCCGCCGGCGGAGGGCCGCTGGCGCCTTCCCTTGGCGGGGTGCTCGCCTTTGGCGGGGTGCTCGCCCTTGGCGGGGTGCTCGCCCTTGGCGGGGTACTCGCCCTTGGCGGAGTACCCGCCCATGGCGGAGTGTTCTCCCTCGCCGAGGAGCTCCTCCTTGGCGGGGAGGTCAAGACGTGCAGCTCGTCGGGAGCAAACTCTTGGTGCTCCTGAGGCTGCGGCTCTGCTTCTGCACAAGTCAACAAACAAGCAAAAAGATTAACAAGGATGAGAAGCCTGCGCGTGCCCGACAAGCGAAGAAGTGAACAGAAGGCTTACGCTGGGGGCTGCGCTGGGGGCTGCTCTGAGGAGCAGTTGCCTGGTCCGGCAAGCTTGTCGCTGGCGCATCCCCTGCCGCTGCGACGGGCTCGTCCTCAAGATCGACCACCGGGATCTTGGCCCTCTTCGCCGCCCTCTGGGCCAGGGTCCTGGAAGAAAAACAAGATCAGAATTAGGCAAAGAAGATTCAAGACAAAGCAGCAAAAATTGAAGGAAACAAGAGCTGACAGTGCTTACTCTTCCTCCTCCTCGTCGGAACTGAGCACGGAGAAGTCGAAATCTGCCTCGGGCGTCCCGGCGCGAGGAGCTGGAGGAGTAGGCGCCCTCGGCCGCTTGGCGGGAGCAGGGACGGTGGTCTGAGAGGACCCCGCTCCAGTTGTCGTCGAGGCATGAGGGGCGGCAGGAGCGTTAGCCCCGGCCCGGGAAGACCCTCCTCCAGCCGCTGCTGAAGCGCGGGGCACTCCCTTGGCGGCCTTGCCCGCCGCGGTGGCGCGTGTCGGACGGCGCTGCGGCTGCTGGCCCGCCGGCTGCCTCGCCACGTCTGCGGTTTTGCGGAGGCGCCTTCTCGCTGGAGCCGGAGGACTTGCCGGTGGCGGTGAACTTCCCGAGGATGAAGAAGATCCAAGGTTCAGAGACCCGCCTGAGTCTTCTGCGGAGTCGCTCGATTCGGCGCCCTGCTCGGCGGGCCCGCTCGACTCCGTGCCTTGCTCGGCAGCCTCGCTCGTCCCGGCAGGTTGCCCGACAGGCTTTATCAGTTTGAGGATCTCTTCCTCCTTGGCCAGACTTACCGCCTCCGCTGCATCCGCCTCCTCCAAGGTATACCCAAACTCGCCCGCGGCCGCGGCTGCGGCTGCCTCTTCCAACCTGGTGGCAATATAAGCCATCTCCTCGTCGGTGGTGTCGCGGGTGAGGCCCTTCTTCTCGTCGGGATTGATTGGCAGCTCCACCAAGTTGTCGAAGAACGTTTGCACGGCTTCGTCAGAAGGCTCCCGCCAAGTGGGGTCAATTCCATGGGAGTCGCACCATGGTATCGCCGCGCGGATAGCGCTGAGCGACGAATTGTTGCATAGCGGAACTACGCCCCGCGGCAATGCAAACCAATCTGGATGTTTGGAGTCATGCTTGAATAGCTCATGGAGCATTCCGTTGAGCTCCATGACAGTGAAATTATAGTTGAGGCCTGGGCGCAGCCTCATAAAGTCTGCCGCGTTACCAAACTCCCAAGTAGGCCTCTTCCTCTCCTGCAAGGGAGCGATGCGGCGGCGAAGGAAATCTGCTCCGACAGCCCCTACAGTGAGCTTGGCTTGCCGGAGGCGAAGAATCCTAGTGGTGGCTATCTTCAGCTTGTCGTCCTCAGGGGCCAGGTCACTCCAGTCGTTGCCGCGCACTATTGCAACTTGGCGCGGGGAAGTGAATTGCTGGGGTTCGTCCTCCATGATCCAGCACCAGTTAGCCCTCTGTCAGGACCCTGATACTAAGTCACACAGGTCTAGCCTGTAACACATCATATCAATTTGCGGCCTCACGCACGGTATCCCCAAGGGTGCCACCTTACCTGACCCGGGACCGTTTGCGCATTTTGGCACACGTATATGATAGTGTCGCTAGCATCCGTATGACAGAGAACCCGGGCCGACATGACTAAGTGGCACTAAATTACAGAGACAGGCATACATGACCCAGCAACGAACGTGTCAGTCATCAACGTATGAACCCAAGTCGTAGCAAGCTACAAGGACTTAAAGGAACAACGCGTGACATTTCCCCTAAGGGACAGACACAGGAACGAAGAAGGACACATGCCGGCCAGCCTAAGTTCCGGAGCAGTAGCAAGCTACCAAGGCTCAGTGGAAGCACTAGGAGACATTTCCCTGTAAGGTAGGCTACCAAAGGTAAACAACTAGGTGTCAGATCCCACACATAGCAATACACATTACACGTACGCATAACATGCAAGTATGTGCTGTACAACAAGGCATCACAACATAACTCAACAACTCATATAGATAAAGGCCCAGAAGAGCCATCATAGCATTTATTACAATCAGAGGTCACATGACCCAACATACAGAGCATACAGGCAACGGAAGCATAACATGTCTGAGTACAGACAACTACAAATGAAAAAGGCTGGAAAAGCCTGACTATCTACAAGACCCTCCCAAGGGTACAAGATTGTAGCTGAGGTAACAAGCTAAACGTCAAAGTCCACGCGAAACCACTAGCGAGACTGAAGTCTCTCTGCAAAAACATAATTAAGCAAACGTGAGTACAAAGGTACTCAGCAAGACTTACATCAGAACTAGCTACATATGCATCAGTATCAACAAAGGGGTGGTGGTGTTTGACTGCAGCAAGCCAGCTTAGACTCGGTGGCTATCCTGAACTACGACTGCAAGTAACTCTTTTGAGGTGGCGCACACGAGTCCACATATTCACCAATCAATACAACACTATGGATCCGCTCCCGTCTCCCTACGAGAAGGCCATCCATAGCACTCACACTTGTCTTGAGTATTTTAGAGTATCCACTTTCGATTGTCTATGTACCACGTAAGCATCCAAGAAGTCCATAACCACGGACCCGGCTATTCGAATAGATCATGTTAACCCTGCAGGGGTGTACTTCTTCACACACGCTCTCGCCACTTACCGCCATGTACACGTCGTGTATCTCGGCAACCTTCAAGCGGAAGCCTGGCGAGGGTGTCGGCCACGACCTGACTAACCACACAAGTCTCTCGTCCAGGTTTATCGCCTATTCGGGTTCCATCCGTGGGGAGATCCGGCCGGGGTGTCGCTCACGGCCCCAAATGATGTGCGCAGGGTTCCCAAGCCCACCTCGATGGATGGATCTACGCTTGGTACACCGTGCCATGGTGCCTAGTCTGCCCCAAGCCCACATGTACCGTGTGCCACTTGGTAGACTACTAACACTACCTACAAACACCAGAAACTAGTTGCAACTCCTGGACAGAGATCATGTTGATTAATAAGTCGAGAGGGGTCGAGTTACCGGAACCCAATGTGTGGTAGTAGCTTTGTCATTGGACAACTTACATAGAACTCAGTTCTTAAGGACGGTTCCAGTGAGACAACCCACCATGTACTCCTACATGGCCTCTCACCGTTACCTTTACCAAATCGTGTTCACACACTTAGCTCTCAACAATAGGGCATGTTCACCACATTCCAATTCATCCCCGATGAATCATACCTGACACAACTCTAAACAATAGCAGGCATAACCAGAAAGCATGAATGAGTAGGCACAACATGGCGCAAACAACTCTTACTCATGCTAGTGGGTTTCCACTATTTACTGTGGCAATGACAGGTCATGCAGAGGAATGGGGTTCAGCTACCGCAGCAAAAAGCAGTTCAATCGTTGTTGTCCTAATGCAGTAAAGGAGAGCAGAAGCGAGAGAGTGGATTGTATCGGAATGAACAAGGGGGTTCTGCTTGCCTGGCACTTCTGAAGATAGTAATAGCTCTTCATCGGTGTCATCGAACTCATCGTCGGAACGTCATCTACTAAGAGGGGACTAAATCGACAAACAGAGAAAGAACACAATCAATGCAATGCAACAATATGATGCATGAATGTGACATGGCAATATGATGTTTATTGAGCTAATGCAACTAGCAACACAATTAAATGAAGTTGGTTTGAACCAAAGGTTCAAATTCAAACTCCATATGTGATTATTCAAATGCCATTTATTCAAATTGCCCTAAACAGCAGCCATAAGTTGTTCTAACATGCATGAGAATGCCATAAACAGATTCCTTGGATTTTTCTGATCAATTTTCATATATAAATTATTTTCATCTGAGTTATAGATTATTTTCTATGATTTTTAGAAGTTTTGGCTATTTTCTGAAATAAATAAATTATTTCTGATTTATTTAAAATTCCAGAAAATACTTACTGCGTCAGCACTGCGTCAGGCTGAGGTCAGCAGGTAACCTGACCGGCCAGAGTCAAACCTGACGTGTGGGGTCCACACGTCAGTGACACATGGACTAAATCCGGTCAAAACCAGCGCTCACTGGGGTTTGACCAGGGCTAGGGCCCACTGTCAGTGGCTGTTAGGGGTGTTTAGCGGCAGGGTTTAGCACTAATGACAGCGCCACGTCAGCAGTCGCCGGAGTTTGGCCGGCGGCGACCAAACCGACGGCAGCGCGCGTCGGAAAAACGCTTGGGGGCTCGGTTTTATGAGCGGTTTGTTGCTATGGCCTGCTGGAGTTCTTGCGCATCTAGTGGTGGCATCAGCTCTCGCCGGAGTGGAGCAAAACTACGGCGGCGACAACTTTTGCGGTGGCTGGAGTTCGGGCAGGTGCGGGTGCGGCACTAGGGGGCTCGGGAGGGGAAAATAGAGGTGGCTACGGGCTCCAGGAGGAACACTGAGTGCGGTGACGCACTCAGTTTTGAGCGTGCGTGGATGTGGCCACGGTGGCGGCATCACCGGCGGATCCGAGCTCTCGGGCTCGTCGGCGACGGTGGTTAGAGGGCTACTCGGATGGAGTGACTAGGGGGAAAAGAGAGAGGAGCTCACGACGGTTGCAGCGGTGGCCTCGGTGAGCTCGGGGAGGCGACGGACGTTGCGAATCGACAACGAGGTCGACGGCGGCCGAAGGTTGAAGACGAGCGCGCTGACGACGAAGCAGGGCCTCCCGGCGTCCCGTAGCTTGGTGGAGAGGACGAGAAGGACGCAGCGGAGCTCGTTGGCGCGTCGGAGAGGCGAGGGGGTGACGGTGGCTACGACTACGGCAACGGCGGCGACGGTGGCGCTCGGCCATGTGTGGAAGGGAGTGAGGGAGAAGCGAGGGGAAGGACTGGAGAGGCCGGCTCGATCCAGACGTCAGCGGCGAGACGATTCGCGGCGTCGCGCTGGCGAGGGGAGGGCCAGGCAGGCAGGTGGCGTGGAGGCACGGCCGTGCGCGCGCGCCGGCCACACGCCTGGCTGACTGGCGCCAGGAGGACGACGGCGGTGGTGGGCTGGGCCTGTGGGTCGTACAGGAGCTGGGCCGACTCTGTTGCAGGTAAGCAGCCCAGGTACTTCTCTCTCTCACTGATTTCTAATTTAGTTTCTGTTTTCTATTTTTTGTAATTATTTTGGCGTTAATAAAAATGCCAGAGCATTTTTCAAAAATCATGAGACTGATTGTGGCCACTATTTGGATTATTTCCAACAGCCAACATTTCAGTTCATGAATATTTGGACATTTAAAATTAATATATAAAATTTAAATGCCCAAATGCAAATATGGTATGATTTAAATCAGTGCCCAAAATATTCCACAAAAATGTTCAGTATTTTTGGTTTGGTCTCAAAGCCTTGCCAAAATTATCAGACATTGATGAAGGCATTTTGGTCATTGGAAAAGATTTTAGGTTAAACCTAATTGCCTTGATTTGGTGCTAGGGTTTAATCATCCCCATTTCAAGTTTCCTTTGAAAATAAACATGATGACATGGAGAGCAAGCAAAGACAACATGGGAAGCTAGGGCTGTGACAACTCACCCCCACTAAACAAGAATCTCGTCCCGAGATTCAAGCATAGGGTAAGAAATCAGAGGGGACACTAACTAACACAACCTACATGATCCAAGTGCCCTTCATATGAACGTTCATTGATAGCATCATGTTGATCTTAACATCTTTGCTTTCGAGGTCGTTGTCCAACATGGTGACGACGAGAGATCTGTACAAAATCAATCTTCTGAAAGATCGGGCAACTCGAGATCAACTCATGGAGTGAGACGTTGAAACATCTCTTGAGCTGAGACACGGAACACACATCCAGGGGGATGGAGTGAAACAAATGATGAAGGTTCACTTGGTAGGCACTAATTACACACCTAAGAAAATGGTGATCAATGTCACCAGACGGGACACCTTGGAGAAGGTGACTCGTAGAGTTATTCCCTTAAGTGGCAAAAATAATTACTTTTGATATAGAGATCTTTGAAATTCCCTATACCAGCCTGAGGCGGATCACAATCGATCATTAGACGGAGTCCGTAAGAATGACATTCTCGGGCCAGAATGGATGATGTGGACTACCTTGTTGAAGACAACACAAGGGATGATTTTGGTTATCATCGGAAATGGATGGGACCCATGGCAAGTCCATTGCTGAAGATAATCCTGAACAACAGTGATTGAGAACGGTAACCTATGGAAAATTGGAACATTGGCGGTGCAAGCTGGGAAAAAAATGCAAATGCTGGGAATGATTCTGGTAACTGGGAAGAAACCCAACAGTAGAGAGTAAATCTACTTTTTGTGAGGGTATAATATAATTGAGAACACTGGAAGCAATCCCGGTTAGTGTCGAGAATAACACCTAGTGCTTGTGCGTGCTCTCAAGAACTTGAGCATTCCCATATTCATCAAGGTTTTACCAATATCCGTGTCAAGGATCGTGGCAACACCACATACTACCATGATGAATAATAATGGACGATGTAGATGCAAAGGAAGACAACACTTTCTCAGATTTCACCTTACCGGAGTCAAGGGGCAAAATCTGGATGATCGACCGAGAGACATTTAGCACTCCGCTTCTAATGTTCTTCTTGATGTGTTGGCGTAAGCCATTCATAGATATGTTTGGTATCTTGAACATCAAGTAAAGGTCGGACTTCGTAAGCACAAGAATCCGTAAGGAATAACTAGGGAGTAAATCCTACGAAATCCTTATGGGGAGGTGGCCAACTTCTTCAATTCAAGATTCTACAACAATAGGTCTTCTGGCTGGATGGGTTGGCCACGACATCCACTTTACCGGTTATCGAGAGACCAATATTATAGTTCTTGGGAAATGCACCAACCATCATATCTGCATGAGATTCAGTTCTGATTGGTGTTAGGATATTCCAGACTCATCGAGTCTAGGAAGAGAAATGAAAGTTTGCAACCCAATCGACGAGACGACGTTGCGAGATTTCTCGGAAAATGGACTATGGTAGTAAGCTCCAAAACATGAGCTGGTTCTGCTACATACACATGAACACGTTGTCCAAGACAAGCATGACCACATAGCAGTCTTATGATAAAACACTACCGAGTTCTGGTTGGGAACCATCGTCTAGGATATCGAAGTCCTTACATAAGCCATATGATTAGCTCTTATGATGGAACTTTTCTCCTTGAACAAATCAATCAGTGGCTTGGTGTGCTAAGGATACATATGGAATGAAGATGATCAGTCTATCAGACCATGGGATACTTCGCACTATGCATGACTGAATTGGGATGATTCCAGGGAAGTAAAACAAGCTTTCTCAAATTCACGGTGACAACTTGCATCAAATGCACATGAATTAGAGGAAGTCACTTCTTTCTTCCGTACTTATGCTTCACGAACGGGTCATGAAGATAATGTTTATAAAAGTTTCCAATACTAACTGGATGTTCAACATAGATCATGGAGAAGATAACAATGTTGCTGGTGGGCTCAACAACAATCCATCCAGGTTTCCATATATTTGGAGTTCCATGACAATGTGAACAAAGTGATAGCATTGGTCAGACCCAAAGGATATAATGGTGTATGCTCAAGGGAACAACCATGAGTAAGACAACATTACGGATATCGTTGGTTCTGATTTGACTTGACGATAACCCATACTCAAATCAAGGTTTTGATAAGACAATAGATCCACAAATGATCACGGAATCAATTGAAGAAGATATCATCTATCATCAATGCAAACACGAGATATCCCTTGGAGTGAGCTATGTGGATTAAGCTTTTATCTTCCAACTCTCCAAGTTGTTGTTTAGCTTAACCAACTAGTTCAGGGTATCCAACACAGATTCTTGGAGAAAGGTTGGTTTACAAGAGTACCAACTTGATCACGAGCTCCACATAATAGTCACGGAACAACCCGGTAATACTTCCGAGAAGATATTCGGAAAATCACGAACCACCGATATGTTATTAAGCTCGCAAACAATCTTGCTTTTCAGGGCGAGATGATATGATCACAAGAGTGAGGAATTTATGCAATCCTAACTCATTGATCAAAAAGTGCACCAGAAAAATGGACTAGGTAGCACGATCAATCTTAGAATGGTGATTTAGTAACCAACACACTAAGAATGAAATTGTTGTCCTTTACCACCAAGCAACAAGATTGCTAGGGGTATTGATTTCACACATCATGATTCACTTGTCAGTATTCCGGCTACGATGACACGGAGACCGAGGAATGAACGATAATGGCGAGAAGTATCACTGTATCAAGAGTTTATAGGAGGTTGTGCAATTCCCATGACATTCTTGATATAAATATGGTAACACTCCAAGATAGAACAGATTAGAAGCTGGGTTAGCATTCTCCATCTGTGAAGCACAACTTCTATGACCAAATCCTAGGAATGCATGAGGTACTGGAGTTTGTTTCTCCTAGTCATTCCAGCATAGAATGGCTTGATGGACCACAAGAGTAAAAGGCATCGATGCACGAGTGCACAACTACTCCTGACTATCAATTGATAGACGAAGGTCAGAATACAATTAAAAAGGTACAACTCAAGGAACATATAACTTTCCGAGTTGTGGATGCATAGACTAGCATGTCGAACCAGTTCAACCTATTTCTTCCGGATAGCCCATGCAGAAAGGTAGGACTGGCAGAGTCACAATGTGGAATAGAGAACTCGTCAAGAGCACTCTGGTTGTGATCTTTTGGTTCGGGAGAACTTCTGCCAAGGATGGTTCATGGTATTTGGAAGAATGATATACCACGGACCTCGAGGACTATCACAAGGTTACTAATATCCTAAAGGGACAAGCAAATACTACCAACATGAAGTAGGTAGAATGAATCTTGGGTTCAAGAACCCAAAGATAGAAGGCCTACTAATTAAATGGCATCACGGGATGCTTTTGAGATTGACGGCCAGAATCATCACACTGAGGATACAAAGTATTGCTGCATTACTGGGTGATCTTCTAAGAGACCTAGGGTCATAGTAATAAGCCCAACATATATCTCGAGGTAACAGAGTGCCTCAACACACCGACTAGTGTGGTTAATCTGGCCTAAAAGGACATTAAGAAAAGATAGGAATGATTTGCAAATGCATCAGACTATTTAGAAACCTGGGATGACTCGGACAGCATAACGGCTGCAAATGCTCGAAAATACTTTTGAGATCCAAGCAAAAAGGGTAGCATATCCACTTAACATCATAATGTCAAGGTTCTGAGACCAACAGTTGAACAAACAGAAGTAGTAGAAACTGAACTGAGGGTTGAATCCACAATTAACGTGATCCTGATAGACAGAAGAGAAAGCCTAGTTCTTAATCCCCGTAGAACAGAAGAAGGTGACTCGGATCAGAAGGTCATAAGGTAAAGGAGTAAAAAGAGCCTTATGTTCCCTTCCACAATCAATTCCCTTATATAACTAAAGAGTTTCTAGACACGACTTCGACCAGTTTGGCTTGCAAATCCTACAGGCAGTCAGGCTCTAATACCAAAGCTGTCAGGACCCCGATCCTAAGTCACACAGGTCTAGCCTGTAACACATCATATCACTTTGCGGCCTCACGCACGGTATCCCCACGGGTGCCACCTTACCTGGCCCGGGACCGTTTGCGCATTTTGGCACACGTATATGATAGTGTCGCTAGCATCCGCATGACAGAGAACCCGGGCCGACATGACTAGTTATAAACCAAAAGTGGCACTAAATTACAGAGACAGGCATACATGACCCAGCAACGAACGTGTCGGTCATCAACGTATGAACCCAAGTCGTAGCAAGCTACAAGGACTTAAAGGAACAACGCGTGTCATTTCCCCTAAGGGACAGACACAGGAACGAAGAAGGACACATGCCGGCCAGCCTAAGTGTTCCGGAGCAGTAGCAAGCTACCAAGGCTCAGTGGAAGCACTAGGAGACATTTCCCTGTAAGGTAGGCTACCAAAGGTAAACAACTAGGTGTCGGATCCCACACATAGCAATACACATTACACGTACGCATAACATGCAAGTATGTGCTGTACAACAAGGCATCACAACATAACTCAACAACTCATATAGATAAAGGCCCAGAAGAGCCATCATAGCATTTATTACAATCAGAGGTCACATGACCCAACATACAGAGCATACATGCAACGGAAGCATAACATGTGTGAGTACAGACAACTACAAATGAAAAAGGCTGGAAAAGCCTGACTATCTACAAGACCCTCCCAAGGGTACAAGATCGTAGCTGAGGTAACAAGCTAAACGTCGAAGTCCACGCGGAACCACTAGCGAGACTGAAGTCTCTCTGCAAAAACATAATTAAGCAAACGTGAGTACAAAGGTACTCAACAAGACTTACATCAGAACTAGCTACATATGCATTAGTATCAACAAAGGGGTGGTGGTGTTTGACTGCAGCAAGCCAGCTTAGACTCGGTGGCTATCCTGAACTACGACTGCAAGTAACTCTTTTGAGGTGGCGCACACGAGTCCACATATTCACCAATCAATACACCACTATGGATCCGCTCACATCTCCCTACGAGAAGGCCATCCATAGCACTCACACTTGTCTTGAGTATTTTAGAGTATCCACTTTCGATTGTCTATGTACCACGTAAGCATCCAAGAAGTCCATAACCGCGGACCCGGCTATTCGAATAGATCATGTTAACCCTGCAGGGGTGTACTTCTTCACACACGCTCTCGCCACTTACCGCCATGTACACGTCGTGTATCTCGGCAACCTTCAAGCGGAAGCCTGGCGAGGGTGTCGGCCACGACCTGACTAACCACACAAGTCTCTCGTCCAGGTTTATCACCTATTCGGGTTCCATCCGTGGGGAGATCCGGCCGAGGTGTCGCTCACGGCCCCAAATGATGTGCGCAGGGTTCCCAAGCCCACCTCGACGGATGGATCTACGCTTGGTACACCGTGCCACGGTGCCTAGTCTGCCCCAAGCCCACATGTACCGTGTGCAACTTGGTAGACTACTAACACTACCTACAAACACCAGAAACTAGTTGCAACTCCTGGACAGAGATCATGTTGATTAATAAGTCGAGAGGGGTCGAGTTACCGGAACCCAATGTGTGGTAGTAGCTTTGTCATTGGACAACTTACATAGAACTCAGTTCTTAAGGACGGTTCCAGTGAGACAACCCACCATGTACTCCTACATGGCCTCTCACCGCTACCTTTACCAAATCGTGTTCACACACTTAGCTCTCAACAATAGGGCATGTTCACCACATTCCAATTCATCCCCGATGAATCAGACCTGACACAACTCTAAACAATAGCAGGCATAACCAGAAAGCATGAATGAGTAGGCACAACATGGCGCAAACAACTCCTACTCATGCTAGTGGGTTTCAACTATTTACTATGGCAATGACAGGTCATGCAGAGGAATGGGGTTCAGCTACCGCAGCAAAAAGCAGTTCAATCATTGTTGTCCTAATGCAGTAAAGGAGAGCAGAAGCGAGAGAGTGGATTGTATCGGAATGAACAAGGGGGTTCTGCTTGCCTGGCACTTCTGAAGATAGTAATAGCTCTTCATCGGTGTCATCGAACTCATCGTCGGAACGTCATCTACTGAGAGGGGACTAAATCGACAAACAGAGAAAGAACACAATCAATGCAATGCAACAATATGATGCATGAATGTGACATGGCAATATGATGTTTATTCAGCTAATGCAACTAGCAACACAATTAAATGAAGTTGGTTTGAACCAAAGGTTCAAATTCAAACTCCATATGTGATTATTCAAATGCCATTTATTCAAATTGCCCTAAACAGCAGCCATAAGTTGTTCTAACATGCATGAGAATGCCATAAACAGATTCCTTGGATTTTTCTGATCAATTTTCATATATAAATTATTTTCATCTGAGTTATAGATTATTTTCTATGATTTTTAGAAGTTTTGGCTATTTTCCGAAATAAATAAATCATTTCTGATTTATTTAAAATTCCAAAAAATACTTACTGCGTCAGCACTGCGTCAGGCTGAGGTCAGGAGGTCAACTGACCGGCCAGAGTCAAACCTGACGTGTGGGGTCCACACGTCAGTGACACATGGACTAAATCCGGTCAAAACCAGCGCTGACTGGGGTTTGACCAGGGCTAGGGCCCACTGTCAGTGGCTGTTAGGGGTGTTTAGCGGCAGGGGTTAGCACTAATGACAGCGCCACGTCAGCAGTCGCCGGAGTTTGGCCGGCGGCGACCAAACCGATGGCGGCGCGCGTCGGAAAAACGCTAGGGGGCTCGGTTTTAGGAGCGGTTTGTTGGTATGGCCTGCTGGAGTTCTTGCGCATCTAGTGGTGGCATCAGCTCTCGCCGGAGTGGAGCAAAACTACGGCGGCGACAACTTTTGCGGTGGCCGGAGTTCGGGCAGGTGTGGGTGCGGCACTAGGGGGCTCGGGAGGAAAAAATAGAGGTGGCTACGGGCTCCTGGAGGAACACTAAGTGAGGTGACGCGCTCAGTTTTGAGCGTGCGTGGATGTAGCCACGGCGGCGGCATCGCCGGCGGATCCAAGCTCTCGGGCTCGTCGGCGACGGTGGTTAGAGGGCTACTCGGATGGAGTGACTAGGGGGAAAAGAGAGAGGAGCTCACGACGGTTGTGGCGGTGGCCTCGGTGAGCTCGGGGAGGCGACGGACGTTGTGAATCGACGGCGAGGTCGACGGCGGCCGGAGGTTGAAGACGAGCGCGATGACGACGAAGCAGGGCCTCCCGGCGTCCCGTAGCTTGGTGGAGAGGACGAGAAGGACACAGCGGAGCTCGTTGGCGCGTCGGAGAGGCGAGGGGGTCACGGTGGCTACGGCTACGGCAACGGCGGCGACGGTGGCGCTCGGCCATGTGTGGAAGGGAGTGAGGGAGAGGCGAGGGGAAGGACTGGAGAGGCCAACTCGATCCAGACGTCAGCGGCGAGACGATTCGCGGCGTTGCGCTGGCGAGGGGAGGGCCAGGCAGGCAGGTGGCGTGAAGGCACGGCCGTGCGCGCGCGCCGGCCACACGCCTGGCCGACTGGCGCCAGGAGGACGACGGCGGTGGTGGGCTGGGCCTGTGGGCCGTACAGGAGCTGGGCCGGCTCTGGTGCAGGTAAGCAGCCCAGGTACTTCTCTCTCTCACTGATTTCTAATTTAGTTTCTGTTTTCTATTTTCTGTAATTATTTTGGCTTTAATAAAAATGCCAGAGCATTTTTCAAAAATCATGAGACTGATTGTGGCCACTGTTTGGATTATTTCCAACAGCCAACATTTTAGTTCATGAATATTTGGACATTTAAAATTAATATATAAAAATTAAATGCCCAAATGCAAATATTGTATGATTTATATCAGTGCCCAAAATATTCCACAAAAATGTTCAGTATTTTTGGTTTGGTCTCAAAGCATTGCCAAAATTATAAGACATTGATGAAGGCATTTTGGTCATTGGAAAAGATTTTCGGTGAAACCTAATTGCCTTGATTTGGTGCTAGGGTTTAATCATCCCCATTTCAAGTTTCCTTTGAAAATAAACATGATGACATGGAGAGCAAGCAAAGACAACAGGGGAAGCTAGGGCTGTGACACCCTCCACTCCTCCCACTTGCCGCGGAGCTCTCCAGTCAAGTAAGCCTCTTTCTTATGAAGCCTAAAGATCCAAGAAATCCCACCGGACAGAGGAGACCCAGACTCTACTCGGGGCGTAAAGTAATGGTGGAAGAGGGCTACATTGGGGTAGACTCCGACAAAGTTCTCGCACTGATGTGCCAAAACGGCCATGGTCAAGACAACATTTGGGGTGAAATCAAGGAGATGAAACCCGTAGGTATTCATAATATCACAGAAGAATTTGGAATATGGTGGGCAGAGTCCGCAATAGAAGAACAGAGCAAAATAGGCGTATCCTCCCGGAAACATGTCGCAGGCCTCAGCGGGGAGTACCTTGGTGCGCGGGTGCGCTTTTGTCTCCCTCGCCCAGAAGAGGTAGAAGGAGTCCTTCAGCTCCCTCGCGCTGAGCCTCGGCGGGAAGACCGTCATCTTCTTCCGCATTGCCGCTAGCTTCAGCGCCCTGGCAGTCTTCGCGGCTTTCGCCTTGTCGCCCTTCGGGGCCATGGCGGGGGCGGCGGGGGAAGTTGACGGCGCTGGAGAAGCTGGTGGCGACGGAGGAAGGGCGGAGCGCTGCTCTCTTTCAACCTTCGGGGAGGAGGGGAGCAGCGAGGGTTTCTGGAGGTTGAAGAAGCAATTAGCTAATGGAAGGAACTGCCCCTGTTTCCCCTGCTTTTAAGGGGGAAAGGGGGGCGTTCCGCATTTCCCCCATTAAAGAAACAGGCCACGATCTCTCCCACGATGCCGCAATCGACGCGTGCCGTTAGGGAGGGGCGCGGTGGATATGGAGTGGGATACGGCACGCCGTGGGCTGCGTGTGCCCGTACACTGTTTTGGGCCTGGCCCAACAGCGCTCGACACCGTGTGTGGCCCAGGCCCGGGGGCTCCTGTCGGTGTACTAAAGTAGGGGTACCTTAGTATCCCGACTTGTGCACGGGCAGTAGCAGCGTCCTGTGGCAGGGCTTGCCACACGCCCGCCAAGGCCCACTATGGTTCCTTTGGAGCCATTCAAGAACAAAGTATTCAAGTTAAAGAAATATGACCCCGGCAAGAGGAGCTTGCCGGGAAGGCCGCTCCAGGCTCAAGACCACCCCTTTGGCACGAGACCCTGGCAAGAGGAGCTTGCCAGGAAGGCCGAAACATGGCATTTCAGGAGACTTGCCGTGGCGCATCGCGCGCCCCAGCAAGGCCCGGAGAGCGACAAGCTCCCGGGCGCGACAAGTTAACAACCGCGGCAAGGTGCAACCGCGGCAAGCTTCAACTACGTGCCCGCGCTCTAGCTCATCCGGCCACGCGTCGCCCTGGGGCCCTTCCAGGTGCACGTGGCGGAAGGATGTGCAGCCTGGGGTACACGGTGGCGAGCTGCGATGACGAGGCCACCATCGTGGCGAACGGAGGCGCCCTGACGGACGCTTTTTGCACTGTTTGGGGCGACGGCGATGGGCATTCAATGGCCTTGTCCCCTGCCGTCAGGGTTAGGTACAGAACACTGTACATCCACTATTCCAACTACCACCATTTTTACGTTTTTACCCTCATCTGCGTTGCCACCTGTCGGTGACCCCTTTTGACCTATAAAAGGAGGCCCATGCGCAACGTTGAGGGGGTTCGAATCTTCGATCACTCTCACGCTCGGTGTTGCTAGCGACAAGCACTGTAGCCTTCCTTGCTCCCGAGCTAAGAACACAATACAAACCAAGGCAGGAGTAGGGTTTTACGATCCGTGCGGCCCGAACCTGGGTAAACTGCTCGCGTGCTCGCCTCGATCCGCTCTTCGTGCACCCTCCGCTCCCTTACCGTACCGAAAAGGGGCTCCGGTCCCATAGGTGTTCGTGGGCGATCAGTTTCCCCGACAATTCTAGAATGGGCTTATACCTTTAAGTCGTGCCTCGACACGTAGGAGGTATAATCCCATCCTGGGCATTACATATAGGGGGAGATCTCCTTGATTCTACTCTTCGAGTGTGCATTGCTTCAAAAGCGAATTCCTCACTATGCACATCTTCAGGGGGAGTTCTTCTATATCTTGCAATCAAATTCCTCAACATCAGTATTTACACTTCATATGTTTATCCCCATTGAAAACTTAACCTATATTATCATCAACACCAAAAAGGGGGAGATTGTAAGTGCATCTAGTGCCCCTTAGTGATTTTGGTGTATTGAAGACTTGTAGGTTAAGGGACTAATGTGTTTATGGGTGTACACAGGTCTATAATTCTATGAGGAGTTTGATTATTACAGGTAAAGTCGACCCCTAAAAATGAAGTTCTTCAACTGAAGACTTTCTGAAGACTTTGAAAGTGAAGAAATTGGTGTGACCCTAAAGACTTGATATTCATTTGAGGAACATGAAGCTTGAAGACTTTTGTTTTTTTTGTTTCATTTTCTCTTTCTTGAGTCATAGAAAACACCGTACTGTTAAAGGGGGTCGAGGAAATACTAAGGTAAAATTTCCATGTGATGCTCAACTCAAAATCCTACACCTACCAATCCCTTCGAGTGAAGCCATTGGAAATCTCATACAGTTCAGTCATATTCTTCAGTGACAGAGACGAAGTTCTTCTGGTCTCTGAGGAATTTGTTCTGACTGAGGAGTTAGGAATTCGCCAGTGCGAATTGCCTACACAGTGAGGAACATGATAGCCCTGAGGAATTTGATACTCAAATTTCCGACCGTTGCTGTGCTATACGCCAGCTGTCCCAAAATATCTACCTACCTAACGGTCATATCATTAAAGGGCGTTTATGTCTTATCATGTCGGGATGCTCCCTAGGCTATAAATAGCCGCCCCCTACAACCACTAGTTGGTTGGCTGCTCCGCGAGAAACTGACACTTGTCATAAGAGCAACCCATCCTCCGAGGACTTTGAGCGAAAATCATCAAGTGAGGAAAACCCCGAAACCAAACCCAAAACCTTCAAACCCAAAAGTGATTGAGCATCACTGAAGAGATTGATCCTGCATGGATCCGACGCTTGTTACCTTTGAAGACTGTGCTTCTTCCAGACGGTTAGGCGTCAAGGTCTAGAGCATCCAAGAGGAATTGTGGATCGCCGAGTGACCAAGTCTGTGAAGGTTCAGAAGTCACCTGAAGACTTACCACGAGTGATTAGGCGAGGTCTGTGTGACCTTAGCTCAAGGAGAATACGGTGAGGACTTGGTGTCTTGGACTGCGTGTCCTTGACTGGGTGTCCGGGACTGTGTGTCCTCAGGTTTAAATACCTAGCCGCTCTAACCAGATGTACAACTGAGACAACAGTTGGAACTTGTCTACCAAATCATTGTCTTCACCAAGCTTACTGGTTCTATTTCCTCAACTCTTTCAATTCCTCGTATCTGTGCTGTGTGCTTCTTCATATCTGTTTGAAGACTTTGACTGAAGACTTTCTCAATTTCCTCAGTTCATTTTCTTCAGTCTGTTTGTCTTCATCCTGTGCTATCCTGTGATTACGCTTTCTATACTCTGTGTTTGTCTTCATTTCTTCATGATGACCATGCTTGTATTCTATCATGTTTACTTTTGAGTACTTATTCCGCTGCAAGTAGTTCTTCGCTAAGGAATTTCCTCAACAGCAAATTCCTCAGTGAAGAATTCATAAAAATCGCCTATTAACCCCCCTCTAGTCGATATAACGCACTTTCACCTGTCATGGACGCAAAGGCAGGAACAGTAAGTCAATGAAGCTGCGTCCCTCCCTTGCCCATGAACGTGGTGGCTGGCAGGACTAGGAGAAGCTTTCGTTCGCTACACGCTCTCCCTCCCGTATGCGGTGGACATGCAAGAGTTCAATTGGTGTTAGATGGCCAGAATCATACTGTAGTACTCCTCCACTGCAGTAGTACTCCCGAAGAGGCGAAGAGCCAAGCGCAGCCCGGACGCTCGTGTGGCAGTTTCATGTGTAGAGTAGTCTAGGATAGCGTGTACCGTGCCTGTAAGCTTAAAACCGTTGGGGTCGGCTCTCCATGCTATATTTTTTTGATTAAAATAATCTTCTGGCCCTATCTGTCATCCTGGTGATTCTAGTTTGCATGCTCATCTGGTCAAGACAGGAATATATATTTTAATTTGTGGTGGGGTAAATGTTAGAGATTGCAGCAAATGGAGTATTGTACACTGCGGGTCTTTCAGCCAAGTTTAGAGGCAACCATGTGGGGCCAGTGCTATGATGTGTCGCGTCAACTCATACAATGAGGAGAAGCTTGATTTTACTACTACACGCCTTCTCCCTCGCCCATGCGCGCGGTGGCTCGTAGACGAGGATAGGCTTTTGCTTATGGTACTACAACAAGCTATCCCTCCCACTCGCGGTGGACGGACATGCAGCAGTGGATTCGATACTGTAGAAGCAGTAGTAGTAACATCATTGTTCGTCTTCTCGAAGAGGCGAAGAGCCAAGTGCAACCCGAACATGGCAGTTGCGAAACTTGGAGCACGCATATAGCCAGGCTCTTGCATGAGACAAAATTGCTATGTGAGTCCACTATATAGCCCTGTAAACCAGAAAGGAGCATTTTCATTTCTAGAGATTTCAACAAGTGACTAGACTACACCGAGACGGAGTACATATGGAGCAAAATGAGTGAATCTACACCGTAAATAAATACGTAGATATCTCATTTTCCTCTCGGCCTTGGTCGCGGTGCACAATATTGAGTATACTAGTACTATCATCTCGAAATTTACGAAGTCACCATAGGCACCTCGTCGTCGACGGGAACGTCTCCTGACACGCGATAGACGCGAGCGGCAGTCGCCTCCATAGGTGCTTGAATGCCAAGGAGGGAGAGGGTAGCGGTTCCCGAGACGTTGAACGGTCAATGATGCATCCTTAAATTACTCTACATGCAGAGGGAATTAATTGGAGAAGCAGAATAGAGCCAGCACGATGTGAATGCAACCGAGTTTGGATTCTCATATAAAGGTGCCCCACCACTCCAATCCATTTACTCCTTAGTCTCTGCACAACACTGCTTACTCCAATCCAAGACCAATTGACCAGAAGCCAGAAGCACCTATGGAGGTGATGGACGCGAGCGGCAGTCAGATTTGCCGAATCATCCAAGGCGCCGGCCTGCAGCCCTGCACCACGCAGCGTTTCCAGACGGTGCTGGCGACCGCTGGCGTCGTAGCCCTCGCCGATGCCGGCTTCTCCTCTCGCATGCACAACATGATGGTCAACTCCATCTGCAAGTTCGCCGCCGTCAAGAAGCGCGCGGATGACCTGGCCGTACTGCTCCAGCCCGCGCGCCGAGGCTCCTCATTGCCTGCCACCCTCATCGGTCTCCATGGTGACGAACTCTTTCAAGACCTGGTGGCCCAGCACTTGCCGGAAGTCGCGATGAAGAATGTGCACCTCGAGGCCGCGGTCGTCGAGTAGCGCCTCACCATGCAAGAAACAGTCAACCTGCACATCCACATCTATGAGGAAATCGTCTACATAGGCCACTACAAGGCCAGCGAGGAAAGAAAGACGTTAAGGCACCGGAGCTCAGTCCACGAGGGAGAGGGCTTTGTAGTAATCAAACTTCTCGGTCTTGTACGAGTTAACGCGACACATCAAAGCACTGCACTCGATATAAGTATTTTTGCACATTTCAAATGGACTACTACATACGGATGTATGTAGACATATTTTTCTTCGTATCTAGTCACTTGTTGCAATCTATAAAAAGACTTATATTTGTAAACGGAGGGAGTACAACGCATGCATGCATGCCGTGACTTCCCTTTTGATAGTTGCATGTGTTTATTTGATGCACCTTGCCAAATTTTGACTATAAATTTAACTAACCAAATTTTCATGCATGTCACAAAAAATTACGGGGCAGTTTGAATTGTGACTATGTTCGTCTTATGTTGCCACATTATTTTTCCCACACTTTCCACACTTGCCTAACTTGAGTTGCTCAAATTGTTAGACACACTTTGGCTTGCCTAAGGGAATCTTGCCACACTTTTTGTGTCTATGACATGTGGGATTCACTGCTAATAAAAAAATTATTGTCTTAGGTGTGGCTAATAAATAATACTTATATTTAGGAACGGAGGGAGTAGAAAATATAAATAATAATGCATGTTGGGGCATCCCACGTTTCCGATAATTTTAGCGGTGGGCTTGTTCACAATTTTTACGAGGGGGTGGTTGTTCATTTAATGGAGGGACTTGTACCAGACTTGAATGATACAAAGTGCGACCTGGCACACCGTAACACCACTTGGAACAAGCGGGTAGCTATCTCAAAAAACAATCAACAACTAAAAAAACAGCGACCTGGCACGTAGTACACAATTTTAAACGATTGTTTTGATGGAGTGAAAAAGGAAAACTGCCCCACTACGTATATATAGGTCGGAGCCTCCGCGCTTGCTTGCTAGGGTTGCTCTATTCACACACTCTCATCCTCTCCAGATGTGGTAACACTGTCTTTCTCCCTTCAAAAATCACTGTCTTTCTATCCTCACTGCTGGTTATAGATCCGGACGTATTCCTCTCGGCTGGTGAAGGGGGGAGGGGCAGCGTTTAGGCCGTCGTCGACAGCGACGGAGGAGACCCACTGCCGGTCGCACCGTTATCTCTGGCCGAGCGCCGGCGCGGGGGGTCCTCCGATCCCTTCGTCATTGCCCTATGATGGGTCTCTAACCCCTCGTTGGTTACCCCAAGTGGAAGGTGTGAGATGCAGTGTTGTGGAAGTTTTTCCCTTAGCAAAGATGCCAAGGATCGAATCCCCAGAGACTCCTAGGTTCAACAAGTAGGTGTCAACTCCTAACGGCGCCAGATATTAGCAATCAACGTGGACCTGCACACAGATACAAATAACTTTGCTCCCAACGAGTACAGAGAGGTTGTCAATCCCTTCGGCCTTGTAGTTCACAAAGGATTAAACGCAAATGATAGTAGTGATAGATAATGTTTGCAATAGTAAGTAAAAGCGAAAAGTAAATAGCGGATGTGATCAATGATGGTAATATGGACCGGAGTCTCATGATGTTCACTAGTGATGTCTCTCTCCCAAAAGACGATAAAACAGCTATGTGAGGTAAACGAATTACAGCTGGGCAATTGACAGGACCACGAACGCAAACCAATGCTGACTACATTGCAAGAAAGGTTGAGGTTCAAAGCATGGGCGGTACGCCAAAGTAAGTAGACCAAAATCCATCAATATCTACTACTAATCGTCCACCTTGAGATATCTATCCAGAACATCTCGCTGGTATTAAGTTGCGAGCCCCACCCATAGTGTAAACTCAAAGCAATAGACAACTGCATTAAAAGAACTTTGCGTAAAGTAAACAATCCTTATACCCGCGGGCACAAGCACCGTTGTTTTCCCCCTTGTGGCAACAGCACATCCCCTAGACTCATGTTTCTGTCACTCAAGCTAGTCATCGAGGGGCATGAACCCACAATCGAGCATAACGTTCCCTCTTGGAGTCACTACGTATTACTTGGCCAAAGCAATAAATAACAACGGAGAACATGCAAGAATTACTTATGAACATAAATATAAAAGAGGTAGATCAAATATATTACTCAATCACAATCTGAACATAATCTCATAATCCATCGGATCCCAGCAAACTCATCATAGCAACAGCATAAGGATTACATATGTGCCTCGATCATGTAGGGCAGCTCACGAGGACTAATTAGTGAAGCACAAGAACGGGAGGAGAACATCACATAGCTACTGGTCATGGACTCATGGTCCAAGGGAGACTACTCACAACTCATCCGGGAGGCGTCCATGGTGGTGGAGAGGCTCCCGATGGTGATCCTCCCCTCCGGCAGGGTGCTGGGAAGAGTTCTCCTGGTGCTCCCGATCTTGGAAGCGGCGGCGGCGGCGGAACAGAGATGAGATCGCGAAAAAGAGTTCCCCGTCCCGAGGGTTTCGAAGGACGCTCTAAATATATGCCAAAGGGGGGGCACCAGACGGGGCTCAGGGGGCCCAGGCGCCCCCCCGGCGCGGCCCAGGGGGGGGCGCCGCCAGGGCGCCTGGGGCCCTGGTGCCCCCCCCCCGGCTGTACTTCGGGCGCAAGGTAGGTTCTGGAACGCTGATTTTTTATATAATTTTTCTGGATTTTTCCTAACAGTTCTCATAATGTGAAAACGTGAAATACAAAAACAGCCGAAAACAGAAACTGGCACTGGGGTGCACTGGATTAGTCGGTTAGTCCAAATATGATCAAAAGTGTATGGAAGTGTATAAATATCATAGCAATATCACCCAAAAGTGGCATGGAGCAAGCAGAAATTATAGATACGTTTTGGACGTATCAACATCCCCAAGCTTAATTCCTGCTCGTCCTCGAGTAGGTAAATGATAACAAGAATAATTTCTGTGGTGACATGCTATTAACCATATAGGACTTTTTATAGTCATATGACAAAAGCTTACTGAGACAATGATTCTATAGTAATTAAGTTGCCTCATGAGAAAATCACAAAGGACTGAAAGTTTTACAATATGAAACTGAAACATCAAAAAGATTTGCAATAAACATGATGTGCAAATATGATAAAGTGATATCTAGCTTGCCCCCTTTAGTGAAGCAAAACATAAATGCAGGGGCACCTTCAAGGTTTAAGTGATGACTAGATACAATGATTTCAAAATAAACGATATCACAATCATGCAAAAGACAATGCTACTTTGGAACAATGCACATTACACTTAGAATGACAATCATGCTCTCAGTAGTTGGTGCTTTAAAAGAAGGTGGAGACTCAACATAAAAGTAAAAGAATGGTTATGTGCTAGAGCTTTTTATTTTGAAAACACAGAAGCAATTTTGTCAACGGTAGTAGTACTTCATATGTGTCATGCATAAGACATCCTATAAGTTGCAAGCCTCATGCATCGAATACCAATAGTGCTCGCACCTTGTCCTAATTAGCTCGGATTTCCATGGGTTATCATTGCATTACATATGTTTCAACCAAGTGTCACAAAGGGGTACCTCTATGCCACCTGTACAAAGGTCCAAGGAGATAAATCGCATTTGATTTCTCGTTTTTGATAGATCTCAACTTGAGGACATCCATACCGGGACAACATAGAAAATAGATGATGGACTCCTCTTTAATGCATAAGCATATTCTCATAAGGGATTGAGGATTAATGTCCAAGCTAAAACTTCCACCATGATACATGGCTTTGGTTGGCGGCCCAATGTTCTTCTCTAACAATATGCATACTCATTCAACCCATGGCAAATCACCCTTACTTCAGACAAGACGAACATGCATAGCAACTCACATGATATTCAACAAAAGTGTGACAGTTAATGGCGTCCCCAGAAACATGGTTACCGCTCAGCGAGCAACTTATAAGAAATAAGATACATAAGCAACATATTCTTTACCACAATAGTTTTTAAGCTACTCTCCCATGAGCTATGTATTGCAAAGTTAGTCTGCTTAGTACAGGTGGAGGTTAGCAAAAGACTGGGAGCGACCAACTAAGAGAGCAATGACGGTCATAATCATGCAGAGCGACAAAGCAACATTGAATCAGGCATGGTAGTTATATCGCTACTCAGAAATAAAAGATCATCAAGACTTGACAGACTTTCTTTACAGTCTTAAATATGCGTGAGCATACGCCAAGTCAATCAAAATAAATTCTCGAAGGAAGATATTACTAAACCATACCACATCATAGGCAAACAAATCAAGTTGGTACTCCAATAACACATTGGGAATCCCCCAGCTATTTGAGACTAACCATAAGAAAACCTGAACTACTAAGCGCCATTATGCACGTCGCATCTTTATCATAGACATATCGACCAATGCAACAGAAGCAAACTCTCTTAATACGATAAGCATGATAATTAAAGAGAGTTCAAGCAACCAACTAAACAAAAGCTCTTTGAAAAGATAAGCATGAATACTAAGAGCTGAACATGATAGTAGCTATTAAAAGACAAAGAACACACACAGCAAAGATAGACATGAAAATTCTATGTTATGTTCTAGGTAGAAGTGGAGCGTGTTTCTCTCCCACATAAAGAACGCTGAGTTCTGACTCATTATGAAAAACTAAAAAGAAAACTAAAAACAAGACGCTCCAAGCATAGCACATAACACATGAAGTGATAAAAATATAGCGGAACGAAAGACGAACTGATAATGTTGATGGAGAAGGGGATGCACGGGGGCATCCCCAAGCTTAGACGCTTGAGTCTCCTTGAATATTTCTTGGGGGTGCACGGGGGCATCCCCAAGCTTGAGCGCTTGACACTCCTGAATCTTTTTATCATCTTCCCTCGCACACTTGAAAACTCCCTTCATACATAACTCATCATAATCTGATTAGCGAGGTTAGTACCCTTAATAAAATAATTATTCCTCGCTGGAAATAAAGATATTCTTGAAGGTCTACTGTTTCTCAAGATTGCCAAAAGGTTTTTGCAAAGAAAAAGCAAGCTCTTGGTTTGCAAAATGAAGGAAAGGCAAAACAGGACAGAATCTGTGAAAAACAGAACAGCAGGTAGTAATTGATTTGTTCGGGGTACTTCTGCAACTCAAATCAAAAAACTTAGAACAGACGCACGAAAGACAATTATATAGAGAACGCTGTCGAAACAATTCAGACCAAAAAGATGATCTGGTGATTTTATACGAATTTTTCTATCCAAGGACAGAATCTGTTTCCTGGACAGCACCTCACAACTTTTGAACTTTCTAGCAATCAGAGGCTATACTTGGCACAAATATGAAAAGCAATGATACAATGATGATGCTACTGTAGTAAACAACATCAAGACACAACAAAAGCAAAATATAAAAATTTATTCATGTGGGCTGCCTCCCAAAAGCGCTTTCTTTTATGCCTTTAAGCTAGGCATAATGCATATAGATCAAGTTTTATCAAGAGTAAAAGAATAGCTAGCCCGTACAACGGACTCAAAAGGTAACTTGATCTTTTTTTCGAGGGAAGTGTTCCATCCCTTTCTTGAGAGGAAACTAAAATTTTATATTACCCTCTTTCATGTCAATGATAGCACCAACGGTGTGTAAAAAGGGACGTCCCAAAATAATTGGACATGAAGGATCACATTCAATATCCATAATAGTAAAATCAACGGGAACATAATTATCATTGACAACGGTAAGAACATCGTCGATCCTCCCCAAAGGTTTCTTTATGGAAGAATCAACGAGACGAACACCAAAAGAACAAGAATCAAAAGGTTTCAATTTAAGCATATCATATATTCTTTTGGGCATAACAGAGGTACTAGCTCCAACATCACATAATGCATAGCAAGAGAAGTCATTCAATTTAATTTTTATCATAGGATCCCAACCATCCTCTAGCTTCCTAGGTATGGAGGCTTCTACTCTAAGTTTCTCCTCCCTAGCTTTGATGAGAGCATTAGTGATATGCCCTGTGAAGGCAAGGTTAAGCGTGCTAGTGCGGGGATCTCTAGACATCTTGTGAAGGAAATCAATAACTTCGGTAAGAGTGCAATTATCAAAATCAAGGTCACGAGCATCAAGTAAAGTGGTAGTGGTGTCCTTTAGGTTCACTTGTTTGGTAGCTTCTATAGTCATAGCATCACCATTAATAGGTCCAATGGGACCAGGAGTACATTGGGTGCTAAGAGTTTGAACATCCTCAACAACTTGGATAGTAGCAACAGTGTGGTGGGTAGGATGGCTCTTAATTCTATCTTCTTCCTCCCTTTCTCTAGCCCATCTTTCTTTAAGTTTAGCCATCATCCTAATGTTTTCATTAATTTGCACTTGAATAGCATTTATAGGAGTGACTTCCCTCTCCTCAAGAGGAGAAGTTTTAATTTTTAGCAATTTTACCTCATTGGCTAAATGGTCTACCTTAAAAGAAAGATCATCTAGTTTATGTAGTTTTTCTTCTACACTCTTATTAAAGGCTTTTTGGGTAGTGATGAAATATTTAAGCATAGTCTCTAGTTCAGTAGTGGAGTTCTTGGTGATAGGATAAGCATTGTTGTTCCCATAAGAATTAGAGAGGAACGGTCTAGGATTGCTACCAAAGTTACTCCTATAAGCATTGTTGTTAAAATTGTTTCTAGAGATAAAGTTCACATCTACTTGTTCTTGAGCAATCAAAGAATTTAAAGGAACATCACGAGGATCAACAGAAGATTGCTTCGAAAGTAGAGACATGATCAAGTCAACTTTTTCATTTAAGGAGGAAATCTCCTCGACAGAGTTTACCTTCCTACCTGTTGGAGCGCATTCGGTGTGCCATTGGGAATAGTTGGTCATCATCTCATCGAGAAGCTTTGTGGCAGCACCAAGTGTAGTTGACATAAAAGTTCCTCCCGCGGCCGAATCTAACAAGTTCCGCGAGGTAAAGTTCAAGCCTGCATAAAAAGTTTGGATAACCATCCAAGTAGTCAAACCATGAGTAGGGCAGTTCTTGATAAGAGATTTCATACGTTCCCAATCTTGGGCAACGTGTTCATTATCCAATTGTTTAAAATTCATTATGTTACTTCTCAGTTGGATAATTTTAGCAGGTGGATAGTATTTTCCGATAAAAGCATCTTTGCACTTGTCCCATGAATCTATGCTATTTCTAGGCAAAGACTGAAACCAAATTTTAGCTCCTCCTCTCAAGGAGAAAGGAAAAAGCTTAAGCTTAACAATATTACCATCTATTTCTTGGTGTTTTGCATATCACAAAGTTCAACAAAGTTGTTTAAGTGTAAAGCAGCATCATCTCCAGCATCGGGGAATTGATCTTTCATGACTAAGTTCAGTAAAGCAGGTTTAATTTCATATGAAGGTGCTGAAGTGGCAGGTGTAGTGATAGGTGTGCTGATAAAGTCATCGTTGTTGTGACTAGTGAAGTCACACAACTTGGTGTTCTCGGTGGAACCCATAGTAGCAAGCAAGCAAGATAACTATTTTTGTGATTTTCGATAAAAGGTACTAAAGCAAAACTGAAAGGTAAACTAAAAAGACTAAAAGCAAAGGTAAAAGATAGCGTGCAACTCCCCTATCCTGAAGAGTGGAGTCCCCGACAACGGCGCCAGAAAAACTCCTTGATAGGCCTCTAACCCCTCGTTGGTTACCCCAAGTGGAAGGTGTGAGATGCAGTGTTGTGGAAGTTTTTCCCTTAGCAAAGATGCCAAGGATCGAATCCCCAGAGACTCCTAGGTTCAACAAGTAGGTGTCAACTACTAACGGCGCCAGATATTAGCAATCAACGTGGACCTGCACACAGATATAAATAACTTTGCTCCCAACGAGTACAGAGAGGTTGTCAATCCCTCCGGCCTCGTAGTTCGCAAAGGATTAAACGCAAATGATAGTAGTGATAGATAATGTTTGCAATAGTAAGTAAAAGTGAAAAGTAAATAGCGGATGTGATCGATGATGGTAATATGGACCGGAGTCTCATGATGTTCACTAGTGATGTCTCTCTCCCAAAAGACGATAAAACACCTATGTGAGGTAAACGAATTACAGCTGGGCAATTGACAGGACGACGAACGCAAACCAATGCTGACTACATTGCAAGAAAGGTTGAGGTTCAAAGCATGGGCGGTACGCCAAAGTAAGTAGACCGAAATCCATCAATATCTACTACTAATCATCCACCTTGAGATATCTATCCAGAACATCTCGCTGGTATTAAGTTGCGAGCCCCACCCATAGTGTAAACTCAAAGCAACAGACAACTGCATTAAAAGAACTTTGCGTAAAGTAAACAATCCTTGCACCCGCGGGCACAAGCACCGTTGTTTTCCCCCTTGTGGCAACAGCACATCCCCTAGACTCATGTTTCTGTCACTCAAGCTAGTCATCGAGGGGCATGAACCCACAATCGAGCATAACGTTCCCTCTTGTAGTCATTATGTATTACTTGGCCAAAGCAATAAATAACAACGGAGAACATGCAAGAATTACTTATGAACATAAATATAAAAGAGGTAGATCAAATATATTACTCAATCACAATCTGAACATAATCTCATAATCCATCGGATCCCAGCAAACTCATCATAGCAACAGCATAAGGATTACATATGTGCCTCGATCATGTAGGGCAGCTCACGAGGACTAATTAGTGAAGCACAAGAACGGGAGGAGAACATCACATAGCTACTGGTCATGGACTCATGGTCCAAGGGAGACTTCTCACAACTCATCCGGGAGACGTCCATGGTGGTGGAGAGGCTCCCGATGGTGATCCTCCCCTCCGGCAGGGTGCCGGGAAGAGTTCTCCTGGTGCTCCCGATCTTGGAAGCGGCGGCGACGGTGGAACAGAGATGAGATCGCGAAAAAGAGTTCCCCGTCCCGAGGGTTTCGAAGGACGCTCTAAATATATGCCAAAGGGGGCACCAGACGGGGCTCGGGGGGCCCAGGCGCCCCCCAGCGCGGCCCAGGGGGGGCGCGCCGCTAGGGCGCCTGGGGCCCTGGTGGCCCTCCCCCCCGGCTGTACTTCGGGCGCAAGGTAGGTTCTGGAACACTGATTTTTTATATAATTTTTCTGGATTTTTCCTGACAGTTCTCGTAATGTGAAAACCTGAAATACAAAAACAGCCGAAAACAGAAACTGGCACTGGGGTGCACTGGATTAGTAGGTTAGTCCAAATATGATCAAAAGTGTATGGAAGTGTATAAATATCATAGCAATATCACCCAAAAGTGGCATGGAGCAAGCAGAAATTATAGATACGTTTTGGACGTATCACCCTAGTGTGGGCGGATCCGGCCTCCCGCCGCCCACCTATCCACATCCCGACGACCTTCAGGTACATCTTCCTTCGAAACCGCCTTAGCTCTACTTCCCCAGCTCGCTACGTCGCTGCATGTGCATCATTTTCTACCTCTCAGCCCCTCTTTATTAGATGGTCCAACGTCACCTATTTTTTTCTATTTTTAGAGGTAAAGCTACTTCATGGAGTCGAATTTTGTACTTGGTTCAAAGAAGAAATAAAGTGGGGGTCGGGGAATTTAGTATGTAGTACATAGGACTTGGTACAAACAGGAAGGAAAGGGGGTGAAAGTAGTACAGACTGGTCATCCAACCGGTCTCTTGGTCGAAATGGGAAATATAGGGGTAACGCTGAACATAGTGGTATGACCAGGACTAGATTTGCTATCCACACATAGGAGTAGGTGGCTACAGTGAACAAAAATGGGACCAACCCAGATATGTTTCTTGGATGTTTGTTTCTCGGGGCAACAAACTATGAATCACCACTTTATGCCCCTATATAGGTACATGGTGCGGCAAATTTTCGTGTTTTGACCCTTTTTCGATAGAAATTCAGGATCTAACCCCGGTTTGAAAAAAAATCGGGATTTGACCCTTTTTCTTACCGCCACCGGCTCTGGCGGTAGAGTTAGACTGGCTACCGCTAGGGCCCCTGGCGGGTAGGGTGCTTATACACGTCAGCACTTGGTCAGACGACTTCCTACCATCTTGATATATGTATTTTATTTATTTGATCCATATGTTAGGTCAGCAACAGTGGCGCAACCATCACCCATTCATCTCCAACACGACCCTTCTTCCTTGCCACTTTCGTACGTGTATGAGTCCTTCCCCGAGCTTCTACAGCCGGTGGGAGCTTTTTCAGACGAGTTCCTACAGGAGACGAGGGCAGTGCGGTGGCACGAGAGGGCAGAACGGATTGCCAACGATGTGAAGTGTTGGTCGAAGAGTGTGAAGGAGTTCAAGAGAGTGACTGTAGAGATGGAGGAAGATCCAACTATCTCCTGTGAACGCCGGGAAGGGGCCATTGAAGTTGCCAAGCAGCACTCCAACTAGGAGCTGTGCAATTTGGGCCGGAGGATCTACTTCGAGAGCAATGCGGAGGAGAGAGCCAGGATGCCACCCCCAAGTGCATTGGCGTTCGATATCATCAGCTGGGGAAGGGCGGAGGCGAAAACTCCAGCGGGCAAGGCAATGTGGGAGTGCTTGAACGGTCGGATGCCGACCACCATTCCGCCTCCGCCTGAGCCGGTGGATCCGCTACCATATCAGTCTCCACGGCCAGGCATAACATACGAGGGGGGAGGTTTACCTGCCCTATAAACATGTCTATTGCATAGGCATCTATGTTTTAGTAGGGGTTGTCAAACTATGTGGACAAGTTTGCTATTTGCTACTTCCTACTTATGAATCTATGTGTATATTGTTTGATATTTGCTATGTGGAACCTTTATTAATATGTGAGCTCATATTTTTCTATTTGTGAAACTATGTGAAACTTGTGACAGACAAAAAAATATATCAAATTTGTAAAAACCTAAACCCACGGGACCCACACTATAAACTTGTCTTAAGAACTTGTTGTACCGTTTGTTGGCTTTCTTTCTGAGCTCATATTTTGCTTTCTTTGTGAAACTATGTGATAAAACTTAACAGAAGAAACAATCACTAAAACAATATGTGAGCTCATATTTTCGGGTCTATATCATTGCTGTGGTATTGTTTTTTAAAAATAAGCAAAAATTAAACTTGGAAACCAAAAAAACTTTACGAGGCAAAACCGCAGCCGCACGCCATGGACCATCGCGGTAGCATGTGTAACCCTACCACCAGAACCCGTGGCGGTAGCGAAAGGGTCAGATCTTGGAAATTTTACGAACTGGGGTCAGATCCTGAATTTGTATCGCAAAAGGATCAAAACACGAAAATTTGCCACATGGTGTTGGACTGCTGGTGCACCCACTGTCCCATGCCCTTATACCAAATATTTAGCTGTTCTTAATCTAACGCCCCTGGTAAAAATGAAGCCATGCCACTATTATATGCCATGACAAGTTTAGCCAAATGTTTTTGCCTGTAATTGTTTCAGACTCTGACTGTTTCCTCTGTAGCTTTTTGTGTAAACATGGATATCCATTTCACCTGGTTGCTGTTGTGACCTTTTGGTGCACTGCACAAAACTCTTCTTAAAAGAAGTGACTTTTTTGTTGTTTAACTGGAATGTCAGAATGGAACAGTTGGTTCATTTCGGTGGAACTGCACAAAGGGAGATCTGTGTTCCAATCCTCATCATCCATATTGTCACCATAACCTTCCATTAGGTAATAATGATATTTAATGCATGTGTTCATCTCTATTTTGCGACTGCCATGAGAAAATAATGCTATTTTTACTAGTACACTTGTACACCCTCACTGATAAAACCAATTCTGAAATAGAAGGCCAATCATGTACTTGGTTTCACCAACTGGTGAGGAGAATGAGAAATAGAGCATGAAGAGAAAGAAGAAGAAGAATAAACAGTGCCAAGGCGATCTTGCTGAAGCTAGAGGCCTCAGTCGAGGCCATTCAAGGGCTCCGGCAACGACTACCTTACATGTGAGACGATCCTCCAAGGAGGCATTCCACTTATGCTGTCTCACTTAATTAATTAGGAGTACTTAAGTACCACTAATTTAGTGCTGCCTAATTTTCCTGTCGGAGTTAAACAAATCTTTAGTAGCACCCTATGCTGAATCATGTATGTTTGTATGTTTGTCTATGGGGATGAATCATGTGGCGGAGTAGGGAGGGAATGCTAACTTTACCCATTAAGATAATGAGGGTGCTTCTATTTGTTAGTGTATGTTTCATCAACTACTCCCACTATTACAATAATCTCACTCTCTCAATATATGTGCCAACAGGGATGCTCGATTTTGGTGGAACTGCACAAAAACTTTGGGTGCTTCATTGCCTCGATAGCTTCCTTCCATTCCTATTAGTCGTTGATCTCGGCTTGCATTCTTCCTTTGTTGTCAATCGCTTGGCTTATCATTACATCGGGTGATTTCAGTAGAACTGCACAAAAAGATCAGATGGACAGGTACTTATGCTGCTGCTATGTACTCCAAAGTTCACTCAGAGAAGCATCGATGTTGACAAGAATAAGTGCCTATATTCATTCGAGTATCAACCGGCATCAACCAATTGTCAAACTCTGAGTATTAGGAGAGTGAACGCCAAAAATATTGCTTGGCGCATAGCCCAGAAAAACACAATCCAGGCTTTGGTCCCAACTTGTGCCTTTTGGTTATCAGCACATATGGTAGCGAACTGTATGGCATCGAGTCTAAAGATTTCACACAAGTTGGTTGACGCATATATTCATCTAGCACTTAATCAGTCTGCATGCTAGGGATGCTCCATTTCAGTTGAACCGCACAAAAAATTTGGGTGGTTCATTTTCTCAACCGCCTCCTTTCTCATCTGCAATGTAGAATTTTGGCGAGCTACAGGACCAAGATGAGCCAGTAAACTAGCTGGATGAAAGTAGTGGCCAAGTTGCTCAAACCTCCCTCGGCACGAGGCTACTATTTGAGGATAAACCTACAAGCAAAGTTCAGATTGTCTGTGCTGCCTCTTATGTACTCGAAAGTTTACTTGTACAAGCATTAATTTTAGCAAGAAGTACCTCCGACTGAACACCATTTACCAGTCTGCAATGTAGAATTTTGGCAAGCTACAGGACCAAGATGAGCCAGTAAACTAGTTGGATGAAATTAGTGGCCAAGTTGCTCAAACCTCCCTCGGCACGAGGCCACTATTGGAGGATAACCCTACCAGCAAAGTTCAGATTGTCTGTGCTGCCTCTTATGTACTCGAAAGGTTACTCGTACAAGCATTAATTTTAGCAAGAAGTACCTCCGACTGAACACCATTTACCAGTCTGTACCCTAGGTAATTAAAGTTTGTCCATGGATCATATTGGTTGTGATCTCAATCATTTGGATGCATAAACATACTGAACATGTGTATACCTGAATCTTTTTGTGAATTATCTATGAATATTGTTGTGTGATCTATCAATCATTTGGATCCATAGACATGTCGAACTTGTGTATATATGAATCTTTTGAGTTGTTGATAGTGAATGTTGGCTATGAATATGAACGTGTCCTATGAACCTGAGTTTGATACGAATGTTTACCTTTTCTATTGTGCTTGTGTGTGAACTTGTTAGTATGCCTACTGCGGGGTATGTGACGTGTGGGTGTCAAAGGCACACCTTCTTCCCGAGAAGAATTGCACCTGCTTTGTTAGGGTAGCAACGGCGCAACATCTATTTTTAATATTTTTGCTCTGTCTTGCCCCCTCCCCCGCTCAACCCATGCCGTAATGTTTTCGGCCTCAAAACAAACATAGTACTGCGTTGTTTTTGGGGCTTGATGAAAAATCGAGTGCTTGTTTCTGTAGGTTGGCCCGCCCAGAAAATGGGTTGCTGGTCCACCACGGTCTGGGAGGCTAAAAATACAAGTTGTATGGTGCAGAGGCAAGTAAAAAATCGCCATCGAGAGCCATCCACTGAAGAAAAAATCGCTCCTGATTTGCTTCTTCAGTCGTGCCGCCGCCCCCCTCTATAATCCAGTTTGCTCGGGGATCTGGTATCATTTTTTTCCAGAGGGCCAACAAGTATCAGCAAGGCCTAGGTTTTCTATTTTAACATGCGTAGCCCGCGACATACGGTGACAGTGGTTTCAACTTATTTTTTGAGGTCCATACCGGTCTATGGGCTTTTTCTTAAAGATCGGCATCCCAATGTATTTTTTAACCACATTATATATATTTATATTATTACTATTATCGTATATTTTATAGACACTTATATAAACATCCCACGTGTTATTAACTTATAAAAGTAAATGTTTAACATAATTTGGCAAGGAAAATCCTGGTTGTTTTTGACTCACCGGCAAGGAAAATCCTGGTGATTACATACAAAAGCTTGCGAAGATTTTAAGGACCAATGTAATAATAACGCGCTCATTTTTATTTTGATCAATAACTCGCTAATTTGTTAATTATGTATAGAAAAAATGTGCCCCTACAGTTTATTTTTTATATTAATTACTCCTTCTAACATAATATTATATATATAACGAGCCCAGCTAATTCGTGTATTTGAAGGAAGTGCAAATGGGCTGGGATTTCTTAGATAATATAAATGGACCGCATTGACGCGAAATTATTTGTTCACCCAGCCCAGGAAATGGACTGTACATTCTAGAAAACATGGGTTAAATATATGCCACATTTTTGCAGGCTGACATGTGGGCCAATAGGTTGAAGCCTACGCAGGGCGTTGTCAACTTGGTCGGCATGAACCTTCAATCTCTCGTCTTCTTCCTCCAGCGTCGCCGGGACCACCTGGTCCGGCCTCCGGCAGCTAGCGGCTCTGCTTAGCACGCATCGCTGCGAAGCGCTAACCCACCGCCGGCCAGGCTATCCCTCCACCCCTCCACACCTCCTATTATTCTCCACTGACTGCAGCCCCACGCGCACCAGAACCAGTTATAACCCTTCTCCTCCACTCAATCTGCGACTCAACTGCCGCGTCTTCCCATCTCCGAGTCGTTCCCGTCCGGGGCCTCGCCGTCGTCCACCGCCTTGCTGCGCTCGGTGCGGCGTGGTCAACAAACGAGAGTCATCGGAAGAGGACTGTACGTGGAGAGCCTGACGGCTAGGACCCACGAGGTCCATGGTCGCACGCAAGGAAAGTTTCTCCTTATTAAGCTGAAAAAAATGTTTCCTCCACCTGATAGCTGGGACCCACCGGTTGTATCTTCGCACGGAAGGAAGTGCCTCCTTGTTATGTGACAAAAAATATTCCTCCCGTTAACAGCTGGGACCCGTCAGATTTGGTGGCTGACTTGTGGGCCTACTAAGCGGACGTGTATGCAGGGCTTTGTCAACTTAATCAACAAATGATTCTAGCAGCTGGACCATTGGATATTAATCCAAGAGCCGTGCTCCTTCTTCAACCTCTGTTCTTGCTCTTGTCTCCCGTAGGCGGCACCGCGGCTGTGCTGCCGCGCACCCGAACCAGTCAAGTTTCCCACACCTCTCCATCTGTGACTCCACTTCCCCGTCTTCCCCATCTTCGGGTCGTTCTAGTATAGGGCCTCGCCGTCGTCCACCGGCCTTTGGTGCGCTCAGCACGGTGTGGTCAACGTGGTCAACAACCGAGAGTCATTAGAAGATGACTGTACGTGAGAGGCTGACAGTGGGGACGCACCACGCCCATGGACGCATGCATGTAACGGAACGTGGCGTGGTCAACGTGGTCAAGGAACGACTTCCATCGGAAGTGTACTGTACGTGGAGAGGCTGACAGCTGGCTCCACAGCCGTAGCAAGGAAGTGCCTCCTTATTATGCGGAAAATAATGATTCCTCCACCTAACAACAGGGACCCACCGGACATGCCACCGTATTTTGCGGAAAAAAAATGTTTCCCCCTGACTGCTGGGACCCACCAGACGGGTCACCGTATTTCGCGAAAAAAACATCCCCCCCCCCCCGCTGTCAGCTCAGACCCACCGGAAGTGCCTCCTTATTGCGCACAAAAAAATGAATACCCCCTGCCAGCTGGGACCCACCACAGTGGGAGGCTGACTTGTGGGCCTATTAAGTTGACGGGGACGGAGGGCTTTGTCAACTTAGTCAATATGAACGATTCTAGCTCCAGTGACCGTACGATGTCCATCCAACGGCCTTAGTGCTTCTTCAACCTCTGGTCTTCTTGTTCCAGCTGCCCAAAGCAGCGCCGGTCGTGCCACCTGCTCCTGCCTCCCATGGCCGGCTGTGCTACCGTGGAGGCCTCACCGCCCCATACTACTCCCACCGCTGGCCAGGCCATCCTTCCACTCACCCACACCCTCTGTTATTCTGCGGCGACGGCAGCCTCACTCCGCAGCCGAACCAGTGAATCCTCGTACTCCTCTTCGCGTGGGCATGAACTGACGCATCTTCCCCGACTCCGCATCGTCCCCTTCCTAGGCCTCACCGTCATCCACCGCCTTGGTGCTCTCGGCACGGCGTGGTCGATGTGGTCAACGACCGACTTCCACCGGAAGAGTACTGTACGTGGAGCGGCTGACAGTTGGGTCCACGGCCACAGCCCAGTTTTTTTGTGATTTGCCAACTAAGTCGCTTTGTCAGGCCTGTTGGGCTACAAATCTTTCAAGACGAGGAGAGCTTCATTCGGCTAGCCGAGAAAATGGCCTATCAGTAATGAGAAATGGGTTGTACATTTTTTAAACACATCAAACCGGCAATTAGTTTCAATTTTTTTTCATTTTGAGATTTTAAATTGCATTGATTTTTATGTGTGGACAATTTGTTGGATTTTATATTGATATACATTTATGTTTAAAATCAGTTCGAATGTGACTCGAAATTTCAGGATTAAAAACAGTTCGGACCGCACCGAAATATGCAAAATTTTGTATAATTTTTTAATCGTGGCCACAATATGGGATGTAATGCTAACAAAAAGAATATGGGCTCCAAAAAAACCTTAAGAATTAGCAAATGGGATGTAAATTATTATAAATAATGGCAGATGGGTTGTATGATGTTTTCCACAGATTTGAGGCTTTCCTAAAAAAAGGTTGACGCACAAGCAGTGACTGTTGGATGTCCATCCAACGACCGTCATGCTTCTTCAATCTCTGCTCTTCCTGCTCCAGCCACTCAAACAAGCGCCGGCAGGACTGCCTGCTCCCTCCTCCCCGTGGTCGGCTGTGCTGCCGCGCAGGCCTCACCGCCCCACCGTACTCCCATCGCTGGCCTAGCCATCCCTCTACTCACCCACACCTGTTGTTATTCTCCGGCGACGGGACACGAACGAGTAAACCATCGTACAGTCGTACTCCCCTCCGCATGGGAAACAACTACCGAGTCTTCCCTGCCTCCGTGTCGTTCCCTTCCTAGGCCTCGCCGTCGTCCACCGCCCTGGTGCTCTCGGTGCGGCCTGGTCAACATGGTCAATGACCGACATGCATCTGAAGTGGACTGTACGTGGAGAGGCTGACAGCTGGGTCCACGGCCGCACGCAAGGAAATGCCTCCTTATTATGAGCAAAATAATGATTCCTCAACCTGACATTTGGGACCCACCAAAAGGGCCTCTGTATTTCACAAAAAAACGTTACAGCCGCTGACATCTTGGACCCACCAGCTATATCTTCGCACGCAAGGAAGTGCCTCCTTATTATGCACAAAAAAATGAATACTCTCCCTGCTAGCCGGGACCCAGTATAGTGGCAGGCTGACTTGTGGGCCTATTAAGTTGACGGGGACGAAGGGCTTTGTCAACTTAGTCAATATGCACGATTCTAGCTCCAGTGACCGTATGATGTCCATCCAACGGCCATAGTGCTTCTTCAACCTCTGGTCTTCTTGCTCCAGCCGCCCAAACTAGCGCCGGTCGTGCCTCGTGCTCCTGCCTCCCATGACCGGCTGCGATGCCGTGGAGGCCTCACCGCCCCCTACTATTCCCACCACTGGCCAGGCCATCCCTCTACTCACCCACACCCCTTGTTATTCTGCGGCGACAGCAGCCTCACACCGCAGCGAACCAGTGAACCCTCGTACTCCTCTATGCGTGGGCATCCACTGCTGCATCTTCCCCGGCTCTACGTCATCCCCTTCCTAGGCCTCGCCATCGTCCATCGCCCTGGTGCTCTCGGCGCGGCGTGGTCAACGTGGTCAAGGAACGGCTTCCATCGAACGTGGATTGTATGTGGAGAGGCTGATAGTTGGGTCCACGGTCGCAGCAAGGAAGTGCCTCCTTATTACGTGCAAACTAATTACTCCTCCAGCTGACAGCGGGGACCCACCAGACGGGCCACCGTATTTCGCAAAAAATATGTTTCCCCCTGACTGCCGGGACCCATCAACTACATCCTCGGATGCAAGGAAGTGCGTCGGGCAATAAAAAATGATTCGCCCCCCTGATAGCTGGGACCCACCAGCTACATCTTCGCACGCAAGGAAGTGCCTGACAGTCGGGAGTCACCTGGTCGAAGTGTACGTAGCGTTGTCATTCTGGTCGCGAACGTGTAGAGGCGCGCATGTGTTGTAGTAGAGGCGCACATGTAGCATGTACACATACGTACAACGGCCAGTGTGCAAGAAAGAAAATACGACCACGTACGTACATACGGGCAGGGTCTCGAATGCCTACTCGCGCATACGTACGGCCAGAGTTCGTGTACATGGCTGGGTCGAAACGGAGAAACATCGTCGTCGTCGTGTTCATGGGGAGCCAACCGGCTGGGTTGGAACAAAATGTGTCGTCGAGTTCATCGGGAGGGCTTGGACGGAACAGCCGATGGAAACGAGGCCCGACGTACCGCAGAGCGGAGGAAACGGCCTTGTGTTCGACCGGCCACGTTCGAAACAGGATCCTGTTCATCGGGAGGGGTCTGGCGTACGGCAAAACGGAGGAAACGGACCTCCTACGGTCGAAACAGGGGTCCCGTTGATCGGGAGGGGTGTGGCGTATCACAAAACGGAGGAAACGGACTTGTGTTGGAGCGCTACGGTCAAAACGGGGGTCCTGTTAATCGGGAGGGGTGTGGCGTACCGCAAAACGAGACTCCACGGGATACTGTTCATCTCCATCGTCGACCCCCTCTAGCCTCCATGGGCTACTGTCCATCCACCGTCAACCTCCTCCAGCCTCCACCTGTGACTGTTCATCCACGGGCTCATGTTCATCCAGCCTCCACCGCGCGCTACTCCACCGGCTACTATTCGAACAGCCCTCTCCACGGGCTCCTGTTCAACCACCCCTCGACGGGCTACTGTTCATCCAGCTCTGCACCGCCTACTATTCATCCAGCCCTCCACTAGGTGGTCCTGTTCATCCAGCCCTCCGCGGGGGTCCTGTTCATCCAGCCCCAACCGGCTCGAAGGAATCGCTCGATCAGGTTCAGTTAACAGCCGTCGATCAATCGCTCGGGTTCAGTAACGCGTAGCCTGCAGTGCAATCGCTCAGGTTCAGTTAGAGCCCAACACCTCGCTCGGGTTTAGTTAGAGCCCAACGCCTCGCACCCACGCGTGTGCGTGTACGAGAGAAACGTGCATCACTCGGCCTCGACCACCCACCATGACCGGGAACACCTCGATATTTTCCTTGCCCTCTCTTCTACCACGGTTTTTTCCGTCATGGACGGCCCAAATAATGTCATGCAGCTGCATCTCCGGCCTACCTAGGACGAAAAGCCCATTCTCTGTCATGATTTTTTGTCATAGAAGTTAGACCCCACCACATCTATGATGATACCGGGTTTTGTCACAATTATCGTCATAGAATTTTCATAAGTATGACAGAAAAAAAAATCGTTCGGCCCAAAATGTCACGGATGTGTCTTTTTTTGTAGTGTTTGGCGGGCGAAGACCACCTGTTGTCAGGATAGCTTGTACTAGTTGTCCCCCTTCAAACTTGGCCATTGTGGGATCCCTTCCCGCTCAATATTTGGGAAGAGGCCCCGGGCCACTATAAATAGGACTAGCCACCACCATAGAAGGGGGAGAGAGGATCATTCAGATCGCCCTGACACCCACTAGCTCTTTGAGCCCTAGAACACCTTCCCTCAGGAGGTTGTTCTTCCCGTGTACTTGCTTATCCTCAGCCTACAAGGCAATCCACCACACCACACTGGATTAGGTTATTACACCACAATGGTGGCCCGAACCAGTATAAACCCTTGTGTCTCTTGTTCTTTGGGCACGTTGAGCTAAGCCTAGGAATCGGTACGAGAGAGAACTAGAGCGGAAAGGAGTGATGTTCGTGCGCACCCCGGTGTTCGAATCTCAAGGGTTAGCCAGAACCCACGAATCCGACATTTGGCGCGCCAGGTAGGGGTGCGCCGAAGTTTCGCCTCTCCATCCTCCAGGCTCTTATGGTGGGCGCCTCTTCTCCGACCGGCTCGGTGGGCGTGTGCGGCGGCGTAGCGGGCCACCGAGCCTTCACCCCCGCCTTGTGACAGGTGCAGTGGCCACTCAGGTTTAGGCCGGAGCTACCACCCCGTTACGACGGGGCGGCGGATCCAGCCGACTTCCTTTAGGCCTACGAGGAGGCCGTTTCGGCGACCGGCAGCGACAACATGGTCATGGTCATATAGCTCCCCATGGCACTCACCAGCGTTCTGCATGCCTGGTTTCTCAGCTTGCCAGAGTCATCTGTGGCATCCTAGGTTGAGCTGCGCGGCCTCTTCACCGCACGCTTCGTGGCGCTGGCACCCCACGCCATCGCGGCCCTCTTTGGCAGCTCTCAAGCGCCGCCCTCAGACCGCCACGTCAAGCAGTTCCTCCGCTAGATCGGCGCCGCCTCCATACGCCGGGGAGCCCCTCCCGGATGGGCGACGCCCAAGACCGACCTCACCTCAACTCACGGGACCATCCCGCTTCCGCTGCAGGCTCAGGCACTCTCCCGATGCTTTACGCACCCACCACCTGCAACGTGGCAGTCACCAAGACCCTCATCAAAGGTGGGGCTGGCCTCAACGGCTCTTAGTAGAAGCTTTTAGCCTGCTCCACGTGCCGCTTGAGCGGCTACGCCCCACCAAGCCCTTCTCTGGAGTCAGCAGCGGTTCCGCCAGGCCTCTAGGGCAGATCCGCCTCCCATTCACCTTTGGCACCCACGACAACTACCGCACCGAGCTGATTGACTTCGACATCGCTCGTATCGGCCTCCCGTACAATGCCATCCTCGGGTATCCTGCCCTAGCTCAGTTCATGGCTGCAACCCATCCGGCCTACAACCTCATGAAGATGCCGGGGAGCAGCGGCGTCCTCACCGTGGCTATAGACACCAAGGAGGCTTTGGCGGCCCTCAAGCTCGTCTTCCGGACTGCTGCGCCGGCACGCCCGGCCGATGAGGCCGCCCCAGGGTTCAAGGGGGCTGCACCAGCGAAAAAGAAGCAGCTTTTCTCTCAAGACCGGGCCGAGACGAAGCAGGTGCTGGTGGATGAAGATGGGGCATCAGGAGCCACCTTCACCATAGGCGCTGGCCTTCCCCCAGCTAAAGAAAAGGCGCTGGTCAGATCCCTGCGCGCTAACAAAGAGGTGTTTGCGTGGGAACCCAAGGACCTGGTAGGAGTCCCAAGGGGGGTGATTGAGCATCACCTAAACATATGCCCCAACGTGCGCCCCCTGAAGCAGAAGGCCAGGTTCTAGTCTACAAAGAAGAAGTCCTTCATCGTGCCAGAAACTCGCAAGCTAGAAGCAGCGGGTGTCATCCGCGAGGTCCGGTACCCGGAATGGTTGGCGAACCCCGTCGTTGTGCCCAAGAAAGGCGGTAAAGAGCACATGTGTGTCGACTTCACCAACCTCAACAAGGCCTGCCCACAAGACCCGTTCCCGTTGCCCCGCATCGACCAGATTGTTGACTCCACCGCCTAGTTCGACCTACTGTCTTTCCTGGATGCCTTTTCAGTCTATCATCAAATCAAGATGGCGGTGCAAGATATCGAGAAGACCGCCTTCCTCACCCCATGCGGGGTATACTGCTACACTTGTATGCTGTTTGAGTTGCGGAATGCATGATCAACTTTCCAGCGACTGATGCATATCGCCCTGGAGAGCAGCTCGGGAGGAACGTTGAGGCCTATGTCGATGACATCGTGGTAAAATCTCGGGAGACCAGGACCCTCATCGAAGATTTGGAAGAGACCTTTGCTAGCCTGCGCAAGGTAGACCTGCGGCTCAATCCAAAAAAGTGTGTGTTCGGCGTCTCGTCAGGAAAGTTGCGGGGCTTCCTGGTGTCACACAGAGGGATCGAGGCTAACCCCAAGAAGGTCAAGGTCATAGAAAAGATGAGTCCGCCAAAGACACTCAAGGAGATGCAAAAGCTGGCCGGCTGTGTCGCTCGGGCGCTTCATCTCTAAGCTGGGGGAGCGTTCCCTCCCCTTCTTCAAACTGATGAAAAGGAAAGGCTCATTTGAGTGGACCCCTGAGGCCGATGCAACATTCGAAGACCTCAAGAAATACCTCATCAGCCCGCCGGTAATGGTGGCACCCAAACCACAAGAGCCCTTGGTGCTTTACCTAGCTGCTACACCACATTCCGCCAGCGCAGCGTTAGTGGCAGTCCAGGAGGAGCGCCAAGACAAGACCCCACAGCCTCGGGGCGATGCTCCTGAGGCTCCGGCAGGACCAGCCGACGATCGGGCTCCGCGAGACGACGTTCCTGAAGCTATAGCTGCCCCGTCCGGTGACCAAGGTCCTGAGGCCCCCTTGCCCAATCAGGCACCACGGCCCCAGGAGAGCTTGGGCTCCACCCTCTTCGAGCACCCGGTGTACTTCATCAGCATGGTGCTTCGCGACGCTCAGGCACGCTACCCCATGCCGCAGAAGCTTCTGCTCGCGCTCCTCGTCGCTTCGCGCAAGCTGCGCCACTACTTCTAAGGCCACCCCATCAAGGTCGTCTCAGCTTACCCGCTGGAGAGGGTACTCCGGAGCCCCAATGCTGCGGGAAGAGTCGCCAAATAGAATATCGAGCTACAGGCGTTCCAGTTGGAGTTCAGCACAACCAGGGTCATCAAGGCAGCCGCGCTCGCTGACTTCATGGCAGAATGGACCGACGCCCCATAGCTCGAAGCGGGAGAGGACCGATCCCTCTCGCCAGGAAGCGAAGCGCCGGACGGCTGGGTCATGTACTTCGATGGCGTGTTCGCACGCCAGGGCGTGTGGGCTAGAGCTGTGCTCATCTCGCCCACTGAGGACAAGCTTTACTACGCCGTGCAACTCTGCATTCAGTAGGGCGAGAAGGTCTCCAACAACATCGCAGAATACGAGGGCCTCATTGCTGGTCTTAAAGCTGCGGCGGCCCTGGGAGTGGAGCGTGTCATCATCAGGGGTGACTCGCAGGTCCTCGTCAACTTCTCCAACAAGGTATACGAGCCGAAGGACGAGCACACGGAGGCATACCTCGCAGAGGTACGCAAAATGGAGAAGCAGTTTTAGGCTTGGAGCTGCAGCACGTGCCCGTGGCACCAACAAGGAAGCTGACGACATCACCAAAAGGGCATCCATGCGCCTGCCCCAGGAGCCCGGCGTCTTCGAGGAACGGCTCTTTAAGCCTTCGGCATCACCTCCGCCTGAATGGCCGGTGATGCCTCACAAGGAACTCCCCCAACCACCAACCTCGGGAGCCCCCGCCTGTGGTCCGACCTCGAGAGCGCGGCTGCTCCTGGCGCTTGAGCCTCAGGAGGGGTGCCGGATCGAGGAGCTCAAGGCATACCTAGTGCGAGGAGCGCTGTCGGAGAAAGAATAGGATGCAGAGCGTGTAGCCCGACAGGCTATGGTGTATTGAATTCAAGACGGTGAGCTTTACAGAAAATGACCAAACGATGTTTCTTTACGGTGCATCTCGAGGAAGCAAGGGAGCGAGTTGCTAGCTGACATACACGCCAGGGACTGCGGGCATCACTCGTCATCACGTACCCTGGTTGGCAAGGCGTTCCACATCAGTTTCTACTGGCCCACGGCGCTCAACGACGCAGCCGAGCTGGTGAAGTCCTGCGAGGCTTGCCAATTCCATGCCAAGCAGATCCACCAGCCGGCTCCGTGTCTCCAAACTATCCCACTCTCCTGGCCATTCGCGGTCTACGGGCTGGATATCCTGGGTCCATTCCCTCGAGCGCCGGGGGCTACCGCTACCACTATGTCACCATCAACAAGTTCACCAAATGGGTGGAGGTGGAAGCCGTTCGCACCATCCCAGCCGGATCCGCGGTCAAGTTCATCAAGGGTCTCGTACGCCAGTTCCGGGTCCCCAACTGCATCATCACCGACAACGGCTCGCAGTTCACTAGCAACATCTTCAAAACCTATTGTGCTAACCTTGGAACGCAGATTTGCTATGCTTCGGTGGCACACCCAGGAGCAATGACCAGGCCGAGCGCGCCAACGCGGAGGTCTTAAGAGGCCTCAAGGCCAGGACCTTCAAGAAGAAGCTCGAGGCCTGCAGTAGGGGCTGACACGACGAGCTCCAGTCCATGATGTGGTCCATCCGCACCACCACCACCAAGCCAACAGGCGAGACCCCGTTCTTCCTCATCTACGGAGCTGAAGCGGTTCACCCTCACGGGGTCAAGCATCGCTCCACGCGGGTCCTGGCGTTTGATGAAACGCAGCAGGACGCCATGCGGGGGATAGACCTCGTGCTGGGGGAGGAACGCCGCCAGGAAGCCTCGCTCCGGGCGGCAAGGTACCAGCAGGCGCTACGACGGTACCACTGTCGCAGCGTCCGCTCTAGGATGCTCGAGGTGGGCCACCTCGTCCTGAGGCGGGTGCTCTCCAGGGAAGGGCTGCACAAGCTCTCACCCATGTGGGAGGGCCCGTTCAGGATTGCCCACATCTCCAGGCCTGGCGCCGTACACCTGGAGACGGGCACGGCGTCCCCATCCAGAATGCCCGGAACATCCAGCACCTCCGGAAGTTCTACCATTAAGCAAGGCCGAGTGCGTGTGAAGCCAAGGCCCTGTGCCTGTGAAGCAAGGCCCAGTGTCTGTGAAGGTCTCCGCCCATGACACTCTCACGTAATAATGAGTGGGTCTGTACATGCCCCGGAGTCTCCAGAGTGCCGCCCTCGGGCCTCGAGGGCTCCCTCCCACGTCCTAGTGGTAGCACTTAGCTCCGCGTTGGTGAGAAGACTACACTAGGTGCCAGACACGGCTGTTCATTTGCTTTCTGAAGTTGCCTTGCCCCTTCCTTCTTTTAATGGAATTTGAAAGTTCTGGCGTTTCTCGAATGGCTTGGTTGAACCACCTCTCTCTTTGATTCTTCCCTTGATTTGTTGCTTTGCGCTAGGGAGAGCGGTAGTTGCTCGACGCTCTCCCTCACGCGCCTCGCAAGGGGGATGGACAGGGTGGCGCGCATGCGCGCCCCCCTTAGTCTCTGCGAGGCCTCCTCGTTTGGGCTCGTGATCAGCGCATCCCTCTCCTTAAGTCCATGCCCCACAGGTATCACGACAAAGTGTGTTTGACCATGTTCAGCCCATGCCTGGGATCTCGTGCAACGAAGGATAAGAATCTCCTAACGAGTTTTTGTAGCTTCTCGAAGGGCTGCACCTCACGAGACGGGGGCTACCCCGAATGCGTCAAGATAAGTCTTCTCCCCCTACACCCGCATAATGCACGTATCTTGCAACACTATCCGAAAACAATAAACACAGCACAAAGCATCATAGAAATCACGGTCCATTACACGCCCTAGTAGGGCCCCATACTTGTTTTTGGTAATGCAGGAGGAAAGGAAAGGCAAGGACATGCAAAAGCGATTCCTAAGACGCGGCTGCTCACGAGGATCGGCCTCCCGGGCTCAGCCAGAGCCCTCCTCACGCTTCACTGGGGTGCGGCGACGAGACGACCTGACACCGCCCTCGAAGCGGGCACGACGGCATGGCGGCTGGTCGTAGCCACCGCTACTAGAGCTGCCACTGAGGGAGGAGCCGCCGTAGCAGGATGAACTGCGACCGGCGCCGAGGACGAGTTCATCCTCACCCTCGACACGGCCGTCGCCAAGGCCGAGCACCTCGCCACCATCATTTTCTTTGGGGCACCACCCGGCGCGGCAACCGTCTTCCCCGAATGCCCTCACGAAGAGGGTCGCGTTGCCGTCGTACTTGAAGTGGAGGGTGCACCGCCTGCTCAGGCCACGCGCGCGGGCGAACGTCTGCCAACCGCGGGCTAGGGTTACGACGCCCACGGCGGAGACCTCCACCGCGACCCACGAAGCCCTGCTACAGCAACCATCCGCGTGCAGCCAGAGACCGCCGAGACCTGCGGCGGGCAGTTCATCGGTGAAGGAGCGCGGGAGCTAGAGACGGGTGCCAGCTGGGTTCTCCGACCACATGACATACTCCGGCAGCACCTCCGCCGAGTGGAAGCACGGCCGGGAAGGTCAGGCAACCCCGGCGTGCCTCCCTTCATCAACAGGGCTGCCACGACCTGGGCGATCCCCACCACGCAAAGAGGCACCACCGCGATCGTCAAGGACGACGCCGAGCCCCTAAGAGGTCCGCCCACGCCCGCGAGGGGCCGCGGCGGGGGTCACAACATACTTGCGGGGGCGGCCTCGTCCCCTCTTTGGCGGTGGTGAGTCGGGCCCCTCATGGTGGGTCTTCCCTTTCTCTGCGGATGAGAACCTCCTCGCCGGCGCCATGGGAGTCAATGCGAAGCAAGAAGCAAGGAGGGAAAAGAAGAAGCAAGTGTAATGGAGGAAGAGATGGGCAACGGGGGCTCCGCCAGTCGCCCCATTTATAGCAGGGAGGAGGCCAACCACCGGCCTCCATAATCGCAGGTAATGATGGTCCTTGTGCATGCAGGGACTCGTCAAGTCGTGCAGTTGCCGAGGCATCATGGGGAAGTGGAGACGCCCACGTCCTGTCAATCGCCACACGTCAATCAAGGCCGCAGGCTTTTGGGGAACGGCACTCCGCACTTGACCCATGGCTTCGCCGCGAAGCCAAGTCCGAGCGCACCTTGGGCCCGGGGGCTACTGTCGGCGTTCTGGGAACGGGGGTACCCAGACTTGCCTACCTGCGGCCTAGAGCGTGGCTCATCCAGCGGCCTGGTACGGCCCATCTTCATTAGCAGCCACTCAAGATCCTCGCGAGGGACCAAGCCTCATGAGGCGGACGGCGCAAGACCTCCCCTGGGGTGGCCTCACTAGGTTGGCTCCCGAGGAGTGGAGATATCAAGGAAAGGGACACCTCGCGAGGTTCGCGTGATGTGAGTCATGACGAACAAGGCCAGCCGGGCGCCAGCAGGCGCAGGATGCCAGTTTCCTCTTTGGTGCTAAAGGGGAAAACGCAGGCGAGGAGTTCCAAGGCGTCAGGCAAAGGTTTCCATATCAGTGCAACGAGACCAAGACCAGCAGGACGGCAGGGCGATGGTCACCACGGAGCCCACGACGACATCACCGCCAGAGCCTTTGGCAGGCGAAGACCACCTTTTGTCAGGATAGCTTGTACTAGCTGTCCCCCTTCAAACTTGGTCGTTGTGGGATCCCTTCCCGCTCAATATTTGGGAAGAGGACCTGGGCCACTATAAATAGGACTAGCCACAATATAGAAGGGGGAGAGAGGATCATTCAGACCGCCCTGACACCCACTAGCTCTCCGAGCCCTAGAACACCTCCCCTCAGGAGGTTGTTCTTCCCGTGTACTTGTTCATCCTCAGCCTACAAGGTAATCCACCACACCACACTGGATTAGGGTATTACACCACAACGATGGCCCAAACCAGTATAAACCCTTGTGTCTCTTCTTCTTTGGGCACGACAAGCTAGGCCTAGGAATCGGTGCGAGAGCTAACTAGAGCGGAAAGAAGTGATCTTCGTGCACACCCCAGTGTTCGAACCTCAAGGGTTTGCCGGAACCCACGAATCTGACACAACCCATATTACCTTGTCTTCTCCTTTCGAATAAAATGCTTGCAGATTTCAGCTTGGTCCATGGCAATCTTGCACTATTATTATTTTCATATCATTTAGTCGTGCAAGTGAAGGCCATAATGACGATATTTGATGAACTGTTCATGGCAAAGAGAAACGGGTTTGAACTCAACTTGTTTTTGTTTTTTGGAAGTATGTTTAACCTAGTATCCATGCATCAGCCTATTATGATCAAACATGTTTGCAATGACAATTAGAGATTATAGTTTCTCATGCCATGTTTTAATAGCTAGGAGTGGATAATGATTTATCTTGGAGGTCAACATTGCGTTAAAATGACTATGATGTAGTATGATGACGTGGTATCCTCCTCCGAATGTTTCAAGTGGCTTAACTTGGCACATGTTCATGCATGTAGTTAAATCAAAACCAACATAGCCTCTATGATATTTATGTTCATGGTGTCCATGTCCTACTCATGCTGATATCCAATGTTTATTATGCATTATGTATGTTCATGAACATTGTTGCTCTCTAGCTGGCTGCTTCCCAACCTGCTTGCTAGCCTTCGCCTGTACTAAGCGGAAATAGTGCTTGTGCATCAAATACTCAAAGTTATTCTAGATGAGACCACCATAGCTACCTATGTGCGGTATTACCCTGCCGTCCTAAGTAAATTTGCATGTGCCACCTCTAAAAACTTCAAATAAACATCCTATTTGTGTGCCTGGATTGTTAGTAGAGTGGCAAGATGTAGTCGGTATCTTCCATGCTAAGTGGGGTATTCTCACAACGAGTGTTTATTCACTTGTCCTTGCACGAGAGGAGCGGTAATAGGGATTCTCTGTACCAAATTCAAAAAGAAAAAGACTTAAAAATAATCAAACAAAACTCCTACGGAGTGAATACTTTTCCGCTTGGTAACCGCTACTAATGTGTTTAGCATGGAAGATATTGATAACTGATGGTCGCTGTAGGACCAAAAGTATGTCTAGAGGGGGGTGATTAGACTCCTTGACCAAATAAAAATCTAGCCTTTTCCCAATTTTAATTCTTGGCAAATTTTAGCAACTTAGCACAAGTCAAGCAATCATCCTACACATGCAATTCTAAGAGTATAGCAGTGGAATGTAAAACAATTGCATATGAAGGTAAAGGGAGGAGTTTGGAAGGAGCAAATGCAAGTGAAGACAATGATGTTTTTGTCTTGGTTCCGATAGGTGGTGCTATCGTACATCCAAGTTGATGGAGACTTCAACCCACGAAGGGTAACAGCTGCGTGTGTCCACGGAGGGCTCCACCCATGAAGGGTCCACGAAGAAGCAACCTTGTCTATCCCACCATGGCCATCGCCCACGAAGGACTTGCCTCACTAGCGGTAGATCTTCATGAAGTAGGCGATCTCCTTGCCCTTACAAACTCCTTGGTTCAACTCCACAATCTTGTTGGAGGCTCCCAAGTGACACCTAACCAATCTAGGAGACACCACTCTCCAAAAGGTAATAGATGATGTGTTGATGATGAACTCCTTGCTCAAATGCTTCAAATGATAGTCTCCCCAACACTCAAACAGCTCCTCACGGATTTGGATATGGTGGAAGAAGGATTTGAGTGGAAAGCAACGTGGGGAAGGCTAGAGAACAAGATTCATATGGTAGGAATGGAATATCTTGATATCAACACTTGAGTACGTGGTTCTCTCTTAGAACATGAATGATGGAAGTGTAGGTATGTTCTGATGGCTCTCTCCACGAGTGAAGAGTGGGTGGAGGGGTATATATAGCCTCCACACAAAATCTAGCTGTTACACACAATTTACCAAACTCGGTGGGACCGATTCAGAGAACTCGGTCAGACCGATTTAGTTCATAATGTGATCGTTAGGTATTTCGGTGGGACCGATATGATCAACTCGGTGGGACCAATTTCATTAGGGTTAGGGCATAACGTAATCTCGGTGGGACCGATTACTAAAACTCGGTGAGACCGATTTTGGTAATGAGCACACACAGAGTTGGTCAGGCAAACTCGGTGGGACCGATTCACTCATTTTGGTGAGACCGAAATGTTACGAAGAGGAAACAGAGAGTTTGCATTGCGAACTCGGTGGGACCGATCGCTCATCTCGGTGAGACCAAAATGTTACGAAGGGAAATAGAGAGTTTGCAATCCCATCTCGGTGAGACCGAGATCCCTTTCGGTAAGACCGAAATGATTATGGTTTCTGGCAGTGGCTATGTCAAATGAACTCGGTGGTGCTGGATAGATATTTTCGGTGGGGCCGAGTTTGACTTTTGGTTTGGGACATATGTGGATGTGGAAAAATGGTTGAGGGTTTTGGAGCATATCACTAAGCATTTTGAGCAAGCAAACCATTATGCAACACCTCGTCCCCTTTTAATAGTATTGGCTTTCCTATGGACTCAATGTGATCTTGGATCACTAAAATAGAAAATGTAGAGTCTCGAGCTCGAGCCAATCCTTTGTCCTTAGCATTTTGAGGGGTCCACATTCCTTGGGCGAAGGACAAAGGATTGGCTCAAGCTCGAGACTCTACATTTTCCATTTTAGTGATCCAAGATCACATTGAGTCCATAGGAAAGCCAATACTATTAAAAGGGGACGAGGTGTTGCATAATGGTTTGCTTGCTCAAAATGCTTAGTGATATGCTCCAAAACCCTCAACCATTTTTCCACATCCACATATGTCCCAAACCAAAAGTCAAACTCGGACCCACCGAAAATATCTATCCGGCACCACCGAGTTCATTTGACATAGCCACTGCCAGAAACCCTAATCATTTCAGTCTTACCGAAAGGGATCTCGGTCTCACCGAGATGGGATTGCAAACTCTCTGTTTCCCTTCATAACATTTTGGTCTCACCGAGATGAGCGATCGGTCCCACCGAGTTCGCAATGCAAACTCTCTGTTTCCTCTTCGTAACATTTCGGTCTCACCAAAATGAGTGAATCGGTCCCACCGAGTTTGCCTGACCAACTCTGTGTGTGCTCATTACCAAAATCGGTCTCACCGAGTTTGTGTAATCGGTCCCACCGAGATTACGTTATGCCCTAACCCTAATGAAATTTGGTCCCACCGAGTTGATCATATCGGTCCCACCGAAATACCTAACGATCACATTATGAACTAAATCGGTCTGACCGAGTTCTCTGAATCGGTCCCACCGAGTTTGGTAAATTGTGTGTAACAGCTAGATTTTGTGTGGAGGCTATATATACCCCTCCACCCACTCTTCACTCGTGGAGAGAGCCATCAGAACATACCTACACTTCCATCATTCATGTTCTGAGAGAGAACCACGTACTCAAGTGTTGATATCAAGATATTCCATTCCTACCATATGAATCTTGTTCTCTAGCCTTCCCCACGTTGCTTTCCACTCAAATCCTTCTTCCACCATATCCAAATCCGTGAGGAGCTGTTTGAGTGTTGGGGAGACTATCATTTGAAGCATTTGAGCAAGGAGTTCATCATCAACACATCATCTATTACCTTTTGGAGAGTGGTGTCTCCTAGATTGGTTAGGTGTCACTTGGGAGCCTCCAACAAGATTGTGGAGTTGAACCAAGGAGTTTGTAAGGGACAGACTACCACAGATGCTAACCATTGAACTTTCTTGAAATATTATCTTGAGATAGCATTAGTTCAATGAGCTATATGTTGTTAGTAATTACCAAAATCACCCTGACATAGTTGAACTTTTAATCTCCCCCTTTTTGGTAATTGATGACAACATATAGATCAAAGCTTCGACAAATGATAATAAGATTTAAATGTGTCGTTGCTTTGAGAAGTATGTGATAAAGAAGAGCTCCCCCTAAATTTATGCATTATTTAAAATTTGCGTTTGAATGCAAATGCACAATCGATTATGATCATGTGTTACTCTTCCATGTCACATACATCTTGGTGGAGCGCTCAAAATGATATACACTAAAGCATGCACTCATCACCAAGCAAAGTGAATGATCATATGGAAATATAGATATAATATCATCCAAGCAAACATTAAGGTAGCATATGATCAAACACATGATCACACAAGTATCTCACACACGGACATAGAGTATGAAGCAAACGCACAATAAAGTTCAACCAAAAGCAAGAGAGACCAAAGAGGCCAAACACTCTCTCTCAAAGCCTATGATATATACATATTTCTCCCCCTTTGGCAACAAGTTACCAAAAAGTTTGAAAATGCATAGTGCTATGCGTCTCTCAGGCTTGGTCTTCGGGAGGCGGTGTAGAGAGAACTCTAAGGACGAAGGCTTCAGATAAAGTAGCTGGAGCTGGTGGAGTGGCTGCTGGAGGTGGCACTGAAGTTGTGGTTGCTGGTGCAGATGCAATAGCTCTAGTATCTGGAACTGGCACTGCTGTAGATCTCTGACCTCGAGGCACTCGCTGAAATGCATCTGTGGTAGCATGTCCTCCTCTCTCCTCTGCTTCCTCCTGAAGCTTCTCAACTACAGACTGGATCTCTGTCACCTTTAGATCAAGATCATAGAACTTAGTTTCAATGATCATCTCCAAGCTCTCCTGATTCTGAGTCAGGGTGGCCAAGCCCTTCTCAATCCTCATGGTTGCTTGAATCGGATATGCCATTTGATCTTGCTTGGACTTGAGAGTCATTTGAGATGCTTCTTCTGCACTTGGCATCTTGGCAGATTTCTCTGCTTTGGCTTTCTCTCTCCTTTCATGAGCTTGCACTGAAGATGGTTCATTCTCATCCATGACAACTGTGTTATCCTCAAAGTCAGGCACCAGGGGTAGATATTCTCTGTCCAATAGATATGTGCATGTGCCCATCTTGGAGTTAATGAGCATCTGGATGTGTGGAGCATACCCACGTGATCTCTTCTGATCTGCAGCAGTCCTCTTGATTGTCTCTACAATCAGGCTCATGACTTTGAATTTCTATGGCACATCAAAAATATGCAGCATGTTGATAGAATGTCCTCTGATCATCTTTGCATCTCCAGATTTAGGCAACAGTGTATGCCTCAAGATTGTGTTTATGGTGGCTAGACCGGACTGCAAGTGACGTTGAGATCCAAACTTGTGTGTTTCCATATCATCATCAGGGATCACCTTGTACATATTTGCCATGGAGTTGTGGTCTTGCTTCTTCTTGGCATAGACATCCAGATCATCCTCATGCTCTTCAGGGGCATTGATTAGCTTGGCCCACTCAGCAACAATTGACTGGTACCTTGACCTTCAAACATCCATACAATCCTACCATCAGGATAGAAGTGAGCTGTGGAGTAGAATTGCATGATGAGTTCATCATTCCACTTGGTCAACTTTTGAGCCACAAACTTGTCAACTCCACATGCTTTGAAGCTCTCATGCACATTGGGGAAATAGTCTGCATTATCATCAATGAAGTCCCAGTCCACCCTTCTCATATCACACACAATGGGCTTCTTACCAAGCAGGACTATCTCATAGAAGTCTTGTTGTTCCTTGGTGTGAAACCTGTAGTCCACAGCAGTCCTTCTGCTTATAGCATATGGATCAGTCTTTCTCCACAACCTGAGACATGCATCCTTCCTCAGCTTCATGTCCTCAGCAACAATGTGAGTGTTGTCATGGTCAAGGATCTTGTGCTTCAACTTTTTGAGCACATGGGCCTCAGCTTCCTCAGTAACTTCAGGCACTAGGGCCTTGTTCTTCTTTGAAGCAGGAATATTTCTTGTGCTCCTATTGGGTGCAGACTTGGTAGATTGAGTAGCTTTGGGAGCAGTCTTAGGCTTAGAAGGAGCAACCCCAGACTTGATAGCATCTTCCATAAGCTTTTGAGCTTTAGGAGCTGGCGCAGCTACCTCTTCTTCCTCAGCTTCATCCTCATCATCATCCCTCATGGATGGCTTGCCAATCACTCGAGCTATTGTCTTCCTAGCTCTCTTCTTAGTGCCTCCAGGCTCATCATACCTGGATTCAAGTGTGAACACCATAGTCTCTTGAGTAGTGGCTCTGGTCTTAGACATGGGAATCCTCTTGGCAGGGATCTTCCTTTTCTGACCTGGCTTACTTGCCTGAGCTGTGCCATACTCCTTCCTGAGCACTTTCTTCTTAGAAGTGGCCTCATCTACCACAAAGTCTTCATCATTAGTATATGAAGTTTTCTTCTTCCTTGACTTGGTAGCAGCCTTTGAAAGATCACTAGGTGTGCTCCTTCTACCCCCATCAAAGCTGCTAGAGGGACTAGTGCCCTCACTCAGGTGTACCTGCTCCACACATTCCGGCTATCACTTTGATTTCACATCTTGGCACTGAAAGCTGACCCTATGAATAGATGTAGATGAGGTAGAGTGGATCAGCATCACAAAGCACATTTTTTTTGCAAAATACATGACAAGAAAAACTTAGTTTTAGTTCTCTACAGAAAGCATTTCGGAGCTACCGATTTGTTAAACTCGGTGACACCGAAGCAATTCTGGAGCCTGAACTAGTGAACTCGGTCAGACTGAGTCACAGTTTGGTGGCACCGATATTGCTAGGGTTTCACAGAGAGTTGAACTCGGTCACACCGATTTGCAACTTTCGGTCAGACCGAAAGGAGCAAGTGCACTGGCCTAAGCCAAATCGGCGGGACCAATTTCTACAACTCGGTCGGTCCGAGATGAGTTCGGCAAAGACCTAACCCTAATTTTTTCGAATCAAAACTACTTTCTACAGAGTTTTTGCTGGATAGGAAGATCTCATACGTGGAAGGGATCATGGCAATGCAATGTGCTAAGAATCGGAATTAAGGAATAGCACAAAGAATCAAGGTCATACCCTAACTCGGCGATGAACTTGCTACCGCGGCAACGGTGGTGAAGATTGTTGTTGACAACGGCGGAGTCTAGCGGCGGGAGGTCGCTGGCAGCGAGGAGACGATCTGGAGACCCGAAGAGGCAGAGCAGGTCACGCGCGGGCTGAAGGGTTTGGAAAGTTTTCCAAAATTTGGCCCGTGGGTATATATAACCTAACACTGTCGGTGTGAGCGAGTGGAACAACTCGGTGGCACCGAGATGCAAAACTGCTAGCAGTTACTGCAACTCGGTGGGACCGAAAGGTTCAAATCATTTGCACCAAGATTGAAAACTTAGATCAACTTAGTGAACACGGTGTGACCGAAGTGGATGACTCGGTCATACTGAAATGCACAAAGAGGTTTTGGATGTTTAAGCCTATCACGAATCGGGGACTCCGAGTGCTCCTCACACACAGTGGTTCGAATCTGACTTGATCAAGCTTTGTGATGTAGCATGAATAGAGTTTGAGACGAGAAAAGCATAGATAGCTAGAGGGGGTTCTTAGGCATTCTTTTCCATCCATTTGGAAAAATAAAAAAGAGCCAAGCAATCAAAGCAACAAATGGATGTCCTCGAATGAGAAAAATATGTATTCAACATGCTCACACAATAAGATAGCAAATGAAACATGTGGCAAAGCATGCACAACCATTCTAGCATCTATCAAGCAATTGGCGATGACTAGGTCATCTATATATGAGTATATTGACTTAGGAGTCAAATGAGAACATTTGATCATAGGTCATACTCATCGTTTAAGCGCGAGTGGGGTTACCACTTTTACATAAAGCGTTGTTGTGTTCACATTTAGAGTTGTTTAGCTCAATTGTTAGAGTAAAGCTCCCCTAGATGTGATATCCCCCTAAGAGGGATGAACTAACCTTGGGTTTTGTCAATGATGACTTCATGTAGGTGCTGACGATGTAGAAGCTCAATGTTGATGTAGATCATTTGGAGCAATCCATTGGAGTGAGTTGCACTTTCAATACCTACACGGGTTAGTACCACAAGGAACAAACAAGGATATCCATAGACATGATGATGTCCATGCAAGCATTAGGTTACCTTGTCCCTTGTCTTACCAACAAGAGGGTTTGTGACTCCTTAAACTAGTGCAAGATATGAAAGTTGTTTGCACTTGTCCTTTGCCAAAATGATATGAGCCAAGTGTGTTGGCGGAGTCGCCCTCAAGAACTTTCTAGTTCTTCTTCTTCGGGATCCACACCATCTTGATGGGAATCCTTGGAGTCGTAGTCGTACTTGATGAAGTAGAACTTGATGTAGTCTTGGGGACCTACTTGACCAAGGCCTTAGGAGCTTCTCCCCTTGAAGCTTATCCTTGCCCTCTAGCTTGTGGTCTTGTGGTGGAAGATCATCTTGTGCTTGTGTCCCTTGAGAAGAAGTAGGATCATACTTCTCTTGTTGAGGAACAAACTTCGTCTTGGGGTATTGATCTTCCTCCCACTCAACTCCATTGGCATTGAACTTTCGTTCAAAACCAACACCTTGATTCTTCCTGTGTCTTCCTTGCTTGTGTACAATCTCCTCAAATTGCTTACTCCCAGCGAGACTCTTGTAAACACCTTTCTCTATATTTCCCTTCAATAAGCTATTTTCTTGCTCAAGTGTAACTTGGCTAAGAGAGTCATTAGTGGAATCAAGAGAACTACTAGAAGCAACATCATTGGATTTGGCATGATTATTGTTACTACTAGAGGAAGAATCTTTCTTGTTCTTGTTGCTAGATTTTACTTGTGGCATGTAGGTAGACAAGAGTAAACGCTTGGCAATGTAAGAGGAACTTTTCTTGCGAAGATCATCATTGATTGCCTTTAAGAACTCATGCTCTTGCTCAAGGTTGAGCTTTTCAAAGCGTAACTTCTCATGAGTCTTTAAAAGTTCTTGATGATCTTCCAAGGTAGTTTCATGAGCTAACTTAAGAGTGTTTAGTTCTTTAGTTAGACGCTCAATCTTCTCCTTATCATTGTTATTCGTTTTATCTTGATTAGCATTATTAATAGCAATTTCATCATAGTTTTCATCAAAAGTTTCATCACTATTGCTACCAACAAGTAAATCATCATCTCCTAGCAAGTCATCTTCATCACTATTGAAATCAAGATACTCGGGGTGTGATACCATAGGGCCTTTAGCCATGAAGCATCTTCCAATTCCTTCATTTGGTGAGTCAAATATGTTGTAGGAGTTGGTTGACACAAGAGCAATTCCGGCAACACCTTCATCTTGAGTACCTTCGGAGTCAGAGTAGTAGCTGTAGCTTCTCTCGGAGTGGTTATCGGAGTCGGAACCGGATGCCCATTCACCAACATGAGCTTGATGTCTTCGTCTTGTATAGCTCCTTGATGATTTGTCCTTCCTTTCCGAATCTTTGCTTCTCCGAGAAGGTCTTCGTTCATAACGATCATCTCTACTCCTTCTCTCTCTTGGTGGTCAATCTTCTCTTCTACTTCTCCATTTAGGTGAGTCTTCTCTTCTCTTGTGGGGAGCCGTACACTCATTGGAGTAGTGTCCAGGTCTTCCACAATTGTAGCAATTCCGATCATGACTTGAAGATCTCTTGTCATTGTAGGACCTAGACTTGGAACTTCTCTCTTTGCTTCTACTTTTGAAGAACTTGTTGAAGTTCTTCACCATTAAGCTCAGTTCTTCATTGAAGTCTTGTTTCTCACTTTATGATGCATGAGCGTTACATGAGGCTTTGTAAGCACCACTAGACTTGTTGTGAAGCTCTTCTTTATCTTTGAGTGACATCTCATGAGCAACAATTCTTCCAATGACTTCCGTTGGCTTGAGATCTTTGTAATTTGGCATCATTTGGATCAATGTACACACGGTATCATATTTTCCATCCAAGGCACTTAGGATCTTCTTGATGATGAATCTGTTGGTCATCTCTTCGCTTCCTAAGCCGGCAATCTCATTTGTGATGAGAGCAAGCCTAGAGTACATTTCAGCGACACCTTCACCATCCTTCATCTTGAACATGTCAAGTTGACTTTGGAGCACATCCAACTTGGATTCCTTGACGGAGTCGGTACCTTCGTGCATATAAATCAAAGTATCCGAAATTTCCTTTGCATTCTCAAGATGGCTGATTTTATTGAATTCTTCGGGGCGCAATCCGTTGAAGAGGATATCGCAAGCTTGAGCATTGTATTGCAGCATCTTCAACTCTTCCGCGGTAGCTTCACGGTTCGGTTCCTTCCCATTGAAGAATTCACCTTGCAAACCAATACACACAATAGCCTGTCCAAGAATATGCATTTTCATCTTATGCCTCCAACTAGCAAAATTAGTACCATCAAAATAAGGACCTCTACGGTGGTAACTTCCCTCGCTAGACGCCATACTCTCCTAGGTTGTGAAACCAAGGCTATGATCACCAAAGCTATGGAAATCATGGCAAAAGGAGACCAAAGCTCTGATACCACTTGTAGGATTGAAAGTATGTCTAGAGGGGGTGATTAGACTACTTGACCAAATGAAAATCTAGCCTTTTCCAAATTTTAATTCTTGGCAGATTTTAGCAACTTAGCACAAGTCAAGCAATCAACCTACACATGCAATTCTAAGAGTATAGCAGCGGAAAGTAAACAATTGCATATGAAGGTAAAGGGAGGAGTTTGGAGGGAGCAAACGCAAGTGAAGACAATGATGTTTTTTGTCTTGGTTTCGATAGGTGGTGCTATCGTACATCCAAGTTGATGGAGACTTCAACCCACGAAGGGTAACGGCTGCGCGAGTCCACGGAGGGCTCCACCCATGAAGGGTCCACGAAGAAGCAACATTGTCTATCCCACCATGGCCATCGCCCACGAAGGACTTTCCTCACTAGCGGTAGATCTTCACGAAGTAGGCGATCTCCTTGCCCTTACAAACTCCTTGGTTCAACTCCACAATCTTGTCGGAGGCTCCCAAGTAACACCTAACCAATCTAGGAGACACCACTCTCCAAAAGGTAATAAACAGTGTGTTGATGATGAACTCCTTGATCAAATGCTTCAAATGATAGTCTCCCCATCACTCAAACAGCTCCTCACAGATTTGGATATGGTGGAAGAAGGATGTGAGTGGAAAGTAACTTGGGGAAGGCTAGAGAACAAGATTCATATGGTAGGAGTGGAATATCTTGATCTCAACACTTCAGTAGGTGGTTCTCTCTCAGAACATGAATGATGGAAGTGTAGGTATGTTATGATGGCTCTCTCCACGAGTGAAGAGTGGGTGGAGCGGTATATATAGCCTCCACACAAAATCTAACTGTTACACACAATTTACCAAACTCGGTCAGACCGATTTAGTTCATAATGTGACCGTTAGGTATTTTGGTGGGACCGATATCATTAGGGTTAGGGCATAATGTAATCTCGGTGGGACCGATTACACAAACTCAGTGAGACCAATTTTGGTAATAAGCACACAGAGAGTTGGTCAGGCAAACTCGGTGGGACTGATTCACTCATTTCGGTGAGACCGAAATGTTATGAAGAGGCAACAAAGAGTTTGCATTACAGACTCGGTGGGACCGATCGCTCATCTCGGTGAGACTGAAATGTTACAAAGGGAAACAGAGAGTTTGCAATCACATATCGATGAGACCAAGATCCCTTCCGGTGAGACCGAAATGATTAGGGTTTCTGGCAGTGGCTATGTCAAATGAACTCGGTGGCGTCGGATAGATATTTTCGGTGGGGCCGAGTTTGACTTTTGGTTTGGGACATATGTGGATGTGGAAAAGTGGTTGAGGGTTTTGGAGCATATCACTAAGCATTTTGAGCAAGAAAACCATTAGGCAACACCTCAGCCCCTTTCAATAGTATTGGCTTTCCTATGGACTCAATGTGATCTTGGATCACTAAAATGGAAAAAGGTAGAGTCTTGAGCTTGAGCCAATCCTTTGACCTTAGCATTTTGAGAGGTCCACTATCCCAATCCATTCCATGCCAATCATTGAACTTTCCTGAAATATTATCTTGATAAAACATTAGTTCAATGAGCTATATGTTGTTAGTAATTACCAAAACCACCCAGGGATAGTTGCACTTTCACCACAGATAATTAATCTCCAGGTGTGGCTGAATTGACAACTCGGTTGCTAATACTTGCAAATATTCTTTGGCTCCCCTTGTGTCGATTCTATAAATTTAGTATGAATACGCTACCCTCGAAAACTGCTGCGATACCCTTGATACGTCCATTTTGCATCATGTTTTATTACTATTATTTATAATGTTTTTATCCATAATAATGCTTTTTGGAGTAATCCTAATGCCTTTTCTCTCATAATTTGCAAGGAACACACCAAGAGGGAGAATTCCGGCAGCTGGAAATCTGGACCTGGAAAAGCTATGTCAAGCCACCTATTCTGCACAACTCTAAACAAGCTGAAACTTCACGGTGAATTTTTATGGATTATTTAATAAATACTAGAGTCAATAAACACCAGAGGGGGGCCACCGGGTGGGCACAACCCACCTGGGCGCGCCAGGCCCACCAGGAGCGCTCTGGTGGGTTGTGGCCTCCTCGGCCCACCTCCGGTGCCCATCCTCTGGTATATAAGTGATTTTTACCTAGAAATAAAGGAGAAGGCTTTCAGGGCGGAACGCCGCCGTCTCGAGGCGGAACTTGGGCAGGAGCACTTTTGCCCTCCGGCGGAGCGATTCCGCCGGGGGAACTTCCCTCCCAGAGAGGGAAATCATCATCATCATCATCACCAACCACTCTCCCATCTCGGGGAGGGCAATCTCCATAAACATCTTCAACAGCACCATCTCATCTCAAACCCTAGTTCATCTCTTGTATTCAATCTGTCGGTGTACTAAAGTAGGGGTACCCTTAGTATCTCGAACTTGTGCACGGGCAGTCGCAGCGTACCGTGGCAGGGCTCGCCGGGTGATCGCCAAGGTCCTCCATGGTTCCTTTGGAGCCATTCAAGAACAAAGTATTTAAACCAAGGAGACAAGGCCCCGGTAAGAGGAGCTTGCCGGGAAGAGCACTCAAGACACTAGACCACTCAAGGCGCAAGACCCTGGCAAGAGGAGCTTGCCGGGAAGGCCAACCAAGGCACCTCAAGAAACTTGCCGCGACGCGCCACGCGTCCCGGCAAGGACCGGTGAGCGACAAGCTCCCGGAAGCGACAAGATAGCGACCGCGGCAAGCCGCTTGCCGCGGCAAGCTTCCACTCAGTACCCACGCTCTAGCACTTCCACCCACGTGTCGCTCGGAGATCCTCCCAGGCGTACGTGGCGGAAGGCTGTGCAGCCAGGGGGTACGCGGTGGCAAGCGGCAATGACTAGGACGCCATCGTGGCGAACGGTGGCGCCCCTGACGGCCACTTTTTGCACTGTTTGGGTGACGGCGATGGGCATTTAATGCCCTTGTCCCCTGCTGTCAGGGTTAGGTATAAAACACTGCACCACCTACCACTCTTTTTACACTTTTACCCTCATCTGTGTTGCCACCTGTCGGTGACCCCTTGAGCCTATAAAAGGAGGCCCATGCGCAACGTGGGGGGGGGGGTTCCGATTCCGGTTAGACATTCGAACACTCTCACGCTCGGTCTCGAAGAGTACTGTAGCATCCATCGCTCCCGAGCCAAGAACTCAATACAAACCAAAGCAGGAGTAGGGTTTTACGCATCCGTGCGGCCCGATCCTAGGTAAACTGCTCGTGTGCCTCGCCTCGATCCACTCTTTGTGCAATTTCCGCCCCCTGCCGTACCGAAAAGGGGCTCCGGTCCCATAGGTGTCCGTGGGTGGATCAGTTTCCCCGACATCTTTGGCGCGCCAGGTAAGGGGTGCGTCAAGATTGTGTGAACCTGATCCGGCGTTCACACGAGCTAGAGCTTCATCATCATCATCAACATGTCGCCGAAGAAGAAGGCTTCGGAGGCAGCTGGTCCGTCCGCGTCAATCCCACCACCGCCGGAGCCAACGGCTGGTGGGGTAGACGCCGGCGGAAGAACGGACGTCGACGAGGGAACTCACGGTGCTGCCAGGTCCAAGGGCAAGGCTGGCGTAGCCGGCTCCCACGACGACCGGGCGCACTCCAAGACCTCGACATCCGTGCACGCACCGCGCCCATCTCAGGAGGCGCGGGACCGGCAGCGTCCTGGTACTCACGGTACCATACGCTTGCTGGGCCAAGGTCAAGCTGGTGGGTCCCGGGACGCTCAAGGCCAGCACGCACGCCAACACGCCGGCACGAGCAAGGCACGGTCGCCTGGACGGGATACTGCTCCTTCTAACATAGTTAGAAGTCCGAGCATATCCCGCTCCTCGCACCGTTCGCCATCGCTACCCGCCACTCCAGCAGAAGCTCTGGCACGAGCTCAACTGCTTCTAGACTTCCCTCCAGCGGCAGACAAGGCCGACGACTGGAGGGCCACCATCTAGAGTCTCATCGCCTTCGCCAACGGCGACACCCCGCGGCAACCGAGCACATCACAGCCGCGGCAAGTCAGCCAGGCGCGGGCCGATGGCGACAAGACCGGTGGGGGTGCAACCACCGTGCACTCTCCGCCCCGACGGCCAAAATCGCCGACACGCCGGATCAACATCGACGATGACTCCACCACGTCATCAGATCCACGAGCTCGTCGCGATCAGCGCCAAATTCTCCTCGAGCGACAACAAGAAGACGCTCGTACTCGCATCGAGCGCCGGAGAGAAGTGCGGCGCCAATCAGACTAGCGCGCTGGGCCCACTGTCGACATGCATGCGCCAGGGGGACCAGGCGACTTGCCGTACGCGGTAGGTTGTCCTGCGTTCACTCGTGAGCTGCGGCAAGTCCAGTGGCCCAGCATGAAGAATTTCAAGCCCGACGTGCCAGAGAAGTACGACGGCAAGACGCATCAGTCGGAGTTCCTCAGCATCTACACCATTGCGGTGCAAGCTGCCGGGGGACGAGACAACAAGATCCTTGCCAACTACTTCCCGCTGGTACTCAAACCCAACGTCAGATCCTGGCTCATGCACTTGCCGGACAACTCCATTTCTTCTTGGGCAGACCTGTGCCATCAGTTTGTCGGCGCCTTTATAGGCGGCCACAAACCTCACGGCCAGGAAAGTGACCTTCACATGCTCGCCCAGAAGGAAGGAGAGCCCCTGCGCAAGTATATCCAAAGATTCAGCCGCGTACAGCACAACATCCCAGACGTCCACCCTGCCGCGGTCATCAGCGTGTTCCATCAGAACGTGCGTAACCGCAGGATGAGGGAGGAGATGGCGATGTGCAAGATCAGGGACGTCAGCGAGCTGTACGCCCTGGCCGACAAGTGTGCACGTGCTGAAGAGGGGAGGAAACTCCCCGGAGAGGATGCAGGAGCAGGAGGGTCTGACAGTGAGGATGCCGCCCCGACAAAGAAAAACCGGCGGTGGAACAACAGGAAGAAGAAGAACAAAGAGGTGCTAGTCGTTGAGCAGTCCGGCAACGGAGGTGGCACCGACAAGGCCAAAGTTGGTAGCTCCGGCAAGGAGACTGCCGCATGCACCAACTGCCAGGCTGTGGCAGCCGCCGACAAGCAGGACGGCACCGACAAGCAGTACTGCAAGATCCACCGCACCAAGGGTCACGATCTCCAGAACTGCAAGAGAGTCAAGCAGCTTGTTGAGCAGCAGAAAGCCGAATACGAGCGGCGCGACAAGGAGAAGGCCCAGGGAGGTGGTGAAGGATCCGGCAAGAAGCGGCCATTCAACGGCCGGGGAGGACGCCGCGGGAAGGCCAAGCAGCGGCAAGGAGACAGACCTCCCCGCGGCCGTGACAAGGATGAAGATGACGAAGACATGGATGATGTTGAGACCAGTCAGCAGGAGTTCCAGAAAGCGACAGAGGTTTTGTGCGTAGACGGCGGTGCTTCTCTGCATACTTCACACCGCCAACTCAAGCAGTGGGTGCGGGAAGTCAATGCGGCAGAACCACCTGTCGAATCGCGCAAACTTCTGAAATGGTCCAGCACGCCTATCATCTTTGATATTGAGGACCACCCTGATCGCACAACTGCGGTCGGGTGTTTGCCGATGTTGGATTCACCAACTATCCGCAACCTCAAGGTCACTAAGATGTTAGTTGACGGCAGGGCCGGCTTGAATCTGATCTCCTCCGCTGTGCTCCACAAACTCCAAATCCCCGACAGCGAGCTCGAAGAGACCGGCACGTTTCAAGGAATCAACCCGGGAAGGAGCAAGCCGAAGGGGAAGATCGCGCTGCTAGTGACGTTTGGCGGCGAGCTGAACTTCAGGACTGAGAGGGTCACTTTTGACGTTGCCGATTTCCAGTTGCCTTACAATGGGATACTTGGTCGTCCAGCACTCGCCAAGTTCATGGCAGCCTCTCACTATGCATACAACATGCTCAAGATGCCCGGCCCGATAAGCGTCATCTCTGTCCCTGGCGACAAGAAGGACGCCCTTATTTGCGCCGACAAGATCTACCGGGAAGCAGCAGCCGCAACGGATAGCAAGACACTTGTCGCTGAAGCTCCCGGAGGGAAGAAGAAGGCCAAGTCCGGCAAGAGCTCTGGGGCCCACTCCAGCAAGCGCACCTCTTCGGAGTGCTGCGCTACCGTTGAGGACGCACCATCGAGCTCCACCGGCAAGTGTAAGAAGACGATGGCAGCTCCGCCAGAGACCAAGAAGGTGCCCGCCAAGGAGGACGTCACTGGTGGTACCTTCACCATTAGTGCCACGCTTGACCCTAAATAGGAAAGCACGCTCGTTGCTTTCCTGCGGGCGAACGTCGACGTGTTTGCATGGCAACCATCCGACATCCCCGGTGTTCCCAGGAAAGTGATTGAACACAAGCTTGCGGTCTGTCCCCACGCGCGGCCCATCAAGAAAAAAGTCAGGAAACAAGCGGTGGAGCGCCAAGAGTTCATAGCAGAAGAAATCAAGAAGTTGGAAGCAGCAGACCTTGTCAGAGGAGTGCTCCATCCTACGTGGTTGGCCAATCCAGTAGTCGTGCGTAAGGCAAATGGGAAATGGAGGCTTTGTATCGACTTCACCGATGTGAATAAAGCTTGTCCCAAGGACCCGTTTCCCTTGCCGCGCATTGACCAGATTGTTGACTCCACGGCAGGATGTGACCTGCTTTCATTTCTTGACGCATACTCAGGATACCATCAAATCTTCATGGCAGAAGAAGATGAAGAGAAGACTGCATTCATCACTCCATGTGGCACGTACTATTTCATACGGATGCCTTTTGGTTTGAAGAATGCTGGTTCAACATTTGCAAGGGTGGTCCATACAGCTTTTGAGCCGCAAATTCACAGAAATGTAGAAGCATACATGGATGACATAGTGGTCAAGAGCAAGGACAGGGCGACCCTGGTTCAAGATTTAGAAGAGACCTTTGCAAATCTGCGCAAGATCAGCCTCAAGCTCAACCCCGAGAAGTGTGTGTTTGGAGTCCCTTCAGGAAAGCTTCTCGGGTTCTTCGTGTCTCAGAGGGGAATTGAAGCCAATCCCGACAAGATCAAGGCCATTGAGCAGATTGGGGCACCGAAGCGCGTCAAGGATGTGCGAAGACTTGCCGGTTGCGTGGCTGCTCTCAGCAGGTTTATCTCTAAGTCAGCTGAACGCGCCCTGCCGTTTTTCAAAATTTTGAAAAAGGCAGGTCCAATGAAATGGACTCCGGAAGCGGAGGCTGCGCTGCAAGACTTGAAGAGATACCTGTCCTCCACTCCAATACTTGTCGCACCTAAACCACAAGAGAAGTTGTTGCTGTATCTAGCGGCAACCAATCAAGTGGTTAGTGCTGCGTTAGTAGCGGAGAGGGAGGCGGATGATGAGCCAGCAACCGCGGCAAGCCCATCCAACGACAAGCAGGGGGCTTCCCCGACAAGCTCTGGTCCCGACAAAGATGGATCTGCGCAGGCGCAGGAGGAGGTACGGAAGAAAATGGTGCAGCGCCCAGTGTACTTTGTCAGCTCCCTTTTGCAGGGGCTAGATCAAGGTACTCTGGTGTGCAGAAGCTGCTTTTCGGCCTTCTCATGGCCTCGAGAAAGCTGCACCATTACTTCCAAGCACATGAGATAACGGTTGTCACTCGCTTTCCGCTGAAGAGGATATTGCAAAATCCAGAAGCAACAGGCAGGATTGTTGAGTGGGCACTGGAACTGTCAAGCTTTGGCCTCAAGTTCGAGAGCACTTCAACTATCCAGAGCAGAGCATTGGCAGAATTCGTACCAGAGTGGACGCCAACACCAGATGAAGAAATTCCAGAAACGAGCATCCCCGTCAAGGAAGCAAGCAAAGAGTGGCTGATGTATTTTGATGGTGCCTTCTCGCTGCAAGGCGCCGGTGCTGGCGTGCTGCTTGTCGCACCCACCGGAGAGCACCTCAAGTACGTAGTCCAGAAGCACTTTCCCAAGGAGCAAGCGACAAACAATACTGCAGAGTATGAGGGTTTTCTTGCCCGTCTTAGGATCGCGGCAGACCTTGGGATTAAGAAGCTCATTGTCAGGGGTGACTCACAACTTGCCGTCCGCCAAGTGAACAAAAATTACCAGAGTCCGTTGATGGAAGCTTACGTCGATGAAGTGAGAAAGCTTGAAGAGCACTTTGACGGCCTACAGATGGAGCTTGTACCAAGAGCTCAGAATGACATCGCCAACAGCCTGTCAAAGTGTGCCGCACTTAAGTTACCTGTGGAACCAGGGGTCTTTGTGCTCAAGCTAACTCAACCACCCGTAACACAGTCAACCGGACAGAGCAAGAAGAGGAAGTTGGTTTCTGGTGACTATCTTCCGGCAGAGCTTCCCGAAGCCGCCGCCAAGAAGGTCCCCAAGATCAACACCATGAATGCTGAGGAGCAGTCTGCTCCGGCAAGCCCTAGGGTTTGTTCCGTTGAAGCAAACGCTCCCGACAAGTTTTGCTTCGGCAAGCTTGCCGGGGAACATCAAGCTCCGGCTGAGCCGCAAGGCCTTGCCGTAGAAGCGGATGTTCCCGCAGCGGCAGATGTGCCTTTAGTCCTTGTTGTCGAGCCACAGGCTCCAGCATGGGCGCATCAGATTGTTCGTTTCCTTCAGACAGGAGAACTTCCCGAAGAGCAAGAAGAAGCTGAAAGAGTAGCCCGGCAGTCAAGTATGTACCAATTTGTCGACAACATACTGTACAGAAGAAGACTCAACGGTGTGAAATTGAAGTATATTCCCCAGGAAGACGGACAAAAGCTGTTGGCAGAGATACATGGAGGCATATGTAGCCACCACATTGGCGCAAGAGCACTTGCCGGCAAAGCATTCCGGCAAGGTTTCTTTTGGCCAGAAGCCCTCCAGGATGCAACTGCACAAGTAACCAATTGTGAAGCGTGCCAGTTCCATTCCAAGCAGATACACCAGCCAGCTCAAGCTCTCCAGACGATCCCTTTATCCTGGCCATTTTCGGTCTGGGGGCTCGACATCCTCGGCCCCTTTCCCCGCGCAGCCGGGGGCTTTGAGTACTTGTACGTTGCAATCGACAAGTTCACAAAGTGGCCGGAAGTGGAACCAGTGAGAAAGGTGACCGCACAGTCAGCAGTCAAGTTCTTTAGGTCGATTGTTTGCCACTTCGGAATCCCTAACAGGATCATCACCGACAACGGTACGCAATTCACGAGCCGCACCTTCATGCAGTACGTCCAAGATCTTGGCGCCAAGGTCTGCTTCGCTTCTGTTGCTCACCCGAGAAGCAACGGTCAAGCGGAGAGGGCGAATGCTGAAGTGTTGTGTGGCCTCAAGACCAGAACTTTCGACAGGCTACACAAGTGCGGAAGAAACTGGATCGAGGAGCTGCCGGTGGTTCTTTGGTCGATCAGGACGACGCCAAATCGAGCCACTGGACAGACACCTTTCGCTCTAGTCTATGGAGCAGAGGCAGTTCTCCCCACGGAACTCGTATACGGGTCACCTCGAGTGCTCGCTTATGATGAGCTCGAGCAAGAGCAGCTGCGACAAGATGACGCACTACTCCTTGAGGAAGACCGTCTTCAGGCTGCTGTACGAGCTGCTCGCTACCAGCAAGCTTTGCGCCGCTACCATAGCCGCAAAGTTAACGCCAGAAGTCTCGAGGAAGGCGACCTTGTTCTTCGGTGCATTCAGTCCGCCAAGAATTCCAACAAGTTGACGCCGAAGTGGTGATGGGCCTCTAACCCCTCGTTGGTTACCCCAAGTGGAAGGTGTGAGATGCAGTGTTGTGGAAGTTTTTCCCTTAGCAAAGATGCCAAGGATCGAATCCCCAGAGACTCCTAGGTTCAACAAGTAGGTGTCAACTGCTAACGGCGCCAGATATTAGCAATCAACGTGGACCTGCACACAGATACAAATAACTTTGCTCCCAACGAGTACAGAGAGGTTGTCAATCCCTCCGGCCTTGTAGTTCACAAAGGATTAAACGCAAATGATAGTAGTGATAGATAATGTTTGCAATAGTAAGTAAAAGCGAAAAGTAAATAGCGGATGTGATCAATGATGGTAATATGGACCGGAGTCTCATGATGTTCACTAGTGATGTCTCTCTCCCAAAAGACGATAAAACAGCTATGTGAGGTAAACGAATTATAGCTGGGCAATTGACAGGACCACGAACGCAAACCAATGCTGACTACATTGCAAGAAAGGTTGAGGTTCAAAGCATGGGCCGTACGCCAAAGTAAGTAGATCGAAATCCATCAATATCTACTACTAATCATCTACCTTGAGATATCTATCCAGAACATCTCGCTGGTATTAAGTTGCGAGCCCCACCCATAGTGTAAACTCAAAGCAACAGACAACTGCATTAAAAGAACTTTGCGTAAAGTAAACAATCCTTGCACCCGCGGGCACAAGCACCATTGTTTTCCCCCTTGTGGCAATAGCACATCCCCTAGACTCATGTTTCTGTCACTCAAGCTAGTCATCGAGGGGCATGAACCCACAATCAAGCATAACGTTCCCTCTTGGAGTCACTACGTATTACTTGGCCAAAGCAATAAATAACAACGGAGAACATGCAAGAATTACTTATGAACATAAATATAAAAGAGGTAGATCAAATATATTACTCAATCACAATCTGAACATAATCTCATTATCCATCGGATCCCAGCAAACTCATCATAGCAACAGCATAAAGATTACATATGTGCCTCGATCATGTAGGGCAGCTCACGAGGAATAATTAGTGAAGCACAAGAATGGGAGGAGAACATCACATAGCTACTGGTCATGGACTCATGGTCCAAGGGAGACTACTCACAACTCATCCGGGAGGCGTCCATGGTGGTGGAGAGGCTCGCGATGATGATCCTCCCCTCCGGCAGGGTGCCGGGAAGAGTTCTCCTGGTGCTCCCGATCTTGGAAGTGGCGGCGGCGGCGGAACAGAGATGAGATCGCGAAAAAGAGTTCCCGTCCCGAGGGTTTTGAAGGACGCTCTAAATATATGCCAAAGGGGGGCACCAGACGGGGCTCGGGGGGCCCAGGCGCC